>OZ038372.1:134047292-134647292 GCA_964036015.1 Leptarthrus brevirostris | reverse complement strand
GGGTACAAAAATTAATGAAAATCAAATTGCCACCTGGGGATTCCAAAGTGATCAATAAATTGTCTCTTGGACCATAAACGAATGCATTACTAAAAAGACCATCTAATAGCGAAGAACAGCATGCAATACAACTTTCGATATTGAGAAACAGTCTCGCATCCCAGTTAATTCCTTCGTTTATGCTTGGACTTGTCAGAAACAACTACAAATATGCGCCCTCACACTTCTTTAATTAGTTATATGAATCTGTGCTTTCTGTTATATACAATTTGGCTACTGAGCAGAAATTGCAGAGTGGTTCTTGTTCTAGGTACAAGTATTGCATGCTGTTCTTTGCCGTTGAAGGGTCTTTATAGATATTCATTCGTTTATGTTTATACTAAATGTGTTCCAGTACCGTCAAGGAACGACTTCGTAAAATTTTTTAAGCTTTTTCACTTTCAACTTGTTAATTCTACAAGAAGTATCTAAAAGTGTTCTCTTAATAGAGTTAAAGAGTTTATTGCTCATGATTTCTTTGTAAATTAACCCAAAAACTTTAAAACAGATTTATGTCCTTCGTTCACATGAATTTTTCTAAATTGAAATCCGAGAGATCGAGGTTGAACTTGATTTGTAATTAGCACAGGGAGACCACTCTCTGGAAAACCGGAAAAAGTCAGGGAATATAAGTAGTCAGGGAAATGTCAGAGAATTTTGGGAATTTTTACTGAATTCAGGGAATTTTTTCATCAATACATTAAAATTATTTTCTGATGAAGGTGCCATGCTGGCACGGTATAAATGGAGCCATCTCTCATCTTCTAAGAAATTTGAAGAGAAAAACTATTTCTAATTCTATTCTTTGAAATTAATTCATTTCGGTTATTACGTCTGGCATATAATAAGTTGTTTCAATAACCGTATTAAAGTTGAGTTGCCGAATTCTTAGGAAAACAACGTCAACGAAACAATTTTATTCATTCCATTATTAGATGCACTGTGGTTAAGTGTTTGTGCAAAATTAGTGTTTGCTTCAAACAGATTGGAAATAAACAATAGAAAAACGTGAACTCTGTAAACTTGGATATCTCTATAGGCAAATATGTCTGTACTAGAAGGTTTAATAAATACTATTTTTCGTGACAATAATAAAACACGAAAAATACTATTTAATAATTGTAATTGTATATTAAAAAAATTATGTTTAAAATCTTTTCTACTCAGCAATGTAAGAGAGCAAGCTCTTACGAGCCACATGAATGGAAGAAAACAAATTAGCAAAACACAAAAATCGATGAGTCTATTAAGATTTTATTCTAAAAAAAATCTTCTTTAAAAGAAAAACAAATTCTTCAAACATATCGTCTACACATTACAAAGAAATCGATAAGGATCCTTTCCTACTTTCAACATATACAAGCACCAGTCCAGCGTATGCTGTGCATCCACAACTTTCTCCTCCACAACCACAGCGGGTCACAAATAAGTCAAGAGGATTAGTCTCAAAAATATCGTCACTAAGACTGAAACATTATGGTGTATGCATTTCCTTTAATCTTTTAAGATTCAATAATAGCATACGAAATGGGACAACTATCAATTTTGGTATTTTTTTTACGATGTGGCCAGAGCCTATGGGAACAACCCTTTGATAAGTTAGCATGGTGTTTGCCGGAAGGGAATGAGGGTAATGGGAGTTAGGAAACTATGAAAGCCTTGCTTTTGCATTGCTGCGAGCTAGACAACAGCCCAGAAACGGAGTGCACTTTTTAATTCTATTTTTAAAAACCCACGGGGATACCGAGTCTCGCACCCGCGAACCATGACTGGGTGGTCGTGCGGCTCAACCAATTGATCCAACTCCATCTTCGAATTCAAAGCATGCTAGCTCCTTCAGTTTTTATTCTAAGAAATTCCTCTATAGAAGCTATAGAACTATATATATTATAGTTGGTTTTGATAATTTAACAAGGTATCCCAAAAATCACAAATGTACGTTTTTGTACCCTTTTGAAAATCTGAAAAATATCAAGTCTGTACTAGATAGTATGGATCATCATTTCTGGGCCATGCCACTGCAGTGAACTTGATGAGATCTTTCCTTGAAGTATCAATCAATTTGGGAAATTGTGGTTCATATACCGTCCATAACTATCTAAAAAAGCGATGAAAATACTAACTGGGATGTTATGCCACAGTCTTGCTCGACGTGAAGAATACATCAAGTACTCAAAGTCTTCATTATTTCCTTTAAAATTTTGTGCTGTTCGTTGGGTGGACAATTTTAATGTTGCCAGTCCTGCTCTTATCATTCATTCTTAATGTACGCCACTATACCAGATTGCAATAGCATCAAAACAGTTTGTTTAGCCTTGGATGGAAAATTATTACGCGCTAAACTTGTATATTTTTAGACTATTGCTTCGGAAGTCGAACCACATTTTTGTTGAAGTTTCAGCCAAATGCTCCCTTCTTAGCTTTACTATAGGAATTTTTGTATATACACTACGGAGAATCATGACAGGTTTCATCAAAGAAACAATTTACATGCATCTTCTAACATTGTAACTATTGATTTAACGGAAGAGGACAATCTTATAGCTCCATAGTCCAATATATAAAGCACCCCCTCAATTTACTGTTTTTCTCAGAAATTGATGCAGACAGACAATTTCTTTTTTAAAGAGCGAGTGTTTTAGGGTAATCCAGCCTCATTAATTAGAGAAATTTCCAATTTTTGTTTTCAGATACCAATTTGTAGTCCTGTTTAGTGAATCTGTGTTATATCCGAAAGAGGTCTTCATGTGATAAGATCAAAGTTTCTGCAGTTTTGAAGTATTTAGTCAATTTGTTTGTCAAGTTAAAGTAAAGGAAGTATGAAAAGGGCAATATGCCAAGGCACTTCAAGGCATGAGCCAAGTGAATATCGCGGATAAAATAAAATGTTCTCGTTATGCGATGTAGGGAGACCGGGATGCATGCAAATAAAGCACGCTCAGGCAGAAATCGCTGCTGCTCACCTCCATGAATAAGGAAGGTCAACAATTTTTGCACGAACCGTTAGAAGGAGACTTAGGGAAGTTGGTTTGAAAGGTTGCAAAGCCAAACAAAAAAAAAATCGTAGCTCTCAGAACGCAGTCAAAAGAGGCGCTTTGATTGGGCCCAAGAGAGTTTTTAGACAATCTCGAATAAGTTCCTAAGTTACGCGATTTCTGCCTGAACGTTCTTTATTTTCATGCTTCACGGTCTCTATGGTCGACTGCACCATTTGTTAATTTCTAAGACCAATCTTACAAAAACACTCTGGTGTCCGTGTGATTGAATATTATTGAAATGTGATAATAATGGGCTGTTATGGAACCCTGATTGCGCGAGCCCGACTCGCTTGATTCCTTTGGAAATTCAGATCATTATCTATTATCCCTCCCCTCCTCCCCCAATTTTACCACATCTCTGATAATCACTAATAAAAATTCCAACAATATATTAGCGTGCCATTATAAAAATGCTGATTGGCCTGCACTTAATAAACATAAAGTTTGATTGCTCTTCAATTAGAGAAGTTAACCATTACACCGACTTTATTTTGAACTTTCTATGGTTTGGAATGCATCGCTTTATTCCTCATAGCTTCAACATAACATCAATTGGTTCAATAACGAAGAAGTAGCCTTTCACATAAATTGAGCCCTTCTAAAATCGTAAGAGATGGGCTAAGTTCAATCTGGACCAGGCTGTTAGACGGAAGGTGTTTGCCACCCCAAGAGGGCGGCATGGGCTTCGTGGCTTCCATCAAAACACAATTTTACCAGCTTTTCAATCCCACCACTCATTAATAAGGGATGTGTTTATTCTGCTTCATTGGATTCAACCTGCTTCCTGCTAAATTCCTCCTTCTGCCTCTTCCATCACCATCGCAGTAGGATCTTTTTGTGAAGGTAAAAAAATGAAAATATTTCAAACGATTTGGATTAGGGTCTATCATTTTATTAACTTCTTACTTTAAAAATTAAAAGTTTTCTCTTAACACGGAAAAAACAACTGAACTTCTTCACACCGGAGAATTGACTGACTTAATTTTACCAAATTCATTCTTTTCTTTGTTAATGTGTCACACTATTTTTCAGGTGCGTACAGAGTGTCTTACTTCTTTTTTTCTTTATAATTGTGCTGAAAGTGCATCGCTGAGTTATTAAATATGAGAAAACCTAATTATTACAGTCCATAGGAACGTTTTTGTTCCCATGGAGTAATGTAGATATTGCTATTGGCCATTACACACGTGGGAAGTCTTTAAGGTACTCTCTATACTCGACGTGTTCAAAGCTGCTAGCCCTGATGGTTTCACGCCTCTGGTTTCCAAATGATGGGCCTTTGGCTCAATATCTGCCCAAATTTCTCATACTGCACGAAAGGGTGCTCAGTTTAGCACATATCTAAAAGGAAAAGCAAGTGACCATTCGAACTACAGCCCAATTGCATTACCTCAGCGCTACCTAAAGATTTCAAATCACTCATCAACTTTCAGTTGATGAAATATATAGAAAATAATCATCTTAATGACGATTGCCAGGACAATTTTGCAGGCCACTTTTGCTCTTCGCTTTGGTATTGCTGCAAGCGCTGCGGGAAGGACAAGTCTCACGTTGGGATCGTAGAACTGGGAGGATGTAAAAATTTCTGGGTGTTCGCTTAGAGCATTTTTAAATTAGTATTCTCAGAAGACTATACATGGTTCTATGGAGAGTGATTCTGCTTGGAACCAGGGGCTCTCGATGTAGGGATTTCGGATGGTGCCGTATATACTCTCTTCGAACACTGAGACAACGGTTTTTTAGCTTTTGATTTTTATTTGCTCGGTTTTGCGTCAATTTTTTTCGTTCGCGTTTAGGTTAATCTAAGGTTAAGTTCAGTTTTGCATTTTTCATTTTAAAAATTATACTGAGAATTTTTCGAGTTATCTCTCTCGCTTTCTGTTTCCTTTAACGCCTTGGGCATAGAGCGTCTATTACACCGACTATTCACAGGGTTCTACGCCACCGACTTCAACCCTGGCCACGATTTGTTAAACTGTGTACCTTCGTTCTCGTCGTTTTCCATGTGTTGGACGGTCGTCCAGTTCGGCGTCTTCCTTGGATCCCATGGGGATTCCAATCTACAGCCTGCTGTATGATGTGTGTGTGGCTATTTTCTTAGTGTGTGGCCTATCCACTGACACTTTCATCTGTGAATACTAATGTATATCTATTCATATATATATATATATTCGATGATAATTTGGAGGGTGTTGATGTGATCGCTGCAGGATCATCGCTAAGAGTGCGCTTGATTGTGTTCTTGTTTCGCATTAAGATGATTTTAGTCATCAATTTTGAGACTGCAGTTAAAAGACAGATATCGGGCCAATTACTATAACTCCACAGGTCGCCTTTTTTGGGAATTTTCACAATTACGCTTTTTTTCGATTTCTAGGATAGGTCTCGGTTTCCCAACATTCCTGAATTACGGGGAGAAGAATATCAGCCGCAGTAATGGAATCCACCTTAACTAGTTCCACTGGTATTGCATCAATCCCTGGGGCCTTACCGAGGTCTATCGATTTAATTGCGTCAGTCAAATCCAATCTTGTCGGAATTCTGGTGGTAATGTTGGCCACAGCCGGCGTGTGTTCAGACTCGTGTGAAGAGGTATTCGACGGTCCGAAGTTGATTTTATTATCTTACAGGATGTTGTTGTAAGAGTTTTTCCTGTCCGTTTTTTGGCAATTTTGTAAAGATCGCCGCGGTTGGACGACTGTCTGTAGAAATCGGTATACAATTCTGAGATGTCGCAACGTCGGTAGCAGAATTGATGCGGTCTTTAATCTGCTATACTCTTTAATGTTCCTTAAAAACCACAAAGTCTGTACTAGTTTTGTTTTGTTTTGCTTGAGTAGGTAAGGGTTGGGCTCGTTAATCCTGTTCTTATATGGAGATCCAAAACTTCCTTTTCCGGCATCTTAGACTTTGTTGTGACGTCATCGTATTATAGATGGCGCTAGTGGAATTTGGTGTATTTATTTATGGATGATATTGGTGTGGGTGTATAAGAAAGAAACTCCAAATTAAGTTTACCTTATTACTTGGTTAGAGTTAGAAATTAGCGATTTTCGTATTTTTTATTTGTGCTATGAAACCCTTCTTCGTGCCAAATTTCAAGAATCTAGGCGAACGGGCAGTACAGTATTGGTTCTAATGTGTCAGTTAAGTCGTCAGTACGAAAACACATTTTTATTGCATAAAATTAGAAACTTACATTTTTTTACATTACTTTAGTATTTGGTGTTAAACTGAGCTCGATACCTCTAGCCGTTGCTGAGAAAGTGGGTCTTGACGGACAGATATAAGGACAACAAAGTGATCCTGTAAAGGATTGTTGTTTTTATTCTGATGTACGGATCCCGGCTGTTAAGTTTATTGAGGATTCCATAATCTTTGCAAGCATTGCCTCTTTAAAATATCGATGGAACGTCGGTTGTCTCTCATTGTTCCATCGCTATTATTACGGCCATTGTTCTAAAGAACTTTCTAGACTATTTCCTTTTAGCCACATCACAACCGAGAACACTAAAGCATTAATGCAATACCACTTGGAAGGCAGTAAATTTTAAAATACGCGGTATTACACTTAGCAAACCGGAATTGTTGTGCTGATTTTTGTAATTAGTTATGTTAGTAATGTTACCATACTTAACACAATTAAATGAGATTTACAACAATGGAAATTTTGGGTGGCAATATAATATAGTGACGAACGCTGTATTAAATTTGCAAATCCGTTGAGCACAATAAAGTATTACAGCACGAAAATGTCTTTTTCTTATTTTAAGAATAATTCTGTGGTTATTGGGTCATAAATGCAATTCTTAAGGCAGCTTTTTTAATTCTATTTTGAAATTTGTTGCGTAGAAGCCTTCAAAGACGAAGTTACTACACTAAACTAATGTTGAATATATTTCGATTGATTCCCCCGTGACCACAGAATTAATCACTAAATCTTTACTATGTATTTCTAACAATAATTTAAAAATTCACTATTGAACTAACGTATTTTGTTTAAAATTATTTGCAGATGGTGATTTCATTGATATTTTAAACTACTTGCTTTTTCCATAAACAACACGAATGTACTTACGTAATTTATTATTTAGTTATTATTACATAATTATGTTCTTTATTTCACAAACTTAATTTTGCAGAACGCTTTTTACATTCCTTTTTATATGTTGAATGTTAAACAATTTTCAATAAATATTCTTTTTTCAATTATGCTTTTTTAACTTTTGTATAGTTGACTTCAATTTTCTTTGCATGTTAAGCACTTTGAAATAACAATTAATAGATAACGCTTAAATATTAACACATCATGTCGTAATACTTTTAAAAAAAGAGTTATATTACAACTTATTTAGGTTAAGAAATAAATAAAATTAAAATTATCCAAGAATAAAATAAAAAAGGAAAAAAGATCCGTCTAATTGGGCTGCCGAAGGGACCTCTCATTTCCTGTCCCAATTAGAAGGTCGCATTATTAGAGATATTTACGAAATAGGGGGAAGCGGGCCGATTTATATGCAGAAAAATTCAATCTCATATTTTTTGTTACAAAAATGAATCAATATTGAATTTTTTTTGCTTTATAAATGATATAATTAATCAATGGGGCATTTCACGCGAAGCGAACAGCGAAAAAAATTTCAGGTTCTGGATTTTGTTCATATTTGGTTTAATTGTACTTCTATATTATCCTGAATGAATGTGCATTTTTATTTTTTTTGCTATGAAGCCTAGTTGCCCTTTTATAAGCCTTTCAAGAATTGACAAAATTTGAGGAGCGGGTTTTTTGAAAAAAAAAATTTGCTATTATTCATAGTGATAGAAAAAAAGTAAATAGTGTTATTTTAAAGACAAATAAATGTTTTTCTTGGCTGTTATTACAGACACAATAAATAAATAATCACCTTTCACGGTACCGTCACAATATATATATCGGAGGTTTTAATGAAAGCAGTAAGATTATGGACCATAATCAATTTAAATTTAGAGAAAAATATTTCAAGTAAACAGAAGGTAATCCGATATCATGTTTTATTTCGAATACTTTCCTAGGGAAACTAGAAACTAATTTGAAAGATATGGGAAAATTACCCAGAATATGGCTAAGATATGTGGATGATATTTTGGTTATAATTAGGAAACATGAAATACAACCCTTATTATAGGAAATAAATAATATATACCCCTCTATAAAATTTACGTGTGAGGAAGAAAAAGATAGAAAGCTACAATTTTTGGACTTGATGTTGACCAGAGAAAACGGCAAATTAGAGTTTGATATCTACAGAAAACCGACGTCAACAAACAGATTGATAACAAAAGATTCTTACTGTACTAAACAGCATAAAATGGCAGCATTTCTTAGTATGGCCTATAGATTAAATAAAATCCCTTTATCAGTAAATAATTATACTAAGGAACGAGAATACATTAAAAACATAGGAAAAATAAATGGTTTTAAAGAAAGTAATATTATAAACATAATTAATAAACAAGCCAAAAGAATAATTAAGAAACAAATGACGACATTATCAGTAATAGAAGAACATAAACATTTAATGGGCATTTTAAGTTATGAAGATAAATTAACGAATGATATAGAAAAGGTGTTTAAAAAAATTCAATTAAGACAGTATATAAAAATAATAGAAGATTAAATGACTTACTAGGAAACCCTAAAGACAAAGTAGAAAATAACGAAAAGTCAGGAATATACAGCATAACTTGTGACGATTGTGATACATAGGACAAACTAAAAGAAGCATAAAAAAGCGATATCAAGAAAACATGAACCATGCGAAAAACAAACAACCTCTTAGATCAGCCGTTGCATTGCACATGATTAACGAAGGGCACAACAATATACGTTTAAATAATTTAAAATTAGAGAAAGCCGTTAATAAGGTCAAAGAACTCGATGCATGGGAAAGTCTGTATATCGCAGAGAACAGAAATGTTATAATAAACAATGACTATGGACCAATAAATTCTGCACTTTTCAAAATCAGCTCAAAATAAACGGTAACAGATTATGACAATGACCTTTCCTCAGCTGGAGTTCAGATAATGTTTTTAGTATGCGACTGCTACTGATGATGATGTGAACGCGCGCGTCGAAATGCATTTAGCCTGTTTTTAAGATCGTTAACAAACCTGTTCTTAAGGTTTAAGTAATTATTTTTTATATTGTGACGGTACCGTGAAAGGTGATTATTTATTTATTGTGTAGTTAATAGTGCCGTCGGTGTTCAATTTGTTGTGTTATTACAGAGTTGAAAAACATTTTTTTTTCCTATATAAAACCTGAAGTAAACATATCAAATCGGATTTTACTTAACTTCGACATTTTTAAAAAATTTTGTTTTTATCTGAAAATGTAGCTTATAGTTCATAAATAATATGTGTAAAATTTTAGAATGGGATCTGCATTCGTATCGGAGATAGAGAATTTAAACTTTAAATTTTTTCATGTTTCCATACAAAACTATCGCACTGGCCAAACACCGCCTTCGCGCTGCAATGTGTTCGAATGCAGATCCCATTATGAAACTGAACAGGCATTTACTATACATTTTAAGTTATTTTTTGAGCTATTTAAAAAAAAATTAAGAAGGTCGAAGTTTGTCAAAATTTAATTTTAAATATTAATTTTGGATTTTTTACATGAATTAATTACGTTTGAAACAGGTCATACATAACTTTTTCAAAATTGTTGGTTGTCCGCTTCGCGTGAAATGCCCCCAATATTATAATAGAACCATTAAAGTTCGAAGATAATGAAGATCTAATGGGCCGTATTCTGTCAGGAAAATGTTATCATCTTATGTTATGTTATACTTTAATATAAAATAATTTCCTAAAATCCTATTCTCAGAGGATTTTTTTTATTCTATCTGCACGTGCCCGGCGTTGCTAGGACTTTTGGTAAATAAGCGTCCTTTTCAATTATTTTAACATGTCACTCCCATCCCACCCCTACCCCTAGGGGTGCTAGGATGTCTTACCGCAACACAATATTT
The DNA here is from genome assembly GCA_964036015.1 of Leptarthrus brevirostris. Lineage (NCBI taxonomy): Eukaryota > Metazoa > Arthropoda > Insecta > Diptera > Asilidae > Leptarthrus > Leptarthrus brevirostris. The sequence continues at coordinate 134,637,196 of OZ038372.1, read as the reverse complement.
AACAGCATGTATTGGAAATGTTATTATTCATCCCAGCGACCCAGAAAACTACGGCTTCGACACTAATACTACCCAAACGCAAAAAATTCGTCTATCCAAGATTTTAGTTCGAAAATAAAAATGAATTCTTAATAATAAAGTCTGCTGGCAAAGTTATATAGAAGTACTTATTCAGGATATAAGGAATTCTAATAGAACTCGCACAATCAAAATAGGATTACAGGTTCTTTCAATAATGCAACTTTTTTTATGGCATCAACCGGCAAAAATCTTCGTCTATCATAAAACTTGCGGCAAAAAGGTTCGTCTACCTTGTACAAATTACAATTTTGGAGCAACATTTTTTTGTCAAGAAACTACGAACGATCGAGTAACAATTTGAATGTTTTGAAATCGTATTGTGAGTATATTTTGCTTATCATAGTGCATTTTGTTGTGCGTTATTTAAAGGCAGATGCGCACAGAAGAGGGACGTTCAAATTTAAAAAAATAAAGTATTACCAAATGTTATAAAATTAATTTGCAAATAAATTTAAGTTGCAAAATATTAAAAACAACAATTAAATAACATGTTAATTTATTAATTATTATTTATATAAAAATCCATCAAATGTTTTAACATAATTCACTAAAAAAGAAAAGAAATCCGAATTCTATTCATAGAGAAAATAGCCTGCTAAACATAAAATTAACAGGAATTGCGTAAACTTTTCTCTACCATTTAGTAACGTCACCATTTCGTCGGATAACATCCTTCATACCTCTAGACATAGTGATTACTAATTCTTCACATTCAGCTGGTGTTATTGAATCCCAGATGCTTTGTATTTCCCTATGAAGAACATCCATTAGGGCAGCGGGAGAATACCTCAACGTCTTTTTAATTTTTCCTCATATTTTCTCAATGGGAGAAAGGTCCGGGCTTTGGTTTCAAGAACATGAAGTTCCACTAATGCAATGGCCATCAAACCATTGCATTAGTGGAACTTCATGTTTTTGAAACCATTGCTTTGTTCATTTGGCCGTATGACAACTGGCCCCGTCCTGCTGAAAAATATATTCGCCTGCTGGTCTTTCCAGAGCAGGTATTGATGGAAGAAGATAATTTTGCACAGTAGTCTGGTACGTAGTGCTATTTATTGTAGTATTAGTGAAGCACAGATGACCAACTCCTCGAGCTGACATACATCCCCAAATCATTACAGAGCTTGGGAATTTTACTTTTCGACTTAGGCAGTCATTTTGGAATGCTTCAGTTTTTTTTCGAATGACGCGTTTTTTATAGGATTGCATGTCCAACTCAAAGCGTGCCTCATCACTCCATATAACTGATCGCCACTGATTAAGTGTCCAATTTGTGTGGGCTTTAGCAAAAGCGAGGCGTTTCCTTTTTTGGATACTGTTCAAAAATGGTTTCTCCTTAGCTTTAAGACTTAGAGATTATTGCGAGATTCCAGAATATCAGAAAATTTACCTTATAAGATTTATAACCCATTTCTCTCATCCTTCTTCTACAGGTATCCACAGAAACACTTTTTCCTATGCTTTCTGTACAAATTCCAGACTCTGTTGCAGCACGATTTTGTTTAATCGTTTTCCTGAAAATTCGACTTTCGCTTGAAGTAGTCAGTCTTGGTCGCTCACAACTATAATTTCAGATTATTTGAATACAATTATTTACAGTTACTCGATTGTTCAGGGTAGACGAACCTTTTTGCGGTAAGTTTTATGATAGACGAAGATTTTTGCAGGTTGATGCACATAAAACAAGTTGCAGTTTTGAAAAGACCTTTAGTCGCATTTTGATTGTGTAAGTTGTATTAGAATTACTCACACTCTGAAATGTATTTGCCACAAATATTTCATTACAGCTTTGCCAATATACTGAATTATTAAAAAAATCACTTTTATTTTCGAACTAAAATCTTGGGTAGACGAACCTTTTTGCGTTTGGGTAGTAACACATGGGCTGAAAAGTCCCGGGCCTAACAAAGAAAACGCGGTTTTTTTTGTTCAAAATTGGCTTTATTCATCAACGTAATCTCAATCAAGAGCCACACAATCATTCCAGCGCCGCTTTAACATTTCAATACTACTTTTGTAGAAGGATTTATCTTGTGCCTCAAAATAGGCCTCAGTTTCAGCGATAACCTCTTCTTTCGAGCGAAATTTCTTACCGGTGAGCATTTTTTTGAGGTCTGCGAACAGCCAGTAGTCGCTGGGAGCCAAATCTGGCGAATACGGTGGATGTGGGAGCAATTCGAAGTTCAATTCATGTAGTTTTGCCATTGTTTTGCTTGACTTGTGACACGGTGCGTTGTCTTGATCAAACAAAATTTTTTTCTTTGCCATATGCGCCGTTTCTTTGAAATTTCGGCCTTCAAACGCTCCAATAACGCTATATAATATTCACTGTTGATGGTATTTCCCTTCTCAAGATAGTCGATGAATATTACAACACGCACATCCCAAAATACCGAGGCCATAACCTTTCCAGCAATTGTTGTGCTTTCAGGCGCTTTGGACGAAGTTCACCAGTCGCTCTCCACTCAGATGACGATCGTTTCGATTCCGGAGTGAAGTGATGGATCCATGTTTCATCCGTTGTCACATATCGACGCAAAAATTCCGGTTTGTTACGTTTAAACATGGCCAAACACTGCTCAGAATCATCAACACGTTCTTGTTTTTGGTCAACAGTGAGCAAACGCGGCACCCACTTTGAGCAGAGCTTTTTCATAGTCAAATGCTCATACAATATAAAGCCAACACGTTCTTTTGATATCTTTACGATGTCAGCTAACTCACGTAACTTCACTTTCCGATCATTCAAAACAATTGTGGATTTTTTTTATGTTTTCTGGTGTTACCGCCTCATTTGGACGTCCACTGCGTTGTGCATCATCGGTGTCTCTACGACCACGTTTGAAGTCAGCAAACCAACGTTTTATTTTTGTTTGTGATCTAGTGGAGTCCTTATAACACTTTTCAAGCCATTGCTTCGTTTGAACGGTATTTTTTTCCATCAAGAAGCAGTGTAAAATTAAAACAAGAAATTGTTTTTGATCCATTGTTCTCAAAATAACAAAAGTAGTGTTACTCTTAGCACAATAACTCACAAACTTATAAATAGAATATCATGAAATTTTAACAGCTTTCTTTTGAAGGTTAGTACTAACTGTAAAAGCGGTGAATGCAATAAGACTAGCGCCATCTAAGTGTTAGGCCCGTTACTTTTCAGCCCATGTGTTATATGTAGTTTTCGATTATTTTTAGATATCATTTTTGTGACACCTTCACCCACATGATGTCTTACTTAACAGCATCAACCGGCACTGGCACAGTCATTATTTATTTCAGCGACTACGAAAGCTATGGAATTGACACTAATATCAGTTGTTTTCGATTATTGTTACATCATGATACTCCGTTGTTGGTATTTGAAGTAATGTGTTACTTTTTTCTATCGTTCCATATAGCACAAATAGGGTTGCCAATTTAGCTATTTTCCCACTTAATGTAGTTTTAATCTTTTTCTTTCGGTGGCAGAAACTGCAAGGTTCTTTTAGAATTTTAATAAGATTTGTGCTCTCTAGCCATTTTTGAACCAACAAATTCAGTTCGGGACCACTGTGTGGTGGATGATAATGGCCTTATAACTTTGAAGCAACGGTTTAGTGAACAGATAATAATTACGTACTTATATGTTAAATTTGAAGTTTCTAAATACATTTACGGAAATAAGGCAACTTTAAAGAGAAATAATTGTATCAGTGAGCATTAAGACCAAGCATGAAGTAAATCCGACCACGAACAAAATATGTCCCGTACAAACCTTGCAACCCCTTTCCACCGGGTCCCCAACAATAGATCCGCGACAAAAGATCCGCAACAAAAAATCCGCTAGACAAAATATCCGCACAACAAAATAATATTCTATGTTTAATAAATCATTGTTTATTGTTGATTGATTCATTAACTAACTGAAGTAGCTGTTCATTAATCATTTGTATATTATAAAACATACAATATTATTTTCTCGTGCGGATATTATGTCGCGTGGATATTTTGTCAAGCGGATCTTCTCTCACGAATCTTTTATCATCGGATTATTTATCGCGGCACCCTTTTCATCCCCTTACGGATTGAATTAACAAATTGCCAAAATACGTGTTTGCTTAATTGTATCAATGAGCATTAAGACCAAGTTTCAAGTAAATCGGACCACAAATAAAATATTCCCCATACAAACTTTGCCAACTTTTTTCACCCCCTTGGGTGTTAAATTTTGAAATATTTCTTATTCCTTGAATAGATCATAAAGAAAACCTCTGTGCAAAATTTCAGCTTTCCAGGTCCAAGGGTTTAGCCTGGGTGTTGATGAGCCAGGACTTTTCTTTTAGTTCTTGTTTTGAGTCATACCATAGAATGACCTAAGAAGTCCATTTTAAAACTCTGTTGATACCTTTTATGTAATTAACGTGCGATTTGAAATTTTTATTGTGAAAGTACATGCGATAAGAAGGCTTGAAGAATATATAAATTATGTTTTGTTCGTTTAATTCGCACCGGCTTCAACATGATCTGTCTTTTGTAAAGTCGGTTAAATTTTTTTTTTAATTTATTGAAGTGAAACATTTTAGGCGGCGATTCGATAATTGGACGAGAATTGAGAGTGAAATTTCAAGGACGCGTCACGTTTAGGCACATGTCGTTACATGAAAGAGAAGAAAGATATAACGTAGAGAGAAGGAGAAAGAGAGCTAGCTATACATTGTATATCTAATACACAGAAATGTTGAAAAAAATTCAATAGCGGTGCTTCAAAAGACGTCTAAGATCGTGACAGGCGCCGAATCATGGATCTATACATATAAACCCGAAACTAGGCAACATGACGAGCAAAATCCAACAAAAATTGTTTGCGCACGAAGCACTTCAAAGCAAATGGTCGCCTGTTTTTTCGAAATAATTGGACATGTCGCCACCGTGCCATTCCAGCAACGTAGAACGGTCAATTTTGAATGGTTCGTCACCATTTGTTTGCCGGAAAAATAAGGGAAACCAATCGCATAAGGCGAATCATTCTCTACCCTGATAATGCAAGCTCTCACATATCGGCTGAAACAAGTGAATTTTTGAGCATTCAAAACATCGAATTGATGGGTCATCCACCGTATAGTCCTGATTTGGCACCCAATGATTTCTTTTTATTTCCGCAGATCAAAAATAAAATGTGAGGTCAACGCTTTATGACGCCTGAAGCGTCTTCTAGTTAGCTTTTAGCTTCAACAATAGCTGCGTTCCATTGGGCCATGCAGAATACTCCGGCGTACTTTCCCAATGGAACGCTTTTTCTTCACCTGAGGTTGAGCCGCTGTCAAGTTTGGCATTTCATAGATTGTATTTGCGTTTTTTTGATGTGCTGTGAAAATATGGTATGTCGTGCGATAGTTACAGTATTTTTGGAAAAAGTTTAAAGGTCTTTGATATTTACGGGAAGCAGATGCTTCTTTTTAAACACTTTTAATACTTCGTCAGCTTAAATGTGAGGGAACATATCTGAAAAACCCCAAGTTTCTAGGAGACGCAAAAACAGTATAATTTCTAAAAAACATATTGATTTTTTCAATTATTTTTTTAATTTTTTCAGCAGAAAAAGGTAACAGAAAAGTAAGAATAAATCAGTTTTTACAAAATTTTAACTGTAACAAAAGTTATGGTATTTTGTACACTGAGCTCAAAAGTGGGTTTTTTGGTAGATACGTTCTCTCACACTTAAGCCGACGATTTGTGAAAAATTAAAAAAGCAAAAAGCCTCCTATTGAGAACTTTTAAAGCACAAAAACTCTAGCGGAAAAACTCAGCGTAACTACACCTAATGAAAGTAATTTGTCGACAAACTCATATAACAAAGGCTAAGGAATAACCGCTTATAAAACCTCTTTAGAAACGATTGACTCTATGTCAATCAGATAAAGTTGCATTTAGCGATTAAGCTGCGTTCGATTTGTGTTGTGTTGGATCGGATATCACACAAACCAAATCGGTGAGGAGTATAACTTTAACACGTCTTAAGCTCTGTGGCGCACTCCTGCTAGTCCGCCTACTGGTGTACGTTCGTAGTTCTATGAAATTTGACAATCTTTCAGTATTTGGATGGATCAACGGATACCCATAACGCTGGGAAAAATTCGTAGCTAACCGTGTATCCGAGATACAGACTTCTCTACCAAATGCTAAGGGTTAAGTGCTTATGAGCTTCGGGATAATCAGCATTGGTGGCAAGGTCCTTCCTGACTTTCACATCCATCAACATTTTGGGTAACTACTAAGGCCGATTTGAGCTTAAATCCTACAAAATCTAATTATTGTGATCATTGCTAAGCCGCACACAAATTTTCCCTCTATAACACTGGATCAAATGCCATTGGCTCGCCTTTCTAGGTCTAAAAATCTGGGTATTTGGCTCAATAAGAACATGACATGCTGTGATCACGTCACAGCTTTATTGGGTAAAGTATATGGTACACTCAGAAGGATAGGTAAGTTCGCTTTATTGCTTCCAATTTCAACCCGAATAAGATTAGTTAAAGCACTTATCTTATGTAATTATCTTTTTTTTACCTTTTGTAATTCAATCTACCCCTCCATGGATGCTGCCTGTTTTCGCAAGCTCAACGTTGCAACGGTTCGTTTTCGACCTGCGTCGGCCGTTCCTCCATACTGGGCTGTTCGTTAAATCCATACCTTAGTTTTAGATTACTGTGCTTGCTTCATAAGATAATCAACACAAAGGAGCCTCCGAATCTTTATCAGTTTATATGTTTCTTACGCATAGCGAGGCGCTTCGATTTATTGTTGCCGCATTTTAATGGCTTGCTTGGTGAGCGTTAATATTTTGTCCAGGTTTTTCGATTATGGAACTCCCTCCCTTTAGATGTTCAGCGTTTGGGCTCGGTTGCAGTATTCAGAATGCGTGTATTTGCTCGACTCTCGGAGGTGGCATTATAGATGTGCAGCTCTATCCTAAATGGAGGGGAGAATCTTACACTAAGCCACATACGCAACAAGTACTGGATTACTGGCTTAAAAAGATTGGTACGACGATTTATACATCGATGTATTGTGCGCTTCTGACATCGAACAACGGCCGCCAGTTAACTTATGGCTAGTCTGCCCAAAGAAGGAGTCTCGGCTGCTCGACCTTTCTACAATGCCGGAGTCGACTACGCCGGGCCTATACAATTGAGGCTAGCTCGAGGACGTGGACGAACAACATACAAAGGATACATTGCCTTATATGCTTTGCGACCAAGGCAGTCCATATTAAGGCTGTTGTAGACCTGGCTATTTCAAGCTTCCTTGCCGCATTAAAAAGATTTATAAGTCGTCGAGGAGCTCCTAGTAACATTTTTTCGGATAACGCGACCAACTTCCACTGAGCTTACAATGTATTAAAAGACAATTTTATCTCCTACTCGCAGTCACCACACTTTTGGAGGCTTGTGGAAAGCTGGCATAAAATCTGTAAAGACTCATCTGCGACGAGTTATTGGTGATCACTGCTTAACTTTTGAGGGATTAACCACGACACTTTGTCAGATAGTGGCAGTCCTTAACTCGAGGCCTCTCTATCCCATTAGTCTCGACACGGCAGACTCCGAAGATTTAACTCCAGGACACTTCCTGGTGGGAATTGCCATCACAACTCCTCCGGAACCTAGTACATTAGACACTCCAATCAACCGATTAACTCTCATATTTCGGCAAAAGTCGGACGTACCGCAGTGTGGCGAGTTATACAAAATTTTAAAAAAATCCGGTCAAATGCGAGTCGGACTCGGGCACCGGGAGTTCCGTACCTTGAAAGATTGATGATTCCTAAGAAACTATTAGTTTGGCACATCGTTTTATTTTTCTGTAATATTTACATAAACCTCTACCAACTCTAATTATTTAAAATTTTTCGCTTTGCAAACTTCGGAGATAAAGAGGTGGGTATGGTATTTTATTTTTAGACATTTTTCATCATAAGTCGGAAACTATGCGAAATAAAAGGAAATGGAAATATATTTTATAATGTGCAAATGAAGCCCTTTCATATGATACTCCACTTGGACTAGCAACCCCACCTTCAAATGTTACCCCTCCCCCTATTTGCAATAAAAATAAAAAGATTTTTAAATTTTTTCATTTGCAATAAAGGTGGGCATGCATAATTTAAAACTATTTCAAATTTCAAGTCATAGCATTAGTATAGTTGGTGAAATAAGCAGAATGGGAGTTGGCCGCCCCAAGGTTGAGAATGTCCCTATGGATGCAGACGAACTTAAGAATATGTTTGCTGGCTTGTCAACACGTCATCAACCTACAGACACAGAGGATGGTCTCTCTCTGTCTCCTGCTGACGGTTTTTCATTCGTCCCCCTTTACTAAGGATGTAGTCACGGTTGCTTTTTACCCGACTTCTCAAAAACAAAGAGGTTATAAGTTCGACGTGTATATTTTTTTTGTTTTTGTTTTTTATGCCTGAGCGGGCATTACTTCGTGACGCGCTGACAGATTTTGATGATTCTTTTTGTTGGGTAGAGTATGTTCACCAATTGGTACCATGTAAAAAAAAATTTTGGGTGCAGTGGGGTGGGGGTGAAACCTAACTTTGTAACGCGTGGACCGACTTGAATGGTTCTTTTTTTGTTGTACAGAGTATGATCCCGCCATTGCTAATAGGAGAAAAAACTTTGGCCTAGTGTGAGGGAGGGGTACCCTAACTTCGTAACGCGTAGACCGATTGGGATAATTCTGTTGGGTAGAGCATGTTCGAGAAACAAATTTTGGCGGGGTGGGGGTGGAACCTTACTTTGTAACGCGTGGACCGATCTGGATGGTTCTTTTGCTTTTTTATAGAGTGTGATCCCCCATTGCTAATAATTGGTCCTATAGTGGGGGTGGGGGAGGAAGAGGGGTAAACAAAATTTAGTGGGATTGTGGTGGCGGTAGGGGGTTCAACCTAACTTTTTAACGCGTGGACCGATACGGATGGTTCTTTTTTCGTTGTATAGAGTAGAAGACACTAAATAGTGAAAAATAAAATAGTTTTAAAAAAAAAAGTTGAACCGATTTCACAAAAAGTCGGTGCAAATTAAGCAAATGAACACTTTGCTATTTTTCACTCGTTTTATACACAATCGTCTTCTTTACTGAACTCATTTCCGTTAACTTTAATTTTTCCTACCATGGCTGTGATATGACATCAGAGAACACCCCTGGGCTTTGATATCTTCGTACAGGTAATACATATCTTCAGAATCTTATGATAACAATGTCGGGTAATCTCCAGCTATTTAAAGTTTACTTCTTAGTTTTATTTCCTAACTGTGGAAATAATGATTTGCTTGTTTCTTTCTTCTGCATTAAATCTCAGTATACCTCGATATTCGCAATTTCAAAGCTCTGTCAAAATAATTCGATATTTTTCTGCTTAGTGCAATAAAAAAATATAAGTGCGTAGACTTTTGTACGCTTGAACGAAATTAATTTTCTGAATTATTGGTTAAACCTGTTTCTTTTTTATTACAGATCCTCTGTTTGCGTACGGGGAAGACTTTCCACTGTTCTGGTTCTAATGTTAGTATAAAAAAATGTTCCTGACTATCCTTACCTACAAATGTTACTCATATAGAATGTTACTTACTTTTGTGTTCGTGCTTCGGCCATTAAGACCATTAGCATTATTGAAACAATACTTACCGTTTTGGTTACAATCCTTATAAATATAATGTACTTTTAAGTGAACAAATTAATAATAGAACATATAGAAATAAGTAAGCTTACTATACTTCGCATGATTCTTTCTACACGTATTTTTCTCGTTCAAACTCTTTTAAGTAAAGGTATTTTTATAAATTAAAATAAAAGAATAATTCCACGTTATTTAATTTATTCAGAAGCGTTTTTAATTTTCTAATTATATATATAATTTGAATATATGTTAAGAATATGTTAACCATAAAACAATTTGGTTTAACTTAGAATTTTTCATACGTCCACTTCTTTATGTTTAATGTGGTATGTATTTGGTATGAGTTTTAAAATGTAAAAACCTATTTTTAATTACATTATTATTATTTAATTCTAAAGCGAAATTTAAACAGAGTGAAATAAATATTATTTAACTCGATACAGTCTTTCAAAATATGAAAAATGCTTGTAATTTGGGTTCTTGTAGGACAAGCATGTCAAATTCAAACGCGTACTTGGCCAAAATAAACAAGTAGTGGTTAGTTGTTAAGTGGGCCGCAGAAATAAAAGAAAACAATACTTACTTATATTCGAAGAAAAACACTACAAATAAAATAGTTAAAAAAAGTTGAGCCCACTTCACAAAAAACGCTAAATGGCATAAAATAATTTTTAATTTTGTATCTATTGCGACATTTTGAAGTTGACTTGAAGAATGCTGCTCGTACAAACAAAGCAATTTCAAAAGTTGCAAAGGTAGTACACTCTAAAAAATGGAAACAGAATTATTCAAATCCGGTATTTTTTATATAGACATCAAATTTAAAATTCTTTTTTTCAGATTTAAAAAGACTTGTGTAAATTTCCTGAAATGTACTTAGTTTCTTCAAACTGCTGTAATCCTTGGTTGGAGGACCCAAGCTACTTAATTCGTTAGATATTTTCTGCCAAAACGTGTTTACATCCTGCTTTCCCGGCTTGGTGAATCCTCGGGCAATATCAGGTCTCATTGAAAGCATATCGACTAGACGCTGATATTATTTTTTATTTGTTGTTAATGACGATATTATTAAATAATAGAAAAATCATTTTTAAATCTTGGTTATATATACATTTAAATATTCGCTTAAGTTTGCACCAGATTTGATGGGAAAAACGGATCCTTTGAGCGAACCAAGAGTCGGTTCGAAAGAGTCACTGACAATTTTCAACTTGACACATTTTGTCTCTAGAGCGAAGACTGTAAGTGTGTCGTTTGCTTCAGGGGTAGTTCTTGCAGAACTCTTAGTTCCAGGTTCTTCTGTTTTTTCGTGTATTTCTCTTTCTTTCATTCTTTTCTAATGAGCGCTCATTCTCATTAGTCAACAAGAAGAATCAGATCAAACTGATGCAAATGTTGAGAAATGACTCTTCGGGATCCGTCACGGGACAAAACTGAGATCCGGTTCACTTGACTCACTTTTGAGAGCCGGAACTTTGAGCCGGTTCAGATCTGAGTTACCCATCTCTATTTCACAACTCCCCGACCAATGAATTCCTTCGTCCAAAATTGCCATTCCGTCGTAGTACGAAATACAGAGTCCGATGGATTCGGAGTTTGGAATACTATTTTCGGGATTTAGAGCAAAAGTCACATTACTTCGGAGTATGGAATAAAGGTGTCCCAATTCCTCTGGACGGCACAATTTATATGCCTGAAAGACTGCTTCATTGCTTTAACTGGGTAGTCATTATTGAACCAATTGGTGTTAGTTGGTTTGATGTTTTTGTAGCTATGAGGAATAAAGCAATGCATTCCAAATTATAGGAAGTTCAAGATATAATCGGTGCTTTTGTTAACGTCTCTCATAGAGAACCAGTCATAACAGTCCAGCATTCTGAGATATTTGTTAAGTTCCAACCAATCAGCATTTTTATAATGCCACACTAATCTTTTGGTAGAATTTAGGTTAGTGGTTATCAGAGAGGAGGTGCAGAATTGGGTAGAGATAAGACAATTGTCCGAAGTGGTCAAGAGAGCAGTTACCGAAACCGAGTTCATATCTGGATGCGATGTTAAAAATATATCCAAAAGATGCGCTGTGCTCCATGGTATGAGGAACACGAGTCGGACACTCAACCAGTTGTTGTAAATTAAAGGATTCACTAAATAACTCGATGTGTCTTCCAGACGGGCTTGTGATAGAAGAATGCCTGAGCCACTGTGTGTTGTGGACGTTGAAATCGCCAGCAAGAATATTTTCAAAATCTTATCAATATCGGAAGACAGCTTATTGAAGGAACACACAGCGTCAGACATATTCAGGCTACGGTATAAAGAGCATAAGTGAACGATGTGCCGATAGAGTTTAAATATTATCCAGACATATATAAATTCTGGATTAGTAAAACTGCTTTGGTTTCTCTTCGTGCAAAAACAGCCCGATTTTCCGCGATCAAGTGGCAGTAATCCGAAAATGCTTACTTTTGAAGCCACTATGCAAAAATTAAATAAGAATTTTTGCATAGACCCAGTCTTAATTTGCCCAAAACAAAACGAAAACGTACACCGACACAAGGACTGACGAACGTGATCCAAAAATGCGAAGTAAAGCCGCTTTTGTTAGAACAAAGCCAGCAGCCAAATGCTCAGCAGTGGAGACCCGATAAACGCATTCAATGAAGCACGAGTGCACTACCTTGAATGTGGGATGAAAAAATAAAAAGGAACGGTCTCACCAGATTGTGCTTTTAAATGGAGCATAAAAACCCTTCCCTTTGACGAAGATGGCACTAGCACATTTAATAATTAGCTTTCGTAACCGAATTGAAATTTTTCCCTCTCAGTAGTTCAACTCCAAAATTAGTCACTTTCACTCTATCATACCCTCACCACAGAAAATTCTTACCATGGCCCTAGTGTGCCACCGTACTCTATACAGCACGAGAGAATTATCGTAGTCATTCTAGGTATAAAATTTTTATCATTTATCAATCAGGAAACGTATTCTGTACAACAGAATCCAAATCATCAAAATCGGTCTATGCTTTATGAAGTAAGGTGCCGTCCCTCCTTCAACTCTCACCGCAAGCCTTAATTTTGGTCAGAATACAAATAGATACTCTATGCATTCAGAATCATCTAAATCAGTCCCCCGTTACAAAGTTAGGCTATTTAGGAAATTGGGTAACGCCCCCTCCGAAAACCAGCCCACCGCATGAATTTTTGTTTTGAAACCAGTGGGCAACATATTCTACACATGAAAAGAAGAGTCATCCAGCTCGGTCCGCACGTTACAAAGTTAGCCTACCCTTTCCCCTACCACCACCCTAGTGCAAATTTTTTTCCTCATATTAGCATTATTAGCAATGGGGAATCATTCTCTATACAAAAAAAAAAAAATTATAATTAGGTTTCACCCCCATCCCATCAAAATCGGTCCATGCGTTACGAAATTATGCCCCCCCCCATACATAAAAAAATATATGCCGAACTTAGAACCTTGTTGTTCTTGGGAAGTCGGTTAGAAAAGAACAAGAACAACGATAAAATTAATGTGGCATCTTTTCTCTGTTACTATCTTTCCTATGTCGAGGGAAATTTCAAAAGTGACCCAAGAAGAAGACAACGGAAACTTGTTTTTCCAAAAATTTAAAATCTGCACACCCTGTTTCAAATTCAATTCTAAAGCGTAACACTTTTTCTGCGTATTTTTGATAGGATGAAGTTTAACCTAGACTTCATATGTTTATGTTGCATGTCGGAAAGGTCGTTAAATCTTATTTTTAAACTGTTTTTCCCAAAAAACTAGCTTACATTTGAATGCTTTAAATTGGTCACACTTGTTCGTAATGAGCTCGGCTTTTTCTTGCACTTTTAAATTTCAATCGTATGTGTTTCGCTATATCAACCGTGAAGGATAAATCTTGCAGCCGTACTGGATCAGAAAACAAGCTGTGCTGTGATCTGTATTTATTAAAAATTGACAATTTTTCGCACCATCAACCACGGGTTTTAAATAATATTGACAGATCTCACCTAGCCAAACAAAAAATTGTAAGGCAGGTGAAGGGACAATCACAGCCGTTTGGGAGTTACAGGGCCATTCATAAATTTGCAATTTTCATGGTATGCACATCATTTTTTTATTTTTATCTTTTGATCTACTCAACGCAGCGACATCAAGCAAACGCTAAAAAACTAGTATCACAATGAACTTTCCAAAATTCTCAACAATGTTGATCTAACTCCTACCATTGAGGTGCACTCACTTCCCAAAGTGATAAAAATGTTTTTAAATTACCAAAAATTCAGCATTTTCCTAAATTTTCTTCGAAATTCATGTAATTGGTACACCTCTTTTTCATTTTAATTAGATTACTCATCTTATTACCTTTCGAAAAAGGCACAACATGTCAAGGTAGAGAAAGGAATAGAAAGACCGCATCCTTAGAAATCAAAACAAACAAAATTTTTAAGATAATGGGTAAAAAATTATTTTTTAGGGTAAACAATTAATAAATTTTAATTATTGCTTCAAAAGTGCTATAAAAATGTTTGGTTTATTGCCGATATTAGCTCGTGTTAAACAGAGTTCACACCTGATAGAAATTTAGCTATAAAAGAGGGTCAGTCAGCAAGAATATCGATCATAGTTGAAAGCCAAATCGATAACTACGGGTGTTCTAAGCTTAAAGTTAGTTTTAAGGAATAAGCGGATATAATTTACATTTATTGTGTAGTACACTGAAACGAAAAACTGCTGTAGTGGAATATGAAAGGAGATTCCCCAATCGACGAGCTCTCCAAAGAGGGGTATTTACACGGACTTTCCTAAGGTTAAGAGAAACAGGAAGTGTAACTTCACACTAAGAGAAACAGGAAGTGTAACTTCACACTGCAGAGAAACGCGACCCGAAACTTTGGAAACTTCTGCCGACATCAAGCAGCAAAACCCTGAAATGAGCACGAGACGGATCGCAATACGATTAGGAGTGTCGTCAGCTAAAGTTTGGAGGGTTATTTATCGAGAGGGATTACGTCCATATCACCATAACATAGTACAAGGACTATTGAAGGAGTATCCGAGAGAAGACTGGAATTTTGCGGTTGGCTTCTAGAACGCGACATTGACGACAGGGCGTTTCTGGACCGAATTCTGCGGACGGATGAATCACAATTCACCAGAGATGGTATCACGGACTTCCACAACCTCCATATCTGGTCGGATACTAACCCACATAGGTCAAGGATGACCTCATTCCAGCAGAAATTCAGTGTTAATGTTTGGATTGGTATCATCGGCAGCCATTTGGTAGGACCAATCATTTTGCCGCAAGTGCTCAACAGTCAAGTTGAAAATTAATTAAAATTTATGAAAAAACAAAATGGCGGATCAATTATGGAGGTCAATTATGCGGACTTTTTTGGGAAATACATTGCCAGATCTAATAGAGGACACTCCTTTGCATAATCGAACGGACCAACACGACGATGCACCAGCGAATACTGCTAACATTGTAAAGGCAATACTAAATGAAAAATTTTGTAATTGCTGGATTGGACGAGGTGCACTGATTCTTTGGTCTGCTAGATCTCCAGATCTTACTCCATTGAACTTTTTCTTATGATGAGTAAATTTATTCAAGCCCTATTAACACTAGAGGGAATTTAATTACCAGCAATTTCTACATCGTTTCTCTACCTGGGCATGTTGTACCTTTTTGGAAAGGTAATAAGATGGACAATTTAATAAAAATAAAAACAGATTTATTAATTACATGAATTACGGAGAAAATGCTGAACTTTAGGTAATCGCAAAACATTTTTTTCATTGATTGTACCTGTTATGGTGGGAGTTAGATCAACACTTAATAATTTTGGAAAGGTCATTGGGATAGTAGTTTTTTGCCTTTATTTAATGTCCCTGCGTTGAGAAAAAAACGATGTGCATTCCATAAAAATTGCAAATTTATGAATCACCCTGTAACTCCCAAACGGTTGAGAATGCACCTCCCCCCCCCCCTCGTCTGCCATACAATTTTTTTGTCTATATCAGATCTATCACCCCACTCATTTCAGCATATCAGAACTGAAACACCCTGCATATTTCGGGATAACATACATGACCAATTTTTACATTGCTACAGTTGTTATCCTTTATTAGTTCTGAAAAATATTACAGCGGTAAGAAAAATTGAATAGTTTACTGACCTTGGTGTAATGCTATACAAAAAACTCGATTTCACTCTGCACATAAACCATATAGTATCTCGGAGGAATTCAGTCCTTGGTTTTGTTAAGCGGTGGTCAAGGGAGTTTTCTGATCGACAGACCCTTATTCACTTATTTTTTTCTTTAGTTAGACCAATTCTTGAGTACGCATCTCAGGTTTGGTCTCCTTGCTACGCTGTTCATTCTAGACGCATTGAATCGGTGCAGCGGAACTTTGTTAGGTTCGCACTAAGGGACCTCCCGTGGAATGATCCATTAAGGCTTCCTCCTTATGAGGATCGCCTCCGATTGCTTAATATACACTCGTTAGATGGACGTCGTAGAATTGCTGACCTAGTATTTATTCATCAGCTTTTGAACTTGAATATAGATTCTCTCATTCTCGCAAGTTTGGTTACTTATAGGCAAACCCCGTATAGCTTAAGGAGATTGCCTTTACTACATGTTATCCATTCTCGCTCTAACTATGGTATGTATGAGCCTATTAATCGCATGTGTAGAGCCGTGAATATGTGTCCTATTTTTGACCTGGCTCTTACTAAGGATTTGCTTAAATGATCTCCCCTGATTGTAGTGTTTGGGATTGTTTTGGATTTTGTTGTTGTTTTTTTTACTAATATTTTATTGCATGGGTTGTGGGAGACTCATTCATCTTAATATATGTTATGTTCTGGTGAATAGGTCAATTGATTCCAGGCCTCTGCCTGTGAAGTGCGCCTTCTGAGTTAGAAGGGTTAATTCTATATAATTTACTACTGAAAAGGCGTGTACCGATATTTCTCTAAAAAACTGCCACACGCCATATTTTACAAAAGACTGTACATAACTATTTAAAGTTAAGTTATCAAGTCATCTGTCGCCCATCCCTGGCCTTTGCTTTCCGATTTAAATTTTCTTTTTACAGCTCGAAAAATCATTTACTGTGCCAGCTGATTCCCGGGAATTAGTTGTTTCTGCTTTGAAGGAGTTTTTGGCTCAGACATTTTTCAAAACTAAAACTTCTGCACTATCCGAGCGCTTTCTATCATTATAAATAGCAATTAAGTAGATCAAAACTGAAAATAAAATTTAAAAAACATAATGCAAAACAAAAATACCATTTAAATGTTATATTAAATTAATTTTTTTATTTCAGGCATGTACGACGTAGATGAAGATGATTTTGTTCCATGGGATTGGCTTGTCTGATCACAATTTAATTGAATTGCTAAATGCTAATAAATGTTTTTAATTAATATTAAATTTGTATTAATTCTGCCTAATAAATTATAATAGTTAAGAATTTAATTCTGTATTGTATTTTCTTTCTTTTCATGTATATTGTATCGTAAATGGGACTCCTCGGGCTCGGCGGATTAATTAAGACTTTTATTTTCAATCGCAAATGGTTACAATTTTTATTCACTTCGCTGATTAATTCTGCCTAATAGTTGGTTTCACAATTTTCTTGATAACTTTTCGGACTCTTCACACTATGACATATTAACTGTTCGCAGTCTAAATCACGGCTAAAACAAACCAGGCTGTTACTCAGCCTAATTCTAGAAACTTCAGGCACTTAGTTCTAGACGTTTCCGTTGCACACTTTCACCTCGCATATTCACCATAGGTAACCGATAGACCGATTTAAATCGGTACCGACCGCGGAAGAAGTTATATGTCCGGTCTTGCGATATTTTCAAATTTTTTCACTTCATATATGGGGCATTTCACGCGAAGCGGACAACCAACAACTTTGAAGAAGTTATGTATGACCTGTTTCAAAGGCAATTAATCATATTAAGAAACTTATATAAAAATAAGTAAAATAGTGATTCTTATAGGAAATTGCATGCTCTTCACAGTCGTGGTATCGAATTCGAAATTGGATTTTTTTTTCATGTAAAAAAACCAAAATTAATATTTAAAATTAAATTTTGACAAACTTCGACATTTTTTTTTTTTTTTAAATAGCTCAAAAAATAACTTAAAATGTATAGTAAATGCCTGTTCAGTTTCATAATGTGATCTGCATTCGAACACAGTGCAGCGTGTAGTCGCGTTTGGCCAGTGCGATAGTTTTGTATGGAAACATGAAAAAATTTAAGTTTAAATTCTCTATCTCCGATACGAATGCAGATCACGTTCTAAAATTTTTCACATATTATTTATGAATTATAAGCTACATTTTGAGATAAAAACAAAAATTTTTAAACATGTCGAAGTTAAGTAAAATCCGATTTGATATGTTTACTTCCGGTTTTATATACGAAAAAAAATTGTTTTTTCAATTCTGTAATAACAGCCAAGAAAAAAATTTATTTGTCTTTAAAATAACACTATTTATTTTTTTTATATCACTTTGAATAATAGCAAATTTTTTTTTTCAAAAAACCCGCTCCTCAAATTTTTTCAATTCTTTAAAGACTTAGAAAAGGGCAACTAGGCTTCATAGAAAAAAAATAAAAATGCACATTCATTCAGGACATATAGAAGTACAATTAAACCAAATATAAACAAAATCCAGAACCTGAAATTTTTTTCGCTGTCCGCTTCGCGTGAAATGCCCCATATAACATATAATATAATAAACCCTAACGTTTTAGTTGTAACCAAAACCGAAAATCTTATATCTACGAGTATTTCAACCGCAACCTAAAATGAATGAATTGAAGAAAATTAATTACGGTTAAGGTTGTTACAATTGCGGTTTAAAAAAACCCAATTTGGTTTCGGTTGACCGTAACCGATTTATAATTTCGGTTATGGTCCCATTTCGACTCCCTGCATATCTCGTGCACGTTACAATATGAATGCAAATTTACACTTTATAAAACTCATAATGATTGTGTTAACTGTTAAGTAGCCAAAACCAAGAAGAAGAATATTTCGAAAAAACGTACTGGCACACACAGGACAGGGGTCCGTAGAGTTATATTAATATTTTTCATAAACTATTTTTGTTACAATGTTCTGCAGTAGTTAAAGGCTACATTCAGATATTTTACATCGATCACAGTGGTCCCAAATGCCGAAAAGGTGGCCAAAATATGACGACGTTATTCAAATTGTGTAAAATTTCGTATAAAGGATATCTTGAGGTCGCTGATTAAGAATCTTTACTCAAAATTAAAAAAAAAAAAATGGCGGATCCAATATAGCGGACAAAAGTTTAAAATTGCCACATTTTCATGAAAATATGTATATCGCCGATTTTGTGGTCACTGATTTAAAATCTTAATTAAAATTTATGAAAAAACAAAATGGCGGATCCATTACGGAGGTCTCAAAATAATAGCAAATTTTTTTTTTCAAAATGATAGTATTGCCGGTCTTAAATTGAAAATATTGCAAATTGAATTATACTGAAATGAGCTAACTTGTAAAGGCTGCTGTTTATTACATTATTTAAAAATTGTGGACCTCGTGAAACTTTCGACTTATGGGGCATTTCACGCGAAGCGGACAACCAACAATTTGAAAAAAGTTATGTATGACCTATTTTAAAGGTAATTAATCATATTAAGAAAATTATGTAAAAATAAGTAAAATAGTGATTCTGATAGGAAATTGCATGTTCTTCGCAGTCGTGTGAAGAGCATGCAATTTCCTATCAGAACCACTATTTCACTTATTTTTATATAAGTTTCTTAATATGATTAATTACCTTTGAAACAGGTAATACATAACTTTTTCAAAATTGTTGGTTGTCCGCTTCGCGTGAAATGCCCCAATAGAGAGATAGATAGATATGTTTATTTATTATTTTTTTATTTATATATATATATTTTTTTTTATATATTTCGAGGTCGTGTTTTTGTTTTCTGTGATTTTGTTGTTTTTTATGGTTGTGTTTGGTGTTGATTCACTTCTTGATGTTCTCCCCGTGTTCTCTGGTTCCTTTTCTGTTTTTCAACTTCTTGTGTGTTAGATCTGGGATTGGCTTCGTCGTATTTATTTATATTACATATATTCATTTCATTCCTGTCTTTCGCTTTGTTTGTTGTTAAATTTTTCGGATTTACTTTTTCTGTCTCGTGGAGGCTCTTATTTCTTTGGAGTGTACTGTAGAGTTTATAATAAATACTTAATTTGTTGATTGTTTGGTTTTTCTTCGTTGGTCTGGTTCTGCCCGGGCGCTATTGGTTTTGCCTGCTGCTGTCTTTCTTTCTCTCCTTTAACAATTGTATTTTTATCCTATTTTTATTCTTAAATTTAATTTTTAATTTTATATACATTGGATTCAATTTTTCCGGCTTTTTGTTTTGGTAGCGTTTTCTTCGTCCCCTGCTTCGTAGCTCTTTTGTCGCTTTGATTTTTGCGTCTCCGTCTTTCCGCTGTTTCGCTTTTTTCTTTTTGCTTATATCTTCCTGGTGCCCCTGTGTATTCTCTTTCTGCCGGTTTCCTCTCTGTCTTTTTACTACTTCGTCATTTTTATATTTGTACATTTTCTCCCCTTTTTATTTTACATTTTCCTTTAGCTTCCATTTTGTCTATTTCTATTTTTGGCTTTTTTATATTTGTACATTTTTCCCGTTTTTACTTACTTTTTGTTTTATCTTCCATTTTATTCTATTTACTTATTTTTATCTCGTATCTGTTCTTGTGCGCCCCTACATCTCTTGCTTTTTCAGCAAGTGTTGTTTTCTGTCTTTTAACGAATCCTGTATCACTTAAACATTTTCTATTCTATTTATTGTCATTGCGTCTTTGTTCTTTTGTGCTCCTCTATCTCCCGCTTTTGTTGTTTCAGTCTCCTAACTTATTATTAATTTTTTTTCTTTTTTTTCTTTGGATATTTATTTATATATTTCTTGTTTATTACTTATTTTTATATTATCTTTTTTATTTTGTTATTCTCATTTGTCCGTTGCCTCATACTTTCGCTCTACTGTGTCTTTTTGTTTTTGGTTGTCCTGACTCTTTTCGCTCCTTTTTTTCTTTTCTCTCGTTCTCGCTGCTGGTTTTGTTGATTTCCGTCCCTGCTTGAATTTGTTTCTTTTTCCTCTGTCTTTGTTCTTTTAGTTATGGCCTGCTGCGGTGCCTGCGCGGCGGTGATTTCCCGTGATGGGATCACGTTTAGGGCGCGCGACCAGATCTCCGACCTGTGTGCAGTGTTACGATATAAAGCCATGCCATGTTCTGAGACTCGTGAAGAGCATGGTGGATACGCTTTCCGGCGATCTGACTCTTGTCGCTAATAGAGTCAGCTCTTTCTCTTCTCGCTGGGCGGATTTTCAGCTTCTGTCCGAGGACACCAGTACCCTTACCACTAAAATGGACAGGTTGTTGGGCGTAGTGGATGCTCTAGAATCAGCCTCTACTATCCTTTTAGAGAGATCCCATGAGATGTCTTCCCGTATTTCGGCTCTATCTGGCTCGCTCGATGAGGTCCATTCTACGCTTGCTGGCCTTGATCCCAACCTGCTTCCTCCCGGGGGCCCTTCTCAAATCGTTCCCATTTTTGACGACATTCGCCGCAATGTCAAACAGGTGAAAGGAGGCCTATGCTCCTGGTCTGCGGCTGTCTCGGCCAACTCCGAGCTCTTGGGTTCTATCGCCTCTGATTTGAAGGTCCTATCCCCGCGTGACAAAGCCTCTTCGGAGCTCCCTTCCGCCCCGTCCTGCACTGACGTCCGGCCTAGTTCTGAGCTCTCTGCTGCTTCTGGCTGCCCTATTTCTCCGATTTTGGGTGGTCCCCCACCTCCCGCCGCACCTGAGTCCCACTCCTCTGGCTCCGTTGGGTTGCTGCCGACTCTATGCAGACTTTGTCGGCGAGTACTTCGTCTTTTCGGACGGTTATCCTGAGACCAGCCAGACGGCCCAAATGCATTTTCGTATCCAGGGTGCACCCTGATACATCTGAGCGCGACGTCATTGACCACGTCTCCACACTTGCGAGTATTCCCGTTGGCATGATCGCTTTTTGGAGAATCAGCCCAGCACACGGCCAAGGTGAGCGTGCCTTTTCGGCCTCTTTTAAGGTTTTTGTTCCCGACGACTCCTTTCCAGCGATTATCTCGCCTGACTTATGGCCTCCTGGCTCTACTGTTCGAGAGTTTGTCCCGAGGGCTCGTCCTGGCGTTGCTCACTCCAATACGCCAAAAAACTTCTCAGCGAGGTCTCCTTCTACTATGCCAACGTGACCGGGTTGCGCTCCAAAACCTCGCGCTTGTTCTCCACCTCCAGCTCCGCCGACTTTGATGTCATCTGTTTGACTGAGACCTGGTTATGTAGAGGCATATCTGACGCTGAGCTCTTTGGATCTGAGTTTCAGGTATTTCGTAGTGATCAACACTCCGATTTGTGTTCTTCAGTTGGTGGTGGTGTGCTCTGCGCTATTAGGGCCAATATCCCTTCCTCGGTCATGCAGATTGCTTGTTCCGGCGACTTGGAGATTTTGTGCGTTACCTTAAATTTCCCCCAGAGAAATTTGTATGTTTTTACTGTATATGTCCCTCCTGGCTGACCCCCACGTTTATATGACTTACTGTCTGCCTCCACCAATATCCTGAGCGATGCCTTGCTGCCCGCCGATGAGGCCGTTGTCTTTGGTGATTTTAACTGGGTTCAGTCCTCGGAGTCTGAAGGGCTCTTGCCTTGCCTTACCGGCGCTCCCCAGCACATTCTGTCCCTTCTGGACACCCTTGCCTCTGCGAGTCTTACACAGTGCAGCGATATCGTGAAAGACCTTGGAAGATCGCTGGACCTGGTTTTTTCGACCAATCCGGGTGACTCGTTTGTGAGAAGGTGTCCGACTCCCCTAACTTTGGAGTCCAGCCATCACCCTGCACTTCAGGTATTCCTGCGTTTTGAGGCCCCCGATAAAGTCTTTTCCTCTCTTGCGGGATGGTCATTCAACTTCAAAGCCGCTGATTTTTCTTCCCTCAACGACTGGCTCCAGGCTTATGACTGGGCGAACGTACTTGCTGAGCCCGACATTGATCGGGCCGTTTGCTCCTTCTATGACGTGCTTTATACCTGTTTTACTCAGTGCGTACCGGTCTCCTTTTCGCGCTCCCCCCATTCATCTCAGCCATGGATGAATAGCTCCTTGAGACACCTGAAAAACCAAAAGAATAAGGCCTGGAAAAGGTTCTGCTCCTCTAGGTGCGACGAGGACTACCAGGTCCACTACAACCTCTACCTTCATTTCTCTCTCGATCTTCAGACGTCCTACAACAGATTTCTGTCCGACTCGAGACATATTCTTCATTCTAACCCCAGACAGTTTTGGAGATTTATTAATTCTAAGCGACATAGTGATGGCTACCCTTCCTCCCTTAGGTTTATTGATTGCGAGAGTTGTGACCCCGTCATTGTGGCCAATTATTTCGCCGACTTCTTCATCACCTCATTCTGTGATTCTGACTGTGATATTGTTTCTTCTGATTTTATCCACTTGACCAGGCTTCCTCATACTTCCCTTGAAACTAAGGACTTAGTTTTTGACGATGGTGCTGTCACCGATTATTTGTCGAGTTTGTCCAACGGATTTTCGTGTGGTCCAGATGGTGTCCCTTCGTCCTTCCTTAAAAATTGCTGTTCATCTGTGTCCCCTATTCTTTGTCATTTGTTTAACCTGTCTCTGTCTTGTGGCCGTTTCCCCAGTCTCTGGAAGGATTCTGTGATTATTCCCCTTCACAAAAAGGGTGACAAGTCAAAAATCTCCAATTACAGACCCATCGCCAACTTGTGTCATGTTGCGAAGGCGTTCGAGACCTTAACCAGTGATGTGCTCCGTTTTCATTGTAAAACCCTTTTAGGCTCTTTTCAGCATGGCTTCATTAAGGGTAAATCTCCCTCCACCGACTTACTCGAATTCGTGCATCACTGCTTGCCTCTGATTGAGTCTGGCTTACAGGTTGATTGCATTTTCACTGATTTTAGTAAGGCCTTCGACAGAATCGATCATGGGATTCTTGTTCATAAATTTCATTTGCTCGGGTTCCCACCGCTTTTTGTTAACTGGTTTTCCACTTACCTCTCTGGGCGCACCCAACGTGTCTTGTTTCGTGGTGCCCTATCCAATGAATTCTTTGTTTCTTCTGGGGTGCCTCAGGGCAGCATTCTTGGCCCACTTCTTTTTATTATTTTTATTAATGACGTCTCGGTGCTCCTTTCTAGCTCCAAGATTCTGTGTTATGCAGATGACGCCAAAAAATATTCCGTGTCGTCTCCCGCGACGACGATTGTGCTCTGCTGAGCTCCGATATTCACGTTTTTCACGTTTTTTTTTAATATAAACAAATGTACCATAATGACCTTTACCCGCAGAAACTGTCCCATCCTCTTCGGCTACTCTTTGGATGGCAGTATCTTGAGTAGGCTACATAGGGTCAAAGATTTAGGGGTTCTTCTTAATTCCCACCTATCCTTTGAGGATCACATTGACTTCGTGGTGAGTAGGGCTAATTCCACGCTGGGTTTTGTGAAAAAGTGGTCCAGGGAACTTGACGATCCCTATCTAACTAGGCTCCTCTTTCGCACATTCGTTAGACCCATTCTGGAATACGCTTGCCCGGTTTGTAAATTTCTGTCGTGGCACTAATGACAACAGATTACCATAAAAAGGCCGTTGCAGAAAAAGTGCCAGTGGTTCGAAACCCACTTTAAATTGCAGGTCCACTCGCAATCGTTGTCTCAAATCGGGTGAAGCTCTTCTCATGCCCCATTTGACACAGGGGATTACTCGAATTAAAGAGAGAGAGAGAGAGACCCCCCCCCCCCCCCCCAATAAGTCCACTTTTTTTCTTATATTAGCAGGAGAGGAGACGGAGTTGGATCAATGCGTTGAGCGGCAAGACCAACATGCCATGGGTCCCGGGTTCGAGCCCAGATGACCGTGAGCTTTTATTAAGAAATTAAAATAATCCACTCCGTCTCTGGGCTGTTGTCTAGCTCGCAGCAATGCAAAACAAGACTCAAGTTTCCTCACTTCCCTTACCCTAATTCCCTTCCGGCCAAAACCATGCTAACGCACTAAAGGGTTGTCCCCTAGGATTTGGCCACATCGTATAAAAAAAAAAATTGGGGATCATATACTATATGACAAGAAGAAGCGGAAAGTTCCTCGTGTTACGAAATTAGTAGCAACCCCCACCCAAAAAAATAAATTTTTAACATGGTACCAATCGGCGAGCATACTAAAAAAGAATCACTCAAATCCATCAGCACGTTAAGAAATTATGCACGGTCATATATAAAAAAAACTCGCGTCGACATTGAAGAACGTGTAACTATAAAGTTTTTACTTCAGAATTGAATTTGTTCTTGAATCCACATTGATAAATTATTTGGTAGTCCAAAGTAGAGTCAATTTGGGACTAAATATGTATTTTAAAATTTGGTACTTTGACCTATTACCCTACCTTCTGCTACATAAATAAAATTAACAAAGAAACCTTGAGAAATGATTGTCAATTGAAAACAATAAAATTTTCGTTGAAGCAATTAGGATTTATTTGGACAGTGTTTTAGCGAAAAAAATTTTTATAGAGTTTTTCAGTATTAAAATTAGAAATGGATTCAAATGGAGTTCCCCAAAAAATTAACAGACACGTTTTCAAAGCGGTCACACATTATTCGCTAAAGCGAAAAGAAGGGACAAGATTTAGTGAAGTGCTCGAATATGTAAGGCTTTGCAATAGAAATTTAAAACCAGTGGCTAATTTAAAAGCATCGGTACGAAAAGCCTTAGAAAATTTTCAAAGATTTGGACTAATACAAAAGGATAGAAACTCTCGGTACAAAATAATAAAGTTACCAATTTTTAATGAGGATTTGAATAGCTCGCCTCCTGCTAAAAAGAAAACACACGAGGTAATTGAAATCAGCTTAAATTCTTATATTTTTGCTTTATGCTATAATTTGTGCATCAACTAATTTTTATATACAAGCAAAAACGGATATTATAATAATGAAGTTTTAGTTCTCTATACTTCCTTAAATCAGATAAAATTTTAATGGGTTAAGCCTATTATCCCACAAATAAAAAATTAAAAGAAAATCTCAAAGGTGCTTTAACCTTTAAACTCATCTGATTCTGATTTTCATGATTTTATTTATGTCGGAATCGAAATAATAACCTTAGAGCAGATACATATATGTCGGGCACGCAATGTAGTGTATACAGTGGCTCACAGGTTCGATCAAATGTTTCGATTAAAAAGACTAATTGTTGCTTTCCTTCAAAAAATACAGGGTGTTTCAGGGCAGGAATTCTCACAAAATTGGTTTCTTTCAGACAACCTGGTTGACTTGTAAGTACGCACAAAAGTAAAAATGTGTAGGGGTTGAATTTAACAAATGTGCGTTCAATCGGTTTAAGGGGAATGCCAACCGTTTTACAAAATTTTTACTCATGGCAGCCCAAGTGCTATGAAGTGTCAAAATCACACGCCAGCTTCCAAATAGGCGACTTCTAAGTCCCTGTTAAGGCGTTTTGCAGCCAGCCTCTCCCGTATTTTCGTCGCTGCATTCCCAATTCTGCTAACTAAATCCTCCTTAGTGTTAACAAGGCTTGAATAAACTTCATTCTTCATTGTTCCCCATAAGAAAACGGCCAATGGGGTAAGGTCTGGAGATCTAGCAGGCTAAGAAATCGGTGCACCTCGTCAGATCCAGCGATTAGGAAATTTTTCACTTAGTATTGCCTTCACAATGTTAGCAGTATGTACTGGTGCTGCATTGTGTTGGTAAAACACATCCGTTCGATTATGCACAGGGATCTCCTCTATTAGATCTGGCAGTGTATTGTCCAAAAAGTCCGCATAAATTTCACTAATAAGCACTTGCGGCTAAATGAATGTTCCTACCAAATGGTTGTCGATGATAGAGTCGACGCCAAAAAAGATGATATTTTTAAATTTTGATTTAGCCTTGCGCAGCCTATTTCTATTGCGGCGAATCTGAAAAACTTTAGAAGAGAGTATTCACTGTTAAAATATAGACGCAAAATATCATAAATGATAGAAAAGACCACATTTTCTGTGTTGTTTAAGCTATTTTGCCTTCCTTCCTTTTATTTGAAAGAATCAGATCATCAAATATCATTTAGTACCATTGCCGCTCTCGTCGTTATCGAATGCTATGGAGAGCTACGGTGGGTTAAAATGATAGTTTGACGGAGAAGTACATTCGAAATAAAGGGCTTTCTCTGTACAAGAACTATCGTTTCCCCTCATGTGCGAAAAAATATCATCTTTTTTGGCGTCGACTCTACCAGCCCGAACATTGACACCGAATCTTTGCTGCAATGCGGTCACCTTTGTCCTGTGTGGATGTTTCCGATCCGGTTATACAAGTTTTTGATATCGTCCCTGGTGAATTGAGATTCATCCGTCCACAGAATTCGATTCAGAAACGCGCTATCGTCAATATCGTGTTCAAGTAGCCAAGTGCTAAATTCCAGTCTTCTCTCGGAATCTCCTTCTAGTAGTCCTTGGACGTATGGACAGGGATTACGTCCATACGTCCATCGATGAATAACCCTCTAAACCTTAGATGAAGACACTCCTAATCGTCTTGCGACTCGTCTCGTGCTCGTCTCAGGATCTTGCGTCACGATGGTGATTATTTGCTGCTCGACGTCAGCAGAAGTTCTTGAATCTCCTTGTCGCGTGAAGTTCCACTTCCTCTTTATCTTGACCTTCGGAAAGTCTGTGTAAATACCCCTCTTTGGGGTGCTCGCCGATTAGGGAATCTCCTTTGATATTCCAGTACAGCCGATCTCTCGTTTCCGTCTACACCATAAATGTAAATAATATCCGTGTATTCCTCAAAAGTAAATTCTACCATTTTATAATAATTTTTGCTTAAAAACACCCGTACTTATTGATTTCTTTTTCAACTATGATAGGTATTCTTGCTGACTGACCCTTTTTTATAGTTAAATTTCCATCAGGTACGAGTAACAAAACGCCAGGATACAAGGGTGTGAATTCTGGCTAACACAAGCTAATATGGGCAATAAAACAAAATTACACTAACATTTTTAAAAGATTTTTTCAGCAATAATTAAAATTATTAACTTTTAATCCAAAACAAACAGTTCCGACCTTGCACCTTTTTGGGAAGGGAATAAGATGGGCATTCCAATAAAAATCAAAAAGAGGTGTACTAATTACATAAATTTCGGAAACAATTTAGGAAAATGCTGAATTTTAGGTAATCGCAAACCATTTTTATCACTTTTAGAAGTGACTGTACGTGCAATAGTAGGAGTTAGATCAGTGTGTATTTGGAAAGGCTATTGGAATAGTAGTTTTTCAGCGGTTGTTTGATGTCGCTGTGTTGGGTAGATCAAGAGATAAAAATAAAACAGTAAAGTGCATACCATGAAAAACTGAAATTTATGAATCATCCTGTAACTTTGAATAATTTTAAACTTGGCGTTTCATTCTTTGCTTACTTAGGCTGTGAGCTTTGGATCTTTATCGTGCTGAGAAAAAACGTCCGAAGCATATATTCGTCACTTCTCGAGGCTGTTTTAAACACATTTCCAAAATGGAAATATAAGACTGTGCCGTCACTCTGTCTCTAATTTTGTGACAAATATTCCAATATATACGGGTCATGCAACCACAAAGTATGATATTGCCTCCCCTAAACTTATCAGTCTCCTTAATTATTCCTTTTTTTAGGTTTCCCCTTTCTTCTTTCAAACCGATTTTCTTCCGTCCGATTCAAAAGCATTTATTTTGGTTACCTCCCTACAGCAATACGATGGGGAATACATATCTCATCAGCGAAGTAATACTTCTAAAACACAAAGCGGTATTTACAGAGTAGTTGATCTTCAATGATAAAAGGGAATTTTAACATACCCTTACATACAAGCGTGGTTAATCTGTATACATTCACTTTTAGTTTTCAAAATTACTCAAATTATCGGCCTTAAAAATAAATATTAATTTTAAGATTAAAAAATATGTCGCAACAACAATGTCAACAATTAGAAGTTTTATAATATTGAATTACTTTTTATAATGCTACTATGAGGCCTGCGTTGCTGTTTTTTTGAATATAAGTCATGAAATTTCAAATTAAATTCAAGCTATTATATCTTCAAACATATTCTTATAGCCGCGAGATGATGGATTACAACGCAGGAGGGATATTGGCCCAAATTCTCGAAAAAGAACTTTAAGCAGCGATTCAATTGAAAATGAAGACGTAGAAACTACTCGGAAACGTTTCAAATCACAGAAGAATTTAAAAAACCGTGATGGGAAAAGAGTGAATTTACCGAAATCTAGACGACCAGTTATGGACTCTTTTGCCTTTGAGTCGGATGTGCCAAATTTTCGTTAGTATCCAATAATCAAAACATACTTCTGTTCATAACTTGTAAAACTTTTAAAGAGAATTCTGAGCTTCCCATGGAGACTAATTATGAAGATGATTCGATGCTTAGAGAGGTAAGTTTCATAGACAGTGTAATTTAGTTTAAATTTAGCTTAGATGGACCACTCAGCCTGGCGCCGACGATCGAGACTCTGGTGATAACTTACGTGTTAAATCTCGTACAACATTTTCTGCGGAAAATACTCAAAATAGTCAACAAATTATTGGAGAAGAAACCGAAAAAGATGATAGTACCCCGCCTCCAAAACCAGAATTAGACGAGCCACCCCAAAAAGATATTGTAAATGTTTTCAGTCAATTTTTTATATTGGGAATAAATTTTTTTACTTTAATTTCAGAATGAAAATAACAACGTAGAAAATCCTGAAACAAGTACCAGTTTCCCCAAAAATAGTCTTTCATTCTGCCCTTACTTAAATTAAATTATTTTATTTATATTTTGTGTATGTGTGTCTATTTACTTGGAAGTTAGGTTAAATAATTGAGGCGAAATTTGTATTTATAAATAAAGTTAGTGTTAATCAGTCATTTTTTCCTTATGGTCAAAGAATTTTTTTAGATTTAAATTAATTTACGTATAACACTTTATTATAAGCAGCAATCTAGAAATTACAATACAAAATTCTCTAAAGATAGGGATTCGGCGTCTTCGTTAACTGAAGCCTTAATGTCCTCCCAAATTACAACTGAGCTATCGTCTTCAGCATTATTTATTTTGTCTTCTAGCAAATAGAGGATACCATCATCTTCGTACGTTGGGAAGAAATACTCAGGCTGATCCCATTGTTTTTTCTCACCAATTCCATAGTGCTTCTGTTCTTCCATATGTTTTAGTAAATCGTCCAAGGAATTACAGCGTTCATTGCATATAATACACCTTAAAATGTGCACTTGACGCCGAATAAAATTAACAACTTTGATTTTCTGATAAAAATTCAAAGACGACGTTACTTCGTCGAAATCGACAAAATGTACAGACTTTATATGATCTTTTAACGTCTTAAAATTGTCGTCCCTAGTTGAACAAAATAGGCAAGTCAATTGCTGTTTCTCTTCATCCCAATCTGACCAATTTGAATCACTATCTTCACTATTAAGAATCCTATCGCTTTCCTCGTGGCAGTTTTCTCTAGGTTGTACTTTGCTTGAACTTTTTGATCTAGTTGGAACCTGTATATTTGCACTCTTAGATCTTCTGTTTTTGAGATTTTTCACATTTTGTGGTTTTTCAGTTTTATAATTAATTAAAAAGAATTTGTCGTAAAGCTTAATATTTGGATTAATTCTTTTGTGCCCTTTTTTTCTCATGTGCTCTTTTAACGTTGTTCGATCTTTAAATATTCTCTCACAAAACAGACAAACTAAACTTTCAATTTTGCTTTGTACGGTATCGATGAGTTCATCAATAAAAACCAAATTTTCCGGCTTACCTAGTTGAAGAAAGTGCTTATGAAAAAGATGCTCTAGATATTCTGACCTTAAGCCTTTTATCACATCGCGACAGAAAAGACATTCTTTAGAAAAAGTTTCGTCACTTCTTTCGTACTGGTGTTGAGCTAATACTTTTTCTAAACGCTGAGTGTGCAAGCGTTTTCTTAATTCATAATCTTGTGGAAGAATATCGCTCAAAAGGTAATACTTTTCGTTTTTTGAAGGTGTGCCGTCGGGTAATTGATCTAAGAGCAATGTTGTACAAAATTCTTCCAGTCCGTGACCTAAAAAAGGAGGTTAATTATTATTTAGCAATTTTAAATTAGAACTTAGAATGTATGTATGTGTGTTCGAATTTAGTTGCAGCCACTTCCACTAGGTCAAGAGAAAAAAAGTTGAGTAGAGTTGATGAAGCAATAGACTTGCATAAAAACCCAGTCTGCCTAAATTTCAATAACCGGGTTTGAAATAAGGTATGAGTATGATTTAGAATGTTTAAAACATCAGACTGGGGATCATGGTTTGAAACTTACTGGCGTCAATTTTTTCGGGATGCCTGCAAAGAAATCCCCTATCCCCTTGTGCCTTCATAGAACTGAAAGACCATTCGCGAGTAGTGATTACGAAAGCCGGTTAATTTCTTGCACTTTCTGATTACAAATCCACAGACGCATATGTGCTCCTAGTTGCCTAGGGGTGCTGCCGCTATATGCTATTAGCAAACAATTAACCAAGACAGAGGAAACTACAGCCACAAAGATTGTAAGGAAGCATTTGCGGGAAATAGAATACCACTTTTTGAAAATAGATCATCGAAAGGTGCTATCGCACATTAAAGCTTTTTTTGCGGCTTCTTAAGTCGACCTTCTTATGTTTTCGCTAGAGTACTTTAGTCAGCTCTCGATTGTTTATAAAAGCGTCTAGAAATAGAATATAAATATCGATATGACAATGTCCTTCTGGATTGTTACGATTCGGTTGGTTTATAAGAGAGGAAACACGTGCATCTTCATTGTTTTCCATTGTACGACCCCTGCTCGACAGCGTAATCTAAAGTTCACTGCCAAGTCAGCTGATCCCCATAACGAATTGGATAATTTGATTATATCCCCATCTCTTTACTTCTGCTAAATGCAGGAGTATTTTCCTAAGATTCTAAATCTGTCTTTCTTCCCTTTCCTCAGACTTTTTTTTGTGCCTCCGTGTTACCCATTACATTATTTCTTTGACTTCCTGGATGGGGATGCTCAGTTTGAGTATTATTGGAGTGCTTCATTTGCACCTTTCTGGGCAAGCTCATTTGATTTTTCATATTCTGGGATACCACAGCGCCCGGTATATTAAGATGACATCGTTTTGTCTTCCTAGCTCCATGAGGGCCTGTTTTGTCGGGAAATAAGTTTTGAAGATTCCCTCTATATTGGGATTTCCGGTTTTGAAATTCCTGCAATCTTCTTCCCCAAATAGTCTTTTGATGGTATATCCGTTACATATTTGGATGATCTTTTCAAGTTGTACGTTTGTATTCCCCTTTCCTTCCACAGTTTATTCATGCGAAAACGTACGGCCGTGTTAAAAAAAAACACCTGTTTAACATGGAATTCTAGTGGAGAAATGTTTAGAAATACCTCCAGGGCCAGACTATCGCTCCATGGGTTATCATGGGTCTGATTACACATGTGTATATCAATTTTATAATATATGGTGATAGTCCCCATACTTTTCCTATCGCATTCCTACATGTTCAGAAAGTTCTTACTGCTTTGTTTTTTAAGTAGGTGTCTAGCCCAATCTAGTTTCCCGTCGATCATTACGCCCAGAAATTGGGCCTCATTTGTTATAATTAATCTAGTGTTTCCAATGCACGGGGGAATTATCTCTCTCCTAATTTTTGTTTTCTGGTGAAGCAGCAGATTTCCGTATTATCTGGGTTTACCTCCAGTCCCCAATCCTACGCCCAAGAGGTTGTCATGTCGATTGCTTCTTGAAGTAAGTATCCCAGGTTTTCTTCAAACTTGTAGAGACCTTTATCTGACAAGGCTTGAAGTAATTCATCAATCACTATCAGCCACAAGAATTGTGACAGAATCTCTCCTCTATTTATTAACCCCGTCAATTGTTCATTTCATGTCTTTATGATTCGGTCTTCTAGTATGGACTTTATCCAGCTAATTATACTATGATCTGCCGCCTTCTCCCTCAAATTATTAAGAATATTACCGATTCTGACATTGTTGAGGATCCCTTCTAGGTCAATGAAGCAGCCCAACGCTACTTCCTCCAGTTGATGTACCAGGATATGTAGAGCGGAATCAACCGATCTATTTTATGCCTATGTTTCCTTAATCCCCATTCCAGCAGTATTTCCGGACTTTTCAGTAAGAATGATGTAAGACGCATATATTATTATATTATATGCGTTAAAAGTGTCGATATAGTCCATCTTGACCGACAGTTGCGGTCAAGCAAAACTACCTAAACTACAAGCCATGAACTTACGAATTTCACGCACACACATTAGGGCCAAAGTGGGCTGTAATTTCGTTTAATTTACATTGTGTCTTATTCCGGTATTTTGTGCAACATAATTGACATTTTTAGGTAAAAATAATCACCTGTGTTACGTAACGTGCAGGGGGGTAACGCGAAACGTTACGGCGCGTTACAAGGGAGGATTCACAGGCTTTTCGAATTGCCTCGCCCTCGCCCGTCCACAACTCCCACTGTCCTTTTCGGCATTCAGAATTGTATTGCCTGAGCGCTGCTTTGTACTCTTCCCAGAGTTCCACTCTTTAGTGTTTTTAGCTTTCTTGTATAGCTTTCTGGTTCTTTTCCTCATTTTCATAAGCCGAAAGTTCATCCGTACTGTTTTCAAACGTTTCTCTGGACCCGCTTCCTCGAATGCGAGTCTGATAACATCTTCAATATTAGAAGTTTCATCAGCGATTCCCTGTGTCAATTCCAAAGGAACATTACTTGTACTCAATGTTAAGGCCTCTCTATATTTATCCCCAGTTAGTTATCCTGGGATTCTAAAAGTCGGGATTATTTTACATTGACACTTAGCTCAAGTCCATCGATGGTCCGAGAATGATACCTAGTCTCAGACACACCAATTCTCAATCTCATCAACAGTCTTCTCATTCGAAGTGTAATGTCTATAACTTGCTTTCTGTTTTTATTAATGAATTATTGTTAAGATTTACTTTAAATTTTTGGGTTTTGCTTGAATTTTTTGTAAACAACACATTGAATTCACTTTTAACCTCTAGTGTTTTAACTCGAAAAACACCACTATATCTCCAGCTGAAGTAATGGTATTTCGCTGCTTTTCGACAAGTAAACCAGTGCATTTTGAAAAATTGTGGACAGTGTGGGAACCCAAGGCATGCAGTTACAGAATGAAAGCATGCCATCAAGCCATTTCAACAAACATTGCGAAGTAGCTTGAAAAGAAGGAAGGGACCTCGGCAATAAGCAACCAGTCTTAAACCATAAGAATCAGTTTCCGGTACGTTTTCGTTTACATTTTTAACAATTGTTTTTTGTATTGTTAATGTAAAAAAGATTTATGTCCATACATACATATTTAATGAGGTTATGGGTTGTATAATAATTTTTTCATAAGCTAGAAATAAAAACTAACCTTCTAAAGCTGTTATCCAATATTTTAGATATTCTAGTAAATCAGCAATATCCTCAACGTCTGCAATCACGAGCCTGTGCGAAAGAAACAGGTGAGCTAAGTAATCATCCTTTAAGCGTGGAAAGTCGAAGGTTTCTTCACAGCACAAACATTTCAAACAGCAAGCAACATTAGATAACTCTTTTTGTGATTTTTCAGGATTAAGTGTTAACGAGGATAATATACTTATATCATTGTCTTGAATTTTATTTAATTCAATTATCTCATCCATGTCAAAACAACTTGCCTATTTCGCTCCCCGAATTTTTCGGAAGCTGCTGTCATTTAAAAACAGATGTTTACGAAATATTCACAATAAAAAATTATTAAAGGCTTTGTAAACAATGACCAATAATATAAGAACAAGTTTATATTTCATATCCTCCACAAACAACGCTGATTACATTTTTGCATATTTTATTTATTTGTAGCATTACATTAAATAAATAATATAATTTACTTGCTCTTTGCAATTTCTTCCAATATTTCTTTATGCTTCCGAAGAGCTCGCTTCACTTTAAATGTGTTTTGTCTCGGGTTTTTCCTAACCGTATTTTTCCTTCCTATTTCTTCAAAATAATTATTTAATGCTGCTGAAGCGTCAAGTGAATCAGGTATATGAATTTGCCGTATTACTCTTGTTGGAGCCATAAATTCATCAAATTCATACTGAAGTCCTTTCTGATCAATAAAAACAACTTCGTTCAAATTTATGTTCATGTACCCATCGACATTCACTATACGTCCCGCGACTGAAGTTTCGTTTTTTAAATCGATTAGAACAGCTTTCCCAATTAGCATCATTGGAACCGCAACAAGTGTGTTGTATACTTGAAATTTCTCCCGGCGATTCATTTTTTAGACAAATTATAAATCACAAAATGTCGAAATATTGCAGTCACTGGCATTTGCACTAGGCAGAATTCATAAGAATTCTTTTGGCCTAAATAAATAAACATACACTTTACAAATACTATTTCAATAAACTTTACTATCTTAAGCTTACCTTAAACAATGATCTATCTACTTAAATTATCTATTAACTTAAATTAAAGTGCTTTTAAAAAAAATAAACAAATTCACTGTCGTATTACAAACGGCGCGTGTTAATTCTAAGTTAAAAGTGACATTTTACTACAGCCAGATGCGGCCAAAATAATTCGCAAATATAAACTGATCGATTGTGAATAAAAAATTTTTTTGGCAGGTTTAGAAAAATGGCGTTCTGAGAAATTTGCAAGCTGTTTGACATTTGTCAAAGTTTAATTTTCTGATTATTTTTCCATAGTTGATAATTATTTTAATACGCAGTCGATTTAATGAGTGTTGTTTGTGAAAATTGAAAAAATATAGTTTCCGTTTAAGTATAAAGACGTATTAAATATTTTTCCAACAACTTTTGTACAAATTAAGAGAAAAATTCTTTAATAATCGTGCGTATTTTTGCGATGGTGACGTGTGTCTAATCAAATTAAGATAAAAATTGCGATATTTCGCATAAAATTAGTAAGTTAATCTATTTTTATTAAATTTATTATACATTACAGTACAGCAAAAATGTAGGTCAGAGGATATAATTTTTGTTGGTGTTGAATGGTACAAATTGTTTTCATTTGCAATGGGATATTCACACTTTTTTTTTATTAATAATTTATGGCTTTTAGTCAATTAACCTATTAAAAGTTATTATCCTTCCAAGAAATTATGCGGTTTCTCTGATTTATTATCGGCTTAAAAGGTGAAAAACAAAGCAGTTCTTTTCTACATTCAAATTTTTTTTGTAAATGTGTAAGCAAAACCGAAAAACCGAAAATTTGAATTTTCTTACTTGTAAAAAGTTCTCTTTGATTTCATAATCATTTGTCGTATTTCATTTTCTAAATAAAAGTATTGACAAAGTATGCAGCCACTAACTTTAACAATTGTTAAAAAATGCTGAAAGTTGTCTACAAAAGAGTAACTATAGTTGTACCCTCTACAATTCAATAATAAATAAAAATCGCGAAAAAAACTAAAAAATCCAAAGCTTATTTAATTATTTTATAAAAAATAGCTGCTCACGAGGGGGACAAGGATAATGCCGCAAGTTATGTACTTTCTTCAATACTAAAATAATTTTAACTAGAGGCAAATGCAGCTTCTCACTATAACTCTATCTGTCAAAGAACACTTAAAGAACACTTAGAACAGGATTAAACGAAAATTAATCGCTAGATGATTATGCTTTGCTAGTAGAAATACTGTAGCCATATTTTCAGACATTCTAGTTATAAAATCCAGTTCCATGTCTTATAGAATTTATTGATGGTATTTCAAAGCTATCATCTGATGATAAGCAAATTGATGTGATCGTAGCTGATAACTTAATAAGTATCTCAGAGAGCTGGATTGGTCCGATTGCTTTTCTGTGAGAGACGTTAACAAATGCACCGATTATATCTTAAACATCCTTTGGTTTGGAATGCATCGCTTTATTCCTCATAGCTTCAAGAACATCAAACCAACTAACACCAATTGGTTCAATAATGACTGTTTCGCAGCCATTCAAAATAAGGAAGCAGCCTTCCAGGCATATAAATTGTGCCCTTCAGAGGAATTGAGACGTATCTATAGAGATGCGCGGAATATTTGCAATTCAGCAATTAGTCGGGCAAAGTTCAATTTCGACCAGAACATCAGACGGAAGGTCTTTTCTACCCAAAAGGGTAGTAAGGGTTTCTGGTCTCTAGTAAAAACCGTAAAGAACAATTTCACCTGTTCGTCAACACCACCACTCATTTATAATGGGAATGTCTTTACTGACTCATTGGACAAGGCCAACCTGTTTGCTGCTAATTTTGCTGCTAATTCATACTTACCACCTTCATCGCAGCCACTTCCATCTCCATCACAATGTACTAGTAGGCAAAAGACGCTACACTTTCGCACTCGCGAAGTTTTTAGAGTACTTTCAAAACTCGACGTGTCCAAAGCTACTGGCCCTGATGGTTTCTCGCCCCTTGTTTTAAAATGCTGCGCCTCTGCTTTGGCTAAACCTCTGCGCAAACTTTTCCACCTGTCATATTCAACAGGAATGTTTCCAAGTGTATGGAAACTTGCTCATGTCCAGCCGATACTTAAAAAAGGAGAGGCATGCGACCCCTCCAACTACAGACCAATTGCACTAACCTCGATCATATCTAAAGTTTTTGAATCACTCATCAACTCTCAGTTGTTGAAATATCTAGAAAACAACCATCTTATCAACGATTGCCAGTACGGTTTCCGCACTGGCCGCTCAACCGGAGATTTACTAACGGCTCTAACAGAACGTTGGAATCATTGTCTTCATAATTTTGGTGAGTCTGAAATCGTCGCTCTTGATATTTCAAAGGCTTTTGATAGAGTCTGGCATGCTGCCCTTTTAGCCAAACTTCAAACATTTGGTCTGCGCCCTACTCTCGTTAAATGGATAGAGAGTTTTTTGTCAGGCCGTTCAATTCGTGTAGTAATTGACGGAGTTACATCTGATTCCTACGAAATAAATGCCGGTGTACCTCAGGGTTCAGTTCTTTCACCAACCTTATTTCTTCTTTTATTAATGATCTCTTATCCCTTACTCTCAATCCTATTCATAGTTTCGCCGACGACAGCACCCTTGATTTCGCGTACTCATTTGGTTCTGTTATGAATTCACGTGGAAATGCTACAGAAGCCAATCGGGAACGCATGTTTAGATCATTAAACAACGACATTTCCAAGGTCCTTTGCTTGGGGCAGAGCAAATCGTGTTACGTTTAATGCATCCAAAACCCAATGCTGTTTAATGTCCCTTAAAAAACGCCCAGTTCACCCCCAACCCATTTCAGTCGACGAAGTGAATATACCCAATTCACCCTCCCTAAACATCTTGGGTATCGAGATATCCAGCAATCTTAGCTGGACTGATCATATATTTGCAATCGCTAAAAGTGCGATGAAATGTTTGGGTTTTCTACAGAGATGTAAGAAATATTTCACCCCACCTGACTGACATGACAACGCGCGATACAAGATCAACAAGTCGCTCCCACCCCTATACTCTCCAGGTCAAATTTGGACGTACCGTCAAATTTCGGGAATCTTTTCTAAGCAGAACAACACGAATGTGGAACAGTTTACCATCTTCTGTTTTTCCCTCGTCTTATCAGCCTGAAACTTTCAAACGGGGCATACATCGACACCTCCTTCACCCAACCTCCTAACCCATTTCCCTCATCCTTAATTCCTTTCCTGCCAAGGCTGTGCTTAAGCATCATAGGGCATCCCCTGAGCTTTGGCATCATCATATATATAAAAAAAAAAAATTCTACTTTATGACTGTAATCTAGTCTGATATAGATTGTGGCTAATGTCTTTTGATAAACGAACAGGGGCTGCAAACCAAAACAAAACTTTGATTGTTCCAAAACTCTGAATGACATCTCTGTCTCTATCTGGTTTCTTTAAACGCTTGTGGTGGGTGACCAACTTTTCAAATGCAAAAATCGGGATAAATACATGAATACAAAAGAATAAAGTCTGAAAAATAATTAAAACTAAAACAATTCATTTTAGTAACTTTATTTAAAAGTGTATTTATCTTGAGCTGACATTTCCTTTAACAGCTTATTATTGCCTTACAACATGAAATAAAATTCAAGAAAATTCATATTAAAGTTTATTTTAGTTATCAAAATAGATTTTAAAGTTTCAATTTGTACTTGACTTTTATTATCAGAAAAATATTTGTTATCGAAGAAAAATTTCGTTCTACCGCCGCCGATGATCCAGGTAAACATTATAGGTCTGTCTGTTAACTCGAAAGTTTTTAAACAAAACTGAAAGTTTTCGTCCGCACTGAATCTGTTTACTTTGCACTTGAAGAAATTTGACAGTCGAGCAATTTCCCCTTTTACCCAAATTTTGATGAGTTGATGAGTGTGGACAAAATTTCGGCAGAATTCATCTTCTTATTTTATGATTGACAACTTACAGCTGATTAATATTTGGAAAATTACAGTTTATAAATAAAAATTTAAATAAACAAGGGGAACTATTAACTTTTTCAATAAATTGTTATTAATTTTTATTTATTTTTACTCTTTCTTGTAAACGCTCTGATCTTTGCACTGAAATTACTTTGACAGTTCTTCAGTTGTCATCAATTTACCCAAAAAGCGTCTGTTAATTTACCAATTTTCATCCCCTCCACGAGAGGAACAATTTTTACTTGATTTTTAGCCACGTTTTACACACAAAAGTAAACAGACAGACAGTTTGTGAAATGCTTCTGATTTCTCAGAAAAATGCTGAAATATTTCTGTCCATCGCTTGTCTGTTGGAACTTTTCGATTTCTCTATTCACAAATTTTGTCGTTCGTTAAATAATTGTTTGAGCTAGAATAGAAAAAATTTCTTTCAGCTATTTCTTTCATCGATTTCTGAATATCTTCCCAGTAAAAGTCCTTAAGGGGGTCTTCTACGTATGAACTTTGGAAAAATATTTTTTTTTGAAAGCCAGTAAAAGTCCTTAAGGGGGTCTTCTACGGATTATTATTATTATTATTTATTCACTTACATAGGTACAAAAAGATCGTGAATCTTATAATAGTACATACAAAAATGGAAATAATGTTACATAATTAATTAAACTAAGCATAATTCCTGTATAAAGTTAACCGAGCAAGCCTATTCTCTAACATATGTACAAGGAAGAAAAGTGAAAAATGTACAAAAAAAAGAAACAGAAACCAATGAAGTGCGAAGAAACAAAGGTACGATATCTCCAAGTGCGTCTTAGGTGTTGTGAGTTGTGATCAAGAGCCCGCTGATTGCCCGAACAGAAGGAGCACGCTGAACAGGAGAGCTCTCCAATAACTGAAAACTTCTTGAACTTTCGAAAAATAATTTTTTTTGCGTATTTCGAATCTGGAAATTCTTAGAAGTGTGTCACATGAAGGATTTTGAGAGATACACGTTAGCTACCGAGAACCCAGTAAAAGTCCTTAAATTTTTTACATATATAGAATCTAGAAGTACTTAGAAATGTGTCACATTAAGGATTTTTAGAGATACACCTTAGTTAACGAGTACTGGAACGCCATTAGCGGCCACTCTCGGTGTAATATACGTATGTAATATACAGTGGAACCTCGCATAACGAGCATAATTCGTTCCGGAGTCTTACTCGTAACGCGAAACACACGTTTAGCGGAACAATTTTTACCATATAAATTTTAATGATAGTGAAAATATTCATTTAACAGTTCTGCACGTTCACACCCAAAATAGGAATATAAAAATTATAACGAACTGTAATCACCACATTCGGCAAATATCAATTCCATAAAAGGAAATGCTCCAATAATTCCTATCATCAC
Organism: Leptarthrus brevirostris; assembly: GCA_964036015.1. NCBI lineage: Eukaryota > Metazoa > Arthropoda > Insecta > Diptera > Asilidae > Leptarthrus > Leptarthrus brevirostris. The sequence goes on along the minus strand of OZ038372.1, from coordinate 134,596,395 downwards.
AAAAGCTATAAATACATATGAAATTGGAATCATGCACAATCTCAGAGACACCATGAACGAACACGTCAATCACAACAATGTGTAACATTTATTCAAAGAAAAATACATATAAATTATTAAGGAGCGTGATTCATCTTCATCTTTTCTTAGTAACATACCTAATTAATTTTTACTAGAAAGCTGTTTAGAGACATTTGATTTTGCCGACGCTTCAAAATTTTGATAAACTTTCCTCCACACCTTCTTGCCGTGACACACAATGCAACTCCATAAGCTCTTCAGTGGTCAGCTCTTGACTGTGCTTTTCTACAAGCTCAGCGAGATCGTTATTATCCACCTCTAGCCCCAAGATATTGAACAGAGATTCAATCTCATTGACTACAGGGTCCTCAAATACTACAATTGTCTCAAACCCCCAACTTCACATTCGACAACGCTCTCTGGCCAAAGCTTCTTCCAAGCAGAAGTGAGAGTTATCTTGGTAACTCTTTCCCACGGACCTTCGATCATCTTGAGGCAGTCAATAATGTGGAAGTGATATTTCCAAAATTCTGTGAGAGTGAGATTGGTCCCTTCAGTCCCCGCAAAACAACGCTCAAAGACTGCTTTAGTGTAGAGCTTCTTAAAATTAGAAATAACCTGCTGTCCATCGGCTGGAGTAACGGAGTGGTGTTGGGAGGGAGAAACTGCATCGTGATGAAATTGTATTCTTCAAGGAGGTCATTTTTAAGGACAGATTACATTAAGAGTGAATCGCTACAAAATCTGAAAACAAAATACCGAAAGCGGACAAAACATTAAATCCCGAAAAATTTAAATACAGGAAACACAAATTGCCAAAAAACAACTTTTTGTCAAAAATTCAAATAAAATAGATTTTACTTTATGGCAAACTGGCCGAACTGTCATGTTTTCCGGGCTTGTATCCCTAGTAGGCTGTGCTATATGCCGCAGTGACAATTCTCAACAAAATTCGTGTTCGTTGAGATGTCAATTTCTGGAGCGATCCAGGTTTTTTTTGAAAGCTCTCAATAAATCCCGTCTTCGAACTGCTCTGTACTGTTGCGCACATTTTGTTCCTTCTGACTGAATTCTCGGCCAATTCTTTGTCGAAAATGAAACAGACAACAGTGAGATCTTACGTTGGGAAAGTATGATGTTACTGCTGATATACTAGTTTTCTCAAAATTTGAGATAATAATATACTCAGGTCTTAAAAACTTATACTTCATTCTGTTAAGGTTTGTTTGTTAGAAATCCATGTTCGCAGGCAACCACAAAATGGCTGCATGTGGACATGTATTGGATTTAGGGTTGTGAGAACTCCGACTAAATCTGGACTCACAACCAAAAAGGATAGGGAAGGGTTAGGGAATATCAGGGTGAGCGTCATAGCAGCCGTGCAGGCTTGGTCAGTGATCGAAGAGGTGAGTTGCCCGCCTAGCTAGTCGTGTTTAGCTCGCCGGATCGGTGTGGGATCTTGCCTCACACTCCTCGGTACACTCACCCGAACATTTATGCTCTTTAAGTCCTTAGGACCAAAGCACGAAGGCATGAAAAAAAGGAAGCACAATTATTAAAGGATTATAAAAAAAAGGTTGAAAGGAATCGACAAAATCATGCCCCTGACGAAAAAGCAACCTCAGCCTCAAGATGGGTCGAGGCTTGTAAGGCTATCCCACCCCATCCTGCGACTATTATATCTGGCATAGTCCCTATTAACTCGGACAGTTGTCCGGAACTAGTGGAGAGGGTCGAAAGGAATCAGGCTATTTTCTATCACTCCATTATTTACTGCTAGTGACAGTCAAATACATGGTAAACAAAAGAAGGACGTACATGAAAATATGAGTAACCCGTGAACTTCAAATATAATTACGCATATCTTATATATAATCAAAAGGAAATCGAACGTGGTAGACCTTAATTACGTGAAGGCGGGTATATTATGCTCCTGATTATAATATACAGTGAAATCAAGCAGAACGAATTCACCCGAGATCTACTATTGAATAATACTTAGCGCTTGATGAATTGAATGTAGATTAACTGTCCTCAATGTCCCGGATTTCCGATTTGTTGAAAATTAGACTGATCAAAGCCGTTAGACGAATAACTTAAGGGGGTCATTTCCACTGGAGCGTCAAAATCAGGTCGTTTTTGTCGATTTATTTTCGGCAATAAAACAAAAAGAATAATGTAAATCCTCTTGCATGTATTTAGAGCAATATTTGAAGTACAAAAAAAAATTTGTTTATTGTTAAAAAAATTGAAAATGGCGGAGTCACAGCTGATCCCCCATAGCACGTCGGCACAAAAGCCTTTTGCAGTGTGCCGGCTGTAGGTCGCAATTTTCATCTGAAACACATGAAACAAATTTTATTTTATTTTTTAGACTTTTCTCAAGTGCGTGAATTATTTGAACGTAATAAAACTCGAAAATCTTGTCATGAATTCGTGTTTTCAAAAAAAGAAGCGCTTTCTACGTAATTTTTTGTCGTTATTTACAGCTCTAAAACAATGTAAACAATATTTTTAGTCTATTCTTGATATTCACGTACTTCTCCATTCAATAACTCAAAAAACAAATGCTCATTTGGTTGAATAGGTTTAACGGTTATCTCGCAATTCGGGACACCGTTTTTAAAAACATAGTTTCGAGAAAACGCGCTTTTAAGTTGGAGTGACGCTAGCCCGTTCCATTTACCGTCACTTCCGCAATACTTGGAACTGGCCCGTAAAACTTTGGCAGAATATTCGTCGATTGTGCCCCTATCGATTTATGCAATAAAAAAAAATTGATTTTTTGAAAGCTCCAGGGAAAATGACCCCCTTAAATTTTAAAACAAAATTTGCCCACCTAAATCATTTCATGTTATGCACAATGTAGCTGAAGTGAACTTCATACTTTCCAAGTAGCTAATTATGGATCCATTTATAGTAATTAATTCGTAACTTCTAGAAATCCGAAGCTATCAGCACGACATACGAAATCTTCCCTTATTAATATAGGTACTACCAAAACTTACGTCTCTACTCCAAAGCAAATACTTACAAAAAATAGTTAATATTAGCAAATTTCATATATTATAGGTATAAGCTCCCAGGGAAAGTGTTTACTTTTCGGGGGTCAAAGGTATAAGTTAATAGGTCAAACCGTTTTTATTTTATGCTACAGGGAGTTTTGAAAAATTTAGGGAAAACTTTCATATGTATGTGGAAACTTTCATATGGCCTTAGAAGCTTTTGTAATGCACGGATTAAAAAACCTTTAAGTCCCAACATTCTAGACACATACTTTTCAAAAAATGCAATAAAAAAGAAACGAATTTTCGACCATTTTGAATGAGAACCTGGGCTTAATTTGTCTAATTTCGCGAATAATTCAAAAAACTTACAATGGTAGTGCTTTTTTCTTATTGCGCGAATCGTTTCTAGATTTTTTTTAACTTAAATAAATTATTTGAATTTTGTCACTTTTGGATTTCGTATTTTCTGGTTTTTGTCATTACTGAATTTTGTCATTCTGGGTTATGTCATTCTGGATTATGTCATTCAAGATTTTGTCTTTCCTGCGCAACAAAGAAAAGATCATCTTTTTCAGTTTCGCGGCGCGGGTCGTAGTGGAAGCGACCACTGGTGTCAGGAAATATGTTTTATGCCACGTCCAGTACTTCCAAAGTGTTTACCGAACGTAAATCTTATTTGAAATTTGTGAAACATTTTAACATCGCCACGTACTTCGCATTTCCGTATACATTTACAATTTGAAATATACTGAATACGATATCTTTCAGATATTTTTGAGGTCCTATTTTTTTTGATTTCTCAACTCAAATATACATAAAATTTGTGTATATGTATGTGTTGATGGAAAGTTCATTTTTCAGTAAATTCAATGTGCGATCTTCATAAACTTAGTTGTGAGAATGTATGGTCTCTGTCGGCATTCCTTGCACGTGCACATAATTTGACTTTAATTCTGGCAAATACTCGAAGAAGAATTTCATGGAGTTGTGAACAAAGTCCAAAAAATTTTGTTATTTACCTTACAATGTTATTAAAAAGTATACTTTTGAGCAATAAACTAAGTCCAGTTAGCATTACAATTAAGATCAAGGGGTTGATGATTAGTTTGCAAATTGGTTTATCGATACGTCTAGAATGATAAAGCCCCTCTGCAATTTTCAAAAAAATCGAATTTTTTTTTGCTTAAAAGATGCTTTAGGGTCTCGAAAATAAGAAATGAAAGGTTTTATGGCTTATAAAAATTCTAAAGAAGTTGTATTCATAAATTTTAATAGTCAAATTTGTATTCCTTCTACTATTGTTATTTCAAACTTTAAACGCGTTTTTTTCGAAATCATGTTTTTTAAACTGTCCGGAAATGTAACCGAGCAAAATATGCATAGATTAACTTGAACATTTTAACGTAACTTCTCAATTACATCCTTCATCGAACTACGTCCGGAATTTGCAATTGATTAATAACTTTTTTGTTACAAGCAATTACTAATTCTTTATTTAAAAATTATAGTTTTAATTGAAATATTTTTCTTAAAACAGTATTTTCTGATTCTCCTACGTAGTTGTATAGGTTTTTATATATTTAAAAAATTGGGTTTTTGTTTTAAGTTGAAAACTACAGGAGAACTCTTTAAAAAATTCTTTCTCTTCCTTAACTCTTAAAAAACACAGCAAAGAGCATTTTTACCCAAAGTAAAGCATTATCTTACACATTTCGTTTATTGCTGTGCTATAGGTTAGAGTGGCAGTCTACCCAGGGAGAAAGCACACTTAGTGATACCATATTGGGGCTAGATTCCCATCCCTATCAAAGACACCTAAAACCACTTGCAGTCGCTGACATCAGCAGTCACAGACATCAGTTTGACTAACTACTTAGCCTAAATACCGTCTCCTGCGGTTGGCATCTGTCAGCGTGTCTGCCTATTAGGCGATTTCTCGAAAACACAGTCACGGCAACGCTTATACAATTTCACTTGAGCGAAATAAGCTCTTTTGACCGCTTTAGTTCAAGGGTCGGCGAGAACTGCTGGATGATTAGGCAGATATGTCCCATGTCCCCTTTGCCATTTATTATCAGCAATCTTGAAGAATGATTGTTTAAATTCCAGTTTGCATGTAGCTAGAGGCTTACCAAGCTGGTGAGTTATGTTCGACTCTACATAGTAGAGAAGTGCCACTAGTTCATCGGCTTTATAGTTGCCCGGAATGTAACTATACACTGTATGCTATGCTTTCATATCTTTTCTAAAAGTTTCGGGCCAACATTTCTGAAAACAATCTGGAATATCAAAAAAATGATTTATTTCTTGGTTATTTATTTTTATGTTATGTGCGGAATCTTAAGCATGCGAGTTCAAGCATACTTGTCCATTTATCAAATTTCCAATCAGAATTTTATTGTCGCGGTGTAATCACACAAATTGTTACTTACATCTTCTAAGAAGTAGATTTTATAGTTAAAAGTTTTATATATAGTATAGTTTTATAGTTATAGTTGTATATTTATATTTGAAATTAATTGAATGATTGAAATTACATTTGGGTCCGTCGTCGAAATTTGTTGTGATATCTACAACAAGAGGTTCAGGGTGCTTATTAAAAGTGAATTTGAAAATATATTATCTCGTAGAATTTAATAATATACATTAAAAGAATTATCTTAACCGTGTATCGTCTATCTAAATTTATGCTTTGCCGTAATACTCAATATCTAAACTGTTTATTAACATCATGTATATTATTAAACAGTATTGTGTCCTCTGAAAACAAGTCTGGGTTCATTAATCCAAAGCGAGAAGTAGCTTTAGTTATTTCTATGCTATGTACATAAAAATATAAATTAAAAAAAGTAATAAAAAGAAATAACTCATAAAAATATTTGACAAACTCTTCACCTTATTAAAATTTTAAGGAATGATATAAAAATGAATTGCTACAACTTTGCAAAACCGCCATATCAATCAACATGAGCTATAACAATTTTAGTTGAGGCTGAATGCTATGCTGCTATGGATGTCACAATTTTTATTTACATGTTTACGGAAAGGAGTTGATTTATTACTTAAAATATATTTTTGTTCTTCATAAACATAATTATCGGAGTTACATTTTTTCGGGGGTTTAAACAAATCCCGAAACATTTTTAAAATCTAATTCAGACAATTAAAGATCTGTGTATTCGCCGTACTAATTTCTACGTTGGGGCAATATTTTTTTTTTTTAAATTCTTGGCAAAATATCAGAATTTTTCTAGCAAGAAAGGTGTCATTTCAAAAATGAAATTAAGCTATGAATTTCCACTTATAATCAGTAGGTGCGTAGTTTACTCCATGTCGTGACGAATAGGTTTTTTGGTAAAAGAAGTGTACTTAATATATTTTCCAGTCAAAAGAATTTATGAAGTGAATTAAGTATCATGAGTTTGGTTTAGTGTTTTTATTTTTGCAGATGCGTTATTCTTTAGTTACATCCTGAATATTTTGCCTTATTTGTTAAGTGTATTTAGGGTTACTATGAGATCAAAGTATTTTTACACGAATGTAACCTAATTAACGACAACAAAGTAGCAAGAATTTTTATATATTGATAAAATTTCTTCGACTCAACATTCACTCTATAATTTTCGTTGTCGATTAACAAATTAATAAATATTTTAAGAAAGTTGCATGTATCTATTTTGGAACAGAATTACAGGTGCTTGTAAATGAAAACGATAACAGTCTCTTAATCTGAGGTAATTTTTTTCCTTGAAGATTAAAGTTTCAAATATGTCCAAACGATGAATATAAAAAGTCCATGTAACAAATTGAAGAGGCGTTGGTGGAATTTCAACGTCAATTAATTGACGTCAGTTAAGAAATTTATTGTCAGATGCTTTGATGTCAGAGAATGTATTGTATCTATGTATACATATTCCTTATATGTGTACAGGGTGTATTAAAAGTTTTTATTATTTATTCTTTGTATTATATATTGTTTATGTATTGACAGATATGAACTTCATTGCGTGGTAAGAGTTCATAATATAGTTGTCATATAGAGGCCCGTCAGAGTGATGTTAATTTTTCATGCTGAAATACTTCGTTTAAAATTTTCTGATCCACATACTTTATGTAAATTTTCAGCCTACGTATTACGATGTTTTTGCTACAAATTTTTGTAACATTTTCAGCGATTTGGTACACCAAATTCCATTTACAATGCAAAATTTGAGATAAAGTCTGTTCGATATTTATTTTTATCCATTGTAAGAATCGCAAAACACATTTGAGAGAACTAACAAAATCGAGCACTGTAGACAAACTTAATAACAGATCCCGCTTAAACTCCGCGACAGTATAAAGGACAGGTATGTCAACTTAACGACAAAAAGAATTTTGACAATCCCTTTAAGCGGGCTTTTTCAATGATCAATTCCCGGTACGTTTTTGATAGAATGTATATCTATCTAAACGGCAGTGTTAAAATGTACGTATTTTCAAAATGCTGTTTAAAAGAGCGCAACTCTCGAACTTGTATGCAAGTGTATAAACAATTTGCTGAACGCCACAATCCTTTTTTTATTAATTATTTTTGCAATTATATGAGTAACCTTGGGTAAAAAATAACAGCATTTGGAAAATATGTACATACATTTTAACATACCTTTTGCCAGTCACATCGATGCTTTAGTGAAGCAAATGATACTTTGGGTTTTGTTTAAAATTGAGTTAAATAGTTTTACAATCCTTACATTACGAGACTTCTTTAACATACATTCGTCCGGCCTATTCTCGAATATGCTTGCTGTATTTGATCACCTTTTAACAATGTTTAGATTAATCGCGTGAAAGCTGTTCACTAACGTCATTAACGTTTCCGGGTAACTCCTTGCTATTTTTCTAAATAGAGTATATTTAGAATTATGGCGTTTATAAGCTGTCCCCAATCACAAAATCGCCAAACAACAATCCCCAGCCACAAAATTCCCATAGGAGTTGATTTTTAAGTTTTTTCGCGCGCGGAAAGGGTTGCAAGTACTTACTGGAAATCTTAAAAATCAACTCTCATACAACTATCTTTTTCTAGTTATGTTTTAATAATTCTTAAATATCCCACTCTTAGCGCTACCTGCAACAACAATGAGAACGTGGTGGGAAGTCTTTTCCATTTTTTTAAATTTTTTAAATTTGCGTTTTTCATATTTTTCAAGTTTTAATTTTTTAATTTTCTTTTTCTTTATTTTTTCATATTTTTGCTTCTCGATTTTTTTTGTAATTTTTGTTTATTTAATTCAAGTCCTTATATTTAATTCTTTTATTTATTTTTTGCTGTTTTTTTTTTAAAATATTTTTTGATAACTTTTCGTAGAACATTTTTTATATGAGTTCTAATTGTACATATTTTTTTATTTCTTTTAATTTTTTTATTCTTTTTATTTGCTCTTGCTGAGGTATTTCCTTTAGCGCTTTCCAGTTATTTAGCACCACAACCTTATATTACGTGCGACAGATGTTAAATAGTATATATTTTCAACGCATATTCTTCTTCTAATAACTCTTTTCATTATCCTGTAATGTGGAACACTTTTTTTATTTTAGAAATTCCGATTCCAGCAAGAATTTTATCCAGATAAGTTTTTGCAACTATTATTTCCGAACCAAGTACCTCAATAATTTCAAATAACCCAATATGCGATTTTCTTATAATAGATTTTAAACGTCGATGCCAAGCGTCTGCACTATTTTGCGTTCGTGGTCAATTCTCCTTTAGAGAACCTTCCACGGTCCTCGGGTTTCCATTTTCTCTGCCTGTGATATAGTCTTGTTTAAACCAAGAAGCAAACTTTTTAAATTGTTCGTCATCAGAATCATTGATCAAGTCGGTATAATACCCTAAAACTTCTGATGAAAGAACAAAAGCTAGGCTTTTCAGCATTGTGAGTTTCAAACTAAATTCTTCATTTCTGCCATATTTTTTGCGAAGCCCTCTTTTTGGACTTTTCTCCAACTAATCTGACCTAAATGGAAAAGACACTCTATATTCAGCACTACGATAGAATGATGTGGCTGCAGCATAAATGGACTTTTTAAAATTAGTTATTATTCTTCTCGGATTTAAATGCACATTGTTTTCGACTGCTAACCGGCATATTTGGTAAACAAATTCAGACAACGCCTCTTTAGTTGTGTGACTCATTAGGCAAAATATAAAAGGGATGATTTGTCCTTCAATTTCTCCGTGGACGGTAAATAATTGTCGCATTATCGACGGAACAACATAAAAGGTGCTATCCATTATCCAGCAATTTGACTGCCCTAGAGCTTTTAAAGAAGTTATTGTCCGCTTTGTTCGCTAGATACAAATAGTTCACCTTCCAAATTTCGCAAATTATTTGGTATTTGTATAGATTCTATCTCATTGGCAAATATATCTTTTTGTCGAATTCGTCTAATTATTGTTAATTGAGCCGTTTTAGAAGGTAAGTAGATTCTGCAAGGAGGTTTACATTCTACAATTGAGTTCCTAATGATTTGCGAAGGCTTTGAAGAATTTAAACTTCTTTTAAATTATTATTGGCAACACAAATTGTTTTTTTTTTGTGCAACGATGTCATGGCCATGGATTGTAGGTGTTTTTTCAATAATGCCATCTATCTTTTTAGTAATTGCAATGCTTTTGCAAAGCATACTTTTTCTTTCCGCGCAAGACCATCTTTACTCCTTTTCTTTTCTTTTTTTTTGAATGGAAGTGGTAATCATAGTCATTAAAAAATAGTTAGTTTCCTTCATTGTTCGATTTAATTATAGAAACTTCCATTATAAATTAGAAAATTCAATCTTAAATTTTTTGCAATATTTGCTACAAAAGCACACTAATACGAACTTCACGACAATTTTGTAGTATTGGAGATTTTGTGTGCTTGGGATTTTTCGAATTTGGGGATTTTGTGCTTGGGGATTTTGTAGTCTTTGGGGATATTGTGACTGAGGATTTTGATTTTGGGGATAATGGGGGATCCCGTTTATGAGCTTATTACATCTATATCTCAGTATTTTAACGCTACTTAAAGCCAATATCGTTGTTGTTGTTTTTTTTTATTTTATCATAGAAATAGCTTGTAGCTTGTAGCTGCTCTGTTTGACGAGAATGCAATTTTCTGCGTTTACTCGTCATGCATAAAAAGTAGTTAACATTTGCTATTAAACCTAAATTTCAAGAATTTTAAAATATTTCAAGAAAAAGATGAAATGAAAAAAAACAAATAATAAAAAAGGATACTTGAGTATACCCACAATCTTTTAATTGTTACGCCTTTGGGAACGCCTTTTTAAATAAAAGAGAGCTAACTGGTTAACAGAAAAAGCCTAAATACTTGTTTTTAGCAAAACAGAACTCGAAATACTGCTTATAGTAGCATTTTTAGGGTCGGTTGAAATGTATTGCTCAGTCGAAATGCGAGTAAATTTGTGAGTTTAAGGTACTACTACCGGAAAAATTTCAGAAAATCATAATTTTTTGGATTCCTTATACTATCAAGAATAACCAATTAAACTTTTATAAAGAAATTCGTTATAGAAAAAAAGTTACAGCACTTTATAGTCGACCGCCTTCGTAGCGTGATTTCTATTCTCCGCAGCTGCCTTGCGTGCTCTAGCTTTTTATCCCCACACTCTAAAATACCGGTTTCTTTTATACTTATAATAATCATTCTTGTTTTTCATACACATGTTTAGTTATAATTTGGTCGTAGACGATAGCATTAATATCTAAATAAAATGGGTCCGTATTATAAAAGAATGATGGGTAAGAGGCCAAAGAGCGCACCAAAACTTTAAACGCGTTTTTCTTGAAATTAAATCCTTTAACTGAGTGAGAGTTAATTTTAGGATCTCTTGAACCGATTTTAATAAACCTGGGTGCGTTTTGTTTGTTAAGGTATACCCTTTTTGTAATTTACCACATTTTAGACAAAAAATGAAGAAAAAAAATGTTGGCAAGGGAAAAAGGGTGAACAAAAAGCAATTTTATAAAAAAAAATTCAAACTTTCGCCATTTTTTTTCAATTTTTGACTAATTGTGGTAAATTACAAGGTAAGAAACCTTTCTTTATTATTGTCGGATTACCCATACTAAAAAAAGGTTCGGGTGCAAAGGGTTAAAGTCAACGTCAATTTAATTTTATCCCAACATCATAGCCTCACAGACCAGGACGGAATAGACAGTGGTGTTCGCAGACGAACGTGGCAATGGATAGGTCACACACTAAGAAAGAGCAGAACGACTTCGTTCAACAGGTTCTAGATTGGAACCCGCACGGGGTTGAAAGAAGATTTCGAATTGGTCGATCGCGCAGAAAATGGAGAAGATCCGTTGGGAAGGCATGTAGTGGCAGTAGTTGAAGGCGTGGCTCAAAACCGGACCAGGTGTAGAGTCGGTGTAGTAGGCGCCCACAAGAGGAACCATAGAAACATATAAATTGTTATGAGCAAGATCGAAAGCGACGTAGCTATTTAAACAGAGGTCCTATTGAAAGACTGGGTAAACGATGGCATAGTCCTGGTCCTTCACTGCGTCACTTGCTAGTTATAATTTTCCAAAATATCTTAGCGTTTTATGCTTTCACAGTGTTTGTACAGTAGATTGCTCACAATCAATCCCAGTATATGAATTGATTAAACAATTTAATTTAATTTAAATTATTATTATCCTGGTCCAAATATTCCAGGAGATTATTTTGATATAATGTTTTTAAATTAAAATTATAAGAATTCATTTGTAGCAACTGCTACACTCTCAAGCTGGGGTCGGGCTCAAATTCATAGTCGCAATTGTAAAGCAAATAAATTGACTTGCAGTCAAGGATGTATATTGGTCTTACTAAAATACACAGCCCAATAGGTCGCCTGAATAATCGAATTATCTAGATTAAATTTGTTGAGATAATGTTTTTTACGGCTTTGGATCAACTTGCCAATTCGGGAAGAGTGAGATAACTGTGTACCAATTTGATTATGGAAGCTATTTTGCTTTCGATGAATTTTGAATTTTATGTTTTTTTTTATACGATGTGGCTTAATCCTAGGGGACAACCCTCTGATGCGTTAGCATGGTTTTAGCCGGAAGGGAATTGGGGTAAGGGAAGTAAGAAAACTTCAGTCTTCTTTTTGCATTGATGCGAGCTAGACAACAGCCCAGAGACGGAGTGGATTACTTTAATTTCTTAATAAAAGCTCACGGGGAGATCTGGTCTCGAACCCCGGACCCATTGCATGGTGGTCGTGCGGCTCAACGAATTGATACAACTCCGTCTCCAAATCTAGAGGTGGAGAAAGAAAGTTACAATACGTGACAGCAGAACTAATTTGGTAAAATTTGAAAAACTGACTACCAATTTGGCAAATTTTTTAAATTTAAAATTTTAGTACGTAAATAAGAAAAGTACTCAAATAACTCAAATAAAAAAACTAGTCAAGTGCGAGTCAGACTCGTGCACTGTGGGTTTCGGGAAAAATTATTCATAAACTATTTTTGTGATAGACAACATATAATGACATATAACAAAATATGTCTAAAAGCCATGATTTTGTGTTAATTGAAATCGGAAAAAAATTTAAGAAATATATCTGTGCTCTGCTAGCAAATTCCAAAAAACAAGCATAGACAAAATCAATTCATATTGTATGTATGGCGCCCACTTTAAAATAAAATTTTTTATAATTTTAAATTGCATTGTCTTCTTTGAGTAAATGATTTACATATTATGTGAATTTTCAGTTGATATTAAACCAAAACTAAACGAATTAGTAGTTAGAAACTGAGAAACGGACAGCGTTGTCATAACAATATGGGTTTGGTTGAGATCCTTCGGGTATGGAATTCTAAAAACCGTCCTAAAAGAAAAAAATTTCCCCATTTTACTGTATCATTTTCGAAACGCCTTGTATCACTATTTAATTTATGTAATCAATCCCAAATAGTGACAATAAATACAAGGAAGCTGTAATAAAATTAGTTGTGGGAATCTGTGATTTTAAACATTTATTGTAAAGCACGTCCAATAAAAATGTGATTATTTATTTAAATAATAACGCCTGATTTTTCCAAAATAGTCATTCGAATAGAACGATAACCATTAAGAATAAATATATTGTTTTTAAATAACATTTTGTTCTTTACAAATGTTAAAAAATTTTTTTCCGGGCATTTGAAAGAAAATCTTAAATATGTATTTATAAAAAATCTTTCTGTTTGATTAAATATTCCAAATTTAGAAAATAAACACTTAAATATTATTTTTGGTTAGGCGTATATAGTAAATAGAATCAAAATAAAATGAGGCCTATGTTCATGTGTCTATTTATTTATTTTTATTAAATACAATCGAAATTTTTACGCGGTTGGAGCGAACACGCGACAAGGGTCCCAGAAATAAATTAAAGAGACTACCTCGGAAAAAATTAATTTTTTTTCTTGAATTTTCTTGTAGTAATTTCAGGCCGATATCCCTAAAATTCTCGGAGTTAGAAAGCTTTTTATCACGCACTGCAGCTCAGTTTTCACTACAGTAGCATTTTATCTGAGAAGTATGAGTCGCGTTTTTCTCAGAACAGTATTTTTCATTTCATATTTCCAAAACCCGATCGATAGATTTTCCTAAAATGTTGTACAGCTACGTAGGAAACCTCTGTTAATTCGGTGACGATTTCTCTTTAAAAAAAAACTAAAATTGCTTAAACAAATTACGAATTTTTCACAAAATTTACATACGTAAAGTTTGCGTCTTGCCAATTTATCTTTGTGGAAATAATTTTTTTTTAAATTGCGATCGTCAATGAATTATATTCAGTTGCGGACAAAATAATAGCAGTGCTCGAAATAAAACATAAAATTTCAATTTTGTTTTTAATGTTAAAATAATTTAAAATTACATTTATTTGTAAATTTATAACTAAATTCAATTTATTTCAAAGATTTATATTTCGTTTATTTGATGTTAGTGAAGAGAAAAAGTTAAAATTTGCTGGACAAAAAAATAGCAGTTTAAAACAACACTAAAGTAATATTAAAATAACATTATAGAAACTTTGCTCAATTTTGTTTGCAAGTTTTAATATTCGGTTGTACCTACTTTATCTTGCTGATATCTTAGGGTCATTATCCTGTTAATGTACCCATTTTAGTGGCATTTCATCCTCGGCCCATGTCAGCATAATTCGTTCAAGGACCATGGTAAGAGAAACAACCCCAAACCATAATTTTTGTGCCACCATGCTTAACGGTCTTTACAGTGTATTGAATTTTGTATTCTGTACGTGGAGGTCTTTTAACTCATTGCCATCGACCTTTAGATCCAAAAAATACAATTTTAGTTTCATCGGTCCACAGAAGATTTCGCCATTTATTCAAAGGCCAATCCATATGTTTCGTAGCGAACTTTATTCCATTATTTCTATGTCGCTGAGTCAATAACGGGACCTTACGTGGGCTTCTTCCTGGCAAACTAACTTCCACTAAACGCCTTCTAATTGTACGTTCACTCAGGGATAAATCTAGCTCATTTTTGACAATCATAGCAGGCTTTGATGGTGTCTTTTTCACTAATTGAGCGATTCTTCTGTTCATTTTTTCAGACGTACCACGTTTACTACCACGACTTTCCGGTTTTGCACTACTTTGTATGTTTTTCCTTCATTAATTAGCTCTTTTATAAGATTTCGCTTAACTTCAGAACAGTGCTTGGATCGACCCATTGATTATGTTATACCTATATATGTCCTCAATCCAGATACGAAATGTTTTTACAGTATAAAGTCTGGCTAACGAGCTAGAGGGCTTTAAAAATTTGACTAACCGGCAGGTATGCGCTACTTTGAATCCCATTACAAAGTTTTAAAAAGTTACAATAAAATAAATGAAACAGTCAAATTTATACTTTATTTAATGAGCTTTTTAAATGCATGCCCTTGTTTTGAATGTATAACGGTACACTCATCTGTAATTATAGCAACAACTCCCGATTATTCACACAAACAAACAAATTTCATGATTATGTGTGAAAATATTGAAAACTGCTAATATTTTGTCCGCCACTGTATATATTAGTAACTTAAAAGAAATGTAATTTTCTTCGATTTTGGACGACTGGTTTTGGCAGGAGAGAGGGCACCGCAGATGCTCTAGCGAAAAACATGCTTCATTTTAAACCGAAGTAGCTCTTTCAATATTTAATATTTTTCAAAATTTTTGCAATATAATAACCTTTAATTAAAAAAATTTGTTTCATTATCTTTTACTATTCTAAGAAAAGGCGTTCTAAAGTTCGACCATTTTTTCTTAGCTCTAGGTGTATGTAGTAATAATAATAACGGTGTTTTAGTAATAATAACCGAACTTTGAATTATTTTTATAATCCAAAATTATTTGTATTTGTTCCTTTACTTAATAAAATGTAATTGTTGGAAACACGATCGTCTACTATTTAATATATTAGCACATACAAAGATACGAAATTTATCAACATCTTCCAACTGTATAATCACCCTGTATATGCATATCAACACGCAGAGCTATTTATCCTTGAATTTTTGTTTTAATTTTTTTTCGCATTATTGGGATAAAATTTTCTGAATGAATTCTTAGTCCAAAGAGTAGAAGTTATTTTGACGCCAAAAGCCTCTCTCTTGTCATCTTACATGCATATTGTGAACTCTTCTTATGAAGTATCATGACTACGTCAGTGGCAATTTTTAGTTCATATTTATACATACAGCTACCACGCATTATTCTATTTGCACACTCTTCATTCATAACAACAGGCTTTCATACAGATATAAACAAAGATCCTATAAATAAATTATTGGAATAAAAAAGAAAAAAGTATTTCCCAAAGGCATTCGCAAATGACATTTTAATAATAGATTATATTTGAAGATTGCTTGTGATTGAGCCGTCACAGTGTCGGTACGCATGCTTTTTTGAATTAGGCTGTGCTGTAGAACGTGAAGCAGCTATGTGTACATTTATTTTTGGTAATTTTTATATTTTTGCCGACTTTTGTTTATAAAACTGTGGAATGGCAGTGGTTTCCCAGAATTTAGGAAAATATTTACAAGACGTGTTGGTTTATTCATCTAAAATTAAATTATAAGAAGTGCTTTTGTACTAATATGGTGTTGTTTTCGAATTGTAATTTGAAATAAATTCTTTATGCATTTAGTAATTTTTTTTAAGCTTGTAACTGCATCAAAACTATGTATAACTACAAAGCAAAATATATCTAGAAATTTTAATAAATAGTAGTTAAAATGTAGGGTTTTTTATGAATTTTTCTAGATTAACATTTAATTACACTATGGATGTTACTATGTTATCTTCTCTTTATTTCGGCGCCTCAGGAACCGCATCGCTTAAAAAATTTAAAATCTTAATACTCATCAAAGGCTGCAAGTCTGATTTCATGTTTACTAAAAGGCTACACAACGTCTGTGACGTGTTTTTCAGAAATACTCAATGTTTAATAGGATTTTAAGCAATGGGCTGTGGAGGCTAACTCGAAAGGGTGAAAGTACTGATTTTTTGTAAACTGATAACAAGGTTTTACTATACAAAACATCGAACATACTTAGGTTATACGAAAAAGATGGTAACATTAATCTAACTCAAAACATTGCATATCGGGAAGGGGCGAGGGGATTTCTATAAGAGTCTACATTAAAGAAAGATGTATGCCGGTCAACAATAAGTAGAAGGGAAATATTGAAGAAAAAAAATTTTTTTTTATTTGATAGGAATGAACTTCTAAAAGTAAAATATTAATGGGTTTCTTATTTTGGAAAATATTGTATCATTTAAAAGAGTTTTTTATGAGAAGTCCATTAATTTGTCAAGTTTTTTTAACAAAAAAACCATTTAAAATTGTATGTTCATGCTTAAAGCTTTAAACCTTCAAAAAAAAACAGACGTCTGAACCGACAGATAAAATTTTCTGAAACACTGAAATAGTATTCTAACTCCTATTTGTTTCGTCATATTTTTTAAAGAAATATAGTTTCTGTAAGTTTTTACAAATAAAAATTATAGTTTCTGGGAACAGTTTCAGATAGGTTAGGGTGGCGACTGCAGCCTCACATAGACCTTGAGGTAGTCCATTGATTTTAGCCGTCCTGGAAGAGATTGGAACCATCCACAGCAGTTTATGAACCTCGCTAGTTCTTTTAGCTCTATGGCTGCAACCATAAATATTTACCCAACGTTTTGTACCTTTTTACGTCCAGCCAGGGCATTTACAGAATAACTTACCGAAGAGTCAACGTGCAATAATGGCAACAACTGCATAACTGCGATCTTTTTTAACCTTTATTGCGGCCATAGCTGCCTTGAGGCCAGGCAAGTTGTTAAAAGTCTCCATCTCTCAGCTCGAGAGCCCTTCGGTCCATTTCTTTTTTAAGGGGAGGTTACCGTTCATAGGCACGAAAAATGCGACAACTTTGGTATTTTTTTCGGGTATATCATGAATATTTATTGAAACGGCAGTTAATATAATTTATTTCTCTATAAATAAAGATTACTTTAAAATTTTTCATTAAAAAAAATCCAAAATGTCGGCCCTAATGGAATGGATTTTTTTTTACTAGAATATATGAGTAATAAGTATGTGCTGCAACGTGTCGTGATTGCATACGCCCTTTTTGAAATCATACTATTTTATTTTTCAATATTTAAAAAAAATTTTAAATGAACAAACAAAGAATATGGTAAATATAAATTTATTTTTAAGTTAAGAAAAAAAAAAGATATTTGCAGTGATCATTATAACTTTTACTGGATCATATGTTGAGAAAAAAACCAAAAAGATTTCGTTAGTTTATGAGTTTCTCGAGGTAACAACGTCAAGATTTTGTTTATTTTATTGATTTTGAAGAGTTGTACTATGAAATAATAAATAAATGATCATTTTATCACTTTATAAAGTTATTAAAGGCCATAATTAATTATTTGCACTATTATGACCACTATTTAATGTTGTTATATGCTATCTGTAATTTCGTATAAAATAGTAATAAAAACACGTTACGAATGAGCCATTCATTCTATTAAAAAAAATTTTTGTTTCGAAATAGTTTGCCCCAGCCCCAATCGATCACTGTTGCAATTACGGCAAACGTCATAATAGTGCTCGAAGCGCCGTCTACGCTGGTATCGTTGCTTTTGCTGTAGCTTCAATAGAATCCGAGATAACTGAAAAACAATTTTTGACCTGTCAGCTCTTTCCCCACCCCCGCCCCTCCTCCCTCCAATGGAAAATATAGAATTTAGTGCATTTGGGATATTCAACTGGCTTAAAGAGTATGAAAAAAATCAGCGAGGTAGGTGATCTTGTCACAATATCATAGGGGAAGCCTCCCTGCCGCCTGAAATATTGACCTTGAAATGAAGTACACAATAAAACCCCTCATATAAGATACACCTTATTTATGTTAAGCAGTTAGACCAATTTAACAAATTTTCCTTTACTAAATTGAAGAACCCTCGTTATTTCGTCACGCTTATTCATCCATTTGTCAGTGTGTCATAGCCCCGTAATTCAGAGGTAGATGATTTCGGTGTTCGCGAAGTCAGACGTGAAGAGAAATTATAAAAAAAATCATTTTTCGGAATTCGTAAAGTAATTAAAGTTGAAACAGATCAGAGGTGGAAGAAAAGTAACATTTTTAAGGAAGGTGCCAAGAGCCGCTTGTATACTACCTTAATGCCTAGAGAAAATCACTTTAACCCTAAAATTTAATTTTCGAAGTATGTACATATGTACATATTTTAGGATCACTTGAGCAAAAGCTTTTTGATAAATTAATCTCTTTTTACGTATTTGCAACTTTTCAATGGTAGGCGAATTCTCTTTCGATTGAACTTGGAATGCTTAGTTTCTATTTTGTCATTAATCCCTAATTTAATTAATTGATAGAACATAAATCACTTACTCATAGCATAGAAGTTGCAGTTGGACTCTTATGTTGAAGGTCACTGGGTATATAATTCTATTTGAAATCTAATACAAAACAAAAGTTTTCCATTTAAGTACTTCATTTAAAGCGTTTTCACGAATTACTAAGAATCAAATGTCTTTGGAGAAAGTTTTGTCCCTCCTCCATTAATATCACCTGTCTCATGTATGTCATTTTCACAAAGATTTATTTTTAACACCTGTGACTTAGCATTTGCATACTCATGTGTGCAGCCAAAATTACTTTTACTTTTGTTTGTTTATTAAAATTACAAATAAAATGCATGAATATGTAAATGTATTGTCTGTCAAGCGTTGGCTATCCAAGTACAGGTACACAAATTATGAAGCGTTTCGGTATTAAACTAAGTGAGATGCAAAGATTAAACAATCGAAAAAGTTTTTAAATAGATCCACCTACATTTTCTTGGTGAATAATGTAGTGCTTATTTTTTGTATTAATTAAAATATTATTAGAAAGTGTTTTGTGCAAATTTACCTGCTTTTATTTTTTTTATAATTCTACAATATTCTAATTCCGGCTATAAATTGTATCTTTAACGCAATCAGGAACTTTATTGCAGCATGGTTTACATCCGTTTTACGAATTTTATAATAATTAGGTTTTATACGATAACTTTATCATGTTTGACTTATATATAAAAATAAAGTAATTGATTCCCATAATTCGCCAGATATGTTTAAATATCATTTAGTCTGATAAGCAGAAAATTTCGAACTTCCAATTAAAAAATTTAATTAAATTTAAAATTTTGAAATTTATCATCTCAATAAACTAATTTGCCAGCTTTTATAGTCAATAAATACAACAACTTAGGCAGAAGTTCTTAGCAATGAATTATATTTCAATTTCTCAGCAGATTACGAGTATATTCATATTAAGATGTACAAAGAAATAAAACAAGGTCATCACAATGTTAAACTTCTTTTATTTATAATTATTCTGCTTTTTTTCAAAAGAGTTGTAAGTACTGCCTAAATTTTTGTCGGGTGAATTTCTTGACCTTTCTTTTTTAAAAAAATTAGTTACAAAAAATTTTAGGTTAAACGGTTTTATTTAACATTAGATGATGTACTTAAAGCTAGAAAATAATTATGGGTCACAGATGTGAGGCTTACCGAGATAGAGTGTTGGAGCCCAAGATTCATTTTATTTCGATGCATCAGCGGAATAAGTAAGTAATGGGGCTTTGATCAGACTTAAATAAAATCAGGGGGCTTCCTGGTCCTCACCTTTTAGTTTTTGAATTCAAATACGAATCAGAATTTGATTCTCACTTGCCCCCCGGTCTGATTAAAGCCTCTAAAGTTATTCTGCTGATGCATCGAACCACAGTCAGTGAATCTTGGCCTCGACGGTTTCTTACCAGTAAACAGTATCTACACTGGCGAGCAGCTGGTTAGGTACCTACATCTTAAAAATGTCTTTTATCTCAAAGACATATTTTTTGATAATTTTAT
Source organism: Leptarthrus brevirostris (assembly GCA_964036015.1). Lineage (NCBI taxonomy): Eukaryota > Metazoa > Arthropoda > Insecta > Diptera > Asilidae > Leptarthrus > Leptarthrus brevirostris. The sequence goes on along the minus strand of OZ038372.1, from coordinate 134,575,901 downwards.
AGCTTGAGGAAATCTCATTTATTAAGAGCAATTTCTTGAGTTATTGTTCATTCGACTGTTTGTGTGAGTGTATTTATCTAAAATTGTTCAATTTCAAGCGCAGCAACTGATTAGGTACATTAGTTATTTTTGAACTTTGTAACAATGAGTGTGAAGTAATTTATTAGCAAACATTTTTTTGATAAAGTTTAAAGTGAAATATTTGAGAATGGGCAAGAAAAGCAGTTGTCAAAGGAAGAAATTGGCAAAATAATAGCCTTAAAGGAAGAAGGATATTCCGGAAGGAGTATAGCGGAAAAAATTGGCCATAGGGCCAACGTGGTTTGCAGTTTTCGACGGAATCCTGAAAACTATGGAATAAGAATTGCATCGAATTCTATGCTATCTTAACGTTAAATTGGACTTCAAGCGGGAACTTTGGCAAGTGTATAGACTGTGTGAAGGGTCATAAGGCAGAGTCCAATAATAAAATGGTTTCGTTTAATAAAAAAACGCATCAAGAAGCTCGGTTGCAGTTTGCTCAGCAGCACATGTGCTGGAATGAAGAATGGAAGAAAGTTATCTTCTCTGATGAGAAAAGCTTTTCTTTAGATGGTCCTGATGGATTCTCATATTATGCTCACGATATTCGGAAGGAGAAAAAGTATTAATCACGCCACCATAACAGAGAAGGTTCAATTACATTAGTTTACAAATTTGGGCCTCATCTCGAGATCTGGTTCCTCATGGACCTTTTTTAATGTATTTTGGGGCGTAGATTCCAAAAATGTAAACTATATTTTTTTTCTTAAGAATACTTTTCGAGATATTTTGAAAGAAAACCCCGTTTTTTGGCACTTTTCTCACTTCTATCCATCAATTTTTATCAGATCTGCATATGTTACATATGTTTTGAAAGGCAACTTCTGGTCTGGATTCCACGGAATTCCACCGATTCCGCGAGGAAGGCTCATATATTTTCGACCAGAATAATGCATATAGACATTACCTTTTCTCATTCATTTGTGAATAACTTCTACATTCTTTGTCCAATTTTGTTAAATTTAGACTTAAAATTTTCGTAAGAGAATTATCTTTCATCTTAAATCTTTCAATTTAAAAAAAAAAATCCTGGAATTAAACGGAGGAATTGAAATTTAATGACTTTTCCGAAAAAATCACTTTTTTTTGGACTTTGAGCGCCTGTAACTTCATCAAATCTCATCCGATCTGCGTAAACATAGCGTTGGAAAGAGGACAAAGTTACCTTTCAAAACATATGTAATATATGGAGATCGAATAAAAATTGATGGATAGATGGGTAAATAAGTGAGAAAAGTGCCAAATAACGGGTTTTTACAAAATATCTCAAAAACTATTCTTAAGAAAAAAAAATGGTTGCCATTTTTGGAATCTACGCCCCAAAATACATTAAAAAAAGTCCATGAGAAACCATTTCTTTTTTGCTGTAAACCAGTGTTATGATCGCAGGAGCCATTTCCTATTTTCTGTGGAAATTAGAATTTTAAGAGGAAGACAGAATGCTACTACAGAAATCTCCAGCTGATATTGACGAAATAATGGACGGAACGGATTGGATATTCCAACAAGATCTGGCAGACATTCAGACTGCTCACCGAGTAATGCAATTGTTTGAGGCAGAAAACATTACAGTTTTAGATTGGCCATCACTTTCACCAGACCTAAACATCATAGAAAATCTCTGGGGATGAAAATTGCAGACAATATCAGAATATAACAATGCTGGAAGAATCCATAAAAAAGCTTGGGTGGAAATTCCTCCAAATATCATAAAAAATTTGTATAAATCAATAAAAAAAAGAATATTTGAAGTAATACGTAATGATGGTAAAAATATTAATCATTGTTTAGTAAAATACACTGTACCAATAAAATTGAGTTTTATTTTAACCGATTTCGCAAAAACAAAGAGGTTCTAAGGTAGATTATGTTCACCGATTGGTAGCATGTCAAAAAAATGTGTAGTGGGGTGGGGGTGAAACCTAACTTCGTAACGCGTGGACCGATTATGATGATTCTTTTTTTGTTTTATAACGTATGATCCCCCATTGCTAATAATGAAAAAAATTTTGCCCCAAGGTGGGTGTTTTTTTATATAGTTGCACCGCTTAAAAATGGACAATTTTAAACAAATGTACCAAGACAAAAACTCAAATGAACAATAACTCAAGAAATTGATCTTAATGAATGGAATTCCCAGAAGCCATTAAACTATTAAAAAATTATTTCGATATACCTTCCCGTCTTTGAGATACAAGACATTTTTAAGGTGTACCTAACCAGTTGCTCGTCAGTGTATATCTCGATAAGCCTCACATCCGGGACCCATAATTATTTTCTAGCTTACATCATCTAATGTTAAATAATTTAACAATTTATTCACCTATATTTTATTTTCTAACTCTTAGTACATCATCTAATGTTAAAAAAACCTTTTAACTCAAAACTTTTTTCTACCTCTTGTTTTACATGACACTCCCTTCCGACACCCACCCCTAGGTGATAGATACGCCCCATAGTATCCAACGACATGTACAGTGCGATTGCTCATCTCAGTAATCCCGAAAACTATGAATTCCACATTAACATCCATCGATTTCGATAATTCTTTTCTGTCTCTTCCTTTCCACCTCAACTCGTAGGATGTCCTACAGTTTCTAACGGGATCGGGAGAGCCATTATTCATCTCAGCGACGCCAAAAACTATGGATTCGACACTAATGTAGGACTTTTTCAACTATTTGTACATTTAACTCTTTTCCCACTCCCATCCGTAGGAGGTGCATTATTTAACGGCATCGAGAGTGTCATCTTACTGAACCCGAAAAGTATGGATTCGACACCAATATCGATCGTTTCGATTATCTGTACATGTCACCCCCACCTCCCTTCGATGGTATCAAAAGTGGGTAAAAGTCAGTTGCAAGTTTGGAAAAAAAACTAACAAATATACGAAAGTGAAACTAAATAAAACTAAATAACATTTCTGGCATTGTAACACGTTGCATCTTACGTTTTGTGTTTTTGGTGTCAAGTGAAAAAGGCAAACTCAATAAGGACTTTAATTTGACGGGTTTACTTCAACGTATTTTTAACAAAGTACTAGTTCCAACTCCTTTTCTAGATTAGACTGCAAAGTGTTTTTTAGTTAACATTTATTATACTAGTCCTAACCACAAAAGGTTCGAACACTTTAACTTTTTAACCGCGAGGCCCCTGCAAGATCGAGGCCCCGGGCGGTTGCCCTGCTCGCCACCCCCAAAGGCCGCCTCTGAGTCCTGTCTGCTTTATTTTTCATCTATCATTTTCCTAGGCATGCATCCCTCTTCCTCGGCACGCTGTTGCCACGATTTCAACTCAGAACATTTTCTGATTTTTCCTCGTGGACTCGGTTTGTCATATCACAAGCATGTAAATGTAACAAGTTTCTTGTGAATCTATAACCATTCATTAGGGCTTTCTTTTATTAACAGCTGTGCAACATTGAACCAGAAATATATGCATATTTCAAAATAAATAATTCAAAACAATTTCTAATAAGTAAATTCAAGCGTTTCTACAAACCCACTGCTAAAAGATATAATCTGGCTACACTAAATGTTCTTTCTGACCATTCCAGCCACTCGAATTCGTATTGCCTCGGAGAACTTCGCATGTAAAAACACCCACCATTGAGTGCTGATCATTGTCGGTCGTCCAGAAGCATCTGCTGATTGTTCTTATCACAATCAGTGCCTCTGGGTTTGTCGACCAAGATACACCGAAAGGATGGCTTTACATGGTTTTTGGCGAGTTTGAGAAATTTGGCATTATAACTTGCCGTTTACCGTGTACTCCCAATCTTTTTGGAACAGGGAATAGAATAAAATTTAGGGGTCTACCTTAATTAGACGGGCAAAAAAGGCTATTTTCACGAATTTTTTTGACCGGTATAAATTATAAATATGGATATAAAAAGTGTTAGGCCTAAAAAATACACTCTTAAAATACACACAAAATTTTTTTATGTATTTATTTTACTCAGTTTTCATTCAGAAAAATGGGGAGAAGACGGGTCCAAAAAAAAAGATGGGTGTGCGCTGTTGATAAAATCTCTGGAATGGATGATCTGAAATAAAAACAAAATGGTTTTAGATTCAGTAGGTAAATGGCTATAGCGCATATTATACGATTTTTGATTTTTTCAAAAATTACAAGATGGCGGCAATTTTTCCAAAAACTACGAAAAAGCGCGTTTTTTTCATCGTTTTTTGCAAAAAAAAAAATAGTTACATTCAAAATTTTAATATTCGTATGATATGCGCTATAGCTGTAGTCATAAAGAACATGTGGTAAAATTTTGGTAAGGATCGGTTGAATAGTTTCGGAGATTTTATCAACAAGCCGTCATTTTTGAGAAAAACGCGTTTAAAGTTTTCTTTAACGAAAAATCCTGAAAAAATTAGCTCAGGTAGCTAAGTAAACGTCGCTCAAAGTACACTTAGACTGCTCGGATCTTTATAAAATTTTAGTATGATACTTTTAAATATGTATACTTTGGAAAAATGCAATAAGAAAAAAATCGATTTTTTGAAAATTCTAACTTAACTTTTGGGGCATGTCATATTTTATAAAAACAGAAGTTATCCAAAAAATAACTTCAAGTCAATCAATCGTAGCTGAATAAGTTTAAAATTCCAATCATCGATAATTTTTTTTAGTAAATTAAGGTAAAAACAAATTTCAATCTAATTTCACAATTTTGAAAAAAAAATTTACTGCTATTTGTTAACCATAAGCACTTGCTTTGCCCAAAATATTAAACATTCTGAATTATTTTGACTATAAATTACTTATAGATGCAAATATCATACTAAATTCTATATATTAATATTAATAATTAAATTTTTATTTAACATTTAGCCTGTCCCACTTTCAAAATAAACGGATTTTATACATTCATGTGTTTGCTACTATGGCAAAAACCATCCCATCAAAATAAATTTCGTTTTTGATATTTATACGCAAACTCACTTCACTAATCATTATTTCATAGTGTTTAAGAATATTTAGTGACTTAAGAGGATCAGAAGCAAAAATCATATAGAAAATACCTATTTTGGAATGAAAAGAATGATTTACATCTATATTATATATTTAGTACTAAAAGTGTTATTTATTATTAACCTGTTAACAAATAATTACGTTTTAAATTCGCTTAAGAAAGTTACAATAATACATCAACTTTCAAATCAATCATTCAGTTGATATGATTTTGATAAATGAACGTGTAGCAGTCTGTCAGCTTCTTTATTTATTAATTTTTTGTTAATTATTCACAGAGCTTTATGTCAGTTAGATAGAATTATTAACAAGATTTGGAGTAGACCAATTATTGGCAACATTTCGTAAATCTTCTATGGATAGCATATGAGTATTTTAAAATATTTTGTATTGACAGCGTAATTTATGTGGCTCCCAAATTATAAATAAAATATTTACCTTGGATGTCTTTAAAAACTTAAAAGATACTGTTTTGATTTCAACAACAATTTATATTAAATAAACGCTATGATGGAAATAACAAAAATGCGGCCAACTTTATCTAGTTTTTTCTAGAAAAATATGTATTTCGTCGGAAAAGTTGAAGAGATTATTCTTTAATTTACAATTTTAATTAATATTAGGAAATCACTTACTCTTATCACTTCCTACTCGTAACGTTTGCGTAAAAATCCAATCACTTAACCCAATACATTCCCTGCTCTCTTCCTTCCTATAATTAAAGTTTCTTGGCATTAGGAACAAAGCTTCTAAGAGGAGGAAATTAAATCAGAATAAGATCGGACTTTCCGCTTTTAAGATTTTTCTTAAATAACTTAACACCTCTACCAGAAAACGAGAGAATATTTTCATTTAGTGTTACTCTTGATTTCTTTATTTATTTCCTCGTTTTTTACCAAAGAAATTCAAAAATAAAAATTCTTCGAGTTAGTTTTATTTGAACATCGTCTCAGTATTGAACAGCTTCTCAGAAAAACTCAAGATCACATGGCTTCTCTGCTGTCCTTCGGTATCGCAAAAATATTTTCAAACTAAAATGTTGGTTAGAAAAAGTACAAAAAAATAAAGAGCTTGTTGTTACTCCCTTTATGAATTTATCATAATATTGATAAGGAACGGGGAGATTACTACATCTCGCACGTCGTACAAATATTTCACTTAAATGATTCGTCGCGTGTGCTCGGATCGGACCGATTAGAGACCAAAGTGAAGAGGAAAGGAATTGTATTTTACGCGGTTTTAGTGAGATAATAATTAAATCAAATTAATTTTCGTGAAGCTTTTATTGTCTCTGTAAAATTCAATAGCAATACGTGCTTAATGTAAGAGTGCTGTTTATCTATGCAATAAAATTGATTAATTGACAAAAATTGTGTGCTCAAAAATTTTCCTATGAGGTGACAATGAAATCGGACTTATTTGTTACAACGCATACTCCGGAAATATAGTTCCAGTTGAAAATCAGTGACTATTAGTGATAGTTATTTAAAAGAAAAAAGTGCACGCATGTCGTGATTGTAAAAAGTTACAAAACTCTTATATAATTTTGTGAATTGTTTTTTACACAATGTTTATTCACTAGTTTACCTATAAACTTGTTCATGAATATGTTTTCGGTGAGTGCTGTTTTTCTGATATTTGCTTTTCTTAGTTTTTAATTGTGTATAAATAAAACACAGTGAAGTTTATGTTCTGCCTAATTTTTCTGCTTGGATTCAAACTGCAAACGAATTTTGTTATAGTTTTCTAAATCATTTACATTGCAAATAGCATTTAATGTTAATGCCAACGTTTCAATCTTCTTTGATAGATTTATACAATTTTAAATCCAGGTAGATTTATTGCTGTGCTATACCCAATATTTGCGAATTCTCATTTTTATTACTTAGTAATAAGTTTAACTAGATTCTGTTTGATTTTATATAAATTGTCTCTGCAAACGCTTGCAAATGCAACAATTTCACAATATTGTGTAGTCAGTCGAAATGATATTCTGAGATTTTATAAATAATCTTCGTTCATGTGTAATAGTTTTTCGTAGTTTCTTTCTGTATTTTGAAGTATATACTAAATAAATCTTAAGCTATCATTTATAGGACAATCAATGTTTATGCGTTAAAATATTTGAGTTTTTTTCTATTAGATAAAAATTTTCACTGTTAAAATGCGTGAGCAATCGAAAAGAAATAGACTGTGACTAATTGAAACAATAGTAATATGTCACGATAAAAGCTAAATATCTTTATCTTTTGTATTACTGTTATTAATTGTATGTTACGTGTGTATTAGGGTATCCCTTAGTTGGGTGATGTGTGAATTTGTTTGTTGTCTGACTTCCTAAATATAATCAAGATCTGCAAAAACAAATATGTGCAACGTTACAAGCACTATGATAATATTAACTCATGCCACTGATCCATTGAATTTTTATATGCAAAATGCGTTGACTTTGTTAAATCATTTTTTATTAAAGATAGAAAATAACTGTATTTTTGGTACTCAGACAAAAAACTCCTATATTGACTCAGCAAAATGTTTACTGCAAAAAATTGATGATTCACTTCCTCCTACTCGTCTATTTGTTGATAGACCTCTGCGGTTCTTTTGCTTCCTTAAAATCCAATAAATTCCAGTCGCATTGCATTATGCATTAAGTCTACTTGCAACGCAAAACGGCAAAAAAAATTGACCGTCGCCGAACTGAAGCAAATTGCGATCACACGACAAACATTTTATCGAGCTGCATGAAATTCCGCAGAGAAATTAGATTTGTTCTCTAAGGATCAAACTAACTTAACCCACAGCCTACTGTACTCGTGACATCTTACTATCAATCGTGTCGCCACAATTTCATTTCTTTTCAGGTTCTTTGCACCACAGATTAACCAATCCTTGCATACAATTAAAATTGCACAGTCTTACCAAAACCAAGGAGAAATAGTGATGTCATTGACGCATTATTAGTCTTACCAAAACCAAGGAGAAATAGTGATGTCATTGACGCATTATTAGCGCATTATTACTTCAAGAAAACGAACACAAGAGATAGTCTTCTCTTTAAACCTTCGCACCTAAAGAAAATTGTAAAGAAGAAAGTTTTTATCGTTATTGAGAACATTTGTAAAATATAATTTTCTAAACCATTCCAATGGCAAAGATTACTTACTACTAGATAAACGACTTCGAAAATTGTTTGCTTACTTTTGTGTAACTCCCGAATCGGGCAACCCTGCAGTCAAAAATAAAAATTTGTTTTCCGGGAGATATTGTGAATAAGAGACACATATATTTTTCTTATGTGCATTTACAAATATCAAATGTACTTCACTCATTAAAAGATCAGAATACATTGACGGTTTTAAAGTCTCTTACGCACACATGTAACTAGCTCAGTCATGTGCTTCACATGAATTCTTTTTACTGGTGGTACTTTTTGGTACATTTTTCTCTTCGCCAAAATTTGGCGGTACTTTTTTGACAGGAGTCTGTGATTCTCTCCGGATGAGAACATAATTTTGACAGGAGTAAGTGATTCTCTCAAATAATTTTTACAGGAGTAAATGACTGCACACTACCTGTACTCTTTATTTGCATTTTAATTCTTATGACTTTAAAAGCTAGGTATATTTCGATTTACTGTGGTGCCAGTGTTACTTTTTCAAGACTAGCTGGGTAATTTAGGGAGCCGGTTATCTAGTAGTAAGTAATCTTTGCCAATGGTTTACTATGGGAAGTGATGTTTGTTGCACACTCTCCTTAACAAAACCAAGGAAAAATACTGATGTTATTGACGCATTATTAGCTCAATACTTCAAGAAAACGAAAACAAGAGATAGTCTTCGCTTTAAAACTCCGAACCTAAAGAAAATTGTATAGAAGAAATTTTTTATCGTTATCGCGTATAGAGAACATTTGTAGAATAGAATTTTTCAACCCATTCCTATGGTTTACTATGCGAAGTGCGGTTTGTTTATACCAGCAATGCTTAGCTATTCGTATTTCCTTCCAGGCTTGTATCTAGAGTAGGCTATGCTTAACATAAGCACTTTTTAACATTGAAAATTTCTGGAGCGATTCCGCTCGTGTTATAAAACGTCAATTTATCAATTGACAGAAGAATTTGTATGAAATTCTTACAAGGACTAAGTTTGTTCTCTTCTCTCAGTATACTGAACTACGGCAACCAACAGTTTTTAACACAGCACTTTTTCATACTGAACATAATAGTATAAGAAATAACAACAACAACAAATTCTTCGATGAAAGGTCCGTCTGCGTCTACCTTTTTTTCTCTCAAAATATGGTTACCGATATCTGTCCGTATAGGTAGTTTGTATATGTACTCCACATACTCTAATAACGCCGTAGACGAAATTTTCGGTCGGCGCGAGTTAATCGAAAATTGAAAAAAAAATTTATTACCGAACCGAACCTAACCCGAAATTTTCGTTTTGGCGTGTATAATAATTTGTGACCAAAGTAGCGAAAAAGTGCGGACAAACAACAAATTTTTTCGGATTTGTTCCTTTACTTGTGCTGTGAGACCTTGCTTCTTGTCAAATTTCATGATTCTAGGTTAACGGGAAGTACCCTATAGATTTAGATTTATTTGCGAGATAGACGGACAATGAAGTGATTCTATAAGGATTCCTATTTTAATTTTGAGGTACGCAACCCTAAAAATGGACCCAATCTTCCAAAACAAAATATGTTAAAATCGGAAAAAAAGTCTGAGTAAAAGTGAACCGATCTTTTTGATTTATTGAGAAGCAAAATTGCAGAATTTTTTTTTGTATGTGCAAAAAATTCAAAATGGATGGGGTCCAAGAACTATTAGGAGTAAATCCTGTCATTTTATGAGCCTGAAGGAGGATTCCAAGTTTTGGTTAATCAACGAATTACTTATCCCCGGGTAGGAATTCTCGCAAAATTAATAAATAATATATTGATAATAATAAATTGAGTTTCGCGAGAATTCTTACCCTGATATTTATTCGGCCTTCATTCGGTAGTGGCTTTGAAGTTGACAATTAACATTAATTTATTTGTCTCTTTTATAGAAAATTAGAAAAACTTACATGTTCAGGACAACAACAAAACTGCTGTATCTGGTATATGTCCTTCAAACAATCAGCTATATCAGCCAATCGAAAATAAACAGCTTTTTCCCCGAAAACCAATACTATATTTTAAACATAATATGATACCAACTATATGATTTCGTAATTTTAGTAGTTTAATTTAGATACTTTATTAAATGCTATTAAAATAACATATTTTCTTCTGATGCATCTAATCTAATCGTAAAAATAAATAAATTGAACGGACAATTAATTATATCATGTTTTACTGTTCGATGCAAACTATTAATGCGTATACTCGAGACAAATAGGCGGCAACCGCGTTTAATGTGAAGGCTTTTTAAAGTTTTTATCGTCGACCTTATCAAACAATTTTATCAACACTAAGAGCTTATATTAAAAATCTTATCAAAGATATAGCGAAATTGGAAACTATAAATAAAACTCGGTTTCACTTTTAGTAGAGCAATAGATAAGAGCTAAACAAAGACTTTGATTATTATACCTTTTAACATTTGCTAATATGCATCAGACACAAAACAAAAGTTCTAAAATTTATGATATCATCAAATTTTCTAAAAATTTTTTTGGGTAGTTTGTTGTGAATATCCGATTTTTCCGGTTTGTTTACTGATAAAGTCTGAAATATATTTTTAGAATTTTTGTTTGTCTGTTGGAATGTTTGTTTTGCTATTACTTGCAAAGACGCAATGTATTTGATAACATTTTATAAACGTGTTATATCTTAAAGGGTAAACTACTCCATATTTTGCTTCGAATTGGCCCTAAGGTGTACATATTTTTTTGTCTACAGTTGAAAAATGGATTTATCTACCTACATAGATGATACTTATTTTAAAAATATTTTAATCGCAAAATCAAGCGTAATAAATTGAAGGGAATCTTTTAAAAGTTGATTACTTCGCCAAAAACAACTTTGAAAAGAAAAGTATAAGCGTTTGATTGTTTAATTCTTATATATAAGTAATGAAACCTCACTCACACTTAAAAATAGCATAGCAAATATTAACAAAAATATGAACAACACATTTCTCAGTAAGAAATAGAAAAGCCTTTTATCTCTTCCAAATTTAGTTAGTTCAGTGGATTCTTTAGAGAGGTAGACAGACACAATTTGTTTTATTATTTCAAACTCTGTTTTTAATTGGCGACCATTTATTTCTTAATACTAAATCAATAATTAATTACATAATTATTTACTTATTTCTATTTTTTACTTCATTTTCAGGTATATATGTATGATGGCCAAAAATGGCGGCTAAACCTCCGAAGCCGCCTGGAAATGTAACATCATCACAAGAATCATCAAATTCATTTAAATGCTTACATAGGCAAAGATCCGACTGCTCCTGCACGAATATAAGTATAATGCAATTATTTCATGAAATGAAGCAAGAATTTCCTACAGTACCGGATCACGTTGTGAATCAATGTGTTATTGACAATTGTCACGATCGCGAAAATTGCATTAAAAATCTAAAACAAGAATTACTATCGTATCCAGCTCAAGCATATCCTGCTCATGCTCTTAGAAATAATCAAAATTTTATATGTAATCAACCACTTAAGCCGACAAGGCCAGCACCTCCTCCAAAAATAAATTGTGATCCAAAACGCTTAGTCAATTTAAAACCTGTTATTTTTGATGAATCATCACGAAATAACTCATGTGCCAGTGATATGCAACCTCATCCAAATGTCAGTGATAAGAAAACAAATCCACCGCCACAAAGGCCGACAACGCTTAATTTCCATGAGCCTAGACAAAATGAATTTTTCACAAATACTGGACATCAACGGACTGTTAATAAGCCCGTCCGAACTGCACCATTACCACCTATAGTAAAGCATCCACCACCACTAGCGCCTCAAAATATACAAAATCTTGATGCTAGTTTCAGTTCCACATCCGTTCAAAGTCCCGTGAGTTATTCAGACTCGGGAGAGTCAGAGATTTCAGTAAATATTTCCCTCTCACCCAGTTCGGAGAGATCACGAGGTCCATCGACAAGACGCATATCAGCAATTTCAATTCAACCAGAACCTCCATATTCTCGCGACTTTACTCCGCAAAGTCCAAGAAGTTTTACATCACTAAATTTAACTCTACGGAAACCCAGTGTAACTCCTCAGTCGCCCATTGATATCACTGCTGGCCCAGGCTTGACATATTCTAGTTCATCATTCGACGCACGTCGGGGTTATCAAAACAATTTTCATATAACTGTGACGGATCAAGGTGGTATATTTAGTGCTAGTAGAATAAGACCTCGAAGTTGTTATAATACTCCAGTACAACACCCCGAGGAGGAGTTTATAGGCGCAATTCAAAGAAGAAATTTAAGGACAACTTCTTCGGAGCAGGATGTTTTACAAAATTTTAATAGAATTGGGGAACAATCGCAGAATTTCTTAGCACCTCAAGAAGGTATTTAAATTCTTATTTTTTATATTTAATAAGATAGATCTAAAACTACCTACATTTCTAAAGCCTTTCCAAATTATTTATATTAATTATTATTTAGAATTAGAAGTACTTTTAAATTCGGTTTTAAATACGAAAATCGGAGCAAATCGTCTTCTTTTCTGGAGATCACAAGAAGTGGTCCTTTATCTAAGTTGTTGGGTTTTTGGCGGGGTTTAATTAATCATAATTAAACACTACAATTTTTGTGTGCTGAGTCGAATTAACTAATTTCATTTAAATTCTATATTTCGAATGCTCGTACGAAAATCTTCATTTTCATTTTCACCTTACAGCAATTTAGCAATTTATTACTGAATGAAATAAAAAATCTCGATTTTCTCGAATACACTAGAAAAGTCATTACAAATCTAATGGAAAGAGAACCCAAAGAGACGTCGGTGAGCGGGAAATCTTGAAATATAAGGTAAAGAAGCGGTCCTTAAAATTTTCTGACAAAAAGTCAAGCATCTTTCTTTTGCAATAATGGAGGATGATTACTAACATGCCTGAGATGCCCGGAAAAATAATTTTTAGTGCTCTAGTTGAGCCTAGTCCATTTGCCAAATTTTCAAAATTACAAAAAAATACTAAGCAAAAATTTTGAGCTGGCTGACACAAATTGTACCAGCATGTTGGGGATCCCGAGTCTACAGGAAATGGTGGTCTGACAAATTATCCAGTGAATTTGCCTAATCTTAAAATCAAGATCAGCGTGAGCGAATTTCCTTTTATTCTTTGTTTTATTTTCTTGCCATTTCTTGTAGGAAAACCACGGCGCATAAATTGTCATCAATAAATTTTCTTATTTCTCAAACTTTGAACTTTTCTTATCTAAGGCTTGAAGTGTTTTTTTGATATTCAAAACAAAACGAACTCTCGTTGAACTATTTTTTTAACCGGCAAGAGGGGCGAATGATGGAGGAAGCGTGGAACATTACGGTGTATGAAAGGTGCTATGTTACTTTTTACATGGAAGTATTTTCTTCCCTTAATGACTTTACATGGAAGTATTTTCTTCCCTTAATGGTATTTTTATGATCCTCTCATCACTCAGGGAATATTTAGAGCTTGGTTTGGGTCATTTTTGTACAAGTTTGGATGATCATAACGGAAAAATTGACTAATCCACTCCGTCTCTGTGCTGTTGTCTAGCTCGTAGCAATGCAAAAACAAGACTTTCAAGTTTCTCGAATTGCGCTTGTATGTCCCGGGTGTTTTTCGTAGTACGTTCGATGTTTGGCGTTTTGCTAAAGTAAGTAGATAATGTTCCTCACTTCCCTTACCCTAATTCCCTTCCGGCCAAAACCATGCTAACGCATCAAACAATTGTACCCTAGGATTTGGCCACATCGTATAAAAAAAAATTAAATTGTCCGAAAATAAGATTTTCGATATCGGGAGGGAAAACCTGGTGTACATTTGCAATATCTGACAGCCCTCTCAAAATTTCTTGCATATATATTTTTTTACAAATCTGACAAGCCCTAGGGGACTGTATTTTTTTTCTAGCAGTGTACAGGGTGGCGTCACTTTCTGGAAAACCGGGAAAAGTCAGGGAAATGTCAGGGAATTTTCATTGAAATCGGGAATGTCAGGGAATCACTTAACAGGGGAGCCCAAAAAGGAGTATTGAAAGTTTTCAATTTCAATTTGAAACAACTACATTTTTTTCCATTAATTTTTGGTTTGACACAAATGTTTTCTTTCTCTGTTCCTCATTTTTCACAAACGAAATGTATTAATAATTTATTTTGTAGTCACAGTTCGCTTTACTGTCACGTCACACTTAGAAGATTAACTGGGGTTAAGCTCCACTTGTGCAAAGTCGTAACACAGTGAGAATTCTCAAATTCTAACATTACTGCCAACAGTTTTTCAATTTTTTTGTATTAAATCTGGCAGAAAAAACTATTTTAACCCATTAAGTCCTGACAGGACACATTTTTTCAACTTTTTTCAATCACCATAAAATCGTCGAAAACTGCCTGAAAAAAACCAAGCCATATCGACGTACAATTTCCTGAACTTTCGGAATCCGCTGTTAGTTTTTTAGAAAAATTTGATCTCGATAAGTTATGTTTGGTTTTTTATCAAAAATTCAAATTTTTTGTTTTTTTTTTCAAAACTTCAAGATGGGGTGAAAACACGAAATTGTTGGGTGGAATAATGTAGCTGAGAAATTGTCTTTCTTGCTACATTCGACCCTTATTACGTTTAGTACAGTTTCTTACCATTGTGCGATTTTTGTATTGATGCTTGAAATCGGAAACAAGAATTCGCTTGATGTATCATCTACCTACATTTTGCGCTTTCTTTTAAGATTATGACAAAGGATGGTCACTTTTGATGAACGGTGATCTTTTTGTGAAAAATTCTCGTTTTCCTTTCCAGTTTCTTTCATTAAATTAGGTGCTGAGGGCAGCTAGAACTAAATCAGTGCATCCGTTCTTTGCAATCACTTGACACTACTGTATATACAATGCTTTCTATTTAGTTTGATCCGCTCTATTTTGTGTGGCTTAAGTGATAGGCATTGCTTTCGTTTCCAATATTTGACATCTGCATGGATTCCTCATAAGTAGTTCAATTAAACGACACCTCAAATGCCGAGACCAAAAATTTAAACTCTTTCTTTATCAACTAGACCAACTTCACCTATGTATCTCCCAAGTTTTTCGGTGTACTGTACCCTGCCAAGTGACGATTTAAAAATCACATACATCATTCCTAATGCCTAAAATTTTTGAGTGAAAATGGAAAATAATCAAAATTTCTTTCGGGCTTTTAGTTTTTCATATATTGAGTTATATTTGTTATTGAATTTATTTTAGTCCTAAAAAGTTAGCTGAGGCTCTTAAGGTAGTGTTGTCACTGTTAAAGTTAAACAGAGCATCAGCGATTAAGATACTCACACAAATTTTTTCTCCAAGAAAATTCTGTGGAAATTTTAGTTTGTACAATCAAAACGTAATTAAAA
Organism: Leptarthrus brevirostris; assembly: GCA_964036015.1. Lineage (NCBI taxonomy): Eukaryota > Metazoa > Arthropoda > Insecta > Diptera > Asilidae > Leptarthrus > Leptarthrus brevirostris. Next base: position 134,560,291 of record OZ038372.1, on the reverse strand, counting down.
CTGTGTTTCTGTTTTCCGGGTACTAATTGTTTGGCAAGCAACTGCAGTCACTGAAAAGGTTGCATTTTTATCATTTCTCATATTATTATCATAACTCTAAAGAAAGAAAAAATAAATCTGATTTTTTTTTTAAATGCCTTTTTATAATTGTCAACTTTCAAAAATCGTACTCAATTTTTCGTTCTTTCTGAACAGTTAAAAACATTTCAGCATTTTTTCAGTTTTTCAGTTCCTTTCATCGCGGATCGATCCGTATCGCTTCTATATGACTCCAATTATTTAGCAAAGACTTGTTAATTTTGCTTTATTTTCATGCAATCGGGCTTATTGAAAATAAAGAATCCATTTCCAAAACACGACCACTTAGGACTGCCTGAACCGCCCTAAATTGTCAAAAACTTTCTTCAAATTTCGATATACATAGTTCGTAAGGATTTGAAAATGAAAATTTCAAAAAACGACATATCAAAATAATTGGGGGGAAACGCAAAATTTGGAAAATGTTATGCTTTTGTCTAAAAATGCCGACCGACTGTAAGAATTTCTATTCTAAATTTTATACAAAAGCGCCAATTAGAGCCATGTTTTCACAAACGCACAGCACGTGGCTTTTTTTCGGGAGAGCTAAAAATCTTCATTAGACACCGGATAGCCCGTGCCCTCCGATAGTGTGAGTTTCTTACTCACTAGCAGACACAGACTACATAGAAGCGGGTCCCTTTTCATACCCTCCCAGTCTCCCTTAGCGGGGGCCACTTAAGTTCCTTACTGTCGCCCCTAACCACCTCGATTCCCTGGGTCGATGCTTACGTCTCAGCCTTTCTGCAGGAATCTATATTGTGCCACTGTCTCCAGTGTTCCTTCCAGGCTCATGCGTTAATCATGACCTGCGCTAGGGGTGTCCACTCAAAAAGTACATCGATGTTTTATTAGATGCAATATATCGAGACTGTACATCGATGTTATCCGATGTATCATATCTATGTAACTAAGGAAAAAAACAACTTTTTATGCAAAATTCGTTGATTCGGGTATTATGCATTGAAAAAAATAAAGAATATCCTTTATTATTATTTCAAAGAGTACAAAATAAAAATCATCCACATCATGAAATTCTCAAATCCTACTTCCAATGTTCTTTTGGAAAATTGCAAAAACAACAGTTTATTTAAACGTTTCCCTTTCAGTATATTCCGTTGCTGATTGACGATTTGAGCAGCTTTAGAAAATAAACGTTCAGATGGATGGTAAAGTATTTGTAAGCAATTGTATGAAGTTTGGGAAGCTGCATTTTAAGATCATTCCAAATTTCCTTCTGGTTTGTCAGAAAGATCTGAAGAATCACTTTTGCGACAGCCGAACCGCGGATACAATATCATGGCTATAGCGAGGGGAGCAACTCTCTCTAGACACCCATTCTCTTGTCAATCTTTTGCCCATACCCATCGAGCCTTGTCAATAGTAGGTTAATGAAAACATGGGTTTGTGAATACTGAGTTCGGAAATACTATCGATATGACACACTGCTTTGAAATTAGCTGTTCAATGTTTTATAAAAATACATCGATGCATTGAGTAGATAAATAACTTTTCAAAACATCTGATTGTTTCGATGTATCGTATTATAAACATCGAGTGAATTCGATGCATCGATTGTATATCGAATATCCCTAACCTGCACCCCTCTCCTGCCTAAGGTATTGTAGGGTTACGGGCTATGACGATTCGCGACCAAGTCCTGGCGTCTACGTCATGACTGAGATTGACTGCCGTTACAAGAAGTGAACTTCCCGAGGAAGAAGTGCAGGTCATAATTTTGTTAGTCGGAAAACTTGAATGTTTTTTTTTGCATTGTTGCGAGCTAGACAACAGCCCGGACGGAGTGATTTTTTTTAATTCTATTTTAAAAACCCACGGAGAGACCGAGTCTCGAACCCTGGAACCATGATGTGGTGGTCGTGTCACTCAAACAACTGATCCAACTCTGCCACTTTCTTCCAAGTCTGCTACAGCACTTTTAGTCGACACAAGTCCACCTTCCACCGCATAATTTTCGGAAGGTAATCTATCCAGAGCTAATTCCTTTGTGGGTACCGTGGAAATAACCAACCCTGGAGTTAAAGGGATTTTTAAGAAGTTATCTCCTCCTGCAATAGTTACTTGGCTACGTTCTAGGATACATGACCCGGTTGCTACCACTGGGAGATATAACTAACACTAACAGAGTTTCCAGATTAAAATCGTCATAACCTTCAACTCATCCGTCCACTCTCCAGCAACTCAACACGTGGCGTCCTTGCGTGCAGCATGCAGCCATTCTTCCACATAAAAAAAATTGTACGCATATAGAATGCTGGCATTGTGAAAACTACTTGAGAAACGTGTGTAGGTTGTGTTTGAAACATGTTTTCACTGAAAAAGCGCGGAAACCAAATGCAATGTGACGCCCGCAAACAGACGTTCTTACTGTGGACAATGAAAGTTGCGTGTAAGTTGGGCATTTAGTTGCTTCTTCGTATCGATGGAGTGGACAAGAAGTAAAATACTCAAATATGATAATAAAATTCTGGTAAAATTCCCAAATCCAATTCATTTAAATCTTTCAATAATGATTTCCGAAGACGTTGTTGTGAAATTACTTTAAAGTTATCGAGAAGCAAGATGCAAGCCGCACGTAGAACGTGTGCAAACATGCAATAGTGCACACTAAAAATACAAGCACGCGAGTTGCATGCTTTATGTAAACGTGAAAAGCTCACAGCGTAAGTATTGCACGCGTGCAGCTTGCGTACGAGGTCTATACTAAACGCTCCGTAGCTTGTGATTTAAATGCTCGTTCGGAGAATAGATCAATAGACTATTTTTCTTTTTGTAGCTATGTGCTCAATTCTAAATGTCCTATATAATCAAATGGACCTTAGGATGATTGACAAAGAGTATTTACAGTATATTGTTGGTATCTAGCTGGGAATTTTATTGTTTATTTAACCATTTTTATAAATATGCATACATTGACTATAAGAAATAACATATCTAAATATAAACCTCACTAGTAGTTATGACCTTCCAAGCTATGTACAAGTCAATGACCGACGTATCTGAACTTGTATCATTTAATTGCAGAAAATATACCTAAAAATTAATTACTTTTAGATTCATAACAACTTCGGACAGATGTTTAAATAATTTGTCCTCAAAATTTCTAAATTTAGCGTCTCGCCATTGGTAAACAAGAGAAAGTTTGGAATTCCATTTTCTCTCTTAAAATAATTATTGCATTGTGCTTCAAAAAATACGAGTTGATTCCGTTATTTATCTACCTCAAGATATTTTTTCAATTTCAAAAACAGACATACTTTTACATTTAAACGCTAAAAATAAATATTTAACTAGTAAATATTTCAGCTTTGTAATTTGCAAAGAAGTATATTTTTAGAATTACAGGTAAACGTTTGGAATTTTGTCAAATAGCTTCATGTGCAATTTCAATGAAACTTTTCGAGTTGTCAGTCAGAAAGTGAAAGATCGAGAAATGATTTTGGCATTATTCAAATTGGTTTAGTATTTTAAATTTCCATGTTATTTCCTTAACCGCATATATTTAAATCGTGAAGGAAAAATTTATATTTTGATTTCACTCAATAGCATGTGATTTCTAGATAAATTCATTGGATTTGTTCTCGCGTTTATAATTGCTCTTCAGAACGCTATTACTTATGACTTCATATCAAGAGCATCTTCTTTTTATAGATAATCATATGATCGATATCTCTCACGAAATGAGACGGTAGGTATATTTGGAACGTAACCGCAACTTTGTTTCAACCCTACCGCCTACACTGGTTCGCGTTCAAGTTCAGGGCGATACGAAATTTTGCAAATGACAGAGCAAACAGTTTATTATTTTATCAATCGGCTGATTGAAACCGCACGTGAATTTCATTCATTTAAAAATTTGACAATATACTGTCATGAAGTTTACAGTTACAGAAAACAAACCCATCTTCATGCCAAATAAATATTTATAGTAAATTTAGAAAAAACGTCATTGACGATTCTTTTTAAAGAAGTGATCTTCTACCAGCTTCTTCGCCTTTTTTTTAACTTTATTTACGCATTCTTGCAGACGTTATGGTATTTTTAAATCTTGACTTATTTTTGAAATTTCTCCATTTTTTAGTATTATTTTATTACTTTAATACGTCACTAAAGTAAAAATATACATAGAAAGACGAACATTATCGAAAAATTTGGTTAGAAATATTTTGTACATATTTACACAGCTTTTAAGCTTCCTTTTTCAAATGTATGTAGATAAGATCGGTGCGTCAGTTTTTTCCGAGCTGGTTTTAAATAAAACAATAAGAAAAATTATTGAAACAAAGTAGATCACTATAAAGAGTAAACCCTTGGCGAGATGGTGTGTGTAGTTTTTTTGTCTACAAAGTGAGTAGTCATAATAGCTAGAGATACTTTATAAGTAAAGAAATACTTTAAAAAAAAGCTCTTATGAAAATGTACTACAAAGGAAAAACAATATTATTGGGTAGGCATATGGTGTCAGTAGATATAATGATATTACTAACTGGCTGTCGCAGAAGAAATCTCTCTCGCTCTAGTTGTGGAATGAGGTCACGGCAGATTAATATTCATTATACGAGGGTGAATCAAATATGAGTGAGACTTTATTTATAAAAAACTGTAATTTGGTTTAATACACTAGACAAACACGCATAATTTTTCAACACAATCTCCTGCTTTGGAAACTTGTTTTTCCCGCCGGATTGGGAGGTGTTTATTCCCGGCATTGTAAAATGGGTTGTCTTAAGGGCCAATTGCGCTCGAAGGTCTCCACTCCTGCATCGTCCTGGAATCGTTGTCCTCCGAATGCTTATTTCAGCAGGCCAAACAAATGGAAATCGCAGGGCAGTATGTCAGGGCTATATGGGGGTTGTTCTAGTGAAGTCCATCTCATTTTCTCTAATTATTGGCAAGTTAAACTGGCAGTGTGGGGCCGAGATTTGTCGTGGAGGAGAACGACGTTTTGAATCGGTTGGTGACATTGTTCCGAACGATAAGCGACGCTCAAAAGCTAATAGCTCATAGCAGCATTTCTTGTGCGACGCTTATGCAAGAAATCAATATACAAAACGCCACGCTAGTCGAAAAAACAACAGTTTTTTTATACGATGTGGCCTTAGCCTATGGGACAACCCTCTGATGCGGAAGGGAATTAGGGTAAGGGGAGTGAGTAAACGTGACTGTCTTGTTTTTTGCATTGCTGCGAGCTAGAGGGCAGTCCAGGTACAGAGTGGATTTTTTAATTTAATTTTAAAAACCCACAGGGTGACTTGGTCTCGTATGCGGGAACCATGGCATGGTAATTAGAGATGGAATATAATGATTTAAGCACAACACTTAAGAGAAAAAAAACGTGCTCTTTATTACTCTAGCTCTCTTATGCGATTCGTTGAAAATGGAAAAGTTTATTTTATAAATAAGTTGTATTCTTTATGGAAAAAGTTTTGTGATTAGTATGTTACTAACATATATAACTATTTCTTAATTTGATGTTAGCTCGGATTAGAAAATAATAGACTGATTGTTCTTCCCCTTTAGTTTTCATAATCAGACCGAAGATCGTTGTAGACACCATACAGTCGTAACCAAATTATTATAGTACAATATATAATATATAAATACATAAAAAACAATTTTTGATACTTTGTCTAATAAACTTTGTTTTTTTTTAATGCGATTTTTACATAGATTGGTATAAATATTCCATATGTTAAGAGAACTTTTTATTAAGCCACCTTTTGCTCTTTAATTGTTTTTATTTTTCCACACAATATATTTTCCATGGCGTACAAACTTTCTATTGGGTTCAGATCTAGTCTGTTTCCAGTTAATGGTTATGTTTTATTATATTTCATCAGAAACTTTTCATGCTTAATGGCAAGGTTCTTCTCTCTACATGAAAATAGCATCTTCTTGAGGAAACCATTTTCTTAGTTAAGATTATAATCCTGTTTGAAATACCTTGACGTACTGATTCTATCACCTAGTTCCTTCAGTGCTAAATAAATTATCAAATTCAAATCATTGTGTGCTTTGATGCTTTCTTAAACACAGTTTGGCTTGAATACCTATCCAGGCTGGTGTACAAATTACAATTACTTTCAAATACCATAAGGTTAAAGCTATATACTTGTAATAGACACGGAGTTAGATCGATAGATGAGTGGCACGATCACCACACCATGCTTCCAGGGTTTCAGTCTCGGTCTTCCCGTGAGCTAATAAAAATTAAAATTCTACTCCGTCTCTGGGCTGTTTCTAGCTCAAAACAAAGCAAAAACAAGACATTTATGTTCGATCATTCCCTTTACCCTAATTCCCTTACATCATAAAAAGAAGTGATTGAGACACGTATCTATCTGATAAAATGGAGATATTTATCACTAGAAAAAAATAATATAAAATTATTTCGACGTTTTTATAATGAAGTTGAATTTAGCAGACTCTAAGGAAGCAGTGGTTCTCTTGAGTATTTGGGTTAGTCTGTGGGAGGAGAAAAACAAAGAAAACTCTGAAAACTGTTTCTAATCATTAATAACAATATTCTCCATTAATTTACCGAGACTGAGAGTTATCTTTGTTCATAAAAATTTTTCTGGCACCAAAGAAGCTGGCCAAGAGCGTTGAAAAAACATACGCAGAACATTGATCGATGGCTGGAAAATTGCTATGAATAAAAAAAACTCTCATTCTCAATAAAGAAATTGAGAACATTGTTATTTAGAAACAGTTTTCAGAGTTTTCTTTGCTTTTCTCCTCCCAACAGACTAACCCAAATACCCAAGAGAACCACTGCTTTCTTAGAGTCTGCTAACTTCAGCTTCATTTTTTATAGAGTTTGGCAGTAAAGAGTCAAAAAGTGACGAAAGTGTTACATCGTACCGAATCAAAACGTTACCGATACAAGCGGGACCAAATCTTCAGATTCCCGCGGTAATTGAGTAGGTTGTTTTATTCGAGTGATTTCAGCGAGTACGGTAATTGGAATAAAAGTGGACGAGAGAGATACATTAAATGTACTGGGTCATTTGTTTGGTGAGGTCTGACCTTGAATTTTCATGATAACAACTTAAGGCGGTTAAAGTTGATACATCAGGCACGGATGACGATATTTTATCTCATGTTTGAACTACAACTTGCTCGAATATATTAATACCTAATTTAACGAGCATTTATCCCCGTTTGCAAAGATCTATGGGATTCAGATTTTGTGAAAGATTCTGTGCCTGTGCAAATAAAGCTCGACATATTCCAGATTTATCTTATTTTCTCTCATTTGAAGGATGTAAATATGATATTTTTTCCAATTTGTTTTGTTCTTTGTTGTCATGTTCCCTGTTCTGCATTGAACATAATAAAAAAAACATTTGGGATATCATGATCCAAGGATTTATGACAATTGCAAGCATTATAAATTTCTTGTAGACCTACAAAACTCACTTGTTTGTTGTTGGAAACAAATTTCTAAAAATGAATGAAAAATGCTGGTAAATTGCCTACAAGAATTTTTGAGACAATATAGGCTAATGATAGGTTTACCAAATATTGAAAAAGAAATAATCCTTTTCATTTCTTTAAATATTTAAGAAATACGCACGCGCAACACTGGATTAGGCGCAACAAATTTAAATGTTCCGAACCGTATTTGGCACGATGAATATTGCCGATCGCCAGTATAAACTTTTCACCCAAGTAATCAACGAGGACAAGCTGGAAATGATAACTCATTTAAATTTCCACCATGTAACCACGTTTTGATGATCTTCGCCATATGAATGGGAGCGTTATCCTTTTGTGGAATCCAGTTATCACGCTCCATTATTTCGCGAATATCCGATTTTGACGCCCTAAGGATATCTAAGAACTTTTTAGCATTCTGTCGACCTTCCATTATGTATAAATCCACGACTGCTTCATAGGAAATCACTTCCGATATCATGAGCGAACCTCTTCCTTGTTGTCGACGAACGAAAATTTCTTCATTCTTAGGTAAATAAAATATAACCATACACATTTGGAAATTGCACCCCATATCATTAGCGATCCTCCTTCTTGTTGCCGATAAAAGAAAATGGCACTCGTCGGGCTCATCCAAATTTTTTTCTCGTCAGTGAATATCACACTTTCCCGCTCAGCCTTACATCATATGAATCTTAGCGAAGTTTAATCCTACAAAGCCGGTTTCTTCTTCAAAACTTGTCTTCGCGTATTCTCCAAAAAGCGCTGCACTGTTAATAAGTGAGCCGAAAAATCTGCTTTTGCGGTGATAGTCCTTGAATTTGACGCTTTTCAAAATAAAAAAAAATTGTTCTTGCGGTAAAGTTATTTGCTCTTCAGTTAAATAAATTTGCGAATAATAATAGAGAAAGGTTTTACAGTTAAACGCGTTTCGGTCACTCAACATAATCATGTTTCTGCAAAAACAAATATCGATATCCAAGAATTCTTCTTTTTACCCAAAGTTAATTCATTTTCCCGATCTGTTTTAATACAAATAAGTTTGAATTCGAATAATATGTCTCTAAATTTAACAAGTTAAATAACACCTATTTTATTTAACAACTATTTATTCAAAAACGTAATCATAAATATATTTCTTGCAGCTCGTGTAGAAGTAATACAAAGGCAAAGAAAACGTAAGGAACAACTGTCAAAAGCTTTAGAACAAAATAGAAAAAGGTTAGATCACGTTCAGCACGAAATTCAAGTGCTTACATCACCAATTACCCCTGGTGAATCGGAAAGACTGGATAATATAATTGAGAGGTTACGCATAGACTGTCAGGAAATGTTGAACAAATTAGAAGATGCAAAGCGATTAGGTATTAGCGATTAATAATATTTTATATCCATAAAATGACTTAAAATATCCTTTTAGGTTTGCCAAGTAATGTCGAGGGAGACAATGCATATTACGACCAGGAAAATTCGGGTCAACAAAATTTACCTAGATGTAGGCCGCCTCGACCTCCACCTCCACGAGTACCGCCACATTTGTTACCTTACAATGTGCAAGGTGGTAGAGAACCTACATCTGGATTACCTTCCACTACAGATGATAGTAACTATTATACTACCAATAATGCAGATGGCGGACCGCCGTGGACTTGCAGCATGTGTACATTCCAGAATCATCCCCTTCTTAATAAATGCGAGTGTTGTGACAATATTAGAATTATTCCCGGTACTATACAAATTGTGCCTTCAGATAGTAATAGCTCACCAATGTTTTCTCGTTTGCCCAATAATTTAACTAGCATTAATAACAATATGAATAGTAGAGATAATAGAAACTTTAATAGCACTGAACCCGACTATCCAACTGTGATGAATGTTATTCCATCACCTGCTCCCTTAGAATATGGAATTCCCGGTAATATACGAGACGTATAACTTCTGAAAACGGTATTGCATTTTGCTTAAGTATAAAGTATTAGCGCAGAGTGAGAAATTACTTTCTTGCCTTTAGACAATATTAACAAGAAGCAAATGAAGGGTCGGAAAGAGTGAGGTAATAGTTACATTTCCAAAATTCGCTGATTCTTCTTCGGGAAGAAATGATTTTTGTTTTCTCTTTAATGTGTTTTTCAGTGCACAGTATTGTTTTTGCCTCTTTCCAATCAGTGACAATATTCTCTAGAACTAACACGAGGAACTATTCATTCATTAGTGGCCCTTCAAATACTTCCCACCTCGAACATAAGTTTAATTGAAATAAAAAAACAAAGATCTTGCAATGTTATCAATTAAGATAACTAATTATTTTTCTGCGTCTAATTTCGGTCAATACTTAGAGCGTTCAAATCGTATTTTTACCTGTGATTTCATATTACATTAACTAAAATGAGTTAAAAACTTTAAATTTAATCAGCGAAATTACGGACGTATAGAATTTATTAAAATATTTTTTTTATCTATTTTCCGTACCGTCCAACACATCACATTATTTTCTTCGAGAAATCAACATTCTGAAGACACAGCTATTTTATATTTTTGCGTGTAGTTCGTTCATAAAGCCTATTTTTTATAGGATCTAATTCCACGCGCAGTGATTTTTGTATATTAATATATTAGCTAGATCCATCGAAATATTTTAATGTTTCACATTAACTTCTCTTCCGAGTGTTAATCATAAGTGTTTATTTAGAATCAGCTCCAGCTCGTATTGATCCTGAGATGCTTCATCAGCTTTATGCTCATCCAGCCCTCCAGCCAATTAATATGATCGCCGCGGTATTCCGGACATCAGCTATTCTTAAGCAGAAAAGTCATTTTGTTTTTATCCAAATCAGGTACAATTTCCTTGGCATACTGCACACAGTGCCAGATTTTTCCACCGGTGAAAAAGATATCTCCAATACACCCTGCAACTCCGTCTATTCCACTCTGCTTGGCATTCTTATTAAGAAAGTTTTGTTTAAGCTAATTCCTTAGCATACTGCTGTGATCATTTCATTAATTACTTCAGCAATTGAGCTCTTTTAGCCTTATGCCTATGTGCAGCCATAGGGCAAACGAAAGCACAGAATCACACAGCAGGTGCAAGATTCAGCAACAGATTCAGCAACAGTATGAATACGCAGGCAGTGCAAATTGCGTTTAGGAACAGGGCATCAAGTAGAAAATATTGTACACAATTTCCATTGCTCCGGAGATTGCCCAGGTAGGCAGCTTTTTGGACTGTAATAAAATTTTTAAAGTTATAAAGGTTCTCTAAAGTAGTGCACTAGGCTACTATAGTCCCATTTTCTTTTCTAGGCATAGTCGTCGGTGACGCGAAGAGTGATGTACCGACCTTCTATCAAAAGGGTCTAAGGTTCAAACCCCATCGGCGGCGACACATGTTTGCCTGCTGCTGAGAACACATGCTGAAATGTCATTGGGAGATGCAAAGGAATGTCGGTCGGTCGGAATCTGACTTAAATTATAGCTGAAGTTTAAGAGTGTGATGCTCTTCTATTCCATGTTCCAGTATAATATTTATGAACCTGGCAAAATAATTTTCTGACGTTTTGGCGCAAAATTCATTGACGTTATTACGAGTAATAACAATTTTGTTCAGTTTTACGTCACAAAGTGAGAAAATATTGGATTTTATAGAAACTGGCAACTGGTTACTTGTATGGTTCAAAAGCGTTACCATTTTACTTTCGAGTTGTTCTACTCGTAGATGCTGTGCAGTTACCCGCTGTTCTTGCTGAGTTCGCCCTATTCAAACTCCTGCGTCTCGACGTTGACTTACCAAGTAGCATAGAATTTTTGGAAGGTCTGCTAAACAGTCAGCTTATACTAAAGGCATTACAACAAGCTTTGTATGATTCCTTATTGGATTCCTTGGTAGCTCAGCTTGTGTTTGCGAGTAATTCACAAGCAGAGTAATTTGCAATCAGTTATTTTTGATTTGGATGATGGCATCTCTGGAGTGCTACTGTTAGTGCTAGTAATGCATTTGCTGCATTTGGTTAGGCCTTTTAATATATATTAAATTATTTACTGGCCGGTCACTTTATTATTATAATTACTGCATTTAGTTGAGAGAAAATTCCTTCAGTCTATGCTGTCTTTGTGGCGCGTGTTATTTTTCGGTTATTTAAGCTTAAGAGGAATCTGAATCAGCGATATTTTCCTGTATTAAATGGTTTTCTCTGCTTAAAGTAAAACAGTGTGACGGTTCATATTATATTTCGCACACACAATTTCGCTGATTAATTTAGAGTATGTAAACAAATGTTACGGAGAGAACAGAGGCTCAATTGCCATTTCTTAGTTTCAGGCAAAATCGTATTAAATTTTAACATTCCAAAATAGCATATGTGCTTCCCATGATGTACCTACCGATCGTGATTGTTTTTTTTTTTTTAAGTTTTAAGCGTTTTTATTCCTAATGCTACTAATCCATTAGTGTACTTATAGCATGTATTTTAATCGTTAGTGAGATCCTCTACCGAGAGGCTTTATTTTAATAAATAAACTTGTTAAAATTTATTAACTAAAGTGTTTTGCTTAATCTAATTCTCTGTTTGCTTTTGCCGAAATTGTTGAATTTAGCTCATCAATATTTCATTATTTATTCAAGACTCAATAATTACGAGTAGAGAGGACATCCACATACATTTATCACCTGGAGAAAATAGTAAGTGTTTAAACAGAAATTTAATCTTTTTTTTAACAAGGAACTGACTGAAACTATTTTTCAGGGGTAATACATTCGTGGGTTGTTTCTTGATATTAAGTTAATGCATCTGCGATATTATGAAACTTGACTTCAGGCTTTTTCGTTAAAAATATCACGCCCAGGGCTTACCAGCTTTGAGCTGAGACAGACTGAGGAAGCTTCTAAGGATACTGATGATGATGACTAAATCATTGAGGCTATTAGTCTTTCCATTCATGAAGTCATTGTCTATGGATAGTTGCTTTTTACAGAAAAGACTTGCCTATGGTACGGCCAATAATTGGCTGCTCACAATTACTAGAATGAATAATAGCTACTTGCATTAAACACTTTTTTATTTATTTATTTCAAACAATTATTTTACTAATTTTCAAATGAACCAACTGTTTTTTATTAATTTTGAAAATAATATTGTTATGAATTGTTTATTGTCTGTTTATAGGAGAAATTGAAAAAAGTTACGAGAGAATGAAATAAATATAATATTTTGATACAATTCTTAAAGTGTTATATCATTTTTATATTTTAAATTACTTAAATTATGTCCAAGGGCACCAGAAAAGAAGGTAAGAATGGGAAAAATACTCAATTTAATTTAATTTTTTGATTTATTTATTTACAAAAATGCATCAAGGCTGCTTACTAACAATGAAACTGACAAATAAAAAAGAATTAATAAAAATACAATAGAAAGGCTGCTAAAGTGAGAATGAGCACTATAAAAAAAATTAATCATTTTTACAAATCAATACAATTTCAAACTCAGTAAAGAAAGCTACAACAAATAGAGCAAACACTGAGGCCTAGAACGGCTTTAGATATCGAAATACATTGATGTCAACGGTTCATTCAAACCATAGTGCGGCGAAGAGGAACCTGGGGAAAGTTCCTATGTCTAACGAAACACGAATTTTAAACGAAGACAACAGTTCTGGTGAGTCAACCAGCCCTGTACGACACCAAAGATAAAAAAAGTGCGAGGTCTGTTACACCTATCCTCTACCGTGTGCTGAACAGCCTCTCTACGAGCAATGTGTACCGCATAGGAAGGAGACCAGACAGATCAGGCATACTCCGACACAGGCCGAACGAAAGTACAAAAAAGAAATTCTGTGATAAAGGGTTTGTTACAGTCCTTACACCATCTCATAACGAAGCCCAAGGAAGCATTAACCTTGTTAACTATGTAACTAACGTGCTCAACGAAATACAAATGTGGGACAAAAACAACACCAAGATTCACTCTGCGAAGTCTGGCAAGCAAGTTGCACTAACAGAATAAATTATAGATCAATGGATTCTTACTTCTAGAATACGAGACAAACGTATATATAACGCTCAATGTATATATAATAATCACTGTAAAGTTGAATATGAAAATAATGATAAATTATAGGCATAAAAAATATTAGGTTACAGTGGCTGCCATCCCGAGGGGGAGAAGGCCAAAGCTGCCCATTGTGTTGCCACATTTTGACTAAACTTTCAACCCTATTATATATCTAAAAGAAAAGACTATTAGGAGATCCTGATGAACCAGCTGGGTCACAGTAGAACCCTGGATCGGGGGAGCTCAAAATATCGGTTTTTGTAGTTGGCTAGAGCCGGGCACGTAGGGGCTAGATTATCAACCCTATCACGTAACTGAAATCAATTTTGAGTTTCTGATAAACTTGTAGTTCGGTCCCTTGACCTCTATTTCGGCTAACTCTTAAAAAAAGGGAGAGCCCAATACCGGCTCCTGTAGTTGGCTAGAGCTGGGTAGTTACAGAGGAAGTGAGGGATGGTTTCCCCTTCTTCCTCACCTTGGAAACTTTTACAGAAGTCGTTTGAGGGCGCACTGAGTCTGTCATGTCTGCCTATAAAGCAATGAGAAGTATTAACTCCACGACAGTGCTAATAATGTCTCTTGATCGCTTCAGGTTAAGGATTGGCCAGATTTGCCGGGTAATTAGGCAGGTGTGTTCCCTTTGCCATTTATTATTAGCAATCTTAAAGTTAACATGTAGCTAGCGACTCACTAAGCTGGTGAATTATTTCCGAGTCTAGTAGAGTGGTGCCGACTCTCGCTAACTCATTGGTTCTGCAGTTGCTCGGAAGGTCACTATGCCCTGGTACTTATAATAGGCGTACGTTAACGTGCTCAGCCATATCATTCAGAGTTTAACCATAGTATAGAAATCACGTTAAATTTTCTATATATATATATATATATATATATATATATATATATATATATATATATATATATATATATATATATATATATATATATTTCACGTTTTATGAATAAAAGGCTAGGCTTACCTAGATTTATAATAGTGAATTGGTAACACGAACCTATTCACTCATCTACACAGTTAAGGTACCAAGAACCCTAGCTGCAGGTGAAAGAAAAGAGTTTCACCTTAACATTTGGTGACCCCGACGTGATACAAGTGTAACACTTATGTCTCAATTTAAATAAGTGGTATAGTTCTTCAAGAGATTCTGCAGTGTTTCAATTTAAGCAATTGGTATAATTGTCCACAGGATTGTGCAACTACTTTCTTCTGAACGTTATAATAGACTTTTATCAGATCCAATTTACGGTGTACGATATTGTGCAGCCGCATCATCCGATTGTATCCATACGTGAATAGTGCAGAATCATGGAAGATTTAGCACAAGCCCAATTCCAAAATGAGGAACTTATCCAGCGCATCATATCTAATTCAAGAAGGACACCCAGATACGAGTAGTACCCACTCCGGCATTAGACCATCCATACTTCGTGAAGGTATATTACCAAGAAATATTCAAAGTATACCAGGAGTACAAAGAAATGTTTCTACAGCAAATTAGGAGTTTTGAATTACTGGTACGTAACAGTACCAAAACCATTGCCACAGCAAAGAGTGGAGGTACCAAAGCCAATTACGCCACCACAGGCACTACAAGAGCAAGATTCAGAACTAAGGAGACTAATGAGACGACAAAAGGGCGTGATTGAATCGTTGCGCCGCCAATTAGATGGAATTATGACGAAGATAGCGGTTGATCAGACGCATCCGTATTATGAGCTCAAATTGCAAACCATCCGACAATTATGGTCAGAAGATCATAATTATTCAATTTGGGAAATATGTGATGATCCCATTAAGGAAGGCTACAATACAATTGACTATGCTAATCTAGAAGAGGAAATGCAGCAATGTGCAATACAATTATCCACGAAACTAGACCAATCATCTAAACTCCAGTCCAGCACATCAATTCCTCATTAAAATTGCCAAAGATTACGCTGACAAAATTTTATGGCGATTATAATAAATGGCGTCAGTTTTGCAGACCTATGCAAGCAAATGATCCAAAATCAAGAATTGGGAGATTGCCAGAAAATGTGGTATCTCAAGGCGAATGTTACAAGCGAAGCAGACAAATTAGTGCAACATTTATCCCTCTCGAATGAGAACTACATCGCAGCATGGAAGATGCTAGAGGATAGATACGAAAACAAGAGATTATTCGCTGCAGCTTTAAAAAATAAACTACTTGCGCAGCCGGCTCATTCGACAGACACGTATCGGCTGCTGCTATAAAAAGCTTGCATGACACCACACAGTAATGTTTCTTAGGACTTCAGAACATGGGAATTCCAATTCAAAATTGGGATCTCTGCTTCTCCACATCTTGATAAGGAAGCTAGACAAATAAACTGACACACTGTATGAACAAACACTGGAAAATCCTAGGGAGCTACAGACCATCAAGGTATTTCTGACATTTTTGCAGAACCTTTTTCAATCTCTAGAAGCATTGGGAAGTAAATCAAGACAAGGTGATAAATACCAGAAGCGCCAACATCCTGTACGACCCCTAGCGTCAATTCCGTCATCACCTGCATGGGTATCATGCAAGGGAAATCATCCTATATTCGGATGTCAGAGTTTTCTTATCATTATGCTACTGCCTGTACTCTTAGAGGGTGTACAAAATGCCTCAAGAAGCACAATTCTTTAGTATATTTAGATGCAACAAACCGGGCCGAATCAAGGGCAATACAGATCCCAAAAGAGGGTATACCAACACAGCAATCAGAAAGGCAGACTGAATCAAAATTATCGAGTGAGAAGCATATTACATTAGCAACATTTTCAAACCAAGACTACAGGAGCCTGGTACTGTTGAGTACTGTAAGAACTCGCTTGATAGGTACAAACATAAACTCGGTAGAATGTCAAGCAATTTTGGACTCAGGCTCCCAGATAGATATTGTTACAGAAAAATATAATCAAAAAACTTGGTGTAAAATCCATATCGCATATGATGCACATACACGGAATTGGTAATGATAGAAACGAAAGTCGAAAAAGAGCTAGCCTAAAAATGGAATCATTAGTGAATGGATTTTTTTCAGCGACTTGAAGTCTACGTACTCTCCTAAAATATACCACTTATTTAAATTGAGACACAAGTGTTACATTTGTATCACGTCGGGGTCACCAAATGTTAAGGTACCAAGAGCCCTAGCTGCAGGTGAAGCAAAAGAGTTTCACCTTAACACATAATATATTTATCTTTAGTCATCTTGCTCAGTAAACCTTCCACAGATTTATGTACAATTATATAAGATGTATATTCCTATTGTACTATTGAAATATGCATTTTTTTAATTCGGAGTCTATGATTCGAATGATGAGTTACAGAGTAGCATTCATTCAAGCTTAGTTATCTAGGGTTAGAGTTTGTTCGTAATGATTTGATAAACGAGCTATTTGTACATTCAATTAAAAATTGTTTCTATCTACTAACCATACATAAGTTTGAAATTATCAATGTGCGTCAAACAGGTTTTCCCCAAATTGCAAATTAAAAACAAGTTTTAGTTTCACACATATATTTCAAATTCAATAAATCTTATAATACATTCTAACAAATTTAAATTGCTGTTCCACGCTCCAAATTCTGTTTGATTTCTGCAGTATGCTCCCCGTAGAAGCGCTCCAACTTCTTGTTGAACTTTGAGTTCCTTTCATTAATAAAATCGACATCAGCATCGTCATTGTATGTCCTCCTTCTGGAGTATTTCTTTCTCTTTTCGATTTGTGCCTCCAGATCCTTGACCATATTATGAATTGCTTGTTTTGAGTCCTTGTGGATGCCATGCAAAATAGTGTGTGGACCACCATAAAAGGCTTCACCTAATTCTTGTTTTTGTTTTTCATACTTCGCCATATCTCGAGGAGGCATATTCTTAACTAATCTGGAATATTGTCGTGCTGTTTGTGACTCAAAGCTGGAAAATCCTATATCAGGATTCTTTTTCTTTTTCTTACGTTCTATTCGCTCAGCGTCTAGAGCTGATACTTCCAATAATTTTAGTCTGTTGTAATCTTTCCCTTCGGCTTCTGCCTCTGCCCTTGCCTTTTCATCTGATAATATCCAGTCCGCTTGTCGTTTTCTTGCTTCATAATTGTTCGGCAACTTTTTGCGAACATCTTCAGCTATCACTTCTTGGTGATTGTGGGTGCGAGCCTCATTTCGAAGTTTATGCAAATTGCGAAGGCGCTCCATTCGCTCGGCATGTTTCTGTGCTGCTGTTTTTTCTTTATCCATTTTGGTTAATAAGTTATCTCTGATTATAAGGATAATACGTATACAGTTAAAAATCAGTCGCACGAACTTTTATTTACAGCCTTGTAGGTTTGACGTTGTCAACATGTCAATTGTCAACTGTCAAGAGTAAAGTGAAAGTTGAGTTCCATCATGGACGCCATACTGACTGCATGTGTTTGGACAGCCCGCTCTGCAGATTAAATAATGTTTAATCTGCTAGAGTGGCGTTAGTACTGAATGCGTGGGGTCTTTGTGGGGTGACATTGGAACTCATTCAGAACAAGTCATACTTCAATATATAAACTCATAAGTTCCTTTAAATCGTTCAAGAAGTGAAATTTCTAATTACAAGTGATCGAAATCTACCGTTATCTATAAACACGCGGTCATAAAGCCGCGTTAATATCTAAAATTCTTAAATAATCGCTACTCGCACGAGTTCTTCCCTGGTTTTGTCCTGTTGCAGGGGGAACCGTTCTTTAATGTGGCCGGTAATACAGTTTATTCTAAGGCTGGCCAGGTGTAAATCGTCATTAAGTGTTTAATGTAACGGGATTTGCTGTGCATTTACCGTTCTGGGAAGAAGAAGAAGAAAGTGAAAGTTCACAGTTGCTTATAAATTTATGAAGTAAACTGGTTATTATTTTACCAGCCCTCTAAAAGAAATATAATTGAAGAACTTTTCAGGACTGGTTGCTCTGATTACTAAATTTCTTTTTTAGTAATAGATTTGTTTAGTAAACAAAATATAACCTTTTAAATAAAATTATTTCATTCACTTGCAACAAAGTTTTGAGCAGGACTGTTCTTTGATAATTGACATAAGTAAACTATTATTGCGAGTTAATCTATTTTAATTCATTGTGAATTTAATTGTTTTCTTTTGAGGTAAATCGAAATTATTGGATTCGATTTCTGATTCTTTAAGCTTTTGCTTAAGAGAAACAAAATGGTAGAGGAAACTATTACTACGAATAAGCCTAGAGTTAAAACTGCAAGGCCAAAGCCAGTTTACTTATGGACAGTTGTCGATGTACAAAAGTGGTTCCGAAGACACTGTGGAGATTACATAGTATACTCTGAGTTATTTTCAAAGGTAAATCATAGTATACTTTTAATTACTGTACGTATATTTATAAGAATTGCACTCCAATGCCACATGCATTAATAAGTATATTATAAATCGTATTTCTTTTATAATTTGTTTTGTAAAGGACGATTAAGATTGGCCTGAACTAGCTCCATATACCTAGAAGGATTATTTCTTTGTCAGAAGCATGGATTAACTTGAGTGATCACTAGGTTTAGAAACCCCGGAGGGACAAATATGGTCCAAGAACTCATGGTTTCTGAGGAAAACGCGATTAAAGTTTTATCACACTTAAAGAAGTACCTAAATTGCAATTCTGCCCAATGCCGGCATCATTCCTTTTTTACTTAGTGGAATTCCTGAGCTACGAATCATTTGTCTTTGGTACTTGTTCTGAGGCCTGTAGCCTGTAGAGGTCAGCGATGAAAATTTCGATTTTTGCTGATAGCGCATTCGATTTAGAATGGTCGCTTTCGGTCGATTGATCTGAAATGTAGCCTATAGGTTTTCGGAATTTGGGATTGGATTAGTCATAGAGACATGATATGAATTTGGTTTTTATTTTATTTAATAACATATCCTTCTTAATTTAATTTTTAAAATTTTGATAAAAAATTAAATTAAATGCCGGCGCTCCACCTGTTTCAACGCGAACTTTTTTTTAAGGGGCTTTGCATTGTATTAAATATCTCAAGAACCGCTGAACAGATTTTGATAAAATTTGGTATATATTTACTTTATATCGCTTGTTCTTGAACGAACGATTGAAAAAGCTTGTTTGTAACAAATGGCATTATATGCACACAATATGCACAAAATTTACACTTGGCCCGAGTGAATTTGCGAAAAATCCAAAATAAAATTTTATATACACGAGCGACGTGAGAAATATAACAAAATTTCTCAACACGATCAGGGTCTCTGATACAGAAAAACGAAACTTCTTTGGCTCTTTCTCAACAGCAGCACCAAATGATTAGGATGCAAAGAAAGCAAAAAGTATTGGCGGTGTTTTTAGACCTTAAGCAAGCTTTCGAAACTGTAGATAGAGATATTTTAATGAGAAAAATGAGGAAGTATGGAGTAAAAGGAAAGGAATGGTCATGGTTTGATAGCTATTTGTCCGGAAGAATGCAGCGAACTAAGGTAGACAAGGCGATGTCTCAGAGAAAGGCAATAAATGCGGGAGTGCCACAAGGTTCTGTGCTGGGTACCCTACTATTTCTTGTTTATATTAATGATATGAAGAGTGTATTGGATGGTGCAAATATTGTATTATTTGCTGATGACGCATTATTGTATGTTGTGGGAGATGATATTAGTGAGTGTGTGAATGCAATGGAACATAATTTATGAGAACTGAGTTAATGGTTAAGAATGAACAAGTTGAAAGTGAACATTAGAAAAACCAAATTTATGATAATCAATTGTGAATATGAGGGTAATTTAAAAATGGATAGTGATAATATTGAAAAAGTGGAAAAGATAAAGTATCTGGGTGTGATAGTTGATAACAAATTGAAGTTCAAAGAGCACGCGGATTATATATGTGGGAAAATAGGTAAAAAGATTGGTTTTTTAAAAAGAATACGAAAGTCTCTTTCACTGCTTACGGCAATACAAATCTATAATGTAATGATAAAACCGCATTTTGAGTACTGTTCGTCTGTGTTATTTTTAGTTGGCAGTGGAATGATGGATAGATTACAGAAACTTCAGAATAAGGGAATGAGAGCAATTCTTTGTTGCAATAAATATGCGCCTATTAAAGTTATGCTGGAGTCATTAAAGTGGATGAGTGTAAGAGAAAGGATTGTGTTAAATGTTTTGTTGTTAATCTTTAAAATGCAGAATGGATTATTGCCTGGGTATTTGAGTGATTATCTGATGTATACAAGTGAAGTGCAGCCGTATGGCTTAAGAAGAGTGAATGAGTTTAGGTTAGTTAATTTCACCACAGTAAGGACACAAAATTCTTTAATTTATAAGAGCCTTAAAATGTACAATAGGTTAAGACATGATAGCAGTGATATGAATGTAGATAGATTTAAGAGATATTTTATAGAATTTATAAAGAGTAACGGGAATACATTGGTTTGTGATTAAGAAAGAGTTTGAGGTAATGTTTTTTAAGGTATGAATGAATGAATTATATGTTGTTGTAAAAGAGCATTAATTTTTTGCTAATAAATGAAATGAATGAATAAATTAGTTTTTCTTTTGCTATGATGAATATGATTCTTTTGCTATGATATGAATACGATACAGCTGTCCAGATCGGTGTTTAAATTAGTTGGCTTAAGATTTAGTTTCCGGTTTCGTGTGAAAGCGTCCAGCAGCATATCAAAGCAAAAGAATCAAATTCATTATAGCAAAAGAAAAACTAACCCTTGGGGAGGAAGAGCCAAAGGAGTTTAGTTTTTCTTTATCAAAAATGCCGATCGTGTTGAGAAATTTTGTTATATTTCTCACGTCGCTCCAGTTTATAAAATGGCATTAGTTTAACCGAAAAGTGGAAAATTCCGTTAGCATTTTCTACATTTTTGCAAATTAAAAAATAGTTATCACTAAAATCAAAATCCGCTTCGTTCAGTGACAAGAGATATACAGGGTGTTTCAGATCTGACGTGCCAAAATGAGTTGGGTGATAGATCTCAACTAGACAAACAAAAAATTGTATGGCAAGGGGGGGGGGGGCAATTTCAACCGTTTGGGTGGTACAGGGTGATTCATAAATTTCAGTTTTTCATGGTATGCACATTAATCTTTTATTTTTATCTTTTGATCTACATAACATAGCGACATCAAACAAAAGCTAAAAAACAACTATTCTAATGACCTTTCCAAAAATGTCAACACTACTGATCTAACTCCTACCATTGTACGTATAGTCACTTCCAAAAGTTAAAAAATGGTTTCCGATTACATAAAATTCAGCATTTTTCCAAATTTTTTTCCGAAATTCATGTAATTAGTACACCTATCTTTTATTTTAATTGGATTGCATCTTATTACCAACAAGGTGCAACATGTTCACGTAGAGGAAATATGTAGAAATTTTATATAAAAATCAACAAATTAAATTGTTAACTGGGCTTGAATAAACTTCATCCTTCATTGTTGCCCATAAGAAAAAGTCCAATGGGGTAAGGTTTGGAGATCTAGCAGGCCAAGGAATCAATGCACCTTGTACAAGCCAGCAGTTAGGAAACTTTTCACTTAGTATTACCGTCACAATGTGAGCCATATGCACTGGTACTTCATCCTGTTGGTGAAACATTCCCCTAAGATTATCCGTAAGGTTCTCCTCTATTAGATCTGGCAGTCTATTGTCCAAAAAGTTCGCATAAATTTCACTAATGAGCACTTGCGGCAAAATGAATGGTCCTACCAAATGGTTGCCGATGATACCAGCCTAAACATTGACACTGAATCTCTGCTGGAATGAGGTCACCTTTGCCCTGTGTGGGTTAGTGTTCGACCAGGTATTGAGGTTATGGAAGTTCGTGATATCATTCCTGGTGAATTGACATTCATCTATCCAAAGAATTCGGTCCAGAAACGCTCTGTTATCAATGTTCCAGAAGCCAAGTGCTAAATTTGAGTTTTCTCTCGGAATATCCTTCCAGTAGTCCTTGGGCTGGGTGATGATGATGTGGACGTAATCTACCTCGATGAATAATCCTCCTGACCTTAAATGACGACACTCCTAATCGCTTTGCGACTCCTTTCGTGCTCGTCTCAGGGACCTGCCTAACAATGGTGATTATTTGATGCTCGACGTCGGTAGAAGTTCCCTAAGTTTCGGGTCGTGTCTCCATGTCGTATGAAGTTATAATACACTATCTGTTTCTTTTAACCTTTGGAAAGTCCATTTTTTTAATTTTTGGAAGTGACGTGCAATGGTAGAAGTTAGATCAGTAGTGTTGAAATTTTTGGAAAGGTCATTAGAATAGTTGTTTTTTAGCATTTGTTTAATGTGGAAGTACTTGTTTTACAGCTTGTACTTGTACCTGTAAGTTTAATGTAAGTTGTAACTGTTACCTATGACTATAGAAGAAATTTCATCGCTGTTTATATTTTGGTAATAAACAAAAAGTCCTCACTTTACAGTAAATTTATAAATATATACAAGTGTTAATCAATAACAAACAAGTTATAATTCTACATTATCTGTTAATCATAGTTTTAATTTAATTCCATAAAATCAAACATTGCTGCTCAGTAAGCTCCTATTCAGTTCTTAATCACTGAAAATCTGCACAATATAACTGAGCGTGTGTCTACCTTAACATAACTAATATTAGCGACATGCTTTCGTCCAACGCACCTCAAATCTTACCCGAATAGCTATTCCACATAGGATGTACACAACGAATTGAATCATGTTACAACATTATAAGCAGATAATACTTCAATAACAGAGTTAATTTATAGTTAATGACTTAAATTATTAAAATTTGTAATGTAAAATCGCATAAAACTATAGTTTTTAAAGAACATACATCAGCTTTTTTAATAATAACAATTTATTTATTGTTCTCTATATTGTGTGTGTTAAAAAGTGAAAGGATGCAGCTGTGTTTATAGTCATATGTCACAGTTACCTGGACTTGTGGGTTACCTGTTCACTTGTACCTATGACTGCAGTACAGGTAACGATACATTATTTACTTGTACAAGAGTATACCTGTACTTGCGTTATCAGTTCAGGTTCACAAGTATCTGCACAGGTTTATAACACCTGATGCAGTACTCTAGTGCATACCATGAAGAACTGAAATTTATGAATCACCCTGTTACTCCCAAACGGTTGAGATTGCCCCCCCCCCCCTGCCATACAATTTGTTGTTTGTCTAGTTGAGATCTACAGCCCCACTCATTTTGGCACGTCAGATCTGAAACAACCTGTATATGAAGAACATATGTACCAAATTTCATTTAAATTGGTTCTTGAGGTATTTGATACACCGCGAAGACCTTTAAAAAAGCACGGGTGGGGGGGGGGGTGTCGCAGGGAAACGTGTGCATTGCTGCCATTCGTTTTTCTTTCCTTTATATCAAAATTTCACGAATTCTAGTTAAAAAGATGTATTATTTAATAAAATAAAAATCGGATTTATATAATCAATAGTTTCGCTAATAAAACCTTCTTTTTTGACTTCCTGACTAGGTATATCCCCCCTAAGCAAGAAACTAATAATAAAATAAAAAAGTAGACGAAAAATCTAAGTAAGGTCCATGAAAATTGATACCAATTAAAAGATTGATAGCAAGCCAAAGCAAAGGGGCCAGCCTATGATGCGCTAGCATCGCTATGGTCGGAAGGTCAGAACAGTCAAGGGATGGAGTGTAAGCGAGCGGTGTGAACACTGTGTGGCACTCCATTATTGAGTAACAAAGAAAACGAGGAGAAGTATAAATTCAGAACTAACATCATTAGTACAAAGTTGTAAAATACTGCTCTCCTAAGGTAATGCATTTAACCTGAATTAATTGACTTCAAATGAAGTAATACTTAAGGGGTTAGGTACAGATGTAGTTTAAAAAAAAACCATATTTTCTCGATTTCTTTTTGACCTAGTAATAAATATTTATTCAAAAACTATTAATGACACCGATTATTTCATGTTTAGAGATACTTGCTAAATTTTTTTCATAGAAAAAAAATCAAAAATTGCGGAACTACAGCTGCCTTCCTGGAGAGTATTTTGTTAAACATTACTTTCCTTGGACATGGTTACTCAAGAATGGCTCTTCTGAAATCAGAAATTCCAAAAGATTTCGTTAGTATATTGTATAATCTTGTCGTCTAACGAAGGATTTGTAAATATTTTGACTTTTTTTAAAATGTCGATGGTTTTAACAAAAAGTTGATTTTTGGAAGTGTGAAATTTTCGATTTTTGTTCTAAATAAAAAATTTGTAAAGAAAATTCAAAATCCTTCGTTCAGATAATCGCATAATAAAAATGTAGGAAAATTTTGGTATTGATCAGATTTATACTTTGGAAAAAAAAGATATAAAGCTTAAAGTTTCCGTACCGCTTATATAATAATTCTCGAGGTAGCGCGCTATAAAGAGCTATAACTTCGGATCGAATGCTCCGATCGTTATGAAATTTGGTGAGAATATTTTTAAGAGAATGTACTTAAAAAAATAAAAAAATCGATTTTTTCGACAATCACAACTGTACCTAACCTCTTAAATTTGGTACTGCACTTAAGAGGCTTTTGCTTAAGTTTTTAATACGGTTGTACTTTTGCTCAGTATACTTTAACATTCCAGGGTGTATTGAAGTATTTCGCATAGGTTTCAGGATTTACTTTAGATTTAACTTTACGGAAGATACGAAAAAACTAAAATTTCATTTGCATATACCTGTTTATTTAAGATTCTAAAATATTTCTACAATTCTTATTGTATTTGCTTTCATTTAAGCTTATTTTTTTTGAAGTGGTTTTGGCTAATTAAAAGGAGTTTAATTTAAGTATTACGCTTTATTTTTTATATTATACTTTAATAGTGCTGAGAAGATCGCCGTAGATAATATGTAAATCCTTGGCCCGGATTCGAAAATCGTATTTAAAATTATAAAAAAAACATGCAAGCGGGGGGGAGGGGGGGGGGGGGGGCAATTTGTCAAGGCTTGTAGCTTATTTTTACACTTTTTTTTTATTAGATTTTACGTTCCAGCCTGGACCCTTATTGTTGCAAGTCTGTACATCAGTTTCAGCTAAGCTGTAACTATGCTTCGAAGATAACAAAATTTATCCACTTGCTCTATTTACTGCTGTTCCAGATAAATTTCATGTTGTTTCCTTGGACTCATAAATTTGGTTGTAGCAGCATATGCCCTGCTCTGCGAGCTTCTCTGATCAGGGCTTCGGACATTTAGGCTACATAACTTTGTTTTTTGGATAGGAGACATACATCGTTGGCATAGTCCAAGTGTTTAAGGTGGTTAAAGCGTTTCCATCTTATCCCTAGTGATGGATGGTCGCCTAGGGCGCTGCACAATACGTCATTAATTATGATAAGGAAAAGTAAAGGTGACAGTATGCATCTTTGTCTCACTCCATTCAGCACTTGGAAGGACTCTTATTTATTTATTTAAGCTTAATGCAAGCTATTACATAAAAAAAAAATACAAAATAACAAAATAAATACTACAAACTAATACAAACAATAATTCATAACAGATAATGTAAGCTACAATATAAGCTATGATAATGATAACTTTAGACAGGGAGGAAGGAGAATTAGGAAAGGCGATCAAGATGGGCGGGATAAAGATATAAGGCTTTGTGAAGGGATGATTAGCTTTCACTTGTGCAGGACGTGACATTGTGTTTAGGAGTAAACCTCTTTTACGATGGTGATAATTTTTTCTGGGATGCCTCTCCTACGTAAAGTTGTCCATATATATATATATACGCCTTCTCACAATCGATGAACATTAGATGTACAGCGGACCTCCATTAGCGGATTGCTCGATGATAAGTGACCAAATCTCTTTGGTGCTTCTTTCTCACATCATGAGTTGTTTTTATTGTGGGTGCAGGAAGGTGGGAAAAGGACGATTCGACCATATTTTGCAGTATTATAATTACAGAAGTAGAAGTATGTGTGCCAATAATGGATTGTCTGTACCTTTTTGTTAGTCATCAAAATGCATTTGTTGATATTGTGGGTGAGAAATTGGGTGAGGTGGAGTGCCTTTGTATCTATCTTTAAAATAGACACCAACTGATTTTGACGTTTGACCAACCATCAAAATAAAAAAAAGTCAAACACACTAAACAGCTAAAAGGTCTACTTCTAATCGCTGTATTCGGTTTTCACGGGGTGGTCCCCCATCCGCTAAAATCAAATACAGCTCTTAAAAGTAGACGTTTTAGCTGTACCGACTAATTTGACTTTTTTTTTAATATAGACGGTTGGTCAAACGTCGAAAGCAGTTGTTGGCTATTCTAAACATACAAAGTCACTCACGTAAAGCGAGTTTCACGTTTGACCACTCCGTCAAACTAGAATTGCCGGCTTCCAAATATATCATGGCGATTGTTTTATTGATTTTATGGGTATTTTTATTTTTTTTTGGGTCAAAAGTGGTCAATTGATGGTGAATCCTATCCACTAATGAAAACGAGTAAATATAACATTTGGGGGGCAGCGGTGTTGATGACCTTGGAAACATTTTTTTCGCATATTTGTGCCCTACAAGTATTACGTAACGCAGTTTTTGAAGATTTCTGCCTACCCTCCCCCTTGTAACGTGCCGTAACGTTTTGCGTTACCCTCCCTAAACGTTAGGTAACACTCAGATGATTATTTTTACCTAAAAATGTCAATTATATTGCACAAAATACCGGAATAAGAAGCAATGTAAATTAAACGAAATTTCAATCCACTTTGGTCCAAATGTGCTTGGGTGAAATTCGTAAGTTCATGGCTTGTAGTTTAGGTGGCTTCGCTTGACCGCAATGGTCGGACTCTTAGAGTCCAACTTATGGACTCGTGGTACACGGCTTATTTGCCATATCTATATATGTAAAACAAATATGTGTATTGTGGATATGCCATATAAATTGAGTCATGAGTTAAGAGTTAGGATTTTTAATTTTAACAAAAACTTACTGTTACGTATCGCGTTGCTTGAACCCCCTCCCCCTATAACGCACCGTAACGTTTCATAAGACCCCCCTACCCCCTTAACTGCATTACGTAATACTTGAACGGCCCCTTTCGTGACTAGAGGGTCTCTCTCTAGTTCCCGTAACCGCTTGTGGGGCATGGAGCGGAAGAAGAGCTTCACCTGATTCGAGACAACGATTGCAAGTGCTCCAATCCACTGAAATTTTCTCTCCAACCCCTATAGCTTTTTTTCGTAATCTGTGGTCAACAGAAAACAACCATGGGTCGCCGCCGGTAGGAGTCGAACTTGTGACCTCCGGATTGGTAGGCCGACACGTTATCACTTATTCCACCGACGACTTTAATTTCAAATGATCGCATTTTGGGGGGTAGCTTTTCAAAGCTAATAACCTAGAAAAGGCAAGTTCTTTCCGAGCTGATCGTTTTTTAATAAAACCGCTGGCTCTTTCTTCCTCTCCATTGAGGCTAAACTCGACCAAATGAACGAGTTTGTATACCTGAGAGTATATATGGTCTGCCTCCGAATGAATTGCTGAAACAACTGAATCTATTATCAACTGATTTTTGCACTCTTTGGATTCCTGCCGTCAGCCTTTCTGCTTCTCCGCAACGGTTTTATTATTTTGGCTGTATAACACGTTTTGAATAGTTGCTATGGTATATAGGCAGGTAATTGGCCTATATTTCGCAGGATCTTTACTAAAATTTACTTTTGGTAAAAGGTATGCCATGCCGACACAAGAGAAAATTGTAGGATATTGTCAGGGTTATTTATTACATTCGTAAACATATCAGGTAAAACCGAATGTAGCGTTGTGAAGTGTGTGTTCAGGGGCTTTCGAGTTATGTGAAGTGTGGAGGGTATATCTCTTAGTCATTGCAAGGATATGTTGTCGATTTGCATAGGTGTTATAGTGGCATATTTACGTTTAGTTTTGTCGATCCAAGAGGCCTGGTCGTTATAGAGTCGTGGCTTCGACTAGATATATTCTTCTATTTGCTCCTTGCTTGGTATACGAGCTAGGTCTGCGTTGGCTTTTGTTATGAGTTGTCGGTTCAGCTGAAATTGTCACAATAAACCAATAAAGTAACACCCTTCCTTTTCATATTAGTCCTTCCTTACCTATTACGTACTAATGCTTTAAAATAAATAAATTCCGTAACAAAGTTTAGAGCAGTGAAATTAGTTTTTCCTTTTTACATTGTTTACAATATTAAAATGTTCGTCTTATTGCATATTTCAGAACGAAGTTACTGGAAAAGCTCTGCTGCGAATAACAGACAACTCGTTACAACGAATGGGTATCACAGATAATAGGGACAGAGAGGCTATTTGGAGGGAGATTGTAAAGCAGAGACTGAAAACGGACATCTTGGAAATTAGGGACTTAGAACGAATGCACTTGTATTAAATGTTTGCAGTTCGTAGTTTTGTAGAAAAGAAACACTTCAGTTATAAAATATTTTTTTTTATATATTTCTTTAATTTATTCTCTAATTCTTGTGTATTACAAACATTTAATAAATAGAAGTTAAAAATTCTTATCACATCTCTTAAGTCGGAATGGTGAAATTAAAGTTAAGTACAAACAAAAAGTGTACGAGACAGGAATGTATCTTTAGTCTTCCTTTTCTACTTTTGGTTTTAATAGGGGAACGGTTCCGTTTGGCATTTGGAATAACGAATTAATTACTCGTTCTACAGCGGATTTCTCAAAGTCGAGCCTTTGTCTTTCAAGATCTAGACGCTGTCGATTTACTTCAAGATTTTCGGATTGAATCTGTATGAGTTGCGTTATGAGTTTTCTAAAACCTAAAAGGAAAATTTTTTAAAAATGAAATCAAGCTTAAACGAAAAAATTTACCTGTAACTTCTTCTTTCTTTTTTGGAGTGGTATTCTGTTTCTGAGGTCTCTCCACACTGGGACTTGGTGCAGGACGAATTTGTGGTTGGATGCTAGTTGCACAAATTGTCTTTTGAGCATCGGATGTTGCAGCAACGGTGGCCGTTGTACTTGGTGATTTCTGCAGTGTATTAACAAATAATACTTTCATTGGCATTTGTCCTGGTCCAGAGGTTACTATTCCTTGCGTAGGCTGACCGGAAGCAGTTTTTGTGTATAAAATACGGTGTTGCGGTTGTGGTCTTATTTGAATTTGCTGTTGTGGTGGTTTTAAAAGAAAATTGGTAGGGACAAGCGAAATTTTTCCTCCAGCTCCAGCTTGTTGATTTGCTATGACAATTGGCTGAGATATTTTTAGTGCATTACCTACGGTAGTGGTAGAAGAGTCGCCATTTATTGCGGAATTTGCGATTGTTGTGACTACTTTGTTGGTATCACTGCAAGATGTGTTGTTACTTGTTAGTTGAAGATATGCAGATAACTTTGGAAATATATCATTTTTTTCTTCATCCTCCCTGAAAAAAGTTGGTTTATTATAACAATGGTAAAAAATGGCAAGTTTTTTTAAAAAAAAAGTTGTAGGTATTTCGTCTAAGACATGCGTTTGAGTGCACAATTTGTACAACACTTTAAAAGTTGCATTACATTATTTGATTTATTTTGTATGTAAACATAGCAGCTAAGAAGTCATAGTTGCCTCGACCTCCACATGAAGTTAAGTAGAGTAGACTTAACGGGAAGCCCCGAATATCTCGAACGGGATGAACAGAAATCAGCACAAACTAGAATATTTTAGAGTGAACTGAAGCTGTCGCATAGAATGGGTTATGGTGGGTTGGAGTTGACGCTTCTCTCGGTTACGTACAATATGAAAATCAATAAATTCAGAGCATAGATTTAAGAGATAAGACATAACTGCCATATGCCATGTTAAAAGAACTTAAAAGTTTGGTAGATTGCAACCAGTCGAAAGCAAAAACCGTTCTGGACATATCGCGCTGTTTTCGGCAAAGTCTGAACATATGCCTGACCTAGGGAAGAAAATCTCAAAGTCCTACTACAAGCACATTACCCTAGTTCAAGAAAAATCGGATGTCGAAATCATCACCTACCAAGAAGGACCACAAAGGCGAATTGGAGTATGAAAAAACACGGTTTTTACATGCAAGGCTGTTAGGGACACAATTTCAACCTTTGAACCGTACAAATCCCATGGCACGATGGTGTATATTCAGAATTTCTGCACAAAGTTGGCGAAGTTGTTCCAGTTTGTAAATACATACAAATACCGACTTGTTGTAATTTACGTACGCGGAATTTGCTTAAGTTTTACATGCGCATTACGCCTGTATTTATTAAAAAGAAGCTTTGCGCGGACCATATCTAGATCGACCTTTTTTAAACTCACTGACTTAGTCAGTCTGCAAGTGTAACACAAGTTGTACTCTTTGCAAAGTGTTTAGAACTTCGTGCCTGTTAAAATGATAAAAGTGATGCTCGCCAGAAAGAGATACCCCGCTTTCACCTTCGTCTGCATACCTAGCAGGAAGCTTACAGATTTGTTATATGAATATTAACTGTATTCCATGACTTGGAGGACAGTTTCAACTGGAGACGGAGTTGGATCAATTCGTTCAGCGGCACGACCACCATGTCATGGGTCCCCGGTTCCAGACTAAATCTCCCCGTGGGTTTTTATTAAGAAACTAAAATAATCCACTCCGTCTCTGGGCTGTTGTCTAGCTCGCAGCAATGCCAAACTTCAAACATTTGGTCTGCACCCTACCCTCGTTAAATGGATAGAGAGCTTTTTGTCAGGCCGTTCAATCCGTGTAGTAATTGACGGAGTTACATCTGATTCCTACGAAATAAATGCCGGTGTACCTCAGGGTTCAGTTCTTTCACCAACCTTATTTCTTCTTTTTATTAATGATCTCTTATCCCTTACTCTCAATCCTATTCATAGTTTTGCCGACGACAGCACCCTTTATTTCGCGTACTCATTTGATTCTGTAATGAATTCACGTGGAAATGCTACAGAAGTCAATCGGGAACGCATGTTTAGATCATTAAACAAAGACATTTCTATGGTCCTCGCTTGGGGCAGAGCAAATCGTGTTACGTTTAATGCATCCAAAACTCAATGCCGTTTAATGTCCCTTAAAAAACGCCCAGTTCACCCCCAACCCATTTCTGTCGACGGAGTGAATATACCCAATTCACCCTCCCTAAAGATCTTGGGTATTGAGATATCCAGCAATCTTAGCTGGACGGATCATATATTTGCAATCGCTAAAAGTGCGATGAAATGTTTGGGTTTTCTACAGAGATGTAAGAAATATTTCACCCCACCCGACTTAGCGTTGATCTACAAGTCCCACATTAGGCCTAGACTTGAATATAATTCCCATATTTGGGCAGGGGCAGGACACACCGCATTGCCCGCGTTAGACAAAGTTCAGCGTAAGGCTGTTAAACTTATTGGCGATTCCTCAATCTCTGAGGGCCTTGACTCTCTAGAGCATCGACGGAAGGTCGGTTGTCTCTCACTTTTTTATCGCTATTTCCATGGCCATTGTTCTAACGAAATTGCTAGCCTGATTCCTTGTAGACTCATTACAACGCGCGATGCAAGATCTACAAGTCGCTCCCACCCCTATACTCTCCGGGTCAAATTTGGACGTACCGTCAAATTTCGGGAATCTTTTCTTAGCAGAACAACACGAATGTGGAACAGTTTACCATCTTCTGTTTTTCCCTCGTCTTATGAGCCTGAAACTTTCAAACGGGGCGTACATCGACACCTCCTTCACTCAACCTCCTAACCCATTTCCCACAACCTTAATTCCTGTAATGCCAAGGCTGTGCTTTAGCATCATAGGGCATCCCCTGAGCTTTGGCAACATCATATATAAAAAAAAAAAAAAAAAATGCGAAAACAAGATAGTCAAGTGTCCTCACTTCCCTTACCCTAATTTCCATCCGGTTAAAACCATGCTAACGCATCAAAGGGTAGTCCCCTAGGATTTCGCCATATCGTATACAAAAAGAAAAACAAAAACAAAAAAAACAAAAAAAATTGCAATAGTGGCCTTTTGAAATAAAGGAGATGCTTCTGATATTCAGTCTCTGCAGACATCCTCTCCTAGCGAAGCCCTTAATCGTCTTTTCGAACAAGCTTAAAGAGAACTTTCGAGAACTGAGCAGTACATCTTTCTGTCGACAGAATGTCAGTTATGACATGATGTGCTGCTCTGATTTCGAGAATTCCCTCTTCTTGTCTGGACGATTAAGGGCTACGTTCTGCGGTAATTCGTGAATTTTTAAATACTGGTACGTCTTAATAAACAATATACCTTTGCACAGAGCGCAGACGATAATGTGGTTGTTGTCTCTGATAAAAATGAAGATTGCAGCAAGGTTGCTTTTTGGGTCAACCCGGATAAAATGGTCGCTGTGCATAGGAGAATCAAATTTTCTGAATACTCTACTACCTTTTAAAAATCAAGCATAGTAACACATTACTCAATAAGTTTCCGGTCTAACTAAGGAAAACAAATTAATTTTTTTCTATAAATTCGACTTTATTCATCAACATAGTTCCTTCAAGAGTGATACATTCATTACAATGCACCTATAACTTTTCGATGCTTTTTTTGTAGAACGATTTGTCTTTGCTCTCAAAATAGACCTCAGTTTCGGCAATCACTTCTTCATTGGAGCCAAATTTCTTTCCCTGAAATATCTTTTTGAGGTCTGATAAAAGCCAGTAGGCGATGGGGGCCAGATCTGGAGAATGCGGTGGGTGGTGAAGCAATTAGAAGCGTAATTCATTCAATTTGACCATCGTTTTCATCGACTTGTTACACGGTGCATTGTCTTGATGAAACAGCCTTTTTCTTTTGCATTTGAGACCATTTTTTCTTTATTTCTGCACTCAATCTATCCAATAACGGTTGGACGGTTCTCATCCGCTGCTCTCCACTCAGCTGATGATCTTTTAGATTCAGGTGTGTAGTAGTGGATCCATGTTTTATCCATTGTTTCATACCAGCGCAAGAGGTCCCTTTTATCTCGTTTGAACAGTTCCAAACAGCGCTCTGAATCGTCGACGCGGTGTTGTTTTTGATCCGGTGTGAGCGAACTTGGTCCCACATCGACAACAACTTAAACATGCCCAAATATTCGTATAAAATTGTAAACACATTATCTTAAGGGTAGCGATTCTCAGAGAATTTCGTTGCATCGAGACAACCAAACTATTTCAATAAATTGAGCGCATGCCCAAAATTGTTGTGGCAACAGAAAAAACTTTCATAGGAACGAAAAAATGTGTCAAGTGTGTGCGCATGGTCTGTAAGTCTCTAATGCCGTTCCCGTTTTGTAAAACGGTTGGCCATTTCCCTTCAACTATATATTACCCCCTCCCCCATTGCAACGCGCCATAACGTTTAGGGTTACCCCCCAACGTTACGTAACACTGAGATGATTATTTTTACCTAAAAATTATGTTGTGCAAAATACCGGAATAAGAGGCAATGTAAATTAAACCAAATTTCAGCCCACTTTCGTAAGCTCATGGCTTGTAGTTTAGGTAGCTTTACTTGACCGCAACGGTCGGACTTTTAGAGTCCAAACTACGGACCTGTGGTACACGGCGTATTGTGGTTATTTGCCATATATGTATATACTTCTGTATACTCAGTGACGCGACTCTTTTCGTATGTAAAAAAAAATTTGTACAGAGACGTAGTACAGGGACGGAGTGGATTATTTAATTTTTATTTTATTTTTTTGAAAAAAAGGTGAAAAGATTGGGCAGAGGTCTAGGCAAATGGGAGACGCAGCATTTCAAAACATGCCACACTGCAGCTATGGAAGCTCTACTAAAACTCCTTCCCTTATATCTATACGTAAAGAAGGCGGCTGCCTCGAGCGCAATAAGGCTACATAGTTCCAATCACCTCAAAATAGGCAATTTGACCGGTCACAGGAAAATCCTTAAAGAATTCAAGATGATCCTGTTATCACCATCTAAGTTGATCCTTGAAAGCAGAGATTACTGTCTTAACAACAGCCACATCTTCCAAAAGGGATCTCTGGTTTACGGATCGTTCCAAGATGAATGATAGAGCGGACATCGGAGTCTCTGGACCCAGTCTTAGGGTGTGTAAGTCGTTCGGATCTGCACCAATCATTTTTCAAGCAGAGATATACGCAATTGAACTCTGAGCACGTGAGATTACTTAAAGAGGAATACACGGTGCCAAAATGTATACTATACATATAATGTCAGACAGTCAAGCGGTGCTCAAGGATGTAGGATATAATACCTTTGAGTCAGGTCATGAAAGGGCAGACACTCACATAGGTCAAATACTCCTGGGTTAAGATAAGCAAAGAGGTTTATCATCTACTCAAGGCAAAAAAAGGGAAGGATTACTCTCAGTCAGCAGATCACATATAAGGCTTATAATATGACTTTTATATGGTCATCCCCCCCCAACCCCAGGCTACCACCTAAAACAGATGGGGCTACCTAAGAACCACTGTCTCACTTGAGGCCCTCGGCCGTATCAGGCTCAGACATCTCGGTCAGGGTTTCCCATCACTGTTACACATTACTAAGGCAGGAAATTTTAGGTCTAATTAATACCGTATCAAACTACTTACTATATAAAGGGTACATAGTCAGAGATGTTACGGTCAAGAATTCTTTAAGGAAGCTGGGTTTTGGATCGGTGCGAATAAACAAGATTTCGTTCCAGAGGGAAATGACGTTGAAATTAGACCTAGTAATGAGCAATGGACAAATCTTGTGTCTCACGAAATCTGTATATCGACGCCAACCCGGAGAACACACGGCATGATTGAGAACTGTGTGAGCACGTTCACAGACAGAAACGACAGCGAAAATGAAGACGATCGGCCAAACAGGATTTTGGATACAGAAATAAAGAACATTCCAAAGAAGCAAGAAGCTGTAATTTAACTTGAAAAACATGTACAAAATACAAGAACAGAAACGCAGAAGAAATTAACATTACATAATGTAATTGTTTTGTTTTTGTAAAGAAGTATCTATGTCAAATTCAAATAAAATATGCATTTCCATATCTATCACCGCTTCCTATACTTTTTTATACCTCTGCAAGTGACGAAACCGCTCCTGTACCTCTATAAGTGAGAAACCTGGATCAGTGAAAAATCTCCATAAGCAAAAAAAAAAGAATTCCGGCCCCTTGAACTCTCGCTTAGTCGCTTATCCAGGTTTGACTGTATAGAAAAACTCTTGAAAATTGTAATATATTCACCTCACCCAGTCATGTGATTGAAGTTATGTCCTAAGTAAAAAGCATTGAAAAATTGAAATTCAGCCCAAAAAGGTTTTATTCCCCACTCCCGTCACATATCACAATTAATTCAACTTTGTCAACTAAATCAAACCAGCATAATTGCAAACAACCCAATTTAAGTCGGCATTTAATTCACTCTACCATTTAAATTTCAAAAGAAAATGTGGAAAGGCCACCTGCGATTGTTCATGCCAGAAACTTCAAACAAAAACAAAACCTGTCACAAAAGCTCTATTCAAAATAGCTTTCAAGTTGCACGTGGAGAGCAAGAAAACATCGTCCTCGTTCCATTCACACCCCCACCCTGCTTAAATAAGTTGCAATGCAAATAATGCGTCAAAAGTAACTTACCGTTCCTTTTCTTGCGCATCCATTTCATCATCGAGGTCGATAGGTTCTTGCTTAGGAATAATTAAGGGGGTTTCTTCCACGTCACTGTTATTGTCCTCATCCTCCTTTTTTAAGGTATCCTCTTCCGCCTCGTCATCTGCCTCATGCGTCATTTCGTCTTCGAACATTTCCTCCGTGATCGACATTTTGTCATCGTCGTCACTTCCTGTCGCCTCACTATCCTTTTCATTTTTCTCGTTCAATTCCTTATCCCGCAGTTCCTCCTCCATTCGATACCGCAGCGACGGTTTCGGGATTTCGTTTGGTCTAACGCTAAAAATCGGACGCGTCATAATTTCATCCATGGGCTGGTAATGCTTCCAAGTGGGGTCTGTGGCTATCCCCATCTCCATATCTTTTTTAATCCTGTTGTAGAAACACTTGAGATTTTTTATGCGGGTGTTAATCTCCTCCGGAGACCGAAAATAGCCGTATTCACGCATCCTTTCGGCGAGTTTCACAATTACCGCATGCTTTTTGTGAGTTGTGATTAACGTTTTCTGCACCTTGGGGTCACCCCACAGCGAAATGAGAAGCTTTGTCTCCTCGGTGTCGAAATTGGGATTTCGCCCAGTCACTTTCTTATTGCCACCCACCAGGACACGATTGTTCGAAATCCACATTTCACTTTTTCGTTTTGTGCCCATTTTGCGTCGCGCGGAAATGTTGGCGTTTTTAAAAGTCACTAATTTACAGGAAAAACGGAAAATCAATTGATCTCCGTTAGCTTCTAATTGCAATCAAAATGCCCAACGAACTTTTTCCCACGTTCCAAGATGTCACTTGTCGGCGGCAAAACAAAAACTGAAAATGGCCTGTGCCCTTTGGTTGAATTAAGCAAAGCTCTGTGATTCCTGTGTGCTGTGAAAACCGAGCTACCCACACGCAGCCAATTTAGCACGAAATGCCTGAGAGATCCTGTGCGCAGTCACCCCAGACGCACATGCGCCCTGCATCCCTTCGCTGGTCGCACAAGGCTTATGTTTAGGGACTTGGTTTAATCGATAACGGACCAGATGTGTGTGCGTTTTTCAACGATGATAAGTGCGCCGAGACGCTGCGCACTCCACCAAGACGTAAGGATGCGCTCAAATGGGATGGGTGAGGTGAGTGAATGACTGCCGTTCTCGTTCACCGCCGAACCACCCTTCTCCAAGGCAACGAGGGCGCACGCGTGCTCAATGCGTGCTTTTATTTCGTCGGCTGCTAGATTCGTTTGCTACTTTAACTGTGCACACAAAACTCGGCCGGAATAATGAGCTTCGGGTTGTAAACAGACCGGGGGTTGCTGCGATTAATTTTGAATTGAGTTGAGAAGGGTTGCTCGTTCTGGTTCCGTAGTGTGCGACGTCTCAGCTGTGTGGGGTGATTCTCACGATTTAGCGATATATCCAAATTGCTGGATTGTGCGCCCAAGACACCCTTGGTAAGTAGCACACGTTACACAAGTGTAGCCGTAACTTTGACTCGAGGGAGTTTTTGTTTTACACGCAACACGGGGGCGAGAGTGGAATTTATCGATTGGCTCAGTTCAAGTAAAGTAAATACAAGATTAGAAATTGTAGACAAATTTTTATTTCTGCACGAAATTTTCAGAATTTATTCTATTGATGAGTTGCGTAAGCAGATAAGAGTTTTTATCAACTAGAATTTAATGGGAAAGCATCTAAGAACAGGTTTAGTGTTCAATACGTACTGAAGTGCTTGTAATTTTGCCAGAGCAAGAAATACTTCCACGATTATGCAAACCGCAAAAGAAACTACATAGCAAATATTAAGAACAATAATTTAATTATTTTTTTGTTTTAAATCATTTTAAGAAAACAAGCGAGAGCATATTTGACTCTTTTGATTGTTGGTTCGACGATTTATTATAGTTTTGTCAACAGAAATCTTGGATCCTAATCATATTAAATGCAATTTCTCATATTTTTATTAAAAAAAGACTAGAAGAGCCACAAAAATATTGAAACATTCGACATAGGTGTGCAGTCTGTAGTGGAGGGGACACTTGACTTTTTCAACTATACTTCACGGAAAGTAAAGTAACCAAAATAACATGTAAATGTAAAATGACTCTGAAAAGGAGCATACTCACCAACCGATTTTATTTTTTATCTGAATCTAATTATTGTTATCAGTTCTTTGAAAAAAGAGAGAAGACAACAAATTTTTTTCAACTTAAATGTTTATCAATACTTGTATGACTATAAAGCCCGTTTAATTGAAATTAGACCTTTAAAATGAAAGTACAAGTACAAATACAATTACCTTGTACTTATAATTTTTCAAGTACAAGTGCAATTCCTTGGTACTTGTATTTGAAAATTTTCAGTACCCGTACCGGGACTTGTACTTACAATTCCCATAAAAGTACTTTAATATCTGATCTTAATTACTTTAGCACTTACTTAAAATTGTTTTTAAGTACTTTTCAATTCATTTTAAGTATTTTCAGTTCATTTTAAGCATTTTCAATTCCTTTTAAGTACTTCCAATTCCTTTTAAGTATTTTCAATCCTTTTAAGTACTTTAATTCCTTACAAATAACAAATTTCAATACAAGTATTCACTCATTAAAACACTGTGGTCGAAAAGGTGAACTATGGAATTATGAAAAAATGATGCATAGCTTCATAACGGTTGCACTTAGGTAGATACATCAAATGAAAGGTAAAATTTCGCAGAATTCAAATCGTCAATGTTAATTGGGCATTTTAAAAGAAAAACTTAAAATTTAAAAAAATCCTCAAAATTTTTCCAAGTTTTAAAATTTGATGTTTATGAATCCCTGACTCGCGGGCAAAAGCTCGCATGCCACTCCTAAGGACTTTAGACCTATAAGTCTATCATCTTTTCTTCTCAAAACTTTTGACAGACTAGTTGATATTCATCTACGCTGTAGTATCCCTCAGCATCTACTATCGGCGTCCCAGCATGCGTACTCTAAAGGTAAGTCTGCAGAGTCTGCTCTGCATTCACTCGTGCCCACTATAGAGAAATCCCTTGATTGCAAGGAGTTCACTCTAGTGGCTTTTATTGACATTGAGGGAGCTTTTAACAATGTTAGTCCGGTGTGCTTCTAATCCTGGAAGGGGAGGGCTGTGGAATGTTTGCCTATGCGGACGACATCGCTCTACCTATCTCGGGCAAATTCCTGCCTGTTTTAAGAGATCTTATGCAGAATGCCCTCACTAAGCTCACCAAGTCGGCGGTGGGGTGTGGGCTTTGCGTTAATCCTAATAAGACCGAGTTGGCCATTTTTTCTAAGAAATATAAAATTCCTCAAGTTGACCCTCTGTATCTGAATGGCACCCGCCTGGCTTTTATCGCCGAAGCTAAATATCTGGGTGTCATCCTGGATAGGAAGCTCAGCTGGAAGCCTAATATACATGACAGGATCTAGAAAGAAACATTAGCTCTATACTCCTGTCAGAGGGCCATCGGTGGGAAATTTGATTTTCAGCCCAACTTAACTCACTGGCTTTATGTTGCAGTCATTAGGCCAATTCTCAACGTTTTGAGGAAGGTGCAGAGGTCGGCCTGCATCTGTATTATCGGAGCACTACGGATCACTCCTACTGATGCTCTGGAGATACTTCTTCATTTACTTCCATTAGATCTGGTGGGTAAACAGATGGCTGCTAATGCTGCCGTTCGACTTACGGCCGCATCTCAGTGGTCCAATACTAGAGTTGGGCACTCTCCAATTCTGGACTTCGTTTCGCTTCAAGTGGGGCATCTTGACTACACCACTCCTAGCTACTCCTTTGTCAAGCGATTCAGGTCGACGATCCCAACCAGGCTTGACTGGGATGGGGATACCCCTGTGGGGAATCCGTTCAGATCTACACGGATAGTTCTAAACTACAGGGAAGGGTGGGGGTGGGGTTTTCGCAGAAGCACTGAACATTAGCCTGTCCTTCTGTCTTCCGGACTACTGCAGTGTGTTTCAGGCAGAGGTCCTGGCTATTCAGGAAGCTTTGAATTGGTTGAAGGAGAAAGAAGCTCCTATAAAGGAAATCTGTATCCTTACAGATAGTCAGGCTGCTTTGCTATCCCTTGATGCTGTCCTATCGACATCTAGGGCTGTTAATAGCTGTCGCTCACACTTAAATGAGTTGGCTGAGCGGTATCAAATTCACCTGTGCTGGGTCCCGGGGCACAGGAATATTCCAGGAAACTGCATAGCAGACGAACTTGCTAGACGTGGTACCACTCTGGAGATCCAGCCGGATAAGACTACTCTTGGTAGACCTCTGGCCACCTTCAAGCTGTTGCTTGGTACGATGTCAGATCTGGCCTAAGCTGGATCTTAGGCGCTCCAAGTGTTTGATTTCGAGGGACAGATCTGACCTTGGTATAATTATTGGGGTTATCACAAGTCATTGCCCTATTGGCTTACACGCGAAGAGACTATGTATCTTCTCAAACGACTTCTGCAGAAGCTGCGTGGACTGCATGGACATAAGGAGGAGGAGAATATTTTCCACTTCCTCTGCCGGTGCCCTGCACTGGCACGCTGTCGGAAGTCCTTCTTGTGTAACTATTTCTTTGATAGTCTCTGCGATCTAGCGGCGATTGATGTTGCAGATCTCTGGCGCCTCATCGACAGCTCCGTATTGTTCCAATGAGAAGGTGGTGGGAATTCTTGGATTCCCGTGGCATCACAATGGGCCTATTGAGGTCTAAGTGTGTCCTTTAAGGCAGCTAAACGAACCTAACCTAACCTAATCCCTGACTGAAAGCTTTCTGACTGAAGTAGCATAGAGAGATGATTGGGGCTCCTTGGAACGGGTGAAGGATTTCTATCAAATGACGTCTAAGTTGGTTAGACAAGATGGATAGTAAAAAATGTACAGTACGTTAAGTGAGAAAATTGCCCGGAAACTTAAATCCACCCTACCCCT
Organism: Leptarthrus brevirostris; assembly: GCA_964036015.1. NCBI lineage: Eukaryota > Metazoa > Arthropoda > Insecta > Diptera > Asilidae > Leptarthrus > Leptarthrus brevirostris. The sequence goes on along the minus strand of OZ038372.1, from coordinate 134,519,130 downwards.
ACCAAACAGCGTGTCCCAAAGAGACAGAGAGTAGAAATTAAATAAACTTCCTTCTAAACTAGCCAAGTAACATGAATAAATCTCGGAATTATGCACCTGATAAGCACAAACGAATTTTTTAATAAAGTGACCTGTAATTGATTTTTATGTTCATAGTTTTAGTGATTAAACACCTAAGAAGAGCACTTTTTTATTTTTCTTTAAGTACAATTAGCTTTAAATTATCACTTAAATTAACTCCAACTTTAAAGCTTTATAAATAAATTTCATTCATTTCTTTAAAAAAATGTCAACGTTATATTTTAATTTATTTACTTGTCCTGGCTTTATTAGAATTATAAAAATTATTCCTACGCCCATTTATCATTACTTGTTTATTTTTAATATTATTATGCATAATTTCGTAGTTCACCTTTTAGATTACAGTCTTTAAGTGAGTGAATATATGTAGTGGAATATGGAAAAAGGAATTAAAAGTACTTCAAAGGAATCAAAAGCACTTAAAGGAATTAAAAGTACTTCTAAGGAATTGAAATTGAAAAGCAATTAAGTGGAATTTGGTGGTATTTACCAAGGAATTGTACTTGTACTTAACAATTTTTAAGTACAGCGTAATTGTTCTTAAGCTGTACTTCAAGTCCTAAATGTATTTAATTACTTTACAGGTCTGATTGAAATAAGGTTTTGCATTCCTTGTCTGTTTTGTGCATTATGTTTTTACTAAATTTAAGCATTTGACGTTGACTACTAACTATTTGTGTCATTACTGTTTATTTTTAACCGATTTCCCAAAAAGGAGAAAGTTCTCAATCTATGAATTTTTTTAAATTTGAAGATGATGTTTTTGTAAAAGTGGTACAAATATAAATTGAAAGAACAGACGCAAATTTTGTTGGAGTGAGTTCGTTTTATTGTTTTCGAAAGAGTCTCTTTGGTATCTTTAACCCCTTGTGGGGCATAGGTCGTCTACCACACCGACTCTCCATCCTGTCCGGTTCCTTGTTATGTTATGATGTTACCTTGCTTTTCTACGAATCTTCTCCATGTTTTGCACGATCGCCCAATTCGGCGTCTTTCTTAGGTACTGTGCGGGTTCCAATCTAGAACCTGTTGTGCGATGTTGTTTGGCTCTTTTCTTAGTGTGTGGCCTATTCATTGAATCTTTCGACTGCGAACACTGGTGTCTATCCCGACTTGGCTTGTAAATCTGTGTATGTTTTCGTTGGTAATGACCTCCGACCATAGGGTGTTAAGGATGTGCCGGAGACACCGGAAGACAAAGGTTTGTAGCTTAGTGATGTTTGACAGGTCTCTTTCCATGTTGAACAGCCGTACAACAGAACAGATTTTACATTTCAATTCGCAATGCGCCAGATCTTAGAAAGAGTATTAAATGCAACTCGAGCTTTATTGATGTGAGCCTGCACACCATCTTTAGCTCCGCCGTCTGCTTTCACTATGCTGCTGGGATAGCAAAATTTATCCATTTGCTCTATTTGCTGCTCTTGAAGATAAATTTAATTTTCTCAATGGAAGTCTAAGCTTATAAGTTTGGTTTTAGCAGAATAGATCTTCGACCTTCTCTGCTCAGGACTTCGGACATTCGGGCTACATGACTCAGTTTGTTGGATAGGAGATATATATCGTCGGTCGGTTGTATAGGTCTTCACTGTAGTTCCGTTTCTCACGCCTTTTGGACGCCTTTTTAACCGACTTCCCAAAAACAAAGAGGTTCTAAGTTCGACGCGTATTTTTATTTGTTTTTTATTTTTATTTTTTTTATTTTTTATTTTTTTTTTTTTTTTATGTCTGACTGGGCATAACTTCGTAACGCGTCGACCGATTTTGATGATTCTTTTTTTGTTGGGTAGAGTATCTTCACCGATCGGTACCATGTCAACAAAGTTTTTGGTTGGGTGGGGGTGGGGGGTGGGGGTGGGGGGTGGTGGTGGGGGGTGGGGGTGAATATAGTGTGATCCCCCATTGCTAATAGGAGAATAATTTGGTCCTATGGTGATGGTGGGGGAGGGGGAGGGGTAGTAACTTCGTAACGCGTGAACCGATTTCGATGATTCCTTTTCTGTTCGGTAGAGTATGTTCCTTGGTTGATACCATGAGAAAAAAAGTTTAGTGGAATGGGGGTGGGGTAGGGGGTTAAAACAAACGTCTAACGTGTGGACCGATTTGGATGGTTCTTTCTTCGTTGTATAGAGTAGAAGACACTAAAAAGTGTAAAATAAAATAGTTTTTAAAAAAAAAGTTGAACCGACTTCACAAAAAGCGCTAAAAAGCATAAAATAATTTTTAATTTTATATCTATTACGACATTTTGAAGTCGGTGCAAATTAAACAAATAAAACAACTACATAACCACAATTGAACGTTTCAGCTTACTGGATCATAAGAAAGGACGATTAAATACTTTTGTTGTAGTTGTTTGGTTTGTTTGATTTGCACCGACTTCAAAATGTCGTAATAGATATAAAATTAAAATTATTTTATGCTTTTTAGCGCTTTTTGTGAAGTCGGTTCAACTTTTTTTTTAAAAACTATGTTATTGTAGAGATCGTTTTGCAGTTCTGAGATGTTTAACTGCAACGTCGGTAGCAGAATTAATGCGGTGTTTAATCTGCTTATTTTCTTGTATTTTGGACCAAGTGGCGTCACTAATCCATGGTGTTTTGTACCGCAGTTCACATAACATTCCTCCGCCCTTCCTATTTTTGGTCGGTGTTATGAAGCAGTGCATCAGCTTTTTGGCGCAATGCGGTAGTATTTTCGACGTTTTGAGCCTAACTCCGTAACGCGTGGACCAATTTGGTTGATTATTTTTTGTTGGGTAGAGTATGTTCCTCGATTGGTAGCATGTCCAAAAAATTATTGGTAGGGGGGGTAAGCGTTGAACCTAACTAAGTAATGCGTGGACCGATTTGGATAAATCCTTTTTGGATGTATAGGGCCTTAGGGTTGGGTGGTTGGTGGGGTAGTCTTATTTCGTAACATGTGGACCGATTTGGATGATTATTCTTTTGATGTGTAGAATATGTTGCCCCACTGATACGACGAACAAAATGTATGAGGTGTGGTGGTGTGCGGCGGGGGATTTACCCAATTTCTTAATTCATACACCTATTTGGAAGATTTTCTATTCTATGAAAAAATGTTGACCTAGATTTGCAGTGGGGGGGTGGGGGGGGGGTAACCTAACTTTGTAACGCGTGGACTGATTTAGATGATTCTGAATGCATAAAGTATCTATTTGAATTCTCACAAAAATTATGGCTTCTGGTTTGGCGGCACCTAGCTTCATAAAGACCGATTCGATTCGGTTGTACAGAATACGGCGCACTTGGGTCATGTTAAGAATATTTTAAGGTCACGGTATGGAAGGGTGATTCTTTAGAATGCACTACCACTGTAACTTTTGAAATTGCTTTACTCTTGCGAGCAAGAAAAGTGAAAAATAAAATAGTTTTTTTTTAAATTACAACGACTTCAAAATGTCGTAATAGATATAAAATTAAAAATTATTTTATGCTTTTTAGCGCTTTTGTGAAGTCGGTTCAACTTTGTTTTTACAAACTATTTTATTTTTCACATTTTTGACTCGAAAAATGCTGCTCATTCGAAGAAACCATTTTCAACAGTTGCAGAGGTAGTGCACTCTATAGAAAGGAAATCCGACATCTGAAATAGAAATCCGGCAACATGTTACGAAATTAGTCACGGTCACCCTTTCATACCCTTTCCTTAGATACAAAATTTTTACCATCGCGCTAATGCGCCACCGTACTCTATACTATACAGCGAAAGAGAATCTTCGTAGTCACTCTAGGTACAGAATTTTTATCGTTTACCAATCAGGAATCGTATTCTGTACAGCAGAATCAAATAATTGAAATCGGTCTATGCCTTACGAAGCTAGGCGCCGCCCCTTCTTCAACTTTAAGCCCCAAATAGATATTATATGTATTCCGAATTATCTAAATCAGTCCACGCGTTACAAAGTTAGGCTACCCCCACCACAACACTTGGTCAACATTTTTCTTGTTAATTGCAAGGTATACAACAAAAAAGAATGTTCCAAATAGTCTTGTCTATGCGTTAAGATGTTGGGTAATGACCCTTTCCCACCCCACTCCATAAATTTTTGTCGTGGTACCACTCCATTTTAATACATCTCAGTGATATCATATAAACGGCACGAAAACTTGGTCTCTAGCTCATGAAGTCTGTCGTTGACAATTTTGACAGGCTTCTCTAGCAACTCGCAAGAGTCTGTTGAACTAATGGAATTTGCCCGCTTCCTGCAATCCCCATGGGATGAGTTATTGCCCTGTTTACCATGGTGACTCTTGAGTTTTCGCCTTCTTCACAAAGGCGTACTGTTGCCAATGACAATACTGAACAATATTTTGGGCCACGGAAAAATATAGGATAAATACGATGGAATTGGAAAAGCAATTTCGAAAATCGATTGCGTGCTAACATGTGAAAAATTGGAAAATAAGTAAAAATCTATTGAAATTTGATTACTTTTCAGTGAATGAGAAAAAACTGTAAATATGTAATTGGGGCTGCCTATTGACCCAAGGGTTTGAAAGCCATTGTTATTAACACAAGCAATATGAGAGCAATAACAATTAAAAAATTTATTCAAATAAATTAGCTAAATAAATAAAAATAACAAGAAAAGCTCAGTAGCGTTGCTCAAGTTCCTTCATAGAATTGCGGATCCAGTCAATGAAAGCATCCACACGGGTATACACACCTGGACGATTCTTCTTGGCACATCCGTCGCCCCACGAAACGATGCCATTTAGTACGAATCGACCGTCAATTTCACATGCTAATGGGCCGCCAGAATCACCTCCACATGCATCTATTCCGCCTTTTAAGAAACCTGGAAAAGGAGCTAATTTTACCTGCTTTATAAAGCAAAACCTAAAGCAAACCTGCGCAAAGCATTGTGTCCAGAAGTTTTTGTGTGCGACCGCCGTTAATGGAATCTTTGCGGCATGTGTCCAAATCCAGAACTGGTACAGAGGCTGATCTGAGAGCACCGTCAATATTGTTTACATCATTTGCTGGAAAAGATGAAATCGTTTATTTTGGGAATATCAATATCTAAAAAGACCTACGGTCATGGGCACCCCATCCTGCTACTGTGCACCAGCTTCCAGGTTGTGGCACATTACCCTTCTCAGGGAGGCAAATACTTCTGATGTGCGTGTTGAAAGCAATTCCTAGGGTGTGAGCCGTTCGCACCCGTACCAATCCAATATCGTTACTGTAAGGTCCTCCTTAAATAGGCAACAATTAAAAGTAATTGAACTCTTTAAAAAAAACAAGAAACGCAATACTTTTTCTATACTCAGGGTGCACCACTATAGTATCCACGCGGTATCCGTGCTCGAACAAATCGAGCTGGTGCAGGACGTGCTGTCCAAGGACAACTCTCAAGTACTCAACCTGAGGAACTTGCAGACAGTGGGCAGCTGTGATAACAATTCTATCTCCTATCAAAGCCCCGCCGCAGTGATGTTCGAAGGTTTTTTTGTTGTAATTGAATGCCTGAATATCCACTTGCCATGGGTATGCCCCGTAAGGAACCATTTTTCCACCTATGACCCGACCTGCACGTCGCTGGTCATATGTGCCGGCACGTGTTCCACATTCGTAAGGTTTATCATACAATTCAGGACCATCGATAAGTTGATTATCCGGGATATCAACCAATGGGTCGATTAGTGTGTATTTCGGCGATAAGCGAGTGCGCTTTTCTTGAAAAGCTTTTATTGTCCGGTTTGTGCTTGGGTTAAAATTAACCCTGTAAGTTTCGACGAAATGTAAACTTATCGCAGTTCCAAAGATGAACAGCACGAGGACGCTTGTTGACATCCCTTGAGTTGTTCCTAAAATTAATTCGAAGTATTTCATTAATTATTTAATAAGTAGGACAACTTAAATGAATTTTAAAATAATTAAATTAATTGGTGTATACGGCAGGTGCGCTTGAAAGAAAATACCAAAGTTTATCTTACTTTAAACAAGTGTTGCTACAGTACCGTACAAAAGTATAACGTTTATAAACTTGGCTACTAAAATGTTTTGCTTTATTCTATAATAATTTATTTTTGTTAAACGATGAGTTCTTTCTCTGATGAAAGTAGAGAGTTCCTGGACAGAGCTCTTACTCTCGATGATATGCTTACCGCAACGAAGGTTCTTTGACGGCATACTTCTCCTGGTTATTATAGCCAGAATTCTTTGTATGTTTTAGGAATCTTTTTATTCCTGACCTTTTGCATGTCTCTAATTCTACAGTGGTTGGACATACTGAATTTTCGTCAAGTTAGCGGAGATCCGTTATGCGTCTAATACCTAAGAAAGGGGATCTTCAGAGAATGGGAAGCTGGAGGCCAGTTACTCTGTGAAATGCAGACTACAAAATAGTTTGCAAAACACTGGGAACTCAACTTCGCTCAGTGATTGCCTCAGTAATACACCCTTCACAGTCCTACTGCATTCCAGGTCGACAACATCGCCGAAGCAAAGCATCTTTTCGCCTACCATGAAAAAACTGGTTCTCAAATGGCATGATCTCTTTAGATCAAGAAAAGGCGTTTGATAGCGTCTCGCACGAGTATCTTCTGAGCGTTCCTGATGTGTTTGGCCTTCCATCCAGGTGGACTGAGATCATCAATGGTCTATATAGAGATTCAGTGATTCTCATAAAGCTTAAAGGGCATATATTGTATCCTATTCTGATTCGTCGGGGTATCAGGCTTATTAGCTTTGCTTTATGATCTTTCACTGGAGCCGATGTTGGTAAATCTTCGTCAATCGTTGAGGGAATATTTAGTTCACTTACCATACACTAATATAAAGCCACTTATGTTAGCGTATGCATCAGGATGCATTTACAGTTTCTTGTAGAGTTTTCGAACAATACGAGTGACTGGCGGGTGCTTAGCAAAAGCCAAGGCCTATAATGTGGGAGGTGGTGGAATCGAACAGATACTCCCCTCGGCTTACAATACGAATTCTTGGCTGAAATATTTAGGTGTATATGTCGGGATCGATGGTAAAACATGTGATAGCCGCGTGGATCTGAAGAAACTCTCTGGAGCTGTGAATTCATAGTGGACTAGACTGTACCTTCTTTCGCTGAAAGGACATGCAGTTTGATTACCTCGTCTATTGTGCACCTATTAAAAACGGAGTGCTTCGTGAAACTTTTACAGACTAAGGTCGTTGACGTCTGCTGGGAGTTAGGAAGGAAAGGTGGGGGGGGGGGGGGGGAGGGAAGAGGAAAGATGATGGGTCGCTGAAAGCTTGCTCTGCCGACCAGTTGGATCTCACAGACATTTCCTGAAATTTCGTTGTTTTCAGGTATCGGCATTCCAGCGAGTGTTCAGTCAAAGAGATAACTTAATTTCGCAGCTATGGGTAAGCTCTATGGACCTGTGGCATAATAAGACCAAGATTCCATTTGCGATGGAATGAACTTGGATAGGGGGAATTCTCAGCAATTCCGATCAGGTTGAACCCTGAGTTAGCAGATTCGATGTTCAATAATGCTCGAGATATAACGGCCGATACAGGACAACTAACTTCTGGGAACACTTTTATACACCTCCCACACCACACAATTAAACGATTTGGTGTAGGGCTTCACGGCACCGAGACAAGACAGAGACTTTGGCAGATCTCGGTCTTGGTCTCGTCAAGGTGAAGACGATCTCGCTCTCGATCTCGATCTCGGCGAGATAAAGGCCAGTCTCGGTGCGATCTCGCTCTCGGCAAGATAAAAAAAGGGTATTTCGGTGGAATAACGGGGAGCGAGGACAAGTGATATATCTATGTATATATGCATTTTCTTCATATTTCCATCATCAAAATAAGGTAGCAAAGGCTCTTGTTTGCTATTGGGGATAAAGCGCAAATATCTGAAGAAGGAAATAATGTAGAAAGAAGCGATTGGGGAGAGCAGTGTATACTTATATGCCCCATAAATCACACAATTGGAATTTTTCGGAGCGACATAAAAGCTGAAACAACTAAAAAAAATTTTCCACAATAAAATGATAAAAACTAATATCTCGTCCACTCTCGTCATCTCAATCTCGCTCTCGGTATCGTACTGTTACCAATGTTATTGGTCTCGCTGCCAGTCTCGGTATCGTGTCGAGACCGATACCGGCAGCGAGATTTATCTCGAGTATCGTGAAGCCCTAATTTGGTGGATGCAGCACGAGAGCGTTTCAGCCATCGCTCAACTAGAGAATCTAGCACTGAGGTGATTTCGTACTGAATCGACCGCCGTACACATTCAGTACACTCACTGCACGTCGGCTGCGCGAGCTCTTTGTAGGAGTAAATCCTACGGATGACTTAGGTGTTAAAAGATGGCGCACATATCTTGGGGTAGATTTGGGAGTAGTGGGGACTATAACTATAAGAGTTGTCTGTAGCTATCCATCCAATTATATAGACTCTGATATGACATTCAAACTGCTCCATCATAGCCTCGTGCATCCAAACCAGCTGTCACATATCGATCGACGAGTTCAAAGAGCCTGCACGGTTTCTGGTGGTGAAGAAACCCTGTTCCACATATACTTAACATGCTCGACCTTGTGCGACATTAATAATCTTGTTCGCGATATGTGCCAGCTTATCTGCCCTACATACGGCATAACAAGAACGTCGTTTTTGCTGGGGCCAAGGACATGTAACCAAGTGAATTGCTTGATAAGCTTTATCGTAACACTTGCTAAATCAATTATTCATCTGTACTGCATGCATGCGAGTCTGGGAATAACCGACAGTTTTCTTTGTCAGATTGTGGAGGCGATTACGTCTAGAGTTCCTAACAACGGAGGCGGAGCACCAGCAATAGGGGCCTGTAGAAGGACGCGTATAATATCTTGCTTCCTTTCCAATGACCAAACTATGAATTTAGACGTCAAACGAATGCACGCCAAATTCAAACTATTACAGCCAGTACAGGTCAAAGGTAACCGACCGAATATGGCATAGCCGTGCATGCTAAAGCTCATGTTGCAGAAGAACGTTGAAGAACGAAAATTGGGATATAAGATTCTTCCATGTATATGTTTCAGCGAAAGTTCAAAGATGTCTTGATTTTTTTAAACATTAACTTCCTTTCTGTTTCCTTCAACCCCTTGTGGGGTATAAAGCATTACTACACACTGCTCCGAATGTGCGCTAAAGTCTTAAACGCCTGGATTTTAAACAGCAGCGGTGCGGTTCGATGAAGGAAAAACTGTGTCAAAGCCACCACTAAGCAAAACGCATAAAGAATTCAGACTTTCGTTCTCTAAAAATTGCATCTCCCTTATCTCGACTAAACAAAGTTCAATTTAGCTGCCTATTTTATTGGCATGACTTGTCGAAGTTGCTATGAGCCGTAACCTTGGAGGTGGCAACAAAATGATTTTAGCTGTGTTTTGCAGCCAAGTGCAGATGATTACCATCAACACGTAACAGTCTTTCAAACTGATATCAAAACCATTTTGGAAACCAGCAATTTTTTCTGAACTCTCAAACAGAGGGAGAAAGGATATTTTTTCGGATAGCAAAGTGGCACTTAAAACCCTCACGAAAATTCTATTTAAAATAAATTATAAAAGACACTTTAAGCCTATGTTTAGCGAAAAAGATATCTCTTGTATGGGCGTAAAACAATCATTGACGACGCAAAGGCTAATGACCTAGCCCATCAAGGAGCTCTATTTGCATCGACACTACAACCCATGAAACTCTCGTCCAGATATATAGTATATCCACATGTATTGTTATAAGTTGACTACCAATAAAGACTACTTACTGTATGCGATTAATGATCTAGAAGAGTTATAAAGTGTCTTTGGAGAGGATCCAACCCCCAACTCCTTAATCTAGGTAGTTCCTCGCACCTCAGTGTTTGGTTTAATCGGACACTCAATTATGAGGGATCACTTCTGCAGAATGAGACTGATAGACAACAAGGAAGGCAGAGGAAGCGGCGAGAACACAGAAATGATAGAGTACTTCTTGTTTTTTCTAGTACTCGCATCTAAAAAGGAAGGGTCTGTGTAATCCATTGCGATAAAAGGCCATTGGGGGTTGCAGAGTAAATCGGTGGTTCGATATCCGCCTTAAATTGTAAGTTCACTTGCAGTCGTTACCTTGGATGGGGTGAAGTACTTCCGTCGTTTCGCAAGGGGTTACAAGAGCTATAGAATGAGACATGAAGTAGGTACGAAAAAGTGGAAGAGCCTTTCCATATCATAGGATGAACAATGGGCCTAGTACTGGCCTAAGTTTGGGGATCAGCGCTCTAACCTCTTTGGGAATCAATTAGTCAATCAACAAAACTTCTTCAGAAAAACTGTTTTGGAGAATGGCTATCCTGGAAAAGACCAAAAACTACTAAGGTTTAATGCCGGTGTACCTCAGGGATCAGTTCTTTCACTAACTTATTTATACCTTTTACCTCTCACTTTTAATCTCATTCGTAATTTCGCCGGCGACAGCATACGCTTTTGATTATGTAGCAAATTCCCATGAGAACTCTACAGAAATCAACAGAGAACGCATGATCAGATCCTTTATAAATGATATTTCTACGTTCATAATCATAATAATGCTTTATTCAACAGTACAAGGATACATTAATTATAATGGTTTGAAGCAGAACAAATGATATCATGTTCAACGTATTATAAATCGATGTTGTTTCATATCACTTAAAAGAAACCCAGCCCACCTTCAACATATTTCCGTTCGGTGGAGTAAATATATTCAATCTCGATCATATCTTTTCAGCCGCTAGATACTACGTGTTACTTTGAGTTGTTCTATTTTTCATTACTCAAACCAATCACTGTAACCACACTTATTTTTTTATATTTAAGACTGAGGAAAAATTAGTTTTAGTTCAGTTCGGACTAGAAATTTCAGTTTATGCATCCTAACGTTTATTAAAAACATGAAATTGTCTTTGGAATTTATATTTTTTTAAAAGAACTTTTTTTCCGTATCACAAGACCTCAAATTACAAGAAAACCCTAGAGAAAGTTAATTTTCTCTAGGTCAGGCCTTGGTAAAGACCTGTCGGAATTCTTTTGCAATTTTGGTACCCTCGGACTCAGCAAGAAGGTAATTCTAGGATCTCTGGTATTCTAGAATGCCTTTGCATTCAATACTTTAAAGAAGTCCATTGTCTGCTGCAATATACTTAGACTCAACATTCCACAGTCGTCAAGAATCTATGAGATTTTAGAATATCTTTAGATTCGACACCTTAAAGAAGTCCGTGGTCTCCTGGGACATACATAGATACAACATTCTATTGCAGTCTAGAATCTATGAGGGTTTAAAAGATCTTTAAATTCAACCATCTTTGAAAAGCTCAACAAAAGTCTAGAATTTATTGGATTTTAGGACCTCCTGTGATCCGTCTTTCTTCGTCAAAGTCTTCGGGTTTAGCTGTTCAAGTTTTTGGACCTCTTAAGTCCATCAATTCAGTTTAAGATTTGTTATTGAATTGTTTACCGGTCTCGACTCTAACTATGGTTTGGTAATCCAAGTCTTTAGATGTCTTAAACAAGAAGGTGATCCTGGACTTTTTAATTTACAAATAGCAGTTTTGGTCCTTTGCATGACTATACCCGTCTCTACTGTCCAAAGCTTGATTATTTAGGTCTAGGGAAATACTAACACAAGAAGAACATTTCTAACCATTGTCGACCTTGCAAATGCAGAAGACAGCATCTAGATTCATATGTTCCTTATTCAGCACCTACAAGATTAATCAATGGATGCAACCCCAAACAACACCCATAGACGTACTGTAAAATTTTGGAAATTTTCTCCTGCCAAAGTTGTGCTATGGAATCATAGGGTCTGACAATATTATAAAAACGACGCCGTTAAAACCATTATAAAAAGGTACTTAATTCTGAGGTTCGAACTGTTGGCACTCAACTCCAGCCGTATAACATGAGAGAAGGAATACAACACAGAACAACATATGTATACCTACATTCTGAATTCTTATTCAATTATAATTTTTGGGAAATTGTGTCTTATTTGACGAACTCCGTAAACAGAGTATAGGAAGTTGAGAAGCGGTCCTAATAGTTACAACACCAACAGGCTGAGGCAGATCTCATAAGCCCCTTGATTACAATATTTCGAATCTGAGGGTAAAAATAGAACTCCCTATTTGTAGTTGTCGTAGATCCCTGTGAGACATTGGGCGAGAGGGAAACTTCATCCGACTTGAAGTTTGCAAGTAGACCTAAAACTTTAGCTGAATTTTGACCCACCAGATCAGGAAATCCTTAGCGGGTTTCCATCTGCGGATTTACATTTATGCTTATAATGATGAAAAGTAAGCACTTTATCCATTACATAACACCAGGTATGGTAAAGACATAATTTTCCGTAGTGACGTCTCCTGAAGTCGACGGTGGAGTAAGTAACGTGTTGGTCTTCCATCATGAGGGTCCTTAGTTCGAACCCCATCAGTGGCGACCCATGGCTGTTCTCTGCTGACAACAAATTATGTTAAAAAGCTTTTGGGTATTGCAGATTAATGTCATTGGTTAAGAATCCACCTTAAATTATAGGTCCACTTGTTATCGTTGCCATCGAATTGCCCCATGGGTTACGGGGACTAAAGAAAGTGGCGTCTCTTGCCTAGCAACTTTATTTTCCATAAGCGTCTTAGTTTTAAGATGAAGGCATAATAAATAGAAAGTAAATATATTCGTTCATATACAGTCGTCGGTGGAGTAAGTGATAATGTGTCGACCTACCAATCCGGAGGCCGCAAGGTTCGAATCTCATGATTGTTTTCTGCTGGCAACAGATTACGATAAAAAAGCCATGGGGGTTGCAGAGAAAATACAAGTGGTTCGGAATCCACTTTAAATTGTAGGTACACTTGCAATCGTCGAATCGGGTGAAGTTCTTCTTTCGCCCCATGCCCACAAGGGGTTACGAGAAATCGAGAGAGAGAAATATATTGGAAAGAGATAGATTTTATGAGTGGAAAGCCGAAAATAGCCTTACACTTTTTTAATTAAATCGTTAAAGTGTCCTAATCGATAATCAATTAATAATTAAAATTTAGATTATATATCTAATTAAAAGTCGTGAATAATTACCAGCCATGGTGAACATATCTGCAATATTCCTAGACACAATGCACCTTGAGCACCTGAACCGTCATAAATTTCGCACTACAAACAACTATAATTTCGGGGCACAAATCTGGCTGACATCTTCTCTGAAAGTATACTTAAGTTTGCAAAGTTCTTGGAGGCATTTATATAGTACCCAAATTGTTCTGGAGCCGTTACATACATAGGTAAGAATATCTCAGCCCACACATAATCATTGAGAATTTAATGTAAAACCGTTCAAAGCGTTTAATTCTAATGAAAGGTGGAGTCGAACTTTCTTTAAGTCGGTCAAATAGAACATCTCGAGCTTACCAATTTCAGGGCCTAAACAAAAGAAATGATCCGTTGCAAGGTAGACTCCTACAGTTTTCGAACGGAACACAAATAAGAAATGTATTTCTTTGGGTCGAGTAGAGAATTATTTGTTTGTTTTATTAACGTTGTAATAATGTGTTGAAAGGACTGAAGGTATTTGACACTGTTGGTATGTGGTGAAGTATGAATTTCACGAAAGGAAAGTGATTACCCCTTAATAAGAAAATTCCAGGCTGACAAATTCAGAGCTTAATGAAAAGGAAAACGAGAAGACTTCATTGTCCCTTAGTAAATTAAAGATGAAAACGGTTTGGTTTGGCTCCGAAATTAAACATGAATGAAAGTAATTACCTTGATTTATGCTAATTAGGGTGACCAAGGTGACGTGCCTTACAATATTGGGTAAATGGGAGGGTTCCTTTTCGTATAATCATGTTATGTAAAGGAATTATTATGTTAAAGGAATTTCAATTGGACACAGTTGCGTAAGTTATTTGACGTATTAACTTCATTTGCTTTAAGTTGTCCATTAAATTTAAAGTTACGGCTTTTAGAGAAAAACGAATAGATGAATTATACCTTAGACACACCGCACTATAAATTATTATTTAACTATAGTATATTCTGATTAAGCACTTATTAATCATTAGGAAGCTGGAGACATGCAACCACACATTTAAGGACGACGATCAGATGTTTGCCTTATAACATTTGAACTCTTGGACATATGCTTTAAAGGAAGAAAAGAGAATAAATATGTTGCTTCTTTCCATGCTTCTTCTCTCGGGTGACATATGTCGCAGTTGATCTTCTGGACTAATTATAATTGCGAAACTTGCTGAATTCTAGGTAATTTCTCTCATGACCAAGAAAATTTGTTCGATAGTGCAAATAATAACTGATTTACTTTTTGGAGAGGCTGTCTTGGGCGAGGGATGCCGCGACCAAGGGCAGGATTTTCTTAGAAAGCAGAAGGAGCTTCGTGGCTAAGGACCCGAGCTTCAGCCACAAAGTTGAAGAGAACGTGGTCGCGGAACCAAGGCCGGCACCAGGGCCATCGATGGATGTCCAAGGCACTGGCAATCGTGGCGATTATTGATCGTAGCGACCCCATGGAAAGATGTCTTCGGAGAGGTGGAAGATCGTGGAGATTAGGTTGCTGGATGACCTGATCGGGTACTTGGAGCAGAACGTGGACCAACCAATGCCATCATTCGGTGGAGCAGGTTGGCTTTACGGCGTGAAGATAATCAAGTACAATTATCAGTTCACTCTGAACTGGTGCAGCAGAAAGACATGTGTTAAGAGCCTCATTAAGGTGGTAGATAGCAAGAACATTCCCCTGATACTCAAGGCAAAGATGTATATACCTCGTGGTGCCTCGCTTTAAAACTACTCCAGAGGCAGAATCCGTCGATACCAACGGCGGATGGGAAAGTGCTGAAGGTAGATAAACCGGTCGCTGCGGATGGTGGGCATGTGTATATCCTCCAGATAAACAATGAGGTAGAAGACCTTTATACGAAGTTTGGAAAAATGGCATGGGACGTAGGTTGCGTGTACCTACGTCTCCAAAAGCGTCACCGCAAAGACCCAAACGTAAATGCACTAGTGGCTGGTGTGGTGGAAAAAAGGTTTGGAATTCCTCATAGAGGTACCAAACTGGCTCTGACCCCGACTACAACAAGGGATGCACTCTCGGCATGCAAGGATGCTGAGGATTCTTCAGATTAACCTGCATCATAGTAGCTCAGCCTCGGCTCAGGAGGCTTAACAAGGGGAAGGTGGACTTGGCGCTTATCCCGGAGCCCTGGATAGAAGTAGGGGGTAGCATCAAGGGACTCGCGTCAAGGAACTATAACCTCTTTTTCGCATATAGTGAAAATGTTCTGGCAAGAAAGGAACTTAACATTAATCTTTGCTCAGTACCAATGACTTGACTGTCGTGCTTGGTGAGGTTGGCAAGAATGAGCCACAATTGCTCCCTGCATCGTTCTACGTGGCACACAATAGAGAAGCGCCGCCAGAAGAGTTCCAGTCACTAGTGGAAGAAGCGAAGCGCATAAAGCTCAACTTAGTGATCGGATAACGAAAGAGGTGAGTTTTTGTTGGGCATTAACTTAATCATTGGTAACAGGGCAACGTAGAAACGTACAAGGGCCCAACCAGTGAGAACGTTCTCGATGTGAGGCTCCTTATCGGGACAGATGGTTGTGAGCTGATGGGATGGAGGGTGTTAGAAAGACCCTCGTTATCGGATCAACGCTATATTAGATTTGGGGTGAAAACGGCTAGAAAAAGAATCTATAAGGAATATAGGAAAGTGGCAATGACCGTTTGGGAAAAATTGGTAAAAAATTAGAAAATTGGATTGGGGTATAGTGTAAGAAAAGCTGGGAAGAAGATACCCGGACACAATCTGAAGCACCCAATACCTATAATTTGCAGTGAGCCACGTTACTGAGTTTTTAAATGGAGCCTTCGAGCAAGCCTGCCTGGTGAGCAGGCCTCGGAAAATATCTTAGCCCAATTGATGGGATAAAAGTCTAGCTGAAACCCGCCGTAGCCGCCACAGGCTAGGTGGATAGAATAAAGGGTGGCCCTAGAAAAGTTCAAGAAGAAGATCAGAGCAGTTAAAAGAAAGAGCTGGGTCTTCTTTTGTGAACAGTCAGGTTAAGGAAAGTAATTTGCACAGCCTATGCTGCTTTGTAATAACAGTAGTATCTGGACGAAAAATAGCAAGGGGATAATATTGTTACAAACTGGAGACACATCACCAATATTATCCCTCAGGACAGGACATTCTGCCAGTTATGTTGCAGATGGTGCTTGAGGTGGTTATCCCCAGGATGACGGTGATCTTCAGTGGTTGTTTGAGACTGAACCATATACCCCAGATAAGTGCGGTCACGCCGAATCACTTCACTTCGCAAAAATTAATAAAAATAACAAAAAATACTGTCTTCAGTTGTTTTCTGTTTCACTTTTTCCTTCCGGAACCAATGATTTACCTCTCAAAGGCAAAAATCTGGATGTAGGCGTACTTATAGACTTATGCCACTTACATATCGAAGAAGGTGATTCACATTTGAAACATAATTTTGAGCGTGGACCGAAAAATGTGTCATACCGATCACCAACATACAAAATGAAATAATTGAGCTATATGGCGCTATAATCAGGGTACAAATCGCCACAAGGGTTAAAGAAGGTTGCTGGAGGAGAATGGATAGGATACGGCGATCCTCATCTGGACATTCTCAAGTATTAGTTACACCTCCAAGTGGTAGCAATAGGGAAAAGAATCCTAGAACGTATCCAAGTAACTAATGCGGAAGGAGATAACCTCTTGAAAAATACCCCTATACAAGGTTGTAGTAGGCGATGCCAAGAGAGTTTGTAGTGGTGTCCCTCTACCTGCAGGCCCCAGGGGTAATTGGGTCACGAATGGCGTCTCCTCAGGCATTTCTGTAGGAGTGTGGGCGAAGGTTATGGTAGACCCTAGCACATTGGTTGGACCCACGGTACCCACAACACAACAGAAGCAGCTTTGGGAAATTTACATTTGAAGGTTCTGCGGCGGCTATGGAGGTTGGCATGCGCCGGCTGAAAGTGCTATAGCAGTCCTGGAAGAAGATGCCATTGGCAAAATAATAACTAGCACTTCCTCAGGTGCGGCGGTGCAGAGATGGTAGACTCTAACGAGATGGTTATCTCCGCGGTTACTCCGGAGGAGGTTACTGGTCCTGGCTGTGGACTAAAGCTTAATGGGCTGGAACCTTTCAATGCCGTATCCAAGGGGTGAAGGTTGTAATTGGCGCATGGACCAGGAGGAAACACTGGAGGCGGTGGAACAGCATCGATTCCTGTAGATAGGCTGGGATTCTAGCAGTGACCCAGGAAACCGAGGTTAGTGGCGTCAGTGGAATAACTGTATGCTCGGTTGCCCCCACTAAGGGAAGCTTGGAGTGGATGAAAATGGACCCGATTTTATGTGGTCTGTTTCGGCTAATCCATGGAAAGGTGTTTTTGGTCTGATGGAGTCTTACACTATAGGAGAGCACATACTGTCCGGTGTCTTTTTGAATATTTTCACCTTCCCGCTAAAAAAAAAGGTTTAAGAAGAAGGACTTAATGCCACAATTTGCTTAAGCCATTAAATTGCCAAAGCCATTGGAAATTTTCTGACAACCTTAAGCCTAGACCCTGATAAGTGTGTGAGGTTAGGCTTCGATGGAGGCGATTTTGAGGCAAGAGTACAAAAAAGCCTTGCACTTCCATTGCTCCTCCCACAAGCTAAACATTGTCGTGAACGATTTAAACGTTATCCTACAAATTCGAAACTGCTTTGGAACTATCATGAGATATCGGTAGCTTATCATATTTTTTCACGAGTCCGTTTTACGATGAAAGCTTATTGCTAACATTCTTAAATTATGTAAAACAGGAAATACAAGAGCATCCGTGTTATTAAGGATCATTTCGTTGATATTGTTGATGCATTGAAGATATTAGCTGAAGAGGGAGCTGAGCGTGCAGATCTTCGATTGCTGTGTCAGTATCCTTAATTGCGAAGTATTCAGCTATACTCGAACCCGTAGTAAATACACCTCAATTGAAGATACTTGACATAGCTAAAGGGAACCAGCACATTTAACCTATTCTAGACATACTAAGAGATAATCGAAAAGATGCGGAGAACGTTACAGCTGACGTTTTGAAATAAGCAAGTGATTTTGCAAAGCATGTGAATGTTGATATAACCGCTAGTCTCGTTGCTGGCCGACAAAAGAATAGAAGCAAAAATCCATCCGAATTGTGGAGAAGATTTCTAAGAATTCCTTACCTGGATTCCAACATATCATCTTTAGATGTCAGATTTTCTGCAGACAACTCGCCTTTATTTTCATTAACACATTTCCATCCGAGTGACATGAGAGATGTTTCTTTGGAGGAATGGAATGAAAGTACTTCATATTTCACTGAAGAAAGGGAATTGTGATTACAAATATGGAATGAGGTACAGGAAGCGCCAGACATGATTGAGGTTTTAAACAAGACCGAATTTTATTACCCGCGCATTAAAAAGGCGCTATCGATATAGCCTACACAGCCCTGCATAAAAAGCGCTCATTAATCTCTGTTCGCCGAATTAAAACATGGCTAAGAAATACTATTCTTGCAAGTAGGTTAAATGTGTTAGCCACCGCCACTGCTTTTATATTCTGTAATTGCATGCCCCTGCCACAATTAAATTGGCTGAATTGCGAGAGCTGCCCCCTTTCTGTCTTGAGCTGGATTCGAATTTGCACTTTATATCAATGTTTTGCTTTGTGCTTTGAATTACTTCAGAAAGAAGCCAACAGATCCATTATCATTCCTGTAACTCGTTCAGCAATCACCTTTACCTTCTATCACGTTTTACTCTGAACATACTGGGAAACTGGTTGATAGGATATTATCCTCTTTTGATTCCCAATTGTACGCTCGATTTACGTCTGTGGTGTTTTTTTACTTTTAAATATCAAAAACAAAATCAAATCGACAAGCAAGTATCTTCTAAGAGACAAGAATTGTAAACTTCAATAAAACAATTCAATTAACGCTCAAACAAAATCTGATTCCGTAATTATGAATAAATTGAACATTATAAATTTTAATAATCCTTAACAGTTTGCTACTCACACCCACGTAGTGTACATCAGCATCACGAGTAAACGCGAAATTGCTAACGCTATTTCAAATTTTATATTAAGGTGATACAAGGATTCTGCGCTTATAAGTTATGCAGGCTTAATGCAACTTCCCGACTTCTAATTAATTATGCAAAATCGGAAAAGCAATTCTGAAGTCACTGTTGTCACAAGTAAAAGCTTTTCGAGTCGATTAAATTTCGGTTCGGTAATGAGTGTTAGTCTGATTCCTTTTGCTACCTTGACTTTTACTAACTATTCTTTTGGTGGTTTTTTTGATTTTAATGGGGTTCAATTATTTATCAATGCAAATGATTGTAGAAGAGCTTTCCTAGGTCTGAATTTTCTTTATGTTAAAAAAATAAACGGCAGACTTTTAATCCATTATGTTATTGTTAGTTCTTTACATGTAGTGCTTAGTATATTTCTTCTGATATATGAATTTTACGATCTTTAGCTGTACTACCGACGATTTTCTTCTCTCCATACACGTAAAGTGCTAAACGAAAAAAAAAATGAAAAAAATTAAGCCTCGGCTTCCTTGTGAATTTTTAATTGGCAATTTGCAAAAATTAAAAATTCCACTCTGTCTTTGGGCTGTTATCTAGTTTGCAACAGTGCAAAAAATCAAGACATTCACTTTTCTTCACTTCCTTCCGACCAAATCCATACTAACGTATCATAGGGTTGTCCCCTGGGCCTTGGCGGTATCATAAAATAAGCAAGGCAAGAATATACCCGATTTAAGAAACAAATTAATTATTAAAGTTAAAACATGACATAATGAGGAGAAACAGTTCTTAAGCAATATATAAGGCCGAAGCCATAACATGTATTATTCTAAATCTCTTCAGTAGAATAGAATTGGCACTAACTTGATGGTCATGTTTCTATCAGGAGTGTTGGCTAATCGTAGTCCTCCACCAGACTCTCTTAAATAAAATACTCAAATCCAAGGTGGTGAAATAGCATAAGCCGAGCTATTCATGACCAAGGGGAGCTTGGTCTTTAGTATGCTAACTCTAGATACCTCACACCCTCCAGTTTCAATCAAGAATTCTCGTGATAACGTACTCTGCTGTGGGTGACTCTCCCAAACCGTTTATTTTGGGAATCACATGGATTCTAAAGAAATTACCAAAGAACTAAATGCAATACAGTCACAGAAGACAGAACTGTAGCCAGTGTGCTATAGCTTTCTGATTCTCCGGATGAAATCTTTGGGCACATTCCAGGTGATTCTTGCCGGGTACCAATTTCCGTCCCCCAAAAGATTGTGAGCAAAATTGTCACCACTTCGTCAGTGCTATGACGTGTTTGAGTAAGTGATAACGTGTCGGCCTATCAATCCGGAAGTTCCAGGTTTGAATCCCCCTTACGCCGACCCATGGTTGTTTTTTGCTGACAACAGATCGCGATAAAAGGGCTATGGGGGTTGCAGAGTAATGCCAGTGGTTCGGAATCCACTTTAGGAGAGGATAGGCCTCGGTTGGTCATCCTAATTGTTAAAAGTGTTAATCATTTCCCCGTCAGGATGTGAACCTTGTGGCGATCCTGGGTGAGATCCCCACAGTAGGTGGTATGCAGGATATTGTCCTGGCAGTGGTCTATTTTCCTGGTGACAGTCCTTTCTGAACGGACAATTCATCATCGGTTGCGACGCGAACGCCCACCATACCGTTTGAGGCATTAGCAACATTAATAAAAGAGTCGAGCACCTGCTAAACTACTTCATCGATAAAAATATTGATATAGGTAATTAATAGAGGGTGCAAACCTAGTTTTATCAATGCAATCACTCTGGCTAACAGACTCCTCTTTGAGTTCATAAGGAACTGGCGAATCTTAGACGAAGCTTCGTTATCGAACCACCACCACGATTCAACATTCCGAGGCGTTCTGAGATCTTATCCAATATTGCTATCCCAAAAAAAACAAAAAACAAATTGGGATACCTTTAGAGCTATTGTGTTCTCAAAGACTGATATGCTGGTCACCACAATAAACCCGATTGGTGAACTAGAAGTGGCGGCTAACGAGGTAAATGATGTGTATATCTCCTCCTACCATTCCAGTACTGTCTCAGTCTCAAACTAAGCTGTAAGTATTGGGGCGTGGTGGAGCAAACGGTTGTCCGAAATGCATAGGCAAGTGAGACGACTATTTAATAGAGCTAATTGCTCCCAACATGGATACAAGTTCGCACTAACTGAATATAATAAAGAAGAATGATGAAGAGTCTCCGTTGAGCCGCAGGACCTCAAGCTAGTCATTTTTGACAATGACAAGGTTAGATGGTCAGTGTCCTCCTTTCAACCTGTTAAAGCCCCTGAGGGCAATGGTATCTTTCCAGAACTGCATGGATATCATCCTTCTCCCATTGATCAATTTATGTAGAGACAGCTGTAGTTAGTGCTACATGCCGCCCTCATGGGGGAAAATAGTGGTGATATTTATCCCCAAATAAGGCAATAGACCTCTAAAGCTGCCTAAATCATACAGACCAATCAGTCTTACTTCCTTTCTACTTAGTACAAGGAAGAGACTGCAAGACCTCCACATCAGCAGTCTTATTACCGAATATGATTCAATTGCAATCGATAGTAAATACATATAGGAAATTTAGAATAGAACGAGATTAAAAAGACATATTGTACTTGCGTGAGTTGCTGGTTTAAGGTGCTTTCAATTTTAAATTTCCTATATTTACGATCGATGTGCCAATCACATCGTGTTCAAGGCCCCAGGTGCAAACTGGACTAACCATCTCCCTTTTACTTTACTCAGATTGCCTACGCAAAACGTAGACTGCCTTACATAATCTAGTTAGCACGAGTGATAAAGCCCTTCACCATAAATAAATAACTTAATGTACTTTTCCAGACATAGAAGGTGCTTTCGACAACACCAGGTATGGATCCTTTGCGTAACACCTCTGTGTGCATTTGGGCAAGTGAGGGGTGCTCACAAGGCGGTGACTGTCGTCGCTGCTCAGGTCTCTAGTATTAAACGACCTCTGTATTTCACTTCATTAGAGTATTCAAGAAACGAGCCTTTTTCGATCCAACGTTCGGTCATTGAGTACTTCAATAAAGTGAAATAGGTGGACATTGCAGTCGATAGAAAATTTAATTGGAAAGCTCGCCTTAACCCTACCCTAATAAAGGCTACACGACTATTACGGGCTTGTCGAAAAGTATTTCGAGTCGTTGTCTCACTCCGAAGATAATTTTCTGGTTATACATTGCTATTGTCAAAACGATTATTACCTACGCCGCCTTGGTCTAGTGGACAAAAGTTCAACACAGTCGGAAATTGCCAAATGCCTCTCCATAACAGAGACAATGATTACCTATCCAACAGCTGCCATGAAGGCGGTGATTGGACTCTCTCCCCTGTACACCTTTATCATAAATCTACTGCAATTAGTGCCCTGAGAGTGCAGCTCAACTCTTATATACCGGTTAGTGACAAGGGTATCCTTTAGCGCATTCCTGGCATAGATGTGTTCACTGTATGGACCACGTGATTTAGACAATAAGTGTCGAACTTTGACGGCGGTGGTCCAAGTGAGGACCCTAGTAGCCTCAAACGCTTCATTGATGCTTCAAAAGTGAAACACGGTATTGGTGCTGATGTCTTTGGATCCAACATTAGGGTTTCGATTGCATTGGGTAAATGGTTAAATCTCTTTCAAGCCGAAATATATGCCATTGAAATTTGCGCTCTTATCAATGTCAATAAAGGACTGAAAAGTGCTAATATAACTATATCCTCTGATAGTAAAGCGGCCTTAAAGCTGTATCTTCGTGGAGTTTTACCTCGAGGCTTACTAAGGAGTGCTTCAACACTCTCCAACAACTAACTGCCAATAACAGGGTCACGCTCTGTTGGATACCTGATCGCTCTGGTATCGAAAGCAATGATATCGCTGATGAGGTTCCGGGAAGGCTTCATTCTCTCGATGTCAAATCCCCGACCCTTATTGCAGCCTCAGCTAATCTTCGGCTGTGATAGAAGATTGCGTTAGGAGTCAACAGCTTTTATAGTGGAGAAATGTGCTTGGACTTTCCCAGGCTAAAGCGCTTGTTAGATCATATGCTTACAATGATACCATCGCCGTAAATAAAGTGGATCGCAGGTTGCTATCACGCTACCTCTCTAGCCACCATGGGCTAAGATATCATCTACACCGGATAAATCTGTCTAGTGAAACGGACTGTCGGCTTTGTGTGGAAGGCAATGAAACCACAATGCACATTATGTGCTTTTGTCCTGTATTGGCATGACATAGAGGGGGATCTTCAGATGGGAATTTCTGAGCTTGGCTAATGCTATATCCTCCCCTGTTAAAGATTCTTCTAGCCTACCTGTGGGTAGCTGAGCGTCTTTTATAGTAGTAGGGATTCCGGCAGAAAAGTCCTTCTTGGCCGTAACCCATATTAGTAATTGTTTTTTTTTTAAGTAAATGTGGCGCCTTAATGAGCTCATCGTTATAAACGGTAAAAGTCGTAATTGTACAAGTAGTAAAAATGACACAATTGGTAACAATCACAAGGAACATAAAAAGATACGTTCCGTTACGATAAAAGAAATAGAAATGAATCTAAACTGGAAGAAAAAAAACTGTAAAAAAGGAAATAAACAAATTTAAAAAAACAATATTGAAACTAAGCCTAGAGCTAAACCTAAACGAATGCACAAAATGAACCGAAACCGAAAAAATTAAACTTGAACTTGATTGTCTGAGCGTTTCCAAAGGGTAGATGCAGCACCGGGCAAAGTTTCTACTCCGGGGAAAGCTCCTTCCAAGCAGATGCCCTCTACATAGAGTCGGTCGTCACTTTTCTAGTCCTCTGGAAGCACTCATCCAAACATGTTCTAAGCGAACGCATAAACATTTCGAATCGATTAGGGTCCCGCGGGACCAGTCTGCAGAGGCACTGACGTCTGCAAACTGATCCCATCATTCTCCCAGTTCTACGATTCCAAAGTGAGACGTGCCCTTCCCGCATAACTTGCAGGAATACTAAAACGAAGAGAAGCTTCGTACTGCAAGTCTGCGGAATGTTATTCCCAGTGAAAGACTAGGCTTCCGTTTCGCACCGGCGGTGAAGGTTGCCAGATGCAGTTGAATATGCCGGCCTCCATTGCCAGGAACTCTAGACGAAATTGTCTTCTCAATCTGGCAGCGAAGTGGTTCTTAAATGCACGTGTATGTACTTGTGGGTTAGTGGGCTATTGCCCAGGCTCGACCGCATACAGTACAGATGAATTCTTGACGTAGCAAGTGTTAGAATAAAGCTTATCAAGCAATTTACCTGGTTACATGTCCTTGGCACCAGCAAAAACGACGTAATTGTCATGCCGAATGTCGGGCAGATAAGCTGGCGCATATCGATAACAAGATTATTAATGTCTTAATCTTAATCTCTTTGACAGAACACTCGCTGGAATGCCCGAAATTTCACTAACTTGTCTGTAAGACCCAAACCACCATCCGCTACTTTTCGGCAGAGGTGATTTTAGCCACCCATCGTCTTGTAATTACCAAATAAGAAACGATGTAGAAAATCGTACTCCCTCCTAAGTCTCTGAATATTTAACAGATTATGAAGATTGTTCTCATGGTTGGATAATGTATGCGCATTGTTTCTTGAGTACTTTAACCTTGAAAGCTCACCATTGAGAGACGGAGTTGGTTAAAAAAAAAATTGATCTAAGGCGGATGAAACTTTTCGCCAAAACGGCGGCGGAAGCAGAACTAGATTAGATTAGGTAGATTCCAAACTATAGATATTATTTTGCAACGACCCAATAGCTTTTTTTGCGTTATTTGTTAGCAGCAAAAAACAGCCATGGATTGCCGATTGTAGGATTCAAACTTGTACTCTCGCATGGAAGGATGAGAGCCACCTACGGAGGAAGATATATTTAAACGCTCTTAAAATTCAAAGAAACATTCCTATTAACGGCTGTGGAAACATCACGGTTTGGAATGAACAGTAGATGTGGCCATACATAGTAGTTAGTTTTTGGGACTAAGAATGAAAAATAAATTTAAATTTAATTAAGGCAAACTTTCATAATTTGCATATTATGTATGCTATGCGTTGGGAAGGAAAATTCACACAAACAAGGCTGCGAATAACTGAACGCCCGATATGATAAAGTTTGTGCGGCTAGGCGTGATGGCTCTAACCACTCATCCTGCATGTGAAATTTCGTGCAGATGAGTCAGTTGTGATGGTGGTACAGCAGTTTTGGAGGTCTGTTGCAAATTGACCGTGGTCAAGAGCTGAGGACTTCCTCATGCTCGAGTGAGCAATGCAAAATTTATGCACTTGAGCAGCACCAAAAAGTTTCGGGTCACGTACCGTAAAACGATAAATCACTTTTAAAAACGAAAGTTGACATGAATTTATGGCCTATGGGAAAATTCATTGTACGCGGTAGAAGCGAAGACAAAAGATATCAAAAAATTTGCACATGCAGGTCCTACAGCGTCGCACGCCACCCGCTGACACACTTACCTCTTCAACTTTTACTCTCAACAGCAATTCAAGATGACGAATGGGCCAATAATTCCGTCAGAACGGGCCTTTTTTTGGGTTAACACCTCCAATTTGCACCTAACACCGTTGTCTCGGGCTATTCACTCCTATAATTTATTCACGAGAAGTGCTCCCCCGCACTCCACCCAGGCGACAGTCAGTCTATCGAATTCGGATAGACCAGCAAATTACCATCACAGCACCAGGCACAGACACGACATACAAGCAAGCACCAGATTAAAACGCTGAGTCGGAGCTTTTCCACTGAACTTTTTTAATTAAAATATTGAACGGCACCGACACGGAAGTCCCGATTAATTAAAACTGCTTAGAGTCGTCCTTAAACTTTCGCCAACTTACGGACCCCGTCAAGGCGAGCATTTGAAATTTTTGTCTCTGTGTCAAGTGAAACTTTCTTGTCTTTCAGCCTCTTCACTTTTTGGCGATTTAATTTATCTCACGGTAACAAGGTATCAACAGGGACAGCGAATTTGAGCACCTTCATATGCGATCTTAGCAAAATTATGTTGCACCTTGACGTTATCCGACTACTGATGGAGGTGTGTTTCGCACTGTGCAAGATCGCGACCACTTGCGATATGTCACCGAAAAATTAACGGGAAACCTTAAAAAACTGGTCACAATTTTGAGTTGCATCGATTTTTATATAACGGCTTTGTGTGTAAGTTTTTTTTGGCAATTTTTTTTTGGCAAGATCGTAGTGGCTCGCACGGGGGAAACGAGATAAACATTGCACCGCAGCGGTACGATTCGACAGGTGATCGGTTTTGTTTTTATCTGGCTTTTGGCGGGTTCCAGTTAAATTGGGACTGCTACTATACTTGGATTACTTCTTCTGATTAAGGTGTTTTTTGTTTTGATCATAACCGACGTAACTGGAATATAATATCGGTCAGATTGGGTGCAGATCGTTAAAATTGACTAACGAGGTGTTACGTAAGGCTGCATTAGAAAAAAACCGTTGAAGTAATTATTAATCAATTTTGAATTGGGAACGAGTCAACGGGCAAATAATGTTGACAAATTACGACTATGGTAATGAAGAGCTGCAGTCCGGTGACGACACTATACAGGTGATTAAGAGATGATGCATTTTTACTGTTACCAATCAACGGCTTTAATTTGGCTACTGGAAAGAACCTTGGAAGAAATTATTAATCAGGTTTGAATCTCCCTTCCTCCGTCGAGTGATTGTCATCGATGAATCTTCCAATAAGAATTTGTAGCCATTCACTTGTGATGATATGAGGTCGGATCTGATTAAACGAAAAGAATTTGTTGATTTTTAAAAAATTTCATCCAAAAGTAAATTTTACGACGCAGTTTTAAATTTATAACTTATCGCTTGTGTTTCATTTTCGATCGTCATAATATTTACAGTAATCTCAAGTAGAATTACATTAAGGATTGCTGCGAATTTTAAGTATTGAGTGTCTATAGGTCACATGGCGATAGCTCGAAACAACAGTGAGATATTTGGTCAACAGTAATCAGCTATAATATCTCTCTGTTGCCTTATGGTAGCGATATATTTTGTGAACGCTTTATTATAGAAGGTTGGGTTAGGTTAGTTGGCGCCCACCGGTAGTAAACCAATCGAACTCACGTAGACCTTGATATGGTCCAGTGTGTTACCACTCTCAAAGGAACCTCAACCTGGATCGCTCTAGCACTGCCATGCAGTGATTAGTTGAACCAGCCGCAGCTACTGAGGAACCTTGGTCGGTCCTTGAGCTCCGTGCTGGCGAATTTCTCTAGTCCTGGATCGCTCTAGCGCTGCAAAGCAGTGATTAGTAGAACCAGCGCCCCAACTCATCTAGTCCATTAAGATATGCTTGCCAAAGGGCTGACAACTTTTCCTGGCTACTTCAGGGCATTCGCAAAGCAAATGCTGAATGCTTTCAACCTTCTCCTCATCCAGAAAACTCCGACAGAAATCATTGGACAGCTTTTAGAACGATCTCTCTTATTTCTGAGATTAGAGACCGTTAGATTGATCTGTCTATTTGTGAAGCATTCATCTGCGAACCTTCTTTCGCCAAAACATTGGCCACCTTGTTACCCGTCACATAGCTATGACTGGGTGCCCAGCAGAGAGCCACCCTATGTAGAACCCCAAGCTTTCGAGACCGGTCCGGCATCTGCGCACCAGCAGTAATTTAATCGTGTTCGAGTCGCTTTGATGGCCGCTTGACTATACAAGCTAATTTCATCTCACTTTTGTAGGTCCTTGTGCGACAGCAATACTCTTGTCGACTATTCAATGGCCAGGATCTCTGCTTGATACGAAACGAGTTCCGTATGTTTAGGCGGTCAGAGAAAATTCCCGCTCCGCACCCCGTCTCTAGTAGAGAAAGTTTTCTCGAAGCTTATTGTAGGAACGGTATAGTCAGTGCTCTCCTGCGATTAATATGAAAAATGTAACCCGCATCGAAATAACAAAAAATCCTGGATTTGGTGTTGTGTGGGTGAAAATTTCTTTAACAAATTTAACTTAATTAAGTTTATGATTTTTTAATTTTGCAGTTGTAATTTTTGACCTTTGGAACTTTTATCGGCCGGAATAATTTTAGAATGTATTGACTACCAACACCCTTTAGTAAGGATTGAACGAATTATTGAAATCGGTTGAAAATTAGCGAAGACATTTATTTTTAAAATTTTCTGTGTTTTGATGGTACCTGCAACTCACATGTTATTAGTAAAAGTTTAAGAACTTTCGGAGTAGATAGTTAAAAAAAATATTTCTTCTGATTTCGGGGATTGCATCCCCGGTAGAATATTCAAGAAAAAAGTTTGCTATAAAGTTTTTTGGATTGAAAAAAAACCTACACAGTTAAAGTGGTGTCAGGACAATGTTTTATTTGATACCCCATATCCCTAATTTGAACGTACGAGTTGGCCACCCCTACCGCGCCCTCAATCCACCCTCTTTCGCTGAAATATAAATTTTTTATTTTTTTAAATTGATTGGATCATAAAACAAAGAAAAGTTTTTTATTTTATTTCAATCGGACATCCCCACATTAAGTTATAATTTTTTGAAAAATAATTATGTAATAGATGAAGAAGCTATTAGTACAAAAAATTTTTTTTTCAGTCATTCGAAAGAGCGTCGACCAAAGATTAATCCACAGGTTTTTGACAATTTTCAAAAATATACTTTTACCATATTTTGAACTTGAAGTTTTGATCTACTACATTTCGATAGTTTTTTTACATTTTCTCTCTCGATCCCATGAAAAATAAGTACCGATCAATACCTTCGGAGTTATTAAGTCTCCACGGCGCTAAAACGGCTAGGCTTTATAAAAAGAAAGCGGGAAAAACAGCCTGATGCACATAAATCCATAAATTCTAAGCCATCCTAGAAAAAGGGGGCTGGGTTTTAGTCCAGGAAAGTTAGAGATAAATTTTCCCAAAGTTCGAAAAAAGTATATACAGGCTGAAATGTTGCGTGAAAGTTCCCCATAGATCCAGGTGCCGCGCGATTAATTACGCGAGGACAAAGGGCCTGAAATATGTTTTTTCGATAATATCTCGATAACGGTGTACTTTTTGACAACACATCAGTAATAAATTGCAACTTTTTGAATTCAACCCCCTTTACCGCTAAAAAATTTGTTCGCCAGATCCTCGGCAATAGTGGGATAGTAGGGATAGTGTAATGTAGACACTTGTGAATCACTAGATTCATTATTATTAAAAAAAAAATTATTTAAATCTTAATACAAGAAAAATTTTGAATTCGAAATGAATTCGTTAGAAGATAGAATAAATCCAAACATGTTCTTAACGAACGCACAAAAATTTCGAACTGATTAGAGTCCCGCGGGACCAGTCTGGCGAGTCACTGACGTCTGCAAACTGCTCCCATCATCCTCCTAGTTTTACGATTCCAACATAAGACCTGTCCTTCCCGCAGCACTTGTAGCAATACCAAATCAAAGAATAGCTTCGTGGACAAGCTGCTGTGAGTCTGCGGCCTGTTATTCCCAGTGAAAGACGAGACTTTCGTTCGTGGTTCTTAAGTGCAAGTGTGTAAAACTGTAGGTTAGTGGGCTGTTGCCGAGGCTCGATCCGCATGCAGTACAGATGAATTGTCGATTTAGCAAGTGTAAGAATAAAGCTTATCAAGCAATTCACCTGGTTACATGTCCTTCGCCCCAGTAAAAACGACGTTCTTGTAATGCTGAATGTCGGGTAGATATGCTGGCACATATCTCGAACAAGATTATTAATGTCGCACAAGGTCGGGTATGCAAAGTATCTGTGGAACAGGGTTCCTTTACCAGCACAAACCGTGTAAATAATAATAATAAAATAAATATATAACTTATAATTTCTAAAATTAATTAAGTAATTAAAAAATACGTTTTAAATGCTGAAGTTGCCTGAAAAAGAAAAACAAAATTACAACATGTTCGAATGCCTCAACAAACTTTACAAATGTTGAAAGCAATATACTATCAGTAAGAATAGAGGGAAATTATTCAGTCCCTCTGCACATAATCTGAAAATGCATTTCCGTCAACCATCTGACTTTTTCTAAGTCTAGCTACCGAGAAAAGAAGTTCAAAGCTGGAAGTGGATGTTAAAATTACATATATTTCAATTTTATTTTATTTACTGATAATTGTGCAAAAAATAAAGCTTTCCGTTGAAGTTAAATCTGTGAGTTTTCGAAAGAAAAAGTAACAAAAAAGAAAACGAAGAAAAAGAGAAGAGAAATTGCATGTAACTTTATTGGGACAATTAGAACTGGAACTAAACCAAAAACTAAGAAATAAATTAGCGCTAACATCGCCATACTCCAGGATTTAAGGAAATCATCAAGCAGGTCATCGACGTGGACGACATCATGTCAGGCAAAAACAAGTAACTAAATAACTAAACATAACCCATTACTAAGTAAAACTTGCCATTACAATAAAAAATACTAACCTAATCATAGAACCAAATCTAGCTAATTATGTACCAAACCGAGATAAAATATAAATTATATATAAAAGGAATTCGGAATATAAGGAAAAAATAAATTTGCATTTGTTTAAGAGAAAAATCGAGTATGAAAATTTTTCTTGGACACCATACTTAGATTTAGATAATTTAAAAAAAAAATCATCCATTATTATATAGATCTGCCCGAATCTTAAATCATTTTTTGTTTGACCATCAAAGGATCCTATTTTTTATTAAAAAATAAAGAAACAGTTTAGAGATTTTTGAGCCTCCACATTCGAGTGATACTGCTTCTTCGTTGGGCGCCAAATGCTTTCTTTCCTATCAACATTCGGCGCCTTGATTCGACTCGAGAATTTTCTGGTCACGCGGGCAATGTCACCGGTGCGTACAAGGTTACCAATTCCAAAGGGTTTTTTTTATCACTAACTGAACTACTTTATTACTAATAAATTCACTAAAATTAAGTTGATCGACCGAATAACGACGACTAACTATTCAACAGTCATACAAAGAACTTATTATGAGAGAAATATAATTAGCTGTTCACAAACTGCGTTCAATAGTATCCGTATCTTGTCGACGTAAGATGAAGTCACCACAATAGGTATAAAAATAAGAAAACGTCAATGTTTCAGAACGAGGCCAAAAAGGCCCTGAATAGAATTGCACCGAAGTGAAAATATTTTCGGATTTCTAATTTTCTGAAATGACCTTATACAGATGTTCAGAAAATAAAGGTGCATCACATCGTTAATTTACGGAAAAAATTTATTGTGCGGGTGGCAAATAGAAAACTAACACAATTTATCAAAAAGTGTCTTTGCCTTGAGACAAACTGAGAGCCACAAACCTTATTTCGCTTATCAACTGAACCGTGACCTAATATTCTGGAAATTGTCAAAAATTTATGCAAATTATATTTAACTAGATAAACAAAAATTCTAATTAATCATTCAGGTGTAAAATTGCAGCGAAATGTTAGCAGTTGTTACGGGTACATACATGTCATACGATGAACTCTTAAAATGCATTTTTTGTGTTGCTATTATTGTCTATCGACGTTTTCCAATGAAATTCTATTTTGAATCATAGATACGGTTACCCAATTTAATTTAAACTTAATTCTTAGTTTTGAAACACAACTTTTAAGGTAATTCAATCTCCTGAACTTTTTTTGGTGTGTATTTCCAATAAATTTAATTTCGAATGTTCCTTTGTATTTTAACAAACATAGTAGTAGAGTCTAGCCAAAGCAACCACTTAGAACAATTTTCATTTAGTGCGGGAAATTGAAATCCTCTAAAACAAACAGGAGCATTATAATCCAATCCCTGATTCCAATCATTTATCACAAGACGGCACCTGCATGCATGCCGCAAGTATGCAGAAGCTTTGCTCTCCAGTTCAATTTGCACGCTCTAAATTGGAAATGAAAGCAGCGTAACGCGGGAGATGGAAGGCCCGTTTCCCACAATCTGGCAGAGCTTAACTTTAGCTTCTGCAGTAAAGGAAATCTTGTGAAGCTTCTTGGTAAGCTAGATATCCTTTCTGGAAAATTGAAAATTTCACGTATACAGAGGCGCCCGGTTTTGTGCATTCTGATCGTATATCTATCGTCCTTTGAGCAATTTTTTTCATCGTTGATATTTTATTCCTCTTTGCATATTTTATTTGGGGCTCACGTATGCATATTAAAACCACTTCCGAATCACTTTTATGCAAACAACCTAAAGGCTTATGTATTGCACAAATTCTGGCAACACCATCAGTCATTCATTTTTTATTTGCAAAAATTGTACTGTGACACATCCAGCAAGTTCGCGTTCAGGAGGTATCCCCGGGAGTAGCTTTCAAAACTTTTGTGAATAATTGATTTAGCCATAAAACGGAAGTAAATTATTTTTAATGGAAATCGAAATGGTCGTTTTAATGCGCTCCATAAGCATGTTTTCGCGAACTGTAAATCGTTAAAGAAATATGGGAAGCTACATAGCCAACGTGACAGGAAGTTAAGCTTTTTAACGTGGTGTTTATTGCTGCTAATTTTATTGCCCAATTAGCGCAGAATTCACAAAAGAATCGCTACAACGCGTGTCGAAATTTTTTCTTTTCCAATTCTCCATTTCGTTTTAAGGGTGCAGTATACTGTAACTGGGTACGAAATAAAGAAATGAAGAAATTGCGGTCCTGAAAATCAAATACTTAGAGTTAAACAGTATTTAATTGTAAAATAAAGATACTTGTAACATTTTTTTTCACATAAAGCAAATTTTTTTTTGTATCTTTTTTTTTCAGGGCATTGTTTTAGATGTAAGTTGCATCCTGTCGCTCTCCTTTTGATGATGTTGATGATTTCATATATTAGTATTTACAAAAGATTATTTTACAGTATTGTTATTACTAAATAAATCAGGTGATAAATGTGAAATCTCGAACTATAGACACATTGCTAATCTTTGTTGTATATCCAAGATTTTTGAGGCACTTATTTGCGATGTTCTATACTTCCACTGCAAGCCGTTTTTGCAGCCGTTTCAACATGGCTTCATTAGGGGTAAGTCAACTACCACCAATTTATTGGAATTTTCAAACTTCTGTATTTCTGCAATTGAAGGTGGTAAGCAGGTTGACTGTATTTTTACTGATTTCAGCAAAGCTTTCGATAGAATAAATCATAGAATTCTTATTCTCAAACTCTCCCTTCTTAGGTTTCCGCGAGTTTTTGTAAATTGGATTCATTCGTACTTGTCTGAACGCACTCAGAAGTTTTCTTTTCGTAGAGCTCTATCTGATGCATTTTCAACACTTCCTGTGTACCGCAGGGCTCCCACCTTGGCCCATTGTTTTTATAATTTATATCAATGATGTATCTGCGATACTGTCTAACTCAAATATTCTTTGTTATGCCGACGACGCTAAGATATTTCGCACTGTGTCTGACAATGCCGATTGCCTACTCTTAAATTCTGACTTGGACGCCTTTCAGAATTGGTGTTCCATTAACGACCTTCCCCTAAATATT
This sequence comes from Leptarthrus brevirostris, assembly GCA_964036015.1. Taxonomy (NCBI): domain Eukaryota; kingdom Metazoa; phylum Arthropoda; class Insecta; order Diptera; family Asilidae; genus Leptarthrus; species Leptarthrus brevirostris. The sequence goes on along the minus strand of OZ038372.1, from coordinate 134,485,358 downwards.
AGCAAGTGTACATCTATGTCTTTCTCACGAAAAAGGTCTCCATTTCTATATAACTTTACCATAGAGGATTGTCCTCTAACAAGAGTTACTAAGACTAAGGACCTGGGTGTTTGGCTCAATTCTCAATTTTCTTTTCAGTCAACAAGGCTAATATGACTCTTGGTTTCGTGAAGAGGTGGTCAAGGGAATTTGATGACCCTTACATTACAAAGCTCTTATATTGCACTTTTGTCCGGCCTATTCTGGTATATGCCTCTCTAGTCTGGTCACCGCTCTATGTGTCATATATCAATCGCATTGAAGCTGTTCAACGGAGGTTCGTTATTTTTGCCCTTCGAGGCCTTCCTTGGAATAACTCCCTTATATTACCTCCTTATGTTGATAGACTTAAGCTCCTGCACTTGGACACACTTGAAAAGAGACGCCGTAACGCCGGGCTCCTTTTTGCTTTCGACTGCATTCGTTGGTCCATTAATTCTTCTGTTCTCTTGGGTCGTTTTGGCATATCGGTTCCAGCTCGCTCCCTAAGGAATCACGACTTTCTTCGGTTACATTTTCATCGTACTAATTACGGATTAAATGAGCCTATCACATCGATGTCGCGATTTTTTAATTCCGCTTTTAATTGCATTGATTTTCATCTATCACGTAATCACAAAGCTGACTCCTCGCTTTGTTGAGGTTACTTTTTGGTTTTTATTGTGCTTTTTACTTTTTATTTGCTTTTTATTCACTTTAGCACTTTTATTTTCTGAATTTATATTTTGCGAATTCTCTTCTTGTTCTTTGTTTTTATATGATTTGTTATAGTGTTTTTATTTAGTTTTTTTATTTAGTTTATTGTTTAGTTCTTTTTAATAGTAATCAGCATATTGATGAAATATTGTAAATGAATAAATAAAAATCAATCACATATTTCTTAATAATAAATAAGCGCTTTTTTTAGCGGAAGAGGTGAAAATCTTCCAAAAGACTGAGTATTCAGTTATCTCACTGTCGCCGCTATCCTCGGTTTCCTGGGTCACTGCTAGAATCCTAGCCTATTTGCAGGAATCCATGTTATCCCACCGTCTCCAGCGTTCCTTCTTGGTCCATGCGTTAATTACAACCTTCACCCCTACGGCATTGCCAGGACAAGTAACCTCCTCCGGATTAACCGTAGCTAACCCTTCGGAAGGCAGGTCTGCATCTTCTACTGGTGCGTGTACAAGCGGAAATTTTTTTTTTTGGGAGGGGGGAAAATGCTTTATGCACCGCCAGGGCGGTGCCTTGCCCTGGTGTGTGGGACTCGCACCCACTAAAAAACGACCTACTTTCAGGCATGTCTTCACCCCGGGATTACTTTTTGTATTACTTCAGGGTGGTATCTATTACGCCATCATTGGCTTCTTATGTTCTAGGTCTTATCCTACTACAGTTCGTCCAGTGCTTCTGCGGTTTCCTTTTTCTTTTGTTGCAGGATCTTCTGGATAGATACTGCAACTTGGTCCCATTGCGATTTACCTCTGAGCATGCTGTTCACTATGTCCTCGGGCGTGAATCCCCCGAGCTCTTCTTCTGTAAGGGTCTAGCATACCCTCCACCTCCACTCCTACAGAATTACCCCAGGAAATGCCATTCGCGACCCAAATACTCCTGGGTTCTGCAGTGGGGACGATAACACCGCAGACTCCCTTGGCATGGCCTACCACAACCTTGGAGTTAGGGGTATTTTCAAGAGGTTATCTCCTCCCGCATTAGTTACTTGGCTACGTTCTATGATGTATTTCCCTGTTGCTACCGCTTGGAGGTGTAACTAACACTTGAGAATGTTCAGATGAAGATCGCCGTGTCCTAGAAGGCTTCAAATCGTCCGTCCATTCTCCAGCAACCAATAAGCGCTTTAAGTACCTTACTATACAAAAAAATTTACTCATAATTACGTTTAACATAACTTAAAAGATGATTTTTGAACATTATCACATTCCTTTCATTTTTTAAGTTCTTTGGTAATTGGTTAAACATCTGTAGATCACGATATTTTGGGCTCTTGATGATCTCAATGAATTCAGCCTGAAGTCTCCCATATTTCTTTAAAGGTTCGGCTGTTGTTCACTTGTTATGCGCCCTAAATCCATACAGTGAACGTCCTTGTTATTTTGTGCTTGTTAGTAGAACTATTGATTCTGCACTCAGTATTATTAGTATCAGAATTCTCATTTTATCGTGCGCTGGAATTATCGTAACCTAAACCTGAAAGAAGGATTACCTACACCTAAGTCAAGACGGCATGTTTCAAAATAGGATGACTCAAATTGACGACTAACCCCGTTAACGCTGTTGAGCCTTTCATTTCATTTGAAGTATCTATGTGCACTCGACGATTCTATATGTGCATCCTTTCATTTCACTTGATATTAGATCTTCACAATCTTGATGGAACATTCTTCAGGGATTTTCATCCTAAATTACTTTGTATTTGCAAACATAATGAAATAAATTATAAATTGTATTTAGTAAAGTAAGGTAACTTTTTAAAATTTTAGAATCTTCATAACAGCACTTCTTTAATTGAATTTTAAGTTCGAGTCAAGTTCAAGTAGTATTAATTTTGATAATCTTTGCGTAATGTATTGTGCTCACTAAGTCACCAAGTCACGAAATGATTAAAGTAAGAAAGCTATTTAAATACACACGGTTATCCTTGGACTATCACATCACGTCAATCTCGGGAAATGAAATACATATATTTATAAAGGAATCCAGGTCTCTCTATCAAAAGTGAAACAAAGGGGTAGAAAAGCTGAAAGCAAACAATAACATATATATTCAAAACTTCAGACAATCTAAGTGTATAAAGTTACGGACTATCCATACGCAATTCAAAAGACAATATTAAAAATATTGGAAGCTAGTTACGTGAAAGCAGATTTATTTTGTTACAAAACAATTGAAGTGTTTTGAAGAGACTGCCATCGAACGGGCCCATGGCCCACCGGATGCTGCAAAAGTACCAATATCATAACTATATTTACTAGAATGGTCTAGAAAGCTTAGCCAACCACAGCTTCCTTCTCATCCCGACCTCGGAAACGACAAGACATGCCCAAAGAAATTAAAAGAAAGGCTAACATTGCACAGTATTTAAAATCTAAAAAAAAAAAATTAACATTATGAAAAGTATGAAAAGAAATAATAATTAAAGAAAAGGAACAAAGTGGATGAAATCTACAAAAAAAAGAGAGCGAAACAAGGGAAATCTACATAGAGGGAATTGCACGACCGCGTGCAAATAAAACTATATTGAAAAGGACGAGGTGGGAAGCATCAAGGATAGCCGAAATAATAAAACATAAGTATAACAGTTAAATTTTGATTTAAAGGGAATTTGTGGATAGGCGAAGACGGTGATCTTAGCAATTATTTTTGGGTTTACTTTTCTCTTCGTTATTATTTTTGAATAAAGTAGCTAATATTACATATAATGATTTATAAATTTTCTTTCAATAAATGCTTTCCTGAAATCTCAGGTTATTATTTTACAGGTTTCATGGTCTCCCCTGCCTTGTATTAAAGACCATGTGGCGTCCAATTTTTCATTTTATTTCAGCAATAAACCCATACCCTTTCTACTGGACTAGCAAATACATCCTTGAGGAGGACATATCACACACTGACATACGAAACAGCTTGACATATATATTCAGTGGCATAGCGTAGTTTTTTGCCACCCGGTGCTAATCCTAAATTTGCCGTCCACTATTTGGCAATTAAGCAAAAAAATCTGTAAAAAATATATGATACTATGTCAAATCGATTAAAAATTAAAAATTTTATTCAGCGTGTTTTTTGCAACGCAAACTCTTTAATGCATTCGTCAATGTTAATTTGTATCTCTTGTTCGATTGCCAAATTAGCTAGATTTGTTAATCTCAACGTGGGCATTGTAGATCTTAAATAATTTTTAATCAGTTTTAATGTAGAGCGGCTTCTCTCAGGACTGGCATTACTTATGGCAGCCGTGAGGAATATTCTCAGCAGTATAACTATATTAGGTAACCCTCCTTCAAGTTTGGGCCGGAATCGATAAGTCCTTTCTTACAGTCTGTTGTAACTACGAAAGCCCGTAGACACACGTACTCAAGCTTAAACTCTTCTCTGTCAATATCTTGAGGAGCTTGGTTGAGGTTGCATTCCTCATCATCGACGCCTAATATTATTGCAGACGTTAGGAAGGCATATTTTTCGGCCAAATTCTGGAGCTGCTGGAACCTTTCTCGAATTTCAGCAGTTACTCTATCTAATGAAGAAAACATTTTTCGTTTTAAATCTTCTTCGAACGATCAGCTGGCATTAATTTATTCATTAATCATTTATAATTTTTGTAGCTGTTTTTGTAGTTTTCTGAATATGTGAACCTTCTTCATCATAAAGTAGTTTATAAAAAAAAAGTTGAACCGACTTCAGAAAAGCGTTAAAAAGCATATTTTAAATTAATATCTATTACATTTTTTATATTAATATCTATTACGACATTTTGAAGTCTGTGCAAATTAAACAAACCAATCAACTACAGCAAAAGTATTTAATCGTCGTTTCTTATCATCCCGTGAGCTGAAACGTTCAGGTAGTATTTTCAAATGTGGTTCTGTAGTTGTTTTATTTGTTTAATTTACACTGACTTCAAAATGTCGTAATAGATATTAATTTAAAAAATATTTTATGCTTCCTAGCGCCTTTTGGGAAGTCAGTTCAACTTTTTTTTGAAACTATTTTATTTTTCTCTTTTTATTGTCTTCTACTCTATACAACGAAAAAAGAAACATCCAAATCGGTCCACGCATTAAAAAGTAAGGTTCAACCCCCTACCCAACCTCCATCCCACAACAATTATTTTTCTCGTGGTATCAATCAAGGAACATACTCTACCGAACAGAAAAAAATATCACAACAGCAAAAGAACCATCCAAATCGGTCCACGCGTTACAAAGTTAGGTTCCACTTCGCACCCCACCGCCCGCCCACCAACATTTTTTTCTCGTGGTATTAACCAAGTCCACGCGTTACGGAGTTATACTACCCCTCCCCCACCTTAGGCCAATTTTTTTTCTCCTATTAGCTGGGGGATCATATTCTGTACAACAAAAAAAGAACCATCCAAATCGGTCCACGCGTTACAATGTTAGATTTCACCCCTACCCCCACCCCACCAAAAATTTTTTTACATAGTACCAATCGCTGAAAATACTCTACGCAACAAAAAAAGAATCATCAAAATCGGTCAATGCGTTACGAAGTTTTGCCCGGTCAGACATAACAAAAAAAAAATACCCGTCGAACTTAGAACCTCTTTGTTTTTGAGAAGTTGGTTAAAAACGGGGAATCCTTTTAGAAATTTTTTACACAAATAATCCACAAAGTTAACCTTATAGTATCACTACACCGAGGTACTTAAATTCATTTACACAATCTCAACCATTTGGGTGTTACAGCCTGATTCATAAATTTCATTTATGCACATTACTCTTTTATGTTTATCTTTCTACTTACACAACACAGCGACATCAAACAAAGGCTAAAAAACTACTATCCCAATTATCTTTTTATTGTTTTCAGCAATGTTGATATAAGTCCTACCATTGGAGGTACAGTAATTTCCAAAAGTGAAAAAATGTTTTCCGATTACCTAAAATTCATCATTTTCACAAATTTTCTCCGAAATTTATGTAATTAGTACACCTCTCCTTTATTTTTATTAGATTGCCCATCTTATTACTTTTCTAGAAAGTGCACCATATCCACATAGAGAAAATATGTAGAAATTTATACGTAGAAATCCTATCGGAGAATATTATAAAAATCAACAATTTAACAACAACAACAACAATTTGCTTTTTTATTGAATTTAAAAATAATTACAATTAATCTATATATATATAAGTAACAAAAGCCGTTCAAAATGTCCACCGCCACTTTGGATGCATGCCAACTATCTCCTTCCAAATCCCTGTTTAAGGCGTATATCAGCCAGCCTCTCCCATATTTTCGTCGCTACATTCCCAATTCTGTTAACTAAATCCTCCCTAGTGTTAACAGGGATTGAAAAAACTTCATCCTTCATTGTTCCCCATAAGAAGAAGTCCAATGTGGTAAGGCCTGAAGATCTAGCAGGCCACGGAATCGGTTCACCTCGTCGAATCCAGCTGTTAGTAAATTTTTCACTTAGTATTGCCTTCACAATGTCAGCAGTATGCGCTGGTGCTCCATCGTGATGGCAAAACATGTCCGTTCAATTATGTACAGGGATGTCCTCTGTTAGATCTGGTAGTGTATTCTCGAAAAAGTCGGCATAAATGTGACTGTTGAGCAGTTGGGGCAAAATGAATAGTCCAACGAAATGGTTGCCGATAATATCAGCCCAAAGATTGACACTGAATGTCTGCTGGAATTAGTTAACCTTTGTCCCGTGTGGGTTAGTTTCCGACTAGGTATGGAGGTAATGGAAGTTCGTTATACCATGCCTGGTGAATTGAGATTCATCCGTCCACAGAATTCAGTCCAGAAACCCCCGGTCATCAATGTCGCGTTTCAGAAGCCAAGTGCTAAATTCCAGTCTTCTCTCGGAACCTCCTTCCAGTAGTCCTTGGACTGGGTGATGGTGATGGGGACGTAATCCCTCTCGATGAATAACCATCCAAAACTTAGATGAAGGCACGCCTATTCGTCTTGCGACTCGGCTCGTGCTATTCCCAGGGTCTTGCCTCACGATGGTGATTATTTGCTGCTCGACGTCGGCAGAAGTTCCCGCAGTTTCGGGTCGTGTCTCTCTGGCCTGTGAAGTTAAACTTCCTGTTTCTTTTAATCTTCGGAAAGTCCGTGTAAATACCCCTCTTTGGAGTGTTGACCGATTATGGAATCTCCTTTGATATTCCTCTCTCGTTTCCGTCTACTACACCATAAATGTAAATAATGTCCGCGTATTCTTCAAAAGTTAATTTCTACAATTTTTTAATAATTTTTTCTTAAAAACAACAGTGCTTATTCATTTGTTTTTCAACTATGATAAGTGTCTTGCAGACTCACCCCTTTTTATAGCAAAGGGGTACGAGTAACAGAACGCCAGGATCCAAGGGTGCGAATTCTGGCTAACACAACCTAATATCGTCACTAAAACAAAATTGCACTAACATTTTTGTAACTTGTTTGCAGCAATAATTAAAATTAATTACCTTTTAACCCAAAACAAACATTTTCGACCTTTTATCTTAAAGATTTTGTTTATTTAAAGAATTTCCTACCTAAATCGCAATAAAATAATTAGCCAAACTTGCCATGTTGGACCTTTTTGGAAAGGTATTAACATGTGCAATTGAACAAAAATAAAAAACCGAAGTATTAATTACATGAATTTCCGAGAAAATTTGGGAAAATTCTGAATTTTAGGTAACCACAAACCATTTTTTTCACTTTTGGAAGTGACTGTACCTGCAATGGTAGGAGTTAGATCAACATTGTTGACAATTTTGGAAAGGTAACCGGGATAGAAGTTGTTTAGCGTTTTTTTGAGAGTAGAGTTAAGTTCACCTATAGCCACGAGTTGACACGTTCATTATAAATATAGTAAAATGTTTTAAATTAAAAACTCAGTTTTTGCATTATCAGGGAGTCCACAAGAAATTTTCTCATCCAAGCTAATATTTTGGCCCACTCAAGTAGGAACATATTTATCTTCTCCAACAGTGAGGCGCCAGGAGAACAAGACACTACTGCCTATCTTATGCGAGGGCGCGGCCATTGTCAGGCCAAAATAACGCTCCTTCGGAAGCCCTTCTTGGATCCCAGAGAGCAATCCGCTCCACGAACTGTTACACATTTATTTCATCGAAATTTCGCATTTTCAGCGCCATATTGCTATAAATTTCTAGGATTCAAAAGAATCCAAGTAAAGATGCCGATTTTTCATTAAAAAGTAAAAAGTTCATGAAATTTAGTCAACTCAAGTTAGCCATATTGAATTCTCTTCGAAAAATTTTGAAAATCTGACCTTAGATTGTGAACGAGCAGATCTTTTGACATAAGAAAATATTGACTTGTTATTGATTTTTAAATATTTTTTACGTTCCTTAATAAAAAAAAAGCCTGGTGCTTTGCTGCTTTGCGCTGTTAGAGCCGGAATACCTTGCTCGGTCGCTTAGTTTGCTTAGTCTGGTGACCTTGAGCTTCTATGCGTCACCCTAAAGTTTCCTCAGAGATCCTTATAAGTAGTGATCGTTTACATTCCCCACTGCTCATCCTCTCGTGTGTTTGAGTCACTTTCTGCGTTCCTTGATCGCTTCGGTGACATCATGCGGTCCAGCGACGAAGCTGTTGTTTCCCGCGACTTCAACTTTCCCACAGTCGGCTGGACTCAATCTTCTGAGACCGAAGATCTGCTGCCTTCCTGTTCATGCTGTCCTTTCTGGATACCTGTACCTCGGTTGGTCTTACGAAGTGTAGCGATGTCACTAATGACTCAGGAAGGCTGGACCTTACTTTCGCGACGAGCCTTGAGAGCTCCTTGGTGAGTAGGTGCCAGTCTCCCTTAATCCCGGAGTCCAAGCATCATCCTGCACTTCAGATTCTCCTCTGCTTCGAGGCCCCCGACTGCTCCTCTCCTTCGCTTGGCGGTTGCGGTTTTTTCTTCTATCCTCAATGACTGGCTTCTGGGCTATGACTGGGCGAACGTATTCGCCGAGTCCGACATCGAAAAGGCTGTTTGCTCATTTTATAATGACCTCTATACATGCTTTACCCAATGTGTACCGGTCTCCTCTTCTGGTTCTCCCCGTTCGTCTCAGCCCAGGATGGACGGCCTCTTACGACATCTTAAAAACCTAAAGAGTAAGAAGGCTTGGAAAAGATTCTGTTCCTCTAGGAGCGACGTGGATTACCACGTCTACCACGACCTTTATCTTCGGTACTCTCGCGAATTGCAGACATCCTACAATCGATTTCTGTCCAGCATGCGGTACACTCTGCATTCTAGCTTCAAACAGTTTTGGAGTTTTAATAACTCTGATGGCTTCCCATCCTCGGCTCAGATATCTTGAAAGCAATGACCCTAATGTTGTGGCAAATATTTTTGCCGATTTCTTTCTTACATCGTTCTGTGATTCTGACTGTGATACTAGTTTACCGAATTTTACCCGCTTGTCCAGGCTTCCTCACACCTCCCTCGAATCCAAGGGCTTAGTCTTCGATGTCGCCACGATCGCTGAATACTTGCGTGTGGCCCCGATGGTATTCTTTCGTCTTCCTTGAAAAAGTGCTGTTCTTCGATTTATCATGTTCCTTGTTATCTGTCTCTATGCTGTCGTCGTTTTCCCTCGCATTGGAAGGATTCTGCGATAATTTCTTTCTTTCCACAAGCAGTGCGACAAGTCGGCGATCTCCAATTATAGACCCATTGCTAACTTGTGACATGTTGCGAAGGTTTTTGAGGCCTTAGTCAGTGACGTGCTTCACTCTCACTGCAGACCCTTTATTGGCTCTTTTTAGCATGGCTTCGTCAAGGGTAAGTTTACCACCACCAATTTGCTCGAATTACTACATGACTGTCTACTCCTGATTGAGTCAGACTTTCAGATTGACGGCATCTTCACTGACTTCAGCAAGGCCATTGACAGAATTGACCACAAGATACTCGTTTGGAAGATTCATTTTCTTGGCTTTCCTCCACTTTTTATCGATTTCCTGTCCTCCTACTTGTCGGGACTCACTCAGCGTGTTCTGTTCCGCGGTGCCCAATCTAAATTAATTGTTGTTTCTTCTGGGGTGCCTCAGGGCAGCATTTTTGGCTCTCCTCATCATCTTTATTAATGATGACTCCTGGCGGGCTCCAGAACATTGTGTTACGCTGATGATGCAAATATTTTCCGTGTTATCTGGTGCGCTGATGATTGTGCCCTCTTAAGTTCCGAGATCCGCATTTTCTGCGACTGGTGCTCCAGCAACCGTCGCCCCCTTAATCCTACCAAATGCACCGTAATGATCTTTACCCGCCGAAGATGTCCCATCCTCCTTGACTACTCTTAGGATGGTTGCGTCCTGAGTAGGCCAGATAAGGTCAAGAATTTGGGGGTAGTTCTTAATTCCTTCTTTTGCAGGAAACGATCAACTCCCCCGAACTTCTCAATGATGTTGGTATTTGCGTCACGGCCCGGTCCTTGAAGAGCTCCGACTTTTGCCATGTTCCATTCCACTGAACACTTTACGGAATGCATCAGCCAATTTCGTCGATGTCACGCCTTCTTAACGAATGCTCAGCCTGCATCGAACTAGGTTATTCTAGGCAGCAGTTGAAATACCAATTAAGGTTTTTTTTTTAAATAAAATTTAGTTCTAGTCGTTGCCTTAATATTTCGTAATTTTTATTGTATTAGCCAGCTTGTTTATAAATAAATAAAATAAGTAAATGAATTAGAATAGCTCAAAAACCTGACGTCATGGAGCAATTCTGGAAAAATTACCTCGGAAACGACTATTCATTGTCCGGGGGCAAAATCTTGCAGGGTTCGTGTAATTAACTGATTCTCGACCTAAGGAATGTAAATTTTTATTTCTTAAATAAACATATTCCTGGTCGTTACTTTAAGTATCGGTGCAATGCGGAAATAGCAATGGAAATCTGAACAATGAAATTTATCAAAAACATTTTGTCAAAAGAATTTCAAATCTGCCGAAATAAGACAAATTGCCGTAAAATGCTAAACTGATGAGAGCGATTGAACCGCTGAGTCCCAGTTACCCAGGTGTTTTAATGAATCTCATCATTAGCAGGCACAGAGGGTGGTTTCTTCATTCAATTCAATATTGCGAACATCATCTCCAGGTAAGTGTAAGATCAATCTTCGTGATTGGGTGCGTCATTCTTACTGCTTAAGCGTTTTACGTTTTGTTCTACTTCAGAATCTGACAATGCAAGAATGACAAATATATGAGACTTCGAATGAATTTGTGTCAGCAGAACACAAATAGCGCACCCAAAATTTGTCGTTAAATCATGAACTGTTATTCCAATTACTATAATAATCCGTTAAATGAACCAATTTTTGTACGTAATTCGAAAATAATGTCGCTTTGTTGGAACTTCTCCCTCCAGGGAAACCTTAAAATGAATAACAAAAAACCGAAACACCACTCTCGGCGCTTTCAAAAATGTTTACGAACCAATTATCGGAAAATTCATATTAATTACACAAAAAGCATTAATTTATTAAAAAACTAATAACTTTCGCGTAGATTGCCAAATGAGCGTGGATAATTATTGTTAAATTCCAATTTTAATGTAGGCTGCGACGACTCCCGGTCCCCCGGAAAGTCATAAATTTTATTTTCGTGTAAAAAAGTGCAGATATTTTCGCATGGTGAAGCTTTTAATTTCACTTCACTCGAATAGTGATAAAAAAAATTACTTGAAAATTACCTCACTCGATTCGCGGAGATTACGTATGGCGCCGTTGATTCCCAAACCTCAGGACTGTTAAAACGCTGCCAAAAAATACGCGATGGCTTTTACTCGGCCATTGCGTTAAAATGATTGAAATTCGCCATAATTTTGGAATTTATCACGTGAAAGTCCGAGTTTACGTCCGGTCTGGTAGTAAAAGGAAGTTTATTTCTTACGCTGAAAATTACCACAGAAACCTTTGAGCCCAGGCCTTTTCTTATATAACCCGATTTTATTGTAATATACTCGTACTTAAGATTAAAGTGGTTTTAATCCTCTCACAAAGCGGACGCGTAAATAATTAATGAACTTTTACGCAACTTGCTGAAAAGTTACCTTGCTAAGTGATTAGGGAATTTCGCAGCTTTCTGAATTTTATAGGTACTCTTTCCTATCCTTTTATGTAAAGACTTTTTAATGGCGAATCTTTACCATATCTGATATTCCCTTCACAACAATTAATTAATTGAAGTATTTATAATTTCTGAAGTGACGTTGTCGAATTCTTGGATACATGTATATTTAGGTTGCTACTTAAGTTTTGAGATATGACAACACCAGTATGAATAAGTCAAATCTCACATTGTCATCATAAAGTTCGACATTTTTAATAGCAATCGTGTACTCATAGACAGCCTATTCTAGATACAAGCCCCAAAGGTGACATTAACAGCTGATCATTGTTGGTATAAACGCACCAAAACTTGCCACAATAGTCATAAACGAAAGTTTGGGGAGTTTGGCGTAGTATTTTTCGCAATATATTTGAAGTCTTATTACAAATAGATTTTACTTTAGGTTAACCTACAAATGTTTTTAACATTTGAACACGATAAAATGTGGCTATCTTATAAAATTTTCATGTGTTTTAAAGGGAAAACTCTCTTGTGCTCGTTTTGCTGAAGTATTGAGCTTAAAATGCGTCAATGACATCAGCGTTTCTTTTTGGGTTTGGTTTCGAGAGTGTTCAGTTTTATTTGTGTGTGCAAGGATTGGTTAATCTGTGTAACAACAAAAATGCAATAATGACGAAACGCTTGGTGGTGAAATGGCCGAATTATCATGTTTTCCGGGCTTGTATCTACAGTTGGCTGTAACTCAGAACGATTTGTCATACGAGTGCTATTTGTGTTGTTTACAGGTACTTGAAACATTCATCTTGGTAAAAAAATGGAATTAAATCGTGAATAATTTCGTGCGATGATTTTCTATGCCTTTCGACGTGGATTAAACCAACAACAGTGTTCCGATTAACTGGCTTCGCCTTTCAGTAATGACGCACCATCTCGAGCCACCGTGTTTCGCTGGTTTTCCGTATTTAAGAGGATTTTCTCATGAATAATTTTCAAAAAATCAAATTTTGTTTTTTTACATATTTCGATTCCATTCACATTCAAAAATTATCTCCTAAAATTTCACAAAGAAATTCTCACTAGAAAAAAAGTTATAGTTACATTTGTAACGACGTCTGCGCATGAATAGAAACCGGTTTCTATTCATACGTTGAGCGCGACGCTCCGAAACTTACGAGTTTTTCTCGAAACTACCATTTTCAAACTGGTAGGACATTTTTCTCCGAATCTACTTGACCGATTCTAATAAACCAAAATCTTTTTGATTATCTATAAGAAAAACTAGACTAAGGCTCTAAAACTTCAAAAAACTACCCTGTCTTTTTTAATACAGGGTGTTTCAGATCTGACGTGCCAACATGAATGGGGTGATAGATCTCACCTAGCCAAACAAAAAATTGTACGGCAGGGGGAGGAACTCTCAACCGTTTGTCAGTTACAGGGTGATTCATAAATTTCAGTTTTTCATGGTATGCACATTACTCTTTTATTTTTATCTCTTCATCTACCCAACACAGCTACATGAAACAAACGCTAAAAAACAACTATCCTAATTACCTTTCCAAAAATTTCAACAATGTTGATCTCACTACTACCACTGCAGGTACAGTCACGGCCAAAATTGAAAAAAATGTTTTGAAATTACCAAAATTTCAGCATTTTCTCAAATTTTCTCCAAAATTCATGTAATTAGTGTTACTCTTTTTTACTTTTATTGGATTTCCTGTCTTATTACCTTTCCAAAAAGGTGCAACATGTCCACGTAGGGAAAGTATTTAGCAATTTATACGTAGAAATCCTATCGGAGAATATAATAAAAATCAAAAAATTAAAAAAATTAAACTAATATTAACTCAAAAATTCTTTTTATTGAATTTAAAAATAACAGTAAAAATAAAAGTAACAAAAGCCGTTAAAAATGTCCACCGCAACTTTCGATGCATTTCAGCAACCTCCTTCTAAGTCCCTGTCTAAGGCGTATTGCATTCCCAATTCGGCCAACTAAATAGTCCCTATTATTAACTGGGCTTGAATAAACTTCATACTTCATTGTTCCCCATAACAAAAAGTCCAATGCTGTAAGGTATGGAGATCCAGCAGGCCAAGGAATCGGTGCACCTCGTTCAATCCAGCGGTTAGGATATTTTTTACCTAGTATTGCCTTCACAATGTTAGCCGTATGCGCTGGTACTTCATCGTGTTGGTGAAACATTCCTCTAAGATTTTCCATAGGGCTCTCGTCTATTAGATCTGGCAGTGTATTGTCCAAAAAGTCCGCATAAATTCCACTAATAAGCACTTGCGGCAAATGAATGGTCCTACCAAATGTTGTAGATGATACCAGCCCAAACATTAACACTAAACCTCTGCTGAAATGAGGTCACTTTTGCCCTGTTCGTGTTCGTTTAGGTATGGAGATTATGGAAATTCGTGATATCATTCCTGGTGAATTGACATTCATCTGTCCACAGAATTTGGTCCAGAAACGCTCGGTCGTCAATGTTGCGTTCCCGAAGCCAAGTGCTAAATTTCAGTCTTCTCTCGGAATCTCCTTGAGCTGGGTGATGGTGATATGGTCGTAATCCCCCTCGATGAATAACCCTCCAAACCTTAGATGAACACCCTCCTAATCGCCTGGCGACTCGTTTCGTGCTCGTCTCAAGGTCCTGCCTCACGATGGTTATTATTTGCTGCTCGACGTCGGCAGAACTTCCCGAAGTTTCGGGTCATGTCTTCATGTCGTGTGAAGTTACACTTCCTGTTTCTCTTAACCTTTAAAAAGTCCGTGTAAAGTCCCCTCTTTGGGGTGCTCGCCGGTTAGGGAATCTCATTTGACAGCCGCTCTCTCTTTTCTGTCTACTACACCATAAATGTAAATAATATCCGCGTATTCCTAAAATGTAAATTTTATCACTTTTAATAATTGTTGCTTAAAACAGCCGTACCAATTGATTTGTTTTTCAACTATGATAGGTATTCTTTCTGACTGACCCTTTTTTATAGCAAAATGTTCATCAGGTACGAGTAACAGAACGCCAGGATACAAGGGTGTGAATTCTAGCTAACACAAGCTAATATCGGCAATTAAACAAAATTACACTAACATTTCATAACTCTGTTGCAGCAATAATTAAAATTAATTACCTGTTATCCCAAAACAATCATTTTCGACCTTTTACCTTTTCTTTAAAGAATTTCCTACCTAAAGTGCAATTAAATAATTAGGTACTCAGGGAGTTCTAAGGTTGCGGTTTTTCTAACCCTGTGTCTACCTTGCCATGTTGCACCTTTTTGGAAAGAGAGTAAGATGGACAAACTTCGAACTATTTTTTTCACTTTTGGAAGTGACTGTACCTGCAATGGTAGGAGTTAGACTAATATTGTTGACAATTTTGAAAAGGTCATTGGGATATTAGTTTTATAGCGTTTGTTTGATGTCGCTGTGTTGGGTAGATCAAGATATAAAAATAAAAGAGTGATGTGCTGTTACGTTCCCACTTTTTTGTTGTTGTACCGAACTAAAAGAGATTTAATTAGAAAAGAAAATCAAATAAAACAAAAAATTTACCTATCTGTTGGTGTTCTGTCCTATCCTAAATATAGAAGTGGTGCTGCAAAAGATCTCATTTATTTACAGATATGCACAAAGATACACAAAAATACTTACTAAGGAAGAACAGAATAAACATTAAAGTTATTTTTGGGACGCTTCCAATTTCTTACGGCCGTCCTTTACGTATCCACCAAGTTCACACGTATAAGAACCTTGAAGATTACTGCGAATCACAAGCATTCCATCAAGAGATAACTTCTCAAGGCGAAAAGACGTTCCTGTGGCGATAACGACGAAACACGGGAACCACCCACTTGATCAATTATGCACCCTGGAGTTACAACTCTGTGATCTGTGGATCAACTGCTTACTACCCGGACTGGCAGACAAAAGGAAAGTAGGTAAAATTCTCACCTACTAGTTAAAACTGTCGGAATTTTTGGATGGGGACTGGATACCGGAAAAGATAGAATAGTGTAAGGTAATCTTGGATAAAGTTTAGGGAACGTTACAATAAATTTTGATTTAAAATTTCGCTAATAATTAAAATAACGTTGTAATATTTTGATTTTGAATAATTTAAAATTTTGCTAATAATTAAAGTAACATTGGAATATTTAATAATTTTGGGCTAAAACATAATAAGTCAGGAAAAAAGGTATAGGGAGGATAATTAGAAGTTACAAAAAAAAAGGAATTAATTACATATTGTTGTATAGGTATAAAAATAAGGACAGATAATTAACTGGAAGTATTTTTGATATATAAAATTTTGAGAAAAGAAAATTAGTAAAGGGGAACATGTTAGCTCTAAGGATATTTAAAATGATTGGATTTTAGTTTATTAGGGATTTAGGAATAAGAAAGTAAAAGCAATACCTGTAGAATTATTGTAAAAACGGAAAATGTCGACGCCGGCGAATTTTGACAATCTACAAAAAAATTGGAATTTTATTGAAAATCTTTACATTGGAATTTAGAAATAGGAAAATTAAAAGCGTTAGGGAATACTTACCTGCCTCAACTCCTTCCGTTTCAGCGAAAAACAACATTAAAACCCACTACTTAACCTCACTACGAAAACATCCGACTTTTGTGTGGAACTGTAATTTTTGAAAATAAAACCGGATATTTTTAGACTGATCGTAACCCAAAGGATAAGGTGGTTAATATATTACTGTGGAAAATTAAGGAAGAAACATTTTATTTACACGTGAAGGCAGATGTCAACTTCAGACAAAATTCGTTAATTATAATGAATTTCAACCAAGACGGATTTTTCCGAATACAGCAAATGAAATAGAAATTCTCAGCGTCAAATTTAATAGAATTATTTGTAAAATAATTTTACAAAATTAAAGGAATTTCCCAGTATTAGGAGATATTCCGCAGAAAATGGCATAATAGGGGCAGATTGGTTATATAACCACCCACTTTGGTATGCGAAGCGATCAGTCTAGTGTCATCGACCCGAAAGTAAAAAGGAGCTAGAAGGTTAGAAGTGCAGATTACGAACAAAACCGGCGGCAAAGACAAACGAACAAAAGTTAATTACAAGCGGAAGTTAAAAGCCAAAAGTTACAAGTGTAAAACAAGGAAATTGGAAAAAGGAACAGGGGAAAAGTGAAAGGACGAGACTAGAAAGGCCGAGTGGCAGGTCAAATGGAGCGGAGGAAATTTTGGCAAGATAAGTAGACGCCATATTTTGTTATTGGTTTTTGTAACAAGTAAATTAGCAAATTTGATTTTCTTTCGTTAAAAATATACTTAAGGGTACATATAAATATTAATATATAATCAGAAATACATAATTTTAAAACTTATAAACGAATTATAAATCGCGAATCGTGAATGGGGTCGTGTGTTGACATTTTTCGTCATCTAAGTCTTTGAGATATTTGTTAAAGTTAAGTGAGATATTTTAGTTGAGTGGAAATAAAAAATTAGTTGCAATTTTGTTTTATCTGAAGTAAAATATTTTGTTTTATTTGAGTTCGTGGACTCTAAAACCACGTGGCGCCCAATCCTTCAAAGTGGAAATAAATTAGCTTCGTATATATTTTTTTTTAACCCACCCCTCACCTGAGCGAGCCAGTTACACCATTTGGGGGTGTAACAGTGCATACCATGAAAAACTGAAATTTATGAATCACCCGGTAACTCCCAAACGGTTGAGATTGCCCCCCCCCCCCCCCTGCCATATAATTTTTTGTTTGTCTATTTGAGATCTATCACCCCACTCATTTTGGCACGTCAGATCTGAAACACCCTATATAATTTTGGGTGGTATGAAAAAAAGTACACTCCCAGAGAAACGCCGATCATGATTTTCTATATATTTTCCAAATCCATCGTCAAAACCTCCACATTATAAAATGTTTCTCATTTTGTTCCACAGTGTTACCAGCGAAGACTTACATAGCTCCACAGTGGCTATGGATATGGCTATGGATAGGGCTAAACACAAAGAAAATAGCCAAACAATATCGTTTAACAGGCTTTATATTGGTACCGAAGATGAGTGACTAATAGAATGACTGCACAACACCTGTTGAAGATCTGTTGAGAAGGAACGTATCCAAATACGCAAATCGATAAAGGCGATAGCGCAAAATCGGAACAGGTGTAAGGTCGGTGTATTATTTTTTTTTAAATTTATTTAATTTTATGATTTTATGAGACGTGGTTGTGCGAACTAAGGGAGTCCACAGTTTAAATATAGGATAAAAGTTCGTACTTTAAACACAATACAATTAATAATCTGCGCTGTTATAGGCATAAATGTAACATAAAAAAGCATCTCCTTCTTTTTGTATCTTACATTTACGAGAGTAATTAAAATCATTAAAACTTAAGTAGATATCAGAAAATTTCCAATTTCCTGAGACGTGATTTTACAGAACTCGGCACATTATACAAAATTCAATAGAGAAAAAACATAAATTTACATAAGAATGAGAACAGTACTTAAAGGCTCTTAAGACATTAATCGCATAATTAAATTTGGAAAGTTTACGCCATATAAAGCAGAACTATTGAAAGTTCAAATTGGTCTCGTGTTTAAGTTTCCACTAAACTTGCTTTTGTTGGTTTAGAGCTTCCATCTCTGAAGTGCTTCCATGCTTCAAGACGGATGTCTTCCAATACAGGGAGCAAAATCGAATATGATAGTTTATTAGCGTTGTAATTATCTAGATAATAACTTACAGTCTGTATTTGCACGTCAATTTATGTAGGATATTGTTGCACTGATGACGACGTGCAAACAGTTTAATATCAGAAAACAATTTAAGATTTTAATTTTGAAATTGTATAGCAAGGACACTCTGAACTAATTGACTAGATAATGAAATAGTTTACGCTTAAAATAGCGGTTGTGGCAGTAAAGTTTTTCTAAAACACTTAAATTACACTGCAGTCATCGATTTAAATTCGGCAGTGAAAGAAGCAATCGAAAAAATATATTTAAAATTCTTGAAAAGCAAATAGGATTGGCCAATTTTGATACTCGAAACGAAATCAATTAATCAAATCCATTGATGAAATTTACCCTGGAATGCATTAATCATTGGCTCGAACCGCTGCCACTCCAAAAGTTTATTCATCTACCCCCAATAGTACCATCGAGCATCCTCCCCCATGGGTTGGGTACCCATTTTCTCGGAAATATCGAATCAAGAGTGGAATTTGTAATTTTTTGCGCTCCAGTACTCGTTCGTTATTATTTTCAATTTGCCAATTAAAGTCAAAATTAACATTCCGGAATGGTTATATATTCACAGCATCAGCACGAGCCAAGCAATATTACATAAGCCCAGGGGCTCAAGCTTTTATCGTTCATCTGGACGGACTTTGATGGAAGAATTTGCATGAATTTGCATGATATGCTCCTCCGGCCTGCCCCACACATCACAGGAACAGGAAGGAGAGCATATTATGTTGCGTGATGCCTTTTGAACTTAAATTTTTATTACGTGGCATTGAATTTGCTTTATCGGACCGTTCCACAAAAATAATGCCTCACTCATGGCAGTCCAGAATTTAATTATATATATATATATTTTTTAATATTGTCTAATAAATAGAGTATTTGAACGAGAGTTGTTTGTCTGTTCTCGAGCCCATCCAGGCCGTGCCGTACGACTATGGAAATTTTTTGAATTTCATAGTACATTGACTTTTCACAAGCAAATAATTTTTATATTTGTATTTCAACTAAAACTTAAATTTCAATTTATTTATGCACTTCACTTAATTCTGATAATTGCTACATAGTATGAAGCACTTTGTAGCTATTCGTCCGAATGCTCGCAAAGTATTTATACTAAAATCAATAGAGAGGGTATAACTAGTTTTATTGAAAGTCACAACCGAAGTATGTTTTTTTATCACTAAAATATGCTTTTTGTAATAAAAATGGTCTAGGTTTTATACAAATATAATTATTTATAATGGGTCATACGGGAAGATACCAAAAAATTTGTTAAAGAACTTTATTGTTTGAAGTGAATACATATGTAAAATTGTTCCCTATACGGGTGGCATTATTAAGAACCCGATGATAACGAAATCGGGGGTACAGTTTCATGTTGCAGCTCAAAAAATACCTTTTACTTCGAAAATCAAAAAACAATATGTTTTAGTAAAAGAGTTAAAGACTTCATCTGCGGAATGGAGGGCAATTTTATCATCGTTTCGCCGTGTTTGAAAACTTTCGATAAGTATAACTCTTGATTGAGTTCGTGCTAGAAGACACAAAAATTCCTGCTGTTATTTAATAACTACATATTAGTAATAGCGGACAGACGATGTCATCATTAAATCTTATAGACCGATAGACTTTACCTCGTTAGTGTTTAAGAATAATCTTTACTACTATTCACTATACTTCAGTCAGAGCATGCTTACTTAGTCTTACCTCGCGAGCTGGTATACAGATTAGAAGGATCTGACCTCAATAAGACCATTGCGGTAGTGATTTTCGTTGACATTGAGAATGAATTTCATAACAGATTTTTGAGGATGAGCGCGACTTTCTGTCGATCTGAGAGTAGGGTTTTATTTTCGCTTCTATGGTGCCCTGTTATTGATTAGCTTCTAGTTTGGATCATCGAAAGGAGCTTTTTCGCGCTAGGCTACGCTGACGATATTAAGATGATTTTTGTCATCACTTTAAAGACTGCGGCCAAAGGATAGGCGCAACGCCAATTGTTAGAATTTCGACCTTCTTGGGAATCTTGCAGAGAAAGTAATCATGATCAAACAAAAAAATGTAATATATCTGGTAATCATTGATTTTATAGTAATATTTTTTAAATTTATTTTAATCGATTTCGAGGGAATTTTCACCGAAACGTTTAGTATTTTGTTAGGTATAGTTAAGAATACTCATGAGACCATCGCGTCGGATTGGATGTAGTGAGGGGGGGGGGGGGGGAGGTGGCCTGTACAAATAATCGAAACGATCGATATCGAATATAAGGGGTATGCGCTTTTATTTGTTTACGTATTGATAGTTTACGCGATTTGTAATAAAATATTAAATTTGTCGATGTGTATTTTTCAAAAACTATGCAACTTATTACCATCGTAATAGCTATTTTTTAATTTTTTACAGAAACTTCGCTGTGTCAGGGGATTTTATATGCGAAGCTTTTTAGCACTGAGTATATGGTTTTTCGCCGTGACTTGCTTGTTGCGCCCGCCGGAGACGGTGTTCCCTGCACAGACTTGTAGATGGCCCGAACTCTAATCTCCAAAGAATTGGAGATTTGCCTCCTCTTTGGATGACCTTTTGAATACCTTCATGCTTTCCGACGAGTTATTGCTTTTCAGTGACTTTAACCAAGGGTTCCGAATCGATACGAAATTTCGGTCGAAATCGCTCCTGATCGGATCGGTTCGATATCTGGATTGATTTAGCCTGGAGCATTATGAAAATATCGAACCGCTCTGGAGCGATATTGAATCGATTCGGGGGGATTAGGATATCGGGATTAGAATATATCGGGATTATAATTGCCAGACTTTTTTTCACCCAATCCGTCACGCATTCATCCGTCGAATCGATATGTAGAGCAGAGCGATATTTTGTATCTATTCGGAACCCTGCTTTAACCTGCCTGGAGTTGGCTGCGAGCTCTCTCACTCCCTAAATGGCCTCGCATCCTCAGGCTTGTGTTAAGTCTGCAGCATATCAAATGATCGTGGAAGGTTTATCGAATTCGTCCTTTCTACTGATCCTGCTAGTACACTGGTAAGACGATGTTTGGTGCCCCTTGTTCCTAATGCAAGTCATCACTCTGCGCTGCATATTGTTCTCTTCCTGGATCCGGTTAAGATAGCTTCTTTTGTGCCTGATGACGTTTACTATAACTTCAGTAAGGCTGACTTCTCCTTGATTAACAACTGGCTCTCAGCTTGTGATTGGGGTAGCGTTCTCAACGAACAAGAAATTAATGAGGCCGTTAGATCTTCCTATAATTAATTGTCGATTTGTTTAACTTACTGTGTCCCTATTTCTAAATCTAATAACTTACATTGTAATCAGCCTTGGTTCGAGTCTAAAGAATGTTAAAAATAAGGCCTGGAAGTGGTTTTGCTTCTCTAGGAGTGACGCTGACTATTTAACTTATGCCAACTTACTCAGTCAATTTTTATCTGACTTATTGTTAGTGTCTTCTTATAATACCTAACTATCTAAACAAAATGAAAGCATCCTTGCGCGTCGATCCTAAGCAATTTTAACTGTTGGTTAACTTGAAGCGCAATTCTGATCACTACCCATCTTCTTTGCGAAAATAATTAGCCTTTGACGATAGCAAATATTTATGGCAATTTTTTAAAGACTGTATTTTTGGATAATACCTCTTATATTAGCTTTAATAATAGCTTTTATTGGTTTTAACCGACTTTTCTCGAATTAAAAGACATTTTACTTGACGAAGCTACGATTTTAAAGAAAATTTTTACCTTGGCTGATAGTTCTTCAATTGGTCTAGACGGCACCCCCGCCTAATTCGTGAAAAAATGTGGTTCTTCTCTTCCTTCTATTCTGTGCTATTTATTTAACCAACCAACGAGTTGATGTTATGGTGTTTTACCGAAAGTTTGGAAGATCCCCTTAATTATTCTTTTTCACAAAAAGGCGATAAATACGAAATTTCGAACAATAGACTAATAAGGTTTTGAGGGGCGTTCTCACATGGCTTCATAAGGGGTAAATCAACTACCACCAATTTATTAGCATTTTCAAATTTTCGTATCTTTGCAATTGAAGGTGGTCAGCAAGTTGACTGTATTTTTACTGACTAGAGCGAAGCATTCGCTGGAATAAATTATCGAATTCTTGTTCTAAAACTCTCCATTCTCGGATTTCCGCCAGTTTTTGTAAATTAGATTCATTTCGACTTATTTGAACGAATTCAGCGGGTTTCTTTACGTGGAGATCTGTCTAATGTTATTTTGAACACTTTCGGGGTGCCGAAGTGCTCCCCCTCGGGCCATTGTTATTCACGATTCATGTATCTACCATTCTGGCCAACTCAAATATTCTTTGTTACGCTGAAGACGCTCCCTTTCAATTTAATTTTACCATATATGGTTACTTTTTAACTAGACTTGAAAATACTAAGGACTAAGGCGTCTGGCTTAATTCCCAATTTGCTTTTGAGGATTATTTTAATGTCATACTTACCAAGGCTAATATGACTTTGGGTTTCATGAAGAGAAATTATCAATGGAGTTTGATGACAACCACATCACAAAGCTTCTCTTTTGCACTTTTGTGAGGCTATTTTGAAATATGCTTCTCTTGTCTGGTCTCCCCTATATGTGACATATATAAATGGCATTGAGGATATTCAACGGAGGCTTGTTTGGTTCGCTCTTCGATGCCTTCCTTGGAATAATTCCCTTATATTGACACCTTAATTCGATGGACTTGGACTGTTGCACTTGGATTGTCTTGAAAAGAGACGCTTTAACTCCATGATCGTTGTTGTTTTCGACTTCATTTGGGGTTTATAGATTTTTCTATCCTTTTACATATCAGTACCGGCTGGCTCCCTGAGGAATCACGATCTCTTTCAGGTACCGTTTCATCGCACTAATTATGGGATAAATAAGTCGATCACATCGAGGTCGCGATTTTTTAATTTCCCTTTTGATTCCATTTATTTTGATCTATCGCGAAATCATTTGAGAAGCCAGCTTTGTTGAAGTTACTTTTTATACACATTTTTATATTTCCTATTCATATTTTGTGGAAATTTTTTCTTTTTCTGTGGAACATGGGCCGGGAGAAGAACGTCACCTGTTTCGAGACAACGATTGCAAGTGGAACTACAATTTAAAATAATAATATAATATAATAAAAATAATTAACATTTATTATGGATATAAGCGTTCTCTAAAAATGACCTATCAATTCGCGCTATTTTCGGTCCATTTAATCAGTCTTAGTGGAGTATAGCAAATTCGTATAAAATAAAAATATCTGATACATTTCAAATTGTTTCTGTTTTATTAAAAATTAATATGTTAAAGCGACTTTCGGAAAATCCTTTATTATTTTGCAATTCAGACGACGTAATACACCACAGTTTTAATCAAAGTCTAGTCTAGACGTTATAAATTGCAATACAAAAGGAATGTGCAAGAGGAAAAGTTGATTTGCATTCTCATCTAAGAAGAAATAAACAACTCTTACCATGGCAGAGACTTATATCTAAAAACAAAAAAATATACAACATTTGCAGATGGAAACAATTGACAGCATTTCTTCAAAGATTTATTCCCAGATAGATAGACATGTAAATAGCGAGCGTAATTCATTCTTATGTCGGCATATATATCAAGTTCGATATCCATTTCCCGATAGCGGAGTAGAAGCTTAGAGGTTGATGGGTGGAACGAAAGCCCATAAAACAAAATCAAGCGTCAGATAAAATAAAAGCCTTATCGAGTTTTTATGGTTATGTCGAGACTTCTCATATAGAAAAAATATTGACGTAATTCGAGT
This sequence comes from Leptarthrus brevirostris, assembly GCA_964036015.1. Lineage (NCBI taxonomy): Eukaryota > Metazoa > Arthropoda > Insecta > Diptera > Asilidae > Leptarthrus > Leptarthrus brevirostris. The sequence goes on along the minus strand of OZ038372.1, from coordinate 134,460,963 downwards.
GTTTATCTGGCTCTAAGAAAAGAAAATCATTCACATTCCTCTTGGGCACTTGAAAACGAGCCCTAAGAACGAAGGTATGTTTTTTTTTTAAATCTACTACTTTACACATTTTTGTTTGAACGTAATTTATTATAGTAGCATATACACATTCTCAGGGTATAATTTGTCTTGGATTATCAAAGAAAATTCTAATAACATAAGACAAGAATCCTTTCGTCAAGACTTTTGTTCCTTCAACTTGTCCAGGGATAAGTGCTTTATTCATCCGTTCCCTATTTAATTTGATTATAAGCAAACTTCCTTAAAAGGTCTTTTTCAGATAGGTCTCATTGCTCAAACGCTCCAACACATAATTTGATATAACTAATCAGTAAGGGCTTCAAGGGGGTATGAAACTTGTCCACTGCTAGATAGAACTTTAAATGTATAATACTTTCAGCGCATCAAAGCTCAAAACTTGCTGCTATTTCACGAGGACTTAGAATTAAAATTTGTTTCCAATGTCAACGAATTTTAAAAACAAGTAATTTTATCTTTGCCTCGAAGGATTAGTTTTTATTAATCCTGATGGATTAGTCCTCTGGAACCACTAAAAATAAATTCAAATTTATTGATGCGAATATTAACACTGACTTTTGCTATTCAATGTCAAGTACTGGTAATGAGTCTATCAGTGCATTTTGTAAAATTGTCTACTTAAAATTTAGTATAAGAAAAAATTCTTGAAAACCTACTTAACGAGTGATATTCTTGTAGATGCGTGAGTAAATCCGACTTAGAGTACCTACTTAATTGTATTTTGTTCTTCAAATTAAAAAAAGAAGATTAAGTCTGGAAGAAGAAAACTTCGGCAATGGATTACAATGTTCTGAAAATAACGAAATCGTTTTTCGTCCTCAGGGAAAATAGCAGAAAAACTATTTAAGGGTGTCGCAGCAAATACTGTTAAGAGGGAACCAACAGGGTGACGGTTAACAAGAAGAGGAAAAATTGTTTGGCATGTTTTTGTGGTATACCGTAGGCTAGAATGCACTTATAAATTATTAAGTTGAAACTCAAAGGATTAATTACAAATGTTCTGGGAACTTAAGTGACCCTGTGCAGCCATCTGTAAATTTCGGATGCCTTATTACTTTCTAGGAAATGTTTATAATTATAACTGTACAAGATAGGCTCGTGTAGGTTTATGATCCTTTGATAACTATTGCTTAAGTAATGATAATATTCGGCTTTTTCTAGAGAATGATAATAGAAAAAAATATAAATCTAAGGAGAGATTGAGAAGTTGAGTGCATTCAGTTTTAACTTAAGCTTAAACGCGGTTTTCCCAAAACATTATTTCTGATATCGGTTCTCGGTGTAACGCAGTCAATTTACAGTTCGACTAAAAATAAGACTCGCTCATTCCTGGTCTGAAACAGGCACGCACAGCGTCAAAACGCGCGAAATGAGGCACGGTACGCCTGATCAAAAATTATACTTTCCTAAATGCTAGCCCGCTGCAGACACGTTTCACTAAAAGACGCACGAAATAGTCCAATCCAAGCACGGTACGCTCATACTTTTTCTAGACTGAAATTTAATATGAAAACAATAAAATTATTTTCGTAGATTAACCCATTCGAAATCGACGTCTAAAATAACAAAACTATCTCCGCAGTAGCCGGCAACGTTTGTGCAGATTATAACTCAAACTGGAAAATATAAGAATAAAAATAACAAATTTCAGGTAATTCTTATCATTGTGATTCATCAACTATTCGGAACAATTTTAATATCAGGTGGCCGATGACCGACACGGAAAACACGCATTTATACGGGAGGGATTTCAAATAACCCACGCGGTGAGTTACTAGTCTCGTATGTTTTAAAGCCAGAACGCAGAAACAGAAACGTGCATTTAAAGCGGACATATTTTTAGATTTTTGTGCTTGTAGCGGGAACGTGTATACCCGTATGGCGGGAAAATTTTTCAATATTTCGGCCTGTAGCGATAGCGTGCATAATACTACCGGAAGCATTTGTTCGCTAAGCGTGCTAGCAAAAGACACGAATATACTTTTAAAGATATTAACTTCTGTACTTGCTTTGGGCGTAAATATACTAACTCTTACTTATTTTTACTCGGGATTCGATTACCTTAAACTTTAACAGGTAGCTCGTTAGAGTAGCTTCAGTTAACCGTAGCGGCTTATTTTTTAGTTAGTTTAGTTTAGTTTAGTTTTGGTCCAGAAACGCCCTGTCCTTAATGTCGCATTCCAGAAGCCAAGTGCTAAATCCCAGTCTTCTCTCGGAATCTCCTTCACCCAGTCCTTGGACTGGGTGATGGTGAAATGGACGTATCCCTCTCGACGAATAACCCTCCAAACCTTAGATCAAGACAATCCTAATCGTCTTGCGACTCGTCTTGTGCTCGTCTCAGGGTCTTGCCTCACGATTGTGATTATTTGGTGCTTGACGTAGGCAGAAGTTCCCGAAGTTTCGGGTCGTGTCTCCCTGTCGTGTGAAGTTACATTTCCTATATCTGTTAACCTTGGGAAAGTCCGTGTAAATACCCCTCTTTGAGGTGCTCGCCGATGAGGGCATCTCCTTTGATGTTCCACTACACCATAAATGTAAATAATATCCGCGTATTCCTCAAGAGTAAATTCTACCATTTTTTAATAATTTTTTCTTAAAAACAACAGTGCTTATTGTTTTTTTTTCCAACCATGATAGGTATTCTTGCTGACCGACTGACTCCTTTTTATAGCAAAATTTCCATCAGGTACAACTAACAGAACGCTAGAATACATGTGAATTCTGACTAACACAGGCTTATATTGGTAATAAAACAAAATGACACTAACATTTTTGAACTCTTTTCAGCAATAATTAAAATTAATTACCTGTTATCCCAAAACAAACATTTACGACTCTTTATCTTAAAAATTTTGTTTATTTAAAGTGCAATAAAATAATTAGGTAGTCAGGGATTTTTAAGGATGCGGTTTTCTAGTCCTTTGTCTAACTAGCCATGTTGCACCTTTTGGAAAGGTAATAAGGTGGGCAATGCAATAAAAATAATAAAGCGGTGTACTAATTACATGAATTTTGGAGAAAATTTGGGAAAATGCTGAATTTTAGGTAATCGCAAACCAAACTTTTTTTTCCACTTTTGAAAGTGACTGTACCTGCAATAGTAGGTGTTAGACCAATATTGTTGACAATTTTGAAAAGGTTGGATAGTAGTTTTGGGATAGTAGTTTTTTAGCGTTTGTTTGATGTCGCTGTGTTGGGTAGATCAAGAGATAAAAATAAAAGAGTAATCTTCATACCATGAAAAACTGAAATTTATGAATCACCCTGTAACTCCCAAACGGTTGAGAGTTCCCCACCCCCCCTGCCATACAATTTTTTGTTTGTCTAGATGAGATCTATCACCCCTTTCATTTTGGCACGTCAGATCTGAAACACCCTGTATTTGTAGACTTTGGAAATTAAAAATGATTTTCCTCCAGTGACAGTAAAATTGCATGATATAACACTCACTCCATTCCTAAATTAGAAAATATGAAATATGTAGCATTATCACTTGTTGGTATTTAAATATGATACGAAAATATTTGTATAAAAGATGGTCCACCGATAGTAAGAAAGTTTGCAGAGTAAACTTCACATCTCTGAGGTAACACACGTCATTCCATAAATATCTCTTTTGAGTATTGATAGACTGAAGTCTAATTAAAATTTTGCGTTGAAATTGAATCTTTAGACGAGATGTGGACAGAATTTGCTTATACTGAGACTTGAAACGTAATTTGTTGAGATAAGTTTGTGCATCGCAGTGTAAGTTAAGTTAGTTCAAGAAGATTACGATTAGAATTAGAACTAGTTCTGATTTCGTAGATAATCTTATTCTTGATAAGAATAGAATTATTTTTGAAAATGTGAGGCACAATTGATGCTTTTTTGCAGCAAGCTTATTTCGCTCAGTGTTAAACTTACAGGCGTCATCTAGTGTTGTCAGTTTCTCACGTTTATCAGGAAGGAAAGATGCGTTCATCTGAAATAATAGCGTTTGTGGTTGTAATTTATCTCTCCACGTCGTTATCATTAGCTGGTAAGTGGCTCTCATTTATTACTTACAACCTAGTGAGCTAAAAACGTTTTAATTTCAGGAAACAGAACTCATTCGGGCTGTTCAATATCACTTCCGCGCGACATACCGGAAAGTGAGCCACTTTATCTTAAAAAATTTAGGGGGAGCTTCAGTCTCTTCAAGCCGGCTAATGAAACCAATATTATTCGAGTAAATAGTAATATCACTTTGTCTTGCTTGGGAAGACGCAATCGCTTCGTTAGAAGTCAATCAAATGTTACAAATTTAGTTTGTCGTAGTGGAAATCGGTTTGAATCAGTGGAAAATGGGACTATAGTGAACTTTAAAGATTTGAATTGTACCAAAACGGTTCAAGCAGAGTTGAAAATTACTTCACAGAAATGTTCCTATCAACGCGGTCGTGTTTATGAAATTGGTTTCAAAGTTTATTCACATAATTTCTTAAAAGTTTTTAAAGTATGCTATGACAATGTAACAGAGACGACATTCTTCGCAGAACATGTAATAAATGGAGCTGCAATCAAGTGTAAGTACCTAAGAAGTTAAAATGTTTTTGTACGCATATTTATGTAAATAGTGTTAAGGTTTAATCCTGCATTGCATTAATAGACAGAGGAACCGATAAGAAATGGAAATTCTTAGGCTATATACAGTTTGATGACAAAAAATAGGACGTCCCTGTTTTCTATTGTCATTACAAATTAAAATAAGTTATTACTTTATCAATCGATTTCTCACTATCCTCATTCCGAATTTAATTAATTAATTATTTGTGAATAACTTAAAATAAAAAAAATTTATTCGAATAATTTTCCGACTGAAAATAAGACTCCCCCATTCTTAGTATAAAACAGGCACGCACCAGCGTCAAAATGCCTGTATGACACCCAAATGGGGCACGTCTGTGAAAAAATTCTACTTTTCCATATACAGCCTGCTGTACGCACGTATCAATAAAAGACGCACAAATTAGTCTAAACGAAGCACGGTACGCTCAAACTTCTTCTAAACTAAAATTTAAAATGACAAAAAAATTATTTTCATAGATTAAGGGGCTAAACCAGAGGAACTACTTAAAAATAAAGATAGAACTGCTGCAAATGTTTAAAGATGTTGGGTAAGTATTTATTATATGTTAACGAATACACAAAAAAAAATTCCGACCAAAATATTGCAATTTACGGCACTTATGCAGTGACATATGCGAAAAAAGTAGGTTCACCGCTGTCATGATTGAATTTAAATAAAATAAATTTTTCATACTCGTAGCCTGGCGACCGCTGTATTTTCAAAAATAAGCCTAACCAACTTTTATACTTCGACCTCTTATTCTACACATAGAAACGTATCGAAATATGTTAAAAAATCGATTTTTTTTTTAAATTATCACACTACTAACATATAACACCTTAACTCATTCGAAACGGACGTTTAAAACAAAACTATCTCCAGTATCTTTGAGCAGCTGCAATAAAGATTTACTGAAACTAGAAAATATAAATAAAAGAAAATAAAAGAAAACATATTTCAGGCAATTATTATGACTCACCTTGTGAACAAATTTAATATCAGGTGGCTGATGGCCAACAAGATGAGTCAGCGGCTATACGGGTGAGATTTAGCAGAACCCACGCGATGAGTCATCGCTCTCGAATGTGTTAAAGCCAGAACTGTAACGGAAGCGTGCATACCACTATGTCGGGCGCCTTTTTACACATTTGTGCCTTGAGCGTGCATATATGTACGTGTGGCTGGCGTATTTTTCAGTTTTTGTGTCTGTAGCGGAAGCGTGTATACCCGTGTGTCGGCGTATTTTGCAATTTTTATGCTTGTAGCGGTAGCGTGCATACCCGTGTAGCGCCCTTATTTATCAATTTATGTGCATGAAGCGGGAGCATGCATACATAGCGGGCGGGCGTATTTTTAAAATTTGGGGCCTTTAGCGGAAGCGTGTGCACCCGTGTAGCGGGCATATTTCACACTTTGTTGTGCCTGTAGCGGGAACATGCATAATAGTGCCGGGAGCACATATTCTCTTAGAAATAGTAACGTTTGTACTTGGTTTGAGCGTGACTTTACTAACTTAATAATTTTTACTCGAAAATTTAATCGAATAACTGCACATCACTGCTACCTACATACAATGCGAAATATCCAATCTATAAAAACATATACGAATCCTCCTTTGTTATGATATCAGATTCTGAAATGGTTAGGTATTTTTATATGGTGTTTTCTTTGATTGTAGATAGGATGATAGTGTTTTTTTAGCGAGTGTGAATTCGATTATTCGATTAAAATCCTTTTTGGAAGAGGTCTTTTGGTAATGCCAAAAAGGTAGCATCAAATAGGTTAAGAGGGAACTTAGGGCTACTGTCTCATTTCAAGCCGATTTAATTGCTACCATTACTTCAGATGTAAGAAATCTATCACCTGCGTATGCCGTTACTTGGGCTGGGTACTAGACCACCTTCCTCACTTTCTAATTGGTCTCTGCGGACAGATTTTTCCCGTTTAACATACCTTTGACGTTGTGTTTACCTGTGCTATGCATATAAGCGTTGCTTGTTTGATTGTTTGTGAAAGAACTTATTGTGAAGGCAACGGATTTCATCTTTCAAGGGTTTTCCTTCAGGATGCTAATTTTAAAATGGTAACATCATTTACCATTTGGCTTAAAAGTTAAATCGGTCTCGAGTTTATTCCTAGCACACGCTCGGGTTCACTTTCAACTTCAATATATTTATCGGGGAAGTGACCTTCTTCCATGCAAATGAAACTGAACTTCAAGTAACGACCCCTCACATTAAAGATCAATTGCGGTTACTTTAGAGTTTTAGACCTGTCTCAGGTCTTTGAACTGGTCGAAGCGTTAGAAGCATTGCCTTGATAACTTTTGTGACTCCAAAGTTGTAGCTAACATATTTCAAAGGCGTTTGATTGAGTCTGACCTTCTTATGTGGACTGAAAGTTTTCTATCTGGTTGCTCAATACCAATAACGATGGATGGAGTAATATCCACTCTCTAAAATATAAACTCTGGAGTACTATAGGTCAACTCAGCCGCCTTCAACCATGATTCCAGATATGAATTTGGTATTGCGATTAGGAGTGAGTCCTAAAAACCAGGTGACTATAACAGTGCTAATTGGAGTGTTATCATGAAGGCGACGCTCACCATTTAAAAAAACCAACTAACCACAGGGTTCAATCTTTTCACCTTGCTTATTTCTATTATTTATACATGATTTTTTATGTTTTACTTTCAATCCAATTCACAGCTTCGCCAATAAAAGCAATATTAATTTTGTGTACACTTTTGACTCTGTAGTGGATCACTTGAACCCCGCTCCAATCTCACCAATCTAAAAAATCCTTTTGTAAATGGATACAGTTTTGCTCTAAAAATGTCAATTTATTTGCTCCTTGCAAGGGACTTATATGAAAGCCAAGTAGAATCAGAAACGGCATGTTGTCTGGGTACAAGAGTCAAAGGTTCGAATCCCACCGGTCAGGGTTGCCCTCTGCTGACAACAGATTATGCTAATAAGACATTGGGGCTGCAAAATAATGGTGCAGATACTGAATTCAACTTAAATTCATAGCTGATTGCAATTTCCAATGTTTTAAGGGGAATGGGGGGAGGGGGGAGGGGGGGGTGAAATAGGTTAAATGGCTTCTCAGAATGAGACTGTAGAAATTTCGGTTCGATTCGAACTTTATTATAATATATATATATATTTAATTTTTCGTTATTTTTGTAAATGGCATACATACCTCTCATAATTTTTCTTAATTTCAGATAGCGTAAAAGAAAACAAAAGAAAAGGTTTCCAGACGAGTGGACTAGGAACAGATAACAACATCAGTCGGGTGTACAATAAGAGAAATCAAATCCGACATTTTACAGATATTCTTGGTGCATCTCAACCGTATTTCAATAATTCTATGTTTTTGGCACGCGGCCATTTAACACCTGATGCTGACTTCATTTTTCCTAGTTTTCAACTATCTACGTACTTTTACGTAAACACAGCACCCGAATTTCAGGTAATAAATGCCGGAAATTGGGTTCGAATCGAAAACATGGTTCGAGAATTGGCGGGAGAATATAGAGCGGATTTTCTTATTTACACTGGTGTTTACGAAGTTTTGCAATTACCGAATGAATCTGGGCAATTGATTTCGCTATATTTGGATAATAATAACAAGGTGGCGGTTCCCAAATGGTTCTGGAAAGTTATTAAAAATACAAAACTTGATGCTGCAATTGTGGTTATAACTTTAAACAATCCCTTTGCAGCCCGAAGTGAAATCAATGAGTTTTGTCCAAGTGTTTGTGAAAAAGCTTCGCTGAATTCAAAACATTTTCAGAATATCAGAAAGGGATACACATTTTGCTGTGAAGTTGATAAGTTCAAGGAAGTCGTTCAAGATCTTCCATCGAACTTAACTGCTAAGTCATTGCTTAGTTGTTCTCATGCCAATTATGTATTTAAAGATGAAGAAGAGTGAGGTGGTTGTAAATCGAAAATATTTCAAGTTAAAATATAAACGATTTCTTAGTTTTTGGGTTTTATTTAAGTCCTTTTCAAAATGAAATTTAAAAATGTTACTTTAATCGTTCTTTCTGATAACAAAACTGCATACATTTTTTTGTTTTCATAGCGGGTTCAGTGGTGAGTCTAAAAATGAGCTTTTAGGGTCGGCAGTGTTATCAATCGGCGGCCGTCTTGAATATGAGAGTGTGAATGGCTTTTTATTTATTTCGTTAAGCAAACATAGCCTTGAGGCTAAAAAAAAGAAGAAGAAAAGTGTATCATAGCTTTTTCATAAAGTATTTTCTCCTGAAAAATGAGACCTATTAGTTTTATTATTGGATTCGCCGCCTCTACAACAGTAGTCCTCCAGAGGGCACGATCTCAGGTACGTCCCCGCTAATCCGAAACATGTAACATCCAAAGGTCCCTCTCTACGTCGTCTAGTCATCTAAAAGGTGGCCTTCCACGCTTCTGGGTACCCGCCGCGTTCCCCAGGATTAACATTGGGATCCTTTGGTGCCAAATTTTATGAAATTCATTATACTGAGAGCCCCGAAGTTCTCATATAGCTCGCCGATAATCTACACGTTCATATCGTACTTCACCATGAATAGAGAGTAGGACTCTCCCCTCGAACACTCCTAATGCCCTAATACTTCCTGTCCTTAGGACCCAAACTTTCAAGCCGTACGTTACCACAGGACATTTTACCGCTCGGTATATCTCCTTTTTCGACTGCGAGAAAGGGGACGTCATTTCAACAAGTGCCTCACTGAAGCAAAGACCCTGTTACCCTATGTGACGCGGGTTCGCATATAACATGTAACATCATTGGTAGAGTAAACGTGTGTATCGAGATATTTGAAGCAAATCAAAAATTCGAAGTTCCAATCGCGAACCGTTAAATTTTGTCTGACTCCATGTTTGTTTGATATCGTCAAGTATCTCATGTTCGTTGATTTGAAGCCCCAAGGTGTGAGCAGAGTCATCCAGCTTCACTACCATTTCTATGGTATCTGCTGGACTTCTTTCCATGAGATCTAAACCGCCAGCGTATTCAAGTATTGTTTGGATTTGTTGAATAATCGCACCTGATGACAATATCCTGCTTTCTGTAGTACTATGCCAGATTGAACAAAATGTCTGTGAGAGTGTATTCTTTTCTCTCCTTTGTTTATTGCGATCTTCTTCGAGGTAATACTTTGAATGCGGACTACTACTCCGGATGCTTTAACAGTGGCTCGACAAAGATTTATGATCTTTTGGGGTATTCCCACGATGATCCGTGCAGCCCATAATGAATTACTGTCGATGCTATCATATGCTTACTTAAAATCCACAAAAATGTTGTAGATGTTATACTCTTTAAATTTCTGCATGATCTAGCGTAGCTACAGTGAAGATCGGGTTTGTCGTCGATCTTCCATCCCTGAAGCTATCCAATTGGTCTCTTCTATCTAGTCTTTACTATCCTAAAAACCACCTAGAAGAGAATTTTCATGTTCAACCAATCAGGTGTCTACTTTTTTCCTATCCATAAAATCAGGTCAACATATTAATGATAGAATTTTCAGAACGATACAGATATTGATAAATTAGACTATTGATTTTCATCTCAAGAGCGATACTTGGAGCAACCAGAATTAATATCCATGCATTCTTTACTGGTGTTATTGCTTAGGATAAAATTAATTCTTACCTTTCACTGTCGATGGCTGAAGGTTTCATCTCTCAAAATATTTACTTCAATTTTCAAGACTTATCATTCAAACGAATACTGCCATCCAAGTAGAAAAATCCTCCGTCACCATTAATCTCTTAGTCATCTTCAAACGAATGTGTGTATTAAACAAGTCCATTGGAGATAAGCAAAATTATTTAGAATTTCCCGGCGTTCCCACTATCATTATTTTCCGAATAAGACATGGGAAAGGGACCTAAGAATGATTTAAAAAGACCGACTACCGGACATCGGATAAGAGTTTTTGGATAAGAGTTTTTAGATTGTGATATTACAAAAATTTTGATTTATGAATCACCCTGTAACTCCCAAACTGTTAAGATTGTGCGACCCACCCCTGCCATACCAATTTTTGTTTAATAGGTAGGTGTAAAATGCCCTGGACAGCAGTATGAAAACCCTGAACCGGGGGCATCTTGTTACGGCGTTAACCCATATATTTGGGGATGTGGTGGCCTGAAAATAAAAGATTGTATAAGATACCATAAGATATTTTAAAAATTACCTGTGTGTATGTCATCCTTTCTTGTTGACTGCAAGCTCTCGAAGAGAATAATTCTGCAAGGGTTTTTCTCTTTCTTTCAAATAATGGGCAGGAGCTCCTATTTACGTTTTCGAAGCCCGTGCCTTGGCTTTCAATCTATTTTTTCACTTTTGGGCCTGTGCACCATCTCTCTCTGTGACTGCCACTCATATTTTTCCGATATGATCACCCAAGGATTCCTAAACGAAAAGGATTATTAGTCAAATATATAAAAGGACAAGATTTAATCATAGGTAATTACTTGGCTGATTTGACGCGAAATATAAAAAAACCTCGTCGGCGTCGGCCTGGAACTAGAATTAAGTTAGTTAGTAAGATTATTTTTGTGTACTTCAGACAAGGTAAGATGGGCAATAAAATCCTTCAGCCCATATAAATCACCGGGAAGGGATGGGATATATCCCATCATGCTACAGAGGGGAGGATACAAACTATGGAACAGACTCACCCTACTTTTTAGAGCGTGCCTAAAGTTCAGTTACACTCCTAAAAACTGGAAAGTGGCAAAGGTAGTATTCCTACCCAAACCAAATAAGACGGACTATAGCACATCAAATGCTTATAGACCAATTAGCCTTACATCGTTCCTACTGAAAAGTCTAGAAAGACTAATAGAATGGGAGGTAAGGAAACAGATAGGCATAACCCAACTATCAAGTTGTCAACATGCATATATGAAAGGTAGATCGGTTGATTCCGCTCTACATAGCCTAGTACATCAAGTGGAAAAGGCATTGATGTACAAAGAAGTAGCGTTAAGCTGCTTCATTGATATAGAAGGGGCCTTAAACAACGCCAGAATCGATAAGATTCTTTACGGGTTGAGGGAGACGGGGACAGATCACAGTATAATCAAGTGGATCAAGTCCATGCTGGAAGACCGAATTATAATTACAAGTTTTGGAAGAGAGGAACTCCACAAGGAGGGATTCTTTCAGCATTCCTGTGGCTGATAGTGATTGACGAACTACTTGAAACCCTATCAGAGAAAGGTCTCCACGGATGATCTAGCGATAGTAGTCAGAGGTAAGTTTGAAGAAAATTTGGGATACTTACTTCAAGAAGCAATCGACACGGCAACCTCTTGGGCGCAGGATTGTGGACTGAAGATAAACCCAAATAAAACGGAACTCTGCTGCTTCACCAGAAGACACAAATTAAGAAAGATAATTCCCCCGTGCATCGGAAACACGAGATTAACCTTAAAGAATGATGCCAAATTTCTGGGTGTGCTGATGGACTGGAAACTAAATTGGGCCAGGCACCTACACGGGAGGAAAAACAAAGCGGTAAGAGCTTTCTGGACGTGTAGGAATGCTATAGGTAAAGTATGGGGACTATCACCCCATATTATAAAATGGATATACACATGTGTAATCAGACCCATGATAACGCATGGAGCGATAGTCTGGTGGAAGGCGATAGAGGTGGGCAGAAACCAGAAGATTATGGACTAGGCCCAACGTATGTGCTGTCTAGGCATAACGGGGGCTACCAGGTGAACACCGACAAGGGCCTTGGAAGTCATTCTAAAAATTACTCCACTAGAATTCTACGTTAAGCAAGTGGCACTCAACTCTGCTATAGGTTTACGTATGAATAAACTGTGGAAGAAAAGGGGAATGCAAACCCAACATGAAAAGATCGACCGAGTATGTAATGGTAATACGATCAAGAGACTGTTTGAGGAAGAAGATTGCTGGGACTTCAAAATGGATAACCCAAATTTGGAGCAATCTTCAAAACGCAGTTCCCGACTAAAAGTGAATGGATCAACAATGGGGTGATCCAAGAAAAGACTTTAGCGATTTACACAGACGGCTCCAAATGCGAGCGCGGCTGTGGTTTTGGAATATCGTGTGAGGAACTAAACCTGAGTTATGGGAAGGGGTAAACGACTCCTCCTCGGTTTTTAAATGTGAAATCGCAGCGATAGAGATAGGATCTAAACAGCTAATAGAACGGGGAGTGAGATCCTCTAGGATTGCAATATGCGCGGATAGCTAGGCATTCATCAAATCTCTAACTAACGTCGAGGTAAGATCCAAAACGATAGAGGGATATAAACAGACCTTAACGCAGCTAGGGAGACAAAATGATGTCACCCTAATATACGTACCGGGGCACTGTGGCATCCCAGGAAATGTAAAAGCAAATGATCTGGCGCGGAGAGGCGCAAATGAGGACACTCCAATAATGCTCAACATGGGCATACCCATCGAGGAAATTAAAAAAGAAACCATGGAATGGGTAACGAGGAGGCACAAGGAAAAATGGGAGGGATCCGATATCGCCGGACACACCAAGGCGTTCTGGGGAACTCTCAATGCATATAAATCTGAAAAGACCATTAAGCTTAATAAAGGCAAACTGAAACTTCTTGTTGGACTTGTGAAAGGACATGCAAGACTAAGGGCGCATGCCATAAAAATGGGAAGGGCGAATACTAGTCTATGCAGGTGATGTGGGGAAGAAGACGAGACCGTATTACACGTTCTCGGTCAATACCTAGCCCTTACGCAAGAAAGATCTAGAATCTAAGGAAGATACTACTGCGAAGATTTAGCAGAAGTTAAGAAATCAGGTTATAATCGAATTATCCAATTCGTTACGGGGATCAGTTGGCTCGACAGTGGACTTTAGGGTACGTTGCCGAGCAGGGGGCGTACAACGGGCCACTATAGGCCTCAGTGCATGGAAGACACACATATTTCCCCCCTCGAAAACCAACCAACCAACCAAGATTAATTTTTATTAAATTTCCTCTGAAATACGTAAAAATTCAAAAGAAATACTTATTGAAGTTGTAAAGATGATGTAAAGCAAGCAAGGTACCGCGAGCGGTCAAATCAACGTCCTAAGGGGGAAGATAGAAAATGGTATTTATCTTCGGTAATCCTAACAAATATACAAACAGAAACTTAATTAATGCTCACCTGTCCAGTTTCCTCCCTTTTTTATGCCTCCAGGAAGCCACAATGTAATCAAACATAAAACTTCATATACCCGAAAACGAAATCTACTGCTATGTGCTATTCGTACTGCTATGTGCAAACATTGAAAAGTCATCCCGGACAAAGTATCCCGCAGGATAAAACTTTACCAACACGTGAACCGACGGCAGAATATTGTATAAATTTCAAAGAACATTTTAAAACAAAATTGGAAAAATAATTTTAGCGAATTTGAACCGATTCAAAAAATCTGCCAAAATACTGGGCGGAAGTGCAGATAGTGGCGCTTTTTTAATAAAAGGCTTTGGTAGTTGAAGCGGGTAGCTCAGTTTTATCCGTATTCCTGTACGTCTGCGTCGTGTTAAAAATCAAAAAGTCAAAGAGTCAAAACTTAGAAAAAGACATTTGCAACCAGTTTCAAATGAAAAGTTGAATGAGATAAAACCACGTGGCACCCAACAGTTGTAAAGATCCGGCGTTCAATCTAACCCTAAAAGGACAGATAAAACAGATGCCGTAGTCTCACCATAAGGGTTCTTTTTTACCTTTTCAGAAGCCTAAAATGACGCTACAACATTTTTGATTTTGCTGGTTCTCTATACATTTAAGGGGACATTTACATCAGTTGGGACCAAAAAATTAATTTTTTTTTATTGGCTTAATCGATGGATATATCGATCAAAAATAATGTGCCGAAATTCCAAATTGATATCTTGAGTAGTTTCCGAGTTATAGGTCAACTGTTTTCTAAGCGAAAGCGAAGTCGACTGAAATGTTTAAGGCCAAATATCTCAGCTTGTCACATTTTTTCCTCTCGGCAGCGTTTCTGAGCAAACGGCTACTGCGATTTTCACAAAAGCGTTCTTATTATTCATTTCATATGTCATTGTGGTATAGACCTCAATTTTTTATTTTGATTGTTTTTTTCAAAAGTTAATAAAAAAATAGTACCAAAAAAATGACCAAAAAACGAGGTTTTTTTTCAAATGGCCGCCATTTTGTTTTTTATTGGAATTTTGGCTTGCCAAACGTCTATACCACGCATTATCGTATAAACTTTAAAAAAATGTTGACTTTTTTGTTTTTAGGTCACGTGTGTACCCAGGAAATCTGCCGAGAACACGACGTGTCCGCCGAGAACGGCAATCTTTGACGGCGCGGAGGGGGGGTTGGACTTGGGGGGATGAATCGGCGACGTAGCAAATGTTACTTAAAAAATGTACAAAAATAATAAAAAAAAGTTCAATTGATTAGCATTGTTCATTCACGAGATATACGGTCTCAAAAAATCATGAAATTTTGGTCCAACTGATGTAAATGTCCCCTTAATGCTTATTGCTTAGGCTTATTTTTGTAAATAAAAAAGATATTAAGTAGCGGAATGTTAACTTAATAATTACAGTTTGTTTCGAACTAACATATCAATAATAAAATCATAAGTAATTATGGTACGTAAATGTAAATGACAGACGGAAATGCATTAAGGGGGGAAGTACATGAAGACGTTTTCAAAAATCGAATTTTTTTTTATTGTCTTAATCGATAAGTATATGCTCTAAGAATATAATTCCAAAATTCCAAAAGCCTATCTCGAAAATTGTGAAAGATATGCCACTTGAAAGTGGTCGGCGCCGATCCGGCCCAGCGCGCCTGGGACCGAGGATCTCTGCTGCGCGCGTGATTGCGCTTACCGGATTTTTTTCTGCTCTGGAATTTAGAGTGATGAATGCGACTTTGTTAAAGAGCGTTCTCGACGTTTTCAGTCCAAATACCGATTTTTCTGAGAATACCCTGCCTTTCTTACCATCTCCTTATCTGCATCTTTTTCGTCAGTTTTTCGGGACAAACTTTAAACGGCGTTTTCTCAAAACCATGTTTTTCAAATTGGCGTAAAAGATTACTAAAAAACTAGTGAACCGATTTTCTTTATCCAGCACTCATTTTAAAGGGCATAAAAAACTTCTCTAGATAGACTACGGACATACCAAAAAAATCATTTTAAGACCATTTTTGACGCCAAAATAATCAAAATTTTTGCAAAAAAAGCCCACTTTTTTTTTCATGCCCGATTTTTATAGTTAATGTTCGAATTTCGAAAAGATCGTAGTCTATCTAGAATAAACAACCCCCTCGAGTATAAAAATGGTTGGTTTTTTGATTTCAGATGAAAATTGCGGCCAGGAGAATTTACGCCGATTTCGATGTCAGCCGCGACACGAGTTACGAAACCCACCAAAAGTTGATTAATTTTTTATTTTTCAAAATGTAAAAAATGTTTTTTCTCTTCTTAAAACATTGCCCTAAATACATATAATATCGATTTCATGTGGACCTTTTTCATTTTCCCAAAAATAAATCCCAAAAAAGTCCTCTTTTTTCGGCCTCTTCATGTACTTCCCCCCTTAAGGCAGCTTACATCAATTAGATTTGTATAGTACTGAGCACACATTTAAAATTTCCAGAACAAATCATTACAAAAATGAGTTCAATTTTAGAACCAAAATCAAAACGTGCAATTAATCGATAACATAAAGGATTTTTTATATATACTGTAACAGCTCTACCACAGTGGTCACATGGACTGTTGCAGTTTAATTTATAATTCGGTAAGGATATGATTTTGTCACTAATGTGAAATATGCACCATGCGACCGGATATGTATATTATAATATATTCAATAAAGCGGAATTGAAAATACTTTAATTAATCGATTTTCAGATAAAAGCCTTGAGCATGAAAATGACACTCTTTAAAACCATAAAGTTTTCAACATTCACTGTTAAACATAATTTTTGTGGCATTTGTCGTTGCTGTTGTCCTTTCGAACAACAGAACATTGTTATAATTTAGCAAGTCCGTGCAATTGAAATAGTATATTCAATATATTGGAATTGCATATTAACTACAGTATGCAAGAACTTAAAGTTAAAATCGTCGGTGGAGTACGTGATAACCTAACAACTTACCAATTACCGGAGGTCCCAGGTGTGAATCCCACCGACGACAACCCATGGTTGTTTTCTGCTGCCCACAGTTTACGATAAAAAAGGCCACGCAGAGAAAATGTCAGTGGTTCGAAATCCACTTTAAATTATAAGATGTTCACCCGACCTATGACCCACAAGAGGTTACTGTAAGGTTACAGTAGTGATGATGTTTTCGCAAAACTGAATAACCTCACCGAATGATTTTCATTTAAGAGCGTATATAGGTTTTAAGCAATGAAAAAAAAAACATTTTTATGAACTTTTCATGACGTTATTATATTATTTAATCAATGATTTTTTTTTCATTTGTTAGTACATACATGGAAGTTTGGAATCCAATTTTAATGTAAAAAAATAATTGGCTGAAACAAAAAATCATATTGAATTTAAAGTGTAAAACCAATGCTCGTCCTTATTATCTCAGATTTTAAAAATTTTAATTTTTGACAAAAATTTTACATTTTTTACGTCGGTTTTGGGTAAAAAGTGGATTTTCTCAGTTCGAAAAATACTTCTTTAAAAGAAAAGAAACTCTCGACAAACAGACTTCTAAAGGAGAGGGACAATAAGGCCAGTTTTCGGTCTTTTTAGAAAATGATTTTAATGTCATGGAATATATAGTTTGGAACCTCGGAGACAATATTAAATCGTTTTTAGCCTAAAGTCAACTTTGGAAAATCTGCTAATGATGTCTCTATTTTTAGACTAAAAACGATTTAATATTGTCTCTGAGGGTCCAAACATGACATTGAAATCACTTTCTGATAGGAAAAATTGTTTCGGACGATCTTTGTTTATTCAATGTGGCTAAATACCACTGAGCCGGATTGAATTAAGTTTAGCGCGGAAAATAATGGGTGGATTTTAGATGGTTTTATAACACCAACATGGTTCCTCGGAGAATCAACGCCAATACAAGTTGAGAGTGTGCTGTGTAATTCCATGAACAATTTTTCTGATAATGAAGATGATCCCGATATTTGAAGTGATGAAAGTGAGAGTAGCGATGAATCATATTTTGAATAAATGACACGAAAATGTAATATAGGTTTTATTAATTATTTAATAGTTTTTCCAATGTTCTGTTTAATTTGTACACATAAAAGAGGCTGTCATATTTTCTGTATGAATATTTAATTAATTTGTAACTAATTGTAGAAAACTCAAATAAAATATTTTCTCAAACATTACCTGCATAATAAATATAATTTTATTTTACATAAATAACCGAGGTTCTATTCTTTAATAACTCGTACAGCTGGAAATCGTCATCCTCGTCTTGCAAGCGGTGTTGCGCACGCGATCTCTTTCACTCTAATCTATCTTTAACAGCTAGCAACCCCCCTTTGCGGCCACTTTTACATAGGCAGACGTATTCCATCATACACAGAAAAAAATTAGCTTTAATTTGATATATATATTATAAACATACGTCATGAACGTATAAATATGACAAAGTAACACCTGTTTACACCTGGCTGCGAAGAGGTTGCGGCCAAGTGCGCAAAGGCAACCATAACTTTTCAAGTTCTTTACAAATATTGCTGTGAAGTGGATTACATTTTATTTAAGAACCAAGTGAACGAAATTTTTTCCGAAAAATCAATTAATATTATTTTAATTAAAAATACTAGTGGCCACATTTTGATAGGCAACCCGGCAAAAATATATTCCCCCATTCATAAATATATGTAAAAATTAGTTTTTGATTAAAAACTCGATGAACGTAGTAATCTTGCAGCGGGATCTTAGGCTACAAGTGATTTTTTTCAAAATTTTGCCCCCTTTTGAAAAAAAGTGCATATGAAATGGACCTATTTTTTTTGTATTTTATTCTGAAAGAACGGAAAATTGTCCATAAAAATGTGTATCGAAGTCGCAATTCCTTATTTCTAATAGAAAAACGCATGATTTTCGGTAATTCTCGGTTTTTGCAATTTTCAAAAAATTATAACTCGAAAATGAAGTGCCCAATCGAGTTAAAACTTATTTTACAGACACTTTATTGAAAAAATAAAAAAAATTACTTGACACAAAAATTTGCTTGTTCAAGTTATTGGGTAGTTCAAGTTAACGCGAGTCTACTGTATCACAACTTTGCTGTTGTTGGTTTGTCACACTAGTCGCTGACATATCTTCATATTGGTCAGATAGAGTAAGCTGTCGTGGTGGAGGAGTGCGCTAGTTATAAATAAGAAATGTGAGTTCACTCAATTATCAAATATGACAACAAAAAAGATTGAAACCATAGGTGTTGAGCTTAAAGGTAATAATGACTCGATACAAATTTAAATTATCCTTTTACCCTCCTTTATCCAACAAATCCCACATATATACCAAGTTGTGCTAGAGCAAATCCGTCAGTTCTTGATCTTTTCCTAACTAACGCACCTGACCTATTCTCTCAACCGATAGTTGTAAATGATTTATCCTCGGATCATCTACCTGTTATCGTACAACTGTACAAAAACTTACCTACAAGTAATCAAGCTCCCTTAATTTTAAACTTACAAACTGGAGTCGTTATCAAGTCCTGATAAAGCGTAGTTTATCCAATTTAGCATCATTATCTCTTTTTGATAAGCAACACCGCCTTTAAATAGATAACATGGTTACAACCCTTGCAAATGCTATCATTAATTGTGTCCAGGCTTTTACTCCACGTCATTATGCGCGGACAAATCAGGAAAAGTTACCGCAACATATATTGACCCTAATTTCAAGAAGAAACTTTGCCCGGAGAAACTGGATTCACTACAGGTTATCGTCATTTAAAGCTGACTCAATCAGTGAATTAAACACGAACTCATTGAGCTTAGAAATCGGAAATGGAGCTCACTCTTACCCGGCATTTATAAGTGCTCCAAGTCTTTTGGAATATAACCAAAATAATTAAAAATAAACGCAAGTCAGTTCCAATTCTGAAAGATCAGGATAATTTATATATAACAAATGGCGAACAAGCTGAGCTCCTTTCTCGTAAATTTACAACCAACTTTACCATCTCTGAGAACCTAAGCGACTCTTCTACCACAAATTTAGTTGAAACATCTATGAGTCAGTTGAACCAGACTTCAATAGTGATCGATCCTGCCTTCTTTGTCCGGCCCAAAGATCTTAAAATCATAATAAAGTACACTCGCACAAAGAAAGCTTCCGGACTAGATGGTATATCCAACATATGCCTAAAGACTCTGCCCCGTACTGGAGTAATTTACCTAACGTTTATAATAAACGCATGCCTCAAGTTGCAGTATTTCCCATCAGCATGGAAACTGGCAAAAGTCATTCCACTGTTAAGGCCTAACAAACCACCTGACGATCCTGCAAACTACCGCCCTATCAATCTAATAAGCAACTTATCAAAAATTCTAGAGAAGGTTATCAAAAATAAAGTGGTTAATTTTATTGAGTACAATAACCTACTACGAGCGGGACATAATACACTCCATCCACTATTAAGGATATCAGAGCATGTGAAAAACAATTTCGCCACGAAAAAATCCATGGGACTAACGCTTCTTGATGTGGAATCAGCTTTCGATTCTGTATGGCATCACGCGTTGATTCATAAATTGATGCAGTTCGGTTTTCCTCTATCTCTTGTAGCAATTATCCGTGACTTTTTGCAAAACCGCATGTTCAAAGTATGCATTGGAACTACATATTCCAGCGATAAAATTAATACTGCAGGTGTCCCCCAGGGTTCCGTATTAGGCCCGATTTTATATAATATATATACAGCGGCTTTTCCTGCTATTCCAAATTGCTTTTCATCAGTATTCGCGGATGATACTGCCATATTTAGCTCCGATGTCGACGCTTACCAGGTGTGCAAAAATCTGCAGCAAGGCCTTAATATTTTATCTGAGTACTTTTGTAAGTGGAAAACTCAAGCCATCTTTTTCACACGCAGAAGAAAAGCTTCATACCTACTAAGCTCCAGCCTTTATTTAAACGGCAATGAAATCCAATGGACTGATCAGGTTAAGTATCTAGGTATTATTCTAGATAAGTATCTCATTTATTCTAAACATATAACAGTATATAAACAAAACTAGTATACTTATAAAAACGATGTACCCGTTCATAAACAGAAGATCAACGCTGAATCTGGAAAACAAGCTCATTATGTTTAAAACTATATTTCAATCTATTATGATGTATGGAGCCTCCGTCTGGTTTCAATGTGCAATGTGCATTTAAAAAACTTCAAATAATGCAGAACAAACTTCTGAAACTATAGTCTATAGCTGACAAATTCTTTGAGAGGTGTCAGTTTTCAGAAAATCCCCTGATTCGGCAACTTATGCCCAGCTAGTCTGTAAAATAATATAAGAAGGATAGGCTTATAGGGTAGTGTTAAGTTATTTTAAGTAAATTTAAGTAAATTCACTGGGTTTTGAATACCCTTTCCCAAACTACATTTAGAATACAAACTTAAACTATACATTCAGCAAGTCTATTATTATTATTATTATTAAGGATTGGATCAAGGACTAACCGCATCCTTTAGTCACTGCGACCAATTTGATCTTTTGTGACCTGATCCAGGTTCAGTATTAGGAAGCCCCGTCAATCTTTAGTTCCCTTATCAAACCTAAAATTTTTCTGGGGGCTGCCTTGGCTATATCTGATGTTGATGGGAAAGCCCCACCAAGGTGTCTTAGCCTGATACGGCCGAGGGCCTCACAGTGACAGGGGAACTGTTCCGCTGTCTCTTCCTCTTCTAGACAGAATCGACAGGTGTCATCATCAGCCAGCCTCAACTTTTTTAGGTGGTAGCCCAGGTGACAGTGACCAGTTAGAAGTCCAGTTATCAGCCTTAAATCTGGTCTGCTGAGTGAGAGCAGCTCCTTCGTTTTCTGTTTTGAGTAGGTTATAAACCTCTTTGCTTGTCTTGACCCTGGGATATTTGCTTAGTGTGAGTGCTTGCATTCATCCTCCCATGACCGGATACGCATTGCTATTCGGCTTTTTGAGTAGCCACAGAATGGCTCCGGTCCAATAAACTGAGAATCCGCGCCTTTTTTGCTAAGAAATCCGCCTTCTCTTTGCCTTCAATACCCTCGTGCCCTGGTACCCATGCTAGCGTGATGCTGTTGCTCTGGGCTAGTTGTTTAAAAGTAGTGAGACAGTCCCAGACGGTTTTAGACTCAACGGTGTAGGATCCCAGAGCCTTAAGTGCCGCCTGACTGTCGGACATGATATATATTTTAGCACCGCGTATTCCTCTCTTGGTAATTTCACGTGCGCAGATTTCGATAGCATGTTTCTCTGCTTGAAAGATGGTTGGTGTAGAAGCGAGCGATTTGTACAGCCCTAATCTTGCTCCATAGACCCCAATGCCCGTTCTGTCTTCCATCTTGGATCCGTCCGTGTACCAAACCAGAGATCCCCTTTCAAAGATATGTCTATTATTGAGCCAATAATCTCTGCTCTCAAGGATCAGCTTGAATGGTATATCAAAGTTATGCCTCTTCGGCATAATATCCGATATTGAGTTGATCACCGGATCACCCATGAATTCTTTAACGATTTTCCTATGGAAAGACCAGTCTCCTGCTGAGAGGAGTTTGGAGCCAGTCAGCCTTACTGCGATTGAGGCAGCCTCCTTCTTTAAATGTAAATGTATAGAGGGGAGGTCTAATAGGGCCTCCATAGCTGTCGTGGGGCATGTGCGCATGGCACCAGTAACTCCTAGTCATGCTGACCTCTGCAGTTTTAGCAGTGCGGATCGCGCAGTCTTTTGTTCTACTTTTGGCCACCACACGAGAGCTGCATAGGTGACCATGGGTCTTATGATTGTTTCATATGCCCAAAGGGCCATTTTGGGCCTTAGTCCCCAGGTCTTTCCAAAGAGTCTTCGGCAGGACCATAGGGCAGTCATAGCCTTTCCTGTAACCCTATTGAGTTGAGGATTCCATGTCTTTGATCTAGAACTACTCCTAGATATTTGACCTCACTTGAGAATTCTATCCTTGTTCCTTCAAGAGTAGGAGCCTCTAGTCTTAGGTTCCTTTTTCTTGTGAATGGTATAATGGTTGTTTTATTAGGGTTGACTCTGAGTCGTTCCCTAGCACACCAGGATTGTACCATATTCAGAGCATTTTGCAGTCTTACTGATAGGGTTCTATCCTACTTGCTCTTGATGGTAATGACCAGGTCATCAGCCTAGCCCTGGCAATCGTAGCCAGCATTAGTCAGTTTGACCAGGAGATCGTCGATAACAAGGGACCAAAGCAGTGGGGAGAAAACTCCCCCCTGAAGACAGCCTCTAGTGGCCCTTACTGTTACCGACTTGTCCTCCAGCCTCGCTGTGATGTTCCGGTTACTCAGCATTGCCCCAATCCATCGGATCGTTAGCAGATCAATACCTCTGTCGGTGGCCGCTCCTTCAATGGACGAGAAAGACGTATTGTCAAACGCACCTTCAATATCAAGGAAAGCACAGAGGGCAACGCCCCTACCATTGACAGCATCTTCTAGTTTATCAACCAGATTATGTATAGTTGATTTGCTTACCTAATAAGCGTGCTGGTTATGATGTAGCGGCGTGTCCTTCAAACAACCGTACCTAATATGTTGGTCAATGATTTTCTCCATTGACTTGAGAAGGAAGGAGGATAGGCTTATCGGCCGATATGCCTTGGGCTGAGCCGCTGGTCGCCCCCACTCTTGGGTATAAAAGCATTGATAGCTAGCCCTAAATATTTTTGTGAGTGTTGGCAACAGTTCATTAAACCCTGCTGCAGAAGAGCTGGGAAGATGCCGTCACCACCGGGAGATTTGTAGGCTTAAAAGGCGTTAATGGCCCACCTTACTGTCCCGGCTGTGAAGATTTTACCCGAGTGCTCCTCAATCTGCGTGTTGACCCACCGCGCACATTGAGTAATTGAGTCCCTCTGTTTTCTTCTGGCATTGAACACTCAGGGAAGTGTGTTTCCAAGAGTAAGTTCAGTGTTCCCTCAGAGTCAGTGGTGTAAGATCCATCAGTCCTCTGGAGGAGGCCTATGCCGTTGGAGTGATCTTTTAAGAGTACTCTTTGGAGGCGTGCTGTTGCAGGTAGATTGTCAATCTCCTCAGCAAGTCTAAGTTGAGTAATATTGTAGATGAATGAATTTTAAATTCTAGCACTAAAATAGTAATAGTCCTCATCTAAATCGCAATAAATAAATAAAAAAAAGTCTTTATATTGATAGCCAAATTGAATGATTACTTTTAGGATGTAGAAAAGGTTGCATGTACATAGTGTGCATGACGATCTTTTACTTGTTGAAAAATGGAACAAAGCATTTCAATTAATCTTTGCTCTAAAACGAAAAGCTCAGTACGGGAAATGTTAAATGTTGCTTTTGGCCAGGTTTCTATGAATAAAACATGCTGATGTGTGACAGTAAAATTTGTTGAATTTCGACCAAAAGCAGTATCAAATGGACATTGCTCATTACCGAATAAAGTAATCGACTGTCCAGACCTGCTCAAACAAGTCAAAACAGGTGGTGAAACGTGGTGTACGGATTTCACGCCGAAATACAGGCTCAATCGCCCAATGAAAGTTTCCTGAAAAATCACGAAGTAGGTACAACAGAACACGTCTAATCTTTTTAACAGCCAGGAATAAAGTAAGCATCAAATGTGGCTACCAATTTCAAGATATCTCAGGGAAAAGTGTACCGACATAACAAAAGATTTATGACAATTGGACTTATACGGCCTGCGACTTTCACAAATATCGCGTATATTTATTTTACAAAAGCTCGTATGTGCGGTAGTTGCCGAAGATTAAGTAGACAAGGTGCTAAGTGATCTAGATTTTAATTTCGGTCATCAATTAACAAACATAGACTCCGCAGATTGTAATTATGGACTGCCACAGAGCACTAGAGCTCTCAGAAACTTGACCCACGGTTACCCGGTTCCTACCCGGGTACCCGGTTCTCACCCGTGTGACCGATTTAAGTCGGGTACCCGGTTCCTTTTCGGGTATCCGGTTCCAAGGGAGAATCGGTTCCATTAT
Organism: Leptarthrus brevirostris; assembly: GCA_964036015.1. Classification (NCBI taxonomy): domain Eukaryota; kingdom Metazoa; phylum Arthropoda; class Insecta; order Diptera; family Asilidae; genus Leptarthrus; species Leptarthrus brevirostris. The sequence goes on along the minus strand of OZ038372.1, from coordinate 134,436,073 downwards.
AAGAGTCGGTTCCAAAGCCAGAATCGATTTCGTCACAGGAATCGGTTCCTCTTGAAATCGTGCAGTACAGATTCAGTTTCAGGGCCAACAGAGGAAATTTTTCATTTCACTAAGGAAATGTCTAGTTTCTTTGGAAATTACATATTTTCCTGTAGTGAAATTACAAAATACGACTTAAGATTTATTAAAAAAATTTAAAATTTCTTATACTCCTTACTATTAGTGACAATTTTTGCTTTGTAATTTCACTCATTCTTATTAACCAGTTCATACGACGGAATCGATTCTCACAGTGGAACCGGTTCCATTGATGGAATCGATTCCTATTTGGAACCGGGTACCGCATTTGAACCGAATTTTTGGATGGAATCGATTCCTACCCGGTCGAGTGGGTACCCGGGTTTTCGGGTTATGCGATTCCAACTGAAAACTCTACAGAGCACCCCAAACTATGGGGTCTTAAAAACAGAGTGAGCGTTAATAATGCCGTGTACGCAGCACTAAATAGTACGCCAGGATCGCTAAGAATCTCTTCGTTCTTATTATTAAAGTTTACTGTTTTATTAAAAATCTGAACCCTTCTCTCGTAGTACTACTAGTACCATTTTGAACAAGAAAATGTAAACAAATTTTAAAACATTTGTCAATTTTCCTAGAAAAACCCACTTAAATTGAATTTGACCCACTTTCCATAAAAATGCATGCTCTAAAGGCAAGTATTGTGTCACATGCTATTAGTTCCTTTCACGAGAAATACTTTTGAGTGAATTAACGAGGAGCTTCAAGGAAGCTCTACGTAAATAGAGTAAGAGGTCGTCTTCTGGAGGTGCATTCTATCTGATACTACCATTAGATAAGCTGTAAGTGCATAAGCGGAAGCGATGTACCCAGAGAAGTATCTTCTTCGTGAAGCGGAAGATCGCTCCTCGAACGTCTTTAATTTTGCATTAACGTCATAGTAAAAGATTACAAAATCGATACACGTCTTAGTCAGGAAAGTTAAATTCAAGCAGATGATACCCGATAAAGAGTCCTTTACTTGCGGCGTTCTGAAACGATTATCCGAGAAATTGACTGGGGAGGGTAGCGTGAAATTTCACAACCGGGAGAAGATGAAAATGGAAAAAATTAGAGAGTTAAATCGAATCTTCGTATAAAAAAACGTTTACTTCGGATTTTCTTTGATAAAAAATGTCTTAACGATTCCTTTGTGTATTGCGAGGAATTATAAAGGAGCAGTTCTGTTAAGCCTTGGGAAAAACGAAACGATTTTTTATAACGAGTTAGGTTTCTCCGGAAAGTCGTGTAACGTCTAAGCTGAAGCGATCCACATGTTTAATGCAATTACCCGGGGCACCGTATTCAATTCGGCTAATGTAGACTGGTCTAGCTTTGCCAAAGGAATCCTTAATATACAACGTGCATTGTAATCGCCAATGTAAATGCTGCCTGTTATTGAAGGCCCGCAGCAGATAATTTTACAAAGTCTGTGAATATTGCTCTTCGTAAAAGGATCATAAAGTACATCATTGCCTCAAAAGTTAAAAGAACTTGATAAAAGCGGAAAAATGCTTTTTTCTTAGAGCAAATAGTTCTCCTATTTACTAATCAGACTTTGTGCTTTTGAAATGAGAATTTTTTTAGTGATGACTTCTTAAAGATTGTTCTGCTACTTGGATTCCTTTTACGGAAATTGTTAATTTAGCGGAACGGCTTTAACACCTCAATAGTTGAAAAACTATAGTTCTGAAGATCACATTAGTGGAATTATTAATACATAGCATTAATTAACACATATTCGTTTAACTTTTCCAGTAGTGTAGAAACGGACTTGGATCAATTCGGAAGCGGAACCGCTACTATGCCATGGGTTCCGGGTGCGAGACCAGGTCTCCCCGTGAGTTTTAATTAAGAAATTAAAATAATCAACTCCGTCTCTGGGCTGTTGTCTAGCTCGCAGCAATGCAAAAACAATACATTCAAGTTTCACTTCCCTTACCCTAAATTCCTTTCCGACCAAAACCATGCTAGGCATCAAATTGTTGTCCCCTAGGCTTTGGCTACATCGTATAAAAAAGCGTTAAGCTTATTAAATAACGAAATCCCTGCAAGAAAGGTGTTCTTGATACGAATTATAATTTAAGTTAAATTTACATGGGCTATATCTATATCTATCAATAAATTTATAATTAATATTCCGTGATTTCAAAGATGTCTAACCTCTATTCAAAAAAGATTAGGTTTCTTATGTTTGCTCGTTTTGGGGTTGGGAAAGATAGTAAACTCCTTAAGCCTTGGAAGCATTAAACAAAAAGTGTAAATCTTATTTTGCCCATGTTCTCTGTTACTTATTTAATCTATCTTTGTCTGTAAGATGATTAAGTGATAATTCTCTTCACAAAAAAGGCAATAAATGTGATATTCTAATTACAGGCCTATCGTAAGCTGGATTACGTGTTACGAAAAATTTCGAGACTTTATTGAAGCTATGTGCTTCACCTTCACTGCAGGCATTTTATGGGTTTCGAGCTTTTCCAGCACGGCTTCATCCAGGGGAAGTTTACTACAGGCAAACTGCTTGAATTCCTCCACCACTCCTTGCCGTCCATTGAATCCGGTAATTAAGAAGATTGTATATTTACTTACTTCTGTAACGCTTTCCATTGGATCAGCCACCGCAACCTTATTTACAAGCTAAGATTGCTCTAGTTTCGCTCTTTTCGTTGAGATTTTTGTCTCCTCCTTCTTTTATTCGATATATCAATGACGATTCACTGCTTCTTCCCAACTTCAGAATTCTGTGTTATGTCGACGATGCTAAAGTCTGTCGAAACGTGTCTCAGGGGCCTGATTGCGTTCTTTTGAACACTGATCTAGCTCAGTTTCATCACTGCTGCTCTCCCCTGTAGACTTGTCTTAGAACACGACTGGTGACCCAATTTGGACTGTATTTCACTTGATCTTAGCATCGTTAGTATCCAACGTCCAAGGCTCTGCTCCACACATAGCTCGACTAGGACTCCAAGGATAAATTCAGAGCGAATATTACTGAAGACTCTGACTATGGCTAAGAACGGTACTACAACGTACAACTTCATAAATAGCCATCTCTGTGAGTCTTTCGGTTATACTAGGCATGCTGGGGTCTTGACATTTGGGTTCCATCTAGCGTCTGCTCCGAGTTCGTAACCCCGTTTACCAGTCTTAGGGATAAACAATATCTTGACTTTTTTTGAAAGCAAAACAGTCCCTAAATATACCTAAAAGCCACTTCACTACCAAGTCTAGTAGTGTCTCTAGCATGATTGGGATAATTCCATCTGACCCAGGGGATTTGTAGGGGGCGAAGCTGTTTATAGCCCGAATAATCCTTTTTCTGGTTAATGCGCTCTTCGGAGTTTGAGAAAAGGGGTTGATGTGCCCTTTGGGTAGTATCCTGCTGAATCTGGCTGATTCCTGGATTCCTGATTCAATGGAATGGCAAAACTCCGTGCAATCCTGTTTCTTTGCTTCTCTGATGGCTTTTTTTATAGGCCTTAAGGAAATATTAACAAAATCATAGAAATTATGCCTTTAGCAGATGTTGAAGATGCCTCGAGTAATCTTTCTCAAATTGGAGAGATCTTCATTCCACAAGGGCGTTAGGGAATTTTTACTATATTTTCACACGCGACATGCGCCATTGAATGCCGTACTCATGGCTTTCTCGAATGTGCGTACCCTAGGTTTTAGCTCTTAAACTGTATATATGCCTAAATCTGGTATGATTGCAAGTTTAGATTTAATAATATGAAAGTTCAGATTTAATAATTTGGCTGAATTTTTTCCAGTCCGCTCTTCTGGGGTTTCTGAAAGCTTTTCACTTACCATGTGAAGATCGAATAGTATTTAGTTGTTTGGGTGGTAACTAACGTTATTTTTGGTTGAAGTTAGAGTGATTTTAAGATCTTCCTATAACCGTCCAAGCTGCCTGTGAGATGTCAAGCACTTCCCGTAACCGTTAAAGTTGTCCGTGTTTGGCAATGCAAGTTGGTGTAGGACCCTTTGTTACAGATTAGGAAATTAGTGTTAACTTTGAAATAAAAAAAAAACTCACCTCGTTCAGTATTTTCAGAGCTGCCCTATAAGGCTTGTCTTCTATTGGCGTCACATAACATCAGCAGGCCTTCCTTTTGCGTGGCGTACTGATCGATAAAAGGCATCAGATGATAAAACCTTTTATTTATTTCAAAATTCATCAAAGGCTGACTACTAAAAGTAACAATAAAATCAATAATTAATTACAAAACATAACAAAACTTAATATTGCAGAAGTACATTAAAAACTAAAAAATACCAAAAGAATAGTCAAAAAGTTTACTCTTTACACACTATTTAGATAAATTAAAATCGATGCTGTCATAATGCAAATTAAAATAATAATTTAAGAAAATCTCGATTTCTCTGTAAGCGAATTGAAATCAATATTTTAAAAAAGGACAGGAAGACCGACGAGTCGATATTTCTTTGAAGACAGTTATGTTAAAGCAAAAACAGTTGAAGTTGCTTCGGCTAGATTCACGAGAGTCCAGCTTTATGAGTTTAAGCCTACCTAAGTAAGGGGCAAAATGAGGGGGTTGCTCCACGGAAGTTTGCGAAGAACAAAACGAACGAAACGACGCTGGACTGTCTCAACACGGCCAATGTGGTCGTAATAATTAGGCGACCAAACACAGCTAGCGTACTCCAAAATTGTCCTAACGAAAGTACTCTTATTTATTTATTTAAGCTTAATGCAAGCTATTACATAAAAAAAATACAAAATAACAAAATAAATCATACAAACTAAAATAAACAATAATTCATAACAGATAATGAAAGCTACATATAGGAACCGCGTGATATAAATGTCGTCGAACTCCGTCCTTAGCCCATTGTTTAATTCGTATTAGATTTATTTAGTTCTTCAAGTAAGCAACCATGTATTGTGTAACTAAATTCAAGAGAATATTTTTTTTTACGAGTAAACAACGTAGTAGTAGAGAAGAATAGAATACCAATTGTAAAAGACCTCTAAGTCAGAATTTAAAATTTCACAGTTGTCTGTAGACGAAAAACGGGAACGAACGAAACAAACAAAGAACATAGATACATCATTGATGTATATAATAAATACAATCGGGCCAAGATGGCTTCCTTAAGGCCCACCGGAAGTATTGTAAATTTACCTGATAGGGACCCACGGAAGGACAGCCGCTGGATTTGAAATAATAAGTATGAACGACCCACTCTATTAACAAGTATATAAACCCTAGTTCAGCTAACTTGTTAATCAAAATTTGTGATTAATTTTGTCAAATGTCTTACTAAAATCAGTGAAGTGACTGTAGTCAACCTGCTTACCAATTTCGATTTCAGATAAGAAGAAATTAGAAAATTCCAGAAGATATGTCGTAGTTGAGCTTTCTTTCATAAAACCGTGATGGAAAGTACTAACAAACGCTTGCTATGAAAATGAAGCACATGGAAAACTAATGTCTCAAAAATTTTAGCAATGCAACATAAGTTAGCAATAGGTCTATAGTTGGAAATTTCACATCTTTTGCACTTCTTGTGAAGAGGAATAATAACGGATGATTTCCAAGATTTTGGGAAGACACCACAAGAAATTAATAAATTAAATAAATAACAAAGAAGAGGAACCAGAGAAGAAGAACAGTTCGCTAGAAGAGAAGCAGGAATACCATCAGAACCACACAAGAAACTATCAGAAGGAGGAAATATTGTCAACTACCTAAAATCCGTGAACCTAGTATCACAGTTATTCCAGATCAGACTAGAAAAGGAATTCTTTGTTTAGAGATGGGAACATATTTCAAAAAACAGGCGGATAGATTATCGTAAAATACACTGACCGCCACATCGATGTCATTTCGTCGAAAATATTAGACCAATTACAATTTAATAAACAATTATTTAATAAAGAAAAAACAGGCATTTTAAAATTAAAATTGTAGGTAGATCAGTGTAAAAGAAGGTTAGTGTTGAACATTAAATTCAGCTATCTACTACAGTCATTCGCAATGCTGAAACACTTTGTTAGTCCGCAAGAAGAAAGCAGTCGATGAAACATAAAGATCCCTGGGATGCCGACGAGTGGGAGGGATCAACCATTAAAATGAAGAAAGACAGCTATATTTACGAACTGCTTCAGACAAAATCTGGCAACACTCTCACTAGCAAAGCATTGTTTGCGCGTGCGCGATCAGCTTTTGGACAAGTACTTGGAAAATCCATATCTTTCGCAGTTAGAGTTGTCGAAACTGTTAAAAGTAGCTAGATCAACGGTGCAAAATATTTTAGCTTAATCATCGGAAAACTGGTACGATTGCGAGAAAAGCTGATTCAGGTAGAAAATCGGGATCAATTAGTAAAAAAATAGAGCGAAAGGCAATAAAGGATTTAAAAAAGGATTCAAACCTTCTTGAGCGTGCTGTAGCTTTAAGCATACATATCCTCCTCAACTGTACAGCGAATCAAACCGAGGGCGAACTTGAGGCCCTTTAAAGTTCAGAAAGTGCCAGATAGAGATGCCACCAAAGAACTGTTGTGGAAAACTCGTGCTCGAAAATTGTACACAGTTTAGATGCTGTTTAATAGTCGATGAGACCTATTGTGTTGCAGAAAAGCTTCCAAATTCACCGACAAATATTTGGATTGGCAAGCAAAATGCACATGTGGTAGAAAGAGCGAGGAATTCATCACCAAGGAGAAAATAAACACTGAAATTTATATGAAAGATTGTTTGAAGAAGCGGTTGCTTGCTTTTATACAGAGGTATCATACACCTTTAATGTTCTGGCCCATCATGTCATTATGCAAAAAAGATAGACAGAATTTTATAAAGAAAACAACATCAATGTTGTGCCAAAGGATGCCAAACCACCAAAGCGTTCAAAGCACATACAAATCTAAGCTCAAAAGCACAAACTCTAAAGCCAGCAAGATTGTTCAGTTCCGAAGGAAGTGGCGAAACCAGGCTTAATCCATCACCGAAAAGGCAGTCCAGGTATTAATGAAATATTTAAAATCAAAGGTCCGAATATTCTGGCGCGAAAATTAACTTGTTTTATATTTATATATTTTTAGTTGCAAAATATAACTATGAAGTAAGTCTATTTAAGTTGTAATCGTGGCGTTTTAATTATGTTTTTTTTATTGTTTTTTACCTGGTTTATTTTTTTAAAGCAGTTCTTATATTTCCACAAGCGTAATTAACATTGGTTCTAAGTCATTTAAAAAGTCACTGGCAGAAAACATCCGAAGATATCCAGTTGATAGTTGGCAAGTTAAAATCTCCGAAGAGCAATAGTTTGCGAGTAGATCGTAAGTATTCCTGGACGCTCCAGGAGGAAATGTAAGTTTCCGAGCAACATATAAAAATTCTAGGTCATTCGAGTCCAAGGTCTGAACAACAGAGTACGGGATATCAAGATGAACAGCACATAGTACTCCTGCCCCGATAATGGCATTCACTGTAAACGGATGTCGATCACGGCGAAAGATTATGTATTCCGGACCTTCGAGCTCAGCATCGGCACTTATTCCACAGAGCCAGGCTGCAGTTAAAAAAACTACGTTGAAGCATGAATTAGTAGTGCCGATTTAGAGGTTGGTCTTCTTGGATCGAAGGCCAGTTACATTAGCGTAGTATAAAGTAATCTCGCCGGCGAGATTTTTGGAGTACGTCTAGAATCAGCATGATTTCTTGGAATAAATTTCGCCATTAGGTTTAACCCCAGGAGAGACGATAGCGTTAAACAGAGCATCAGGAATGAAGCTTTGAAAAGAAGCAAAAAAGGAGGCGGAACCGTTGCGTAATTTGTCTATCCGTCAGCAATTAATATTGTCATGCGAAGTACCAAAGTGTGATGAAATATGACGCACGACGTCCTCCACGGTGGTATCAGGATGAGTTCGGGAGATAAAGACGCTACGAGGAAGCACAGCAGGTCTCAAAGTCGCAGTCTCGATGATCTCACCAGTATACGTCTAGATACGTATTATACACGACCGAACCATCGGCAACAAAATTTAATGTGCGGTCATATAAGTTGTGGTTTTTATCATGAAAATAATCACATATCTACACAAATGTAGAGAAACGTAATTTACAATTATTATAAGTAATAATAAGTTAATAAATAAAAAAAAATATTCGAGTGGCACATTTCGAAACAAAAAAAGAAAAATTCCGTGCGAGTAATACTCGCGTACCGCGGGCTTCGCACCTTGGGAGGTTGCTGATTCTTAAAAAACTGGGCTAGTTAGAGACATCGTATCTTTACCCGATTGCGCGACAGCAACGACAGGGTTATTTTAGACATTTTTTCACCATTAGTCGAAAACTCTGGGGCATAAAAGGTTATGAAAATATATTTTCTAATGCAAAAATGAGGCCCTTCCATATGATACCCCACTTGACCTAAATATGTATCTTACTTTAAAATGTTGACCGCACCACCCCTTTCGGCTACACTTCGCTAAGAAAACAAAAATTTTGTTTTGTCATTTGCAATAAAGTTGAGCAAACATTATTTTAAACCATTTCAAATTTCAAGTCGATAGCATTAGTAGTTCTTGAAATAAGAAGATATGCACAGACTACTCTAAATACAAGTTCGGAAAACATGACAGTTCGGCCATTTCACTACAGAGCGTTTTGTCATTATTTCAGTTTTGTTGTATCACAGATTAACCAATCTTTGCACATAAATAAAACTGCACACTCCCGTAACCAAAACCGAAGAAAAATGCTGATGTCATTGACGCATTTTAACCACAATACATCAACAAAACGAGAGAGTTTTTTCTTTAAAACACATGAAAATTGTAAAGAGAGACACTTTTTATCGTGTTTACATGTTGAAAACATTTGTAGGTTAACCTCAAGTAAAATCCTATTTGAGACTTTAAAAATATTGCCAGAAATACTACGAGAAAGTAAAATTCCCCAAACTGTTTCTAATGTTTGCTGTAGCAAGTTTCGATTTGATTACTCCACCAATACTCAGATGTTAATGTCAGCTTCCGGGCTTGTATATAGAGTAGGCTGTCAGATGTAACAGACAGGCAGATGGACGAAGTCTCAACAAAAGGTGTTATATGCTTCCTTTGAGCACATAAATAATTCGCTAGCTCAATGGAGAAAGGGGTGAGTGTAATAAAATTATTGGGCGCCACGTGGTTATGCGAGTCCACGAACTCTTTTTCCACCAGTCGACAATGTCACCAAAACAAAAATATAAATAAAAGAGAGTGGCTTCCACTTTCACTTAAATTTTATTATATAATATTCTATTTCATATCGTTACTTCTTTTTAAACCTCTGGGCCGCGCATAAACGAGAATGAAAACAAAACAATCCTTAAATGAATAATGCAACCTTCTACGCGCGTTATCAGCATTTGCCACAAAAAAAAGGAAATCAAACCAAACAAATATAAAGTGAAAATAAAACAAAATAAAACTTAACTTTTTATCCTTTGCTTCCTTTCTTTCTCGATCCCTGCACTTTAGTTATAGCCTCCTTTTGGGTCTTCACGAATTTAAGGTCCTCACGAACTTCAATTTTCTTTTTCCCAGCTGCCTCAGAATTCTTGAAATTCACTACTTTACCAACTTTTTCACTTGAAAATTTATTTTAAACGTTTTATCCCGCTTCGCCTACCAAAGCAGTTTTTTATATAGACATTTGACCTCTATTATGTCCTTTTCCGTAAAATCTCCATATTTTCTTCCCAATCGGTTGACATTTCTTTGAATCGGTTGATTTTGTAAATATTAAATTCGATATTTTTGGTTTAATGTTATCTTTAGGATAAGGGTTTTGTTTTCTGCATATCAGAAAAATTCTTTTCGGCTCCATAACTTTTAATTTTCCTCAAAAAGTTTCTGTTGACATTTCGTTTCACGTGTTTTGAAACTTTTAAATACAGATTTATTTGCCTCCGAATTGATAACCAACATATGCTTAGGGTTACGGACAACCCAGACAAATCGCTTATTTTATCCGGCAATTAAAGTTAGTAACAATTTTTTCCGCTTTCGTCTCGGTGAGGTTAAGTACTGTGTTTTGTGTGTTTTTTGTTTCGATCAGAAGGAGATTCAAAAGAGGTAAGTTCTTCCAAATATGTTAAGTTACTTTGTAAATGTGACAAATGCTAACCGCCACTTATTTTCAGGTATTCGAAAGCAAACCTATGCGAAAGCCCGTTGGATTTTACATCTTTTCGACCACAAGTACGTATCTCAGAACTAGTTTTGTTTCATTTGTTATAGTCTATAAAATAATTCATTACCTTCCTTATTTAATTCTTAATTTCAGCAACCTAATTCATATTAACTTTAACTTCATTTTCTTTAACTTAATCCTCAATTTCAACAACTTGTCCCACTAATTGTTTAACTTAACTTGAAATAAGCCTACCCTTACCTTTACCCTTACAATATATAATATAATTCAATATATATTCTTCCTTATTTAACTCCTAACTTATAATAATAACTTCAGCTTCATTTTCCTTAATCTAATAATCCTTAATTGCGACTACTTATCCCACTAGATGTCTAACTTAATTTAAAATAATGTAATGTAATTCAAATCTTTATACTAATGTTCCTAACTTATTACATCGAAATGAAATAAAATTAAGTTGAGCTAATCTTATTCTATCTTTCAGGTCTTATTCCATCTTCTAGTCAGCACGTTAATCGCAGGAACATATCGTTGCCAATCAATCCGGTTGGTTAATAATTCGACTTACACTTTTGTATAAATTTATCAATTTACATTCGTTAGGTCTCAACATGCGTGTCTTCGTGTGTCCACCAAATCATATTTCCGGTAAGTTACTTAGTTGGCTCCTATTTATGCTGTTACAATTTCATTGCAGATTTAATAAATTTTAATTTCAGGAAAGTATCATCAAAGTTGGAGATTACTTAAACTAGTGTTCGCTATCCCCATGGACCCAGGATTTGCGTTCCCCTCAGGTTAGTGCCACAATAAAAGTTTAATTCTGTAATAAAAAAATCTTTGCAGCTTCCTACTTATATACTCAGAGGACAGACACAGGTAACATAAAATAATAGTTTGATTTCCTTCCTAACTACTCTATTTTCAGGCTGCAGCATGGAGATCGCGTATGCAAGCATAAAAAAGGATCCCTTTTTACCATAATAATACCCAAAAAAGGAAAATATTTTCTATAAACACTTTTTTTATATTTATGAAAATACAAAAAAATTACAACAAATAATTTTTTCAACCCCTTCTAAGTAAATCCAGCCAAAAACCCTATTAGGTATCTCTGTTGTAACAGACAGTATTCAGAAAAATGTTCAGTCAATCGGCGGTAAAACGTTTTCGCAACTCCATTCCGAATTACAATATTTGAGGTTTTGCGGGCAATAAACCAGTAAAAACTAAACCGTGTTCCTGCAATATACCGGTACTACCGTGAATATTCCTAAATGTACCTTTGGCTTATTCCAAAATCAATACAGCCTAAATATTCTTATCTTCAAATGGGCTTATATTTTTTTATTAGTTCAGATCTCAACAAATTATAATCCGAGTTTCATCTAAAAGCTTTTCCTAATTACTAATTTTGGACTCATTGGCCATCAAGTATTCCTCAATCCGAAACCGTAAAAATCCCAAGCCTGTCACAAAAAGTAAATTGCAATGGAAACCTGATCGCTTAAGCCATCAATTCTAATCCATCACATTAACACACCAACCCCGGATACAGTTAGGCTCAACTGGGTGTAAATGAACCCTCGGAAGCATGGCAATTACGAAAAATCTTGGAAGCCATTTAATTAGAGAAAAGACGGATGCTCTAAATCAGCCTACCTCGAAAAAGTAGCGGAAAAACCAATGAATTTCATTAATGACTGAACAAATTTCGCTAAAGAAAATTGACCAAATGGCCGCCCATAGACCGAGCCTTATTTATATAAATTTCAGGAGAGGACGGAACTTTCAATGCCGGAAGGGTGAAAACTTTGCGGGTTTTAATTAGTTTCTTTTTGGGCAATATCCCCAAAAATTCTTCACTGTTTCGTCATTTTAATTACACGGGAGATTTTTTGTTGCATTACGAGTTACTTGATAAGAGACGTAATTGTCAGACAGTGGGCGCGTTTAGTTAAAGGTGCTTACAAATTTAGGAGGATTTGAGGATTTATGAATTTGGGTAAGTTTTGTTAATCTTCGTTATCGAAGGAACTTTTTTATTCTCTAAATACTTGTATGCATTGCTATGAAAAAATTCAGTTTTTTTTAATTTATAGAAAATAGAGCGTTAGCCCCTATGAATAAAGAACTGAAGGAAAGGCTCAACGCAAAATTTCGTGAAGCATTACACAAATACTACAACACTTTCTACCACTCACATATTCATCATGGCAGTAGTACATTTTTTCTTTCAAGTGGGGGTTCATTTTAAAATTCTTTGAATAAGTAGTATTTTCAAATGTTCTTTTTTAATTGAGAATTAAATAAATATTTAACCAATTCTATATGACATTTATATACATATATGTACTTACCTAGTTAACACTATAAAAGCCGAAATGCATAAGCAACTTACTGGAAACTCTCTAAACTTGGAATTTTTTTTTTATATACGATATTTTATTGAAGTAGTAAAGCTTATACAAATTGATAATTTTTATTTTCGCACTGTAGACAGGCAGTAGAATTCCTGTTTGGTTGAGTTACGGGTGATCAATTATATGTCTACGGTGTTAGAGTTGCTCTTAGTCTGTCTTTCAATGCCACCTTCAACCTTAGGGGGAAACTGGAAACGCACAAGCCTCCTCGCTACGACACGGCGGCAACTCCCAGGGAAGGTTCCTCAATGGCATCTAAAGAATAAAATATAATTATTTAGATATATTTATAGAACTATTTTATACCGTTTCATCCATTGGAATAGCTTTTTGTAGACTTAATATAAAGATGATACTTAAATAAAGATGATTCCAATAGTAATAATATTTTCTTGCTCTTCTAGATAAACTATTATCTGATGTACATGACTAATACCTTTATAGGTTAAATATATTTAGTACTATAACTAGATGAATATCCTTATAATTATGCTTTTAAAGATGATTAAACCATTAAGTTGGATCTGTGCTGCTTAGGAAATATACTACATGCTCTTTAATTTTAGCAGCTGGGTGTATCTTGGCCTTAGAGAACTTTTTCCAGAAGTCTTATTGGCAAGAAAATGGTACCGCGTATGTAGATACTTTTCTATAACTAATTTTAAAAGTAGACTGTAATGATTGTTAGTCAGCATGTGGACTGTTTGATCTTGAAATAAATTTTTACCCATGAAATATTTTTGGACGCTAATGCATATTTTCTGGAAATTTTTCTTGTTTAAAATAGTTTCGTTACCTTCTACAAAGCACATTTGGCGACGGAGATCACTCTCACTTTTTTCAGCTGTCTATTTAACACTTTCTGAAGGTATTTTCAAAAAGCCCCTGCTTTTGTACGTTATTAAGGAAGGTAAGGAACAAATTTTATTTTATTTGTGGCAATAAACCTGTAGTATAAAGTTTTAATATTTCTTAAAGATCTAATTAATTCTATGAAACCAACTTTTCTTATACTATTCACAAGTAGTTTTTCTGACGGTAACCTCAGATTCGAAAGATAGACTATGGATTCTTCAATCAAGGATGTATTATGAATTTATCATCGCTGCCATTGATTTCAAAAAATTCCTTTGAGTTCAAGTCCTTGATGTCGCTTCCTAAAAGCTTACTCGCAGTAAGGTTCGTTGCGGCACCGTCAAAGGTTACTCCAATGACTTCCACTCCTGTTTCAATCAAATTTTCACAGCAGAGTAAAATAATATTTGTTTTTTGCTTTGCGGTAATGGAAGCAATAGGAAAGAACGCAATGGGAATTTTCCAGGATTTGTTAAGGCACACTGCCATAAAAACCAAAATTTGCGTTGCAATTGTACCACTGTGCCCTCCATCTCCAGTATCTACAGATCCATATGATTTCTGCCCATCCCAGTCCACATGCTGCCTTTGTATTTCGTCTAGTATGAGATTGACGACAAGTTTCTCGGCCTGTTTTTGAGCTGCTTCTTAAGCTTTCTTTATAGGTAGAAAAGATTCTTTTGTGAATCCCGGTTAGAAGTATAATTTTTCGTACCATTTCCTAAATGTACGAGAATGAGGCAAGCTACCAGCAAACTGCTGTCTAACATAGGAGTAAGCTCTTGGTGACATGAAGTTAAGATTAATTGCAAATGAGCGTATTACAGGATGATACGTTTTCTTAATAGATTTTCCTCTACTCTTAAAAAACAGCCTATTAAAAATTTGCTTATTTGAGTCTGCTATGCTTTCTAAGACCTCATTCATCTCTTCACCAATTAAGTTTTTCTTTTTAAGATCTTTCATTAAAGAACTTAAGTGGGAAATTTTCTGAACCGTTCGTCTTCTATGCTGGTTGAGAATTTTATGCTTTTTGTTTTTTTTTATAATATTTTGTTTTAATTTTCGAATAATGGCTTTATCTCTTCGCCTCTCTGGTACAATGTTAGGTAAATTTTCATCATCTGATGTTTCCATACATTCTTGTAATGTTAAAGTAATATAAGCCTAATGATAAGCTAATTATAAACAACACGAACAAATATTTATACAATATAAAAATCTGCACCTAACAAAAAGGTGACTCAAAATATACCTAAATTTTTGTTAGAAATCTGCAGCATTTGAATTGAATAAGATCATTACTTTACTTTTGTATCATAATATCCTGCGAATGACTACATCTACCGGCATTCAGCGCTTCTAACCTAATTTAGAAATGAGTGCACTTAATTATTAGGACTGTTAGATAAAAGTCGTGGACTAGTTCACAGTAACAAAATTCGCTTTAAAATTTGGTACAAAACGTTGAATTGTTTACTCTGAACTATTCCAAGACTTGCAAAGCCCTAATATTTTGGATTCAAAGGATGATACAAGCGCTAATATATGTTTTAATCAGATATGTATTACGAGATGAAATCAGTAAAATCAGCTGTACTACCTGTAAATATTAACTTTAAAGCCTACTCTAATTACATCCTTAAAACATAAAGTATCATCTTATATACACTATAACTATAACACTATAATACACGGTAAAAATATGTACCACGTTATTCTAATATGAACATAGCTCAAACGCGAAAATAAACTCTAAACTTACCGACCGAAACAAGATATATTCTTTTTCCGTAGTCCCTAAAATTTATATTTATTTTTATATAAATGGAAATTGCGTTCTTTTTATAATGAAAGTATTTAAGACGATATATGATGAATGAAAGCAATATAAGCGGTGTTCGTAAAGCAATTATGTATATAAATACGAAAACATTAAAGAAACTAAATATACTTACACGGTTAAAAATCTCGGTTTAATTTTAAGAGAATTCGGTTTGTATATAGTTCCAATAAAAAAATGTTTATATATAAAACTTGCCAAAGGTTTGAAATAAAGCAAGATAATTCAGTTTTAATTTAAAACTAAGCACAAGTTTTAAATCAAAACCTTTCATTCCACACTAAAACTGAAACAGTCTTATTAACCAACCTTTGAAGTTTATAAATTAAACTATGCAAAGTATTACAAATGAAACCGAAAGAATCTCATAAAGAAACTTTTGAAGAATAGAAATCATACCTTGAAGAGGTTTGCATGTAAAACTAAAAACTTTTTAAGTTTGGAACTGAATCTGATTCGGTTTTTTCCGGTTTAAATGAGAAACTAGGTAAGTTTTATTTTTATATTGTTATTTAGTTTTGAAGTAAAACCTTAGCGATATCGTCTCGTTTTTATTTTTAATTCAAATTCATTCATAACTAGCTTGAGTTTTCACGGTTATGAGTGAAATTTTGAAATCGCTATAATCGAACTATTTCAGGTTGAATTGATAAACAAATTAAGATTAAAAATGAGATATTATAGTTTATCGAAGAACTCGCATAGAATTTTTTGAAAAGTCAAATGGATTATTAAATACACGATACCAATTTTTGTTAAACGTTTCTTATTTAGATTTGTACAAGTATAAAAAGTTTGTCTTAAAACTTTAAGTGTAAGGACACCTACACAAGTTTAATATTAAGAATTGATAAGCGTTTTACTTATTACTAAAATGTTACTGTTATTGAAAAAGCATTCAAATGTCTTCTGAACTATCAATTCATCTCAAAACAATGAAACATATTCATCCAATTCGATTAATGAATAGGATTCAAAATATTTATCATATTCAAGGGTTTTACACTATGTGTATACAAAATAAACTTATGGTTAAAATAAAATACTTTCAATATTTTGTTAAATGTCGATAAAGAGCTTTCATAATTTGATACCACTATTCTATAATGATACCCCGTATATATCCAATCGACTTCCATTACATTTGTAATTTCATCATCCACAAGAGTAAACTTTTCTTTTAGAAATACATGTAGGGATTGAAAATGGGCAGCTTTTTTGCTTCCCCCGTGATCACAAACATCTTTAAATGATAACGATTGTAAAGATTCATACTGGTGCTCTTGATGTCTTTTAGCTAGAGTTTTGCAAATATTTATAAGATTGCTTTTATTCCAATCTATTTAATAAAATATGATTATACATCCATCCAAACCGTAATAAAGAAACAAACCACCTTTGCATTTCTGTATATTTCCTCCTGATTCCTTTAATATATCAAATATTTGGGCTTGATATGTATTCCAGTTCCGCAAAAAGTTATCAGCTTGATCTGGAAACTGCAGTTGAAAGTCATACAATATCTGTAAATTACGAAGTGTTTAATTTTTATTGTTTATATAAGTAAGTATACGTGTTTTCTAGCTCACTTAAAAATATCAAGTCCAATATCTTTATAAATTTTGTTTTTTAGCCTTTCGTGGTAATATTTTAACTGTCTAGGTTATTTTTTTCTAAGAGTTAATATGGTAGCATCGATACCGCGGACAATGTAAAAATTTGTTTTCCATTTGGAAAACATTGAAAGCTAAGCTAATTTGGTAAAAAAAGTACTTGATAAATTTTATGTTAGAGTCATACAAATAAAGAAAAACCAGTTGCGGATCGGAAAAATAGAATCCAAAGTCAAACAAATTATTCCCCTTTTTGTGAATTAAATCTCTTCTACGATTACCTGTTCGTTTCAATGCCTCCTTGACCAAATTTATTTGTTGGGAAACAATGGTATTTTTCAAAAAGAGAATATCATCTTCAATTTGTTCGTCACAGATTTCGTTGGCAGCATGCACCTCACTACTTGACTCTGTATTACTCTTTTTGCATAAATTCACTGCAGAAAATCTTTTTGTTTTAAAATTTGAATTCTTTATTTGAGAAATGAGGTATCCAGTTCCTTTTTTAGGATTATATGTATTTTAAGTCTATTCCACCGACTTCACTGTTTTCTACTTTCAATGATGGAAACAAAGAAACCGCTGCTGTTGCTACAGATTTACCAAATTTATTTCCAAATCGTGCGTGCACACATAGAGTAAAACACTATAAACACGTGCACTATTACTGCTTCTTGTGACGGCATGAACTTTAACGAACTCGTAATTAAATGTATATCTGCATGTGTTTTATATACACGTAGGTGCAAATTGATACAAAATTCACTTAAAAGCACATAAATGAATAAAACGCACCTGAATGTGGTACACGCTATTTTTATTTTATTTAAAACTAAAAAAAATTTATGGAGATATGAACCGTACCTGAAAACACTAAGTCTTCGTATGTTAGAGTTGATTCTTCCCCGGCATCAAATATTTTTTGCAGGCAAACGTAATCTTTCTTTTTTTCTTCTACAAAATAAATCTTTAAGTATACTCCCGAATTTAGCGTCATTTTCAATATAAAGCTCTTGAAGAAATAATTACACTGTTCACTCCACTAATCTCCAAAATCAAATGAATCACAAGTCAAGCCTTTTTGATGCGTCAAATGATAAACTTTATGCCTTCACGTCCGATCTCGTTTAGTTATAAACTATCATGTATAAAATGAAAATTTTTACGGTCTATTTGCTTTTTTCAAGTTTAATCTTTAAACTATTCACGTTTCAAAGTTTTACAGAAGTTTAAATTTTAAACCCGAGAAGTTTGCCAATTACGGAAAAAAAATTTTGAGATCCAGGGTAACAGTATTTTGTAGTTTTGAGATCATGTTTGGTTTAGAAATTAAACAATACAGTTTAAAACTAATATTAAGACGGATTTTGTAGCAATATCAAAACTATCTTGGTTTAGAGCAAAAGCTGAAACGTGAAAAGTTTATCAGAAAAACTAGAAAGTTTATACATGAATCTTAAACTTCTTTCTTGTTTTGAGATAAAACTTATTTTAATTAAAAATATTTAAACTTTGCTCGAGTTTGGTTTTTAGTCGTAAAACGTGTCAGATTGCGTTAAACTTTTTTATGGTTTTAAAAATAGTCCGAAATTTTTAACCGTGTACCTGTAATTCTTTTACATTGTGTTGACGTTCTGTGCTCCCATCTAAACAAAATTGTGCCGTAGATCTATTATAAAAGTGTACAAGTCAACAATTTAAATCTTACTATAGATGTTTCCTGAATTAGGTTTTCTGGCTATATGTACATAAATCCTCACTTTTCAAATGGTTTGAGCAAACGAAGTAACTTTTTCTTGGCTCAAAAATAAGATTTCCAATTGCAGCAAGCCACTTTTGGCAAAGGATATTATCTTTTGGAAATCTACAACAAAAATTAAATTATTTAAAACGCTTTAAATAATATTTCTAAAATACTGATAACAAAATTTATTTTCATAATTTATTGGCCCCCCGAAAACCGAATACTTACCACGTCTCTGCACCAAAATATGCTACTTAATGCAAGAAGAACACAACTTTTAAACAATAATAATATTTAATTTTTTCCTCTTTTTCTAACTGAAACTTCATTAGAACTTGGTTTTGTTTTGTTACTGTGGGGTTGTCTTAGCATTTACATTAAAAAGTTTTGCGAAAATTTACCTATGAAAAGATGTTCCCGGCAGTCGGCAACGAAATCTATTTCCATAGTTTGGCACTACACACGTCATTTCAAGTTAATATAATTTATTTCACACACTTTTTAATAGTGTTTTACATCTAATTATGTTCAAAAAAATCTACTTAAATGCACAATTTCACGACTTACTCTTATTGACGAATCTACAACTCCCTCAACATCTCTTCCACTTCGCCTAAAAGCTTTTTGCTTCATTCACATATACGAGTTTTATGAGTTAGGGGCTTTCCTTTAGCTCTTTATTCATAGGTCAGCCCTTATAATTTTTGTTTTTAAATTGACAATTATTTTCTGTCATTCGTTGTTATATATTTAGTGATTTTTGAAAGACTTAAGACCAATATAGCTGTCTTTCTTCCTTTCAAATGGCATCCATCCAATAATGACGTAAAACTGATTTAATCAACTTCATGTAAAATTTGATTTTAAGATCGATGTTTTCCGCGAGGAAAAATACATCACTCAATCTTAATCGAAAGATGTCGGTTTTTGGCAAGAAAACATTTAAAACGGCGAAATACTCTTCAAACAAAAAAATTTCTTCCTTTGCGACAGAAGTGACAACACCTAATGCGACTTGAATTTCAATTTACTGGTGGAATGATAAATACGTGGTGTACGTAGAATTCACAATTTTCCCGGACTCGAAAAGGATCCTCTAAAACCAGAGCATTTCCATAAAAAAAAAAAACTGCCAAGGGAGATCCAATAAGCTTTGTTAAAGTCTCAAACTACGACTCACTGTAAATAAAAAAGGGCATAAGCAATCAATCTTGTCACCTTAACGAATTTGATTGAGGACGTCGATGTCTAACTCAACGGAATTTCCATTTTTAAATGTTTCCCCCTTTTCCTGTACTGTTTCAGAATTCTTCGTGAATTTCACAATTTTTACCTTTTCCCGCTCACCCGTAAAAGCCAATTCCCTTTTAGGTGGAGTTAAAAATTCTGTATCACCTAGGATGGGCAGAAAGAAGGATTTCGAAATTTTGCGACAATTTGCACAAAGAATATATTCTCCCGTGAATTTGAAAGGGAGATTTCGAGTTAAATACAAATTGGATGATATCATCTGATGCATACATAGAGCAGTGTTCTTTTTTTTCAAAACAAGTACGTATACTGTAGCGGATACAATTCTGGAAACTTTTGTAAGAGCAATTTTTCATAACTAGGCTGCGGATGTTATGCAAATGTTAATGTTGAGACATAAATTCATTAAACACTATCTTTACTATCGAAATAACGGATAAAATATAAGGATATTTTCGAAATTTGCATATTATTGGGTTTTCACATTTCCTTAAAATTTTAACTGAAAACAAGGTACAAATTAATCAACATTTATTTATTAATTTAAGCTTTATACAAGCTATTACATAAAAAATACAAAAATACAAGCTATAACATAATACTAATACTACAAACTATAATAAATGATAAGTAATAATAAATAAATAAATAGTGTATGCTACAATATGAGCTATAAATATAGTAGATACAGGCAGAAGGCGGATGGAGGAAGAATTAAGGAAGGCGATGAAGATCAAGATGGGCGGGATCAAGATATACGGCTTTGTAAAGGAATGATTAACTCAGATGGAAGTCAAAGGAGGAAAGGTCGTTGACTTTTCGTAGCATCCTGGTTATTGGCTCGCTTTAACCGTAGTTTGTGCGATGGCGGTGGAGTCGGAAAAGGGGAGTGGACCTAAGGTTACGGGGATTGGTATAGATGGATAAAGATTGCAGGATTGAAGGGCAGTCTGTGGCACCAGTTAATAACTGATAAATGAAGAGATTGTCGGAAAGATCACGACGTTTACTTAGAGGTTGTAAGTCGATCAGTTTCAGACGGTTTATATAAGGTGGAAGGTTGAATAAGTCTACCCACGGAAGATCACGTAGAGCGAAGCGAATAAACCTACGCTGGACAGATTCAATCCTATTAATGTGAGTTGTTTGTGCAGGTGACCATACCTGGCCGGCAGGAGATGTAGAGAGATTTGGAAACATAAGGATTGGAGAACTCTCTGGACCAGCGCTTCACAAACCCTAGCGCGGAGTTAGCTCTGTTTAGTATGCTGCCAATGTGGGTACGGCAATTGAGTTCGCTATCACAGATTATTCTTAGGTCACAAAAAGTGGTAACGATAGGAACTGGTATGTCGGTTAACATATAGACTCTCGGAGTGGTGGTAAGACGCTTGCGGGAATAAGAGATGGACTGGCATTTGGTGACATTGACCTCAAGAAAGTTTTTCATGCACAATGTGGTGAATGAATAGAGGTCTTTTTGCAGGAGAAGAGAGTCGGTTGTGGAGGAGATATGTTTGATTATTTTCGTGTCATCAGCATAAATGGACAGCTCTGAGTGTTTGATGTCACATTCAACATCATTTATTGTAAGGATAAAAATCAATGGGCCGAGGTGGCTGCCTTGAGGGACGCCGGAACTTGCGACAATAGGGTAAGAAATGGATGAGCTGAAAAGAACATTGTACTGACGGTTGTTGAGGTAGGATCGAACCAGGAGATGAATCTGGGGGGGGGGGGAGCCTTGGCGATCAAGTTTGAACAAGATAACGCTATGGGAGATCTTGTCGAAGGCTTTACTAAAATCGGTGACGACATTGTATGACTAAAAGCAAAAGGTATAAGATTTATCCCATCAAATTTATAGCACTTAGCGCAGCTGATAAGATTGGAACGATGAAATTCGAGTTTTGGTCAAAGAAGTAATACAAATGGCAGCATTATTTTGAATAAAATCAATTTATAGAAATGCAGTATTCAAACGTGTTTTACCAAATGCCAAGTAGAAGGAGGTTCTTTATTTAAATCTACATAAACTAGTTAGTATTGCTTTGTATTAAGTGATGAATATACCTTTTGTCAGCCATGTGAAAAAATAGTAATTATTCACATATTGTTTAACATTTAAGTTTTGTTTTTGCAACTTTTAAAATAGTAACACCAAACGATGTTTTAACAAGAGGTATCATTGTGAAATGCGCATTATTTTTCATGTGTCAAAATTGCAGCTGACATTTTCTTATTCTTTTATGGTTGATAACAACAACTGATTGATGTTTTGCAAGTTACAGCTTATAGATAAAAATTGAAATAAACACGGCGAACTATCAACTTTTTTAGTAAATTGTTATTCATTTTTATTTATTTCTTATAAACGCACTGATCTTTGCACTGAAGTTTACTTTTGACAGCTTTGCAGTTGTCATCCATTTACCCAAAAAGCGTCTGTTAACTTTCGCATTTTGATCCCCTCCACCAGAAGAACATTTTTGCTTGGTTTTCACCCACGCTTTTGTACAAAAAAGTAAACATAAGAAGGTTATTAATGGCCTCACGAAAATGCAACGAGTCCTGAATTCTGCTTGTTGGCATCAATTACTTAAAATTTAATAGAACCATGCGAAAAGTGCTAAGGAGACAATTTAAAATGCAGGGATAAATGTCATAATCAAACTTTGCAAGCAACTTTGAATTTGATTTCATTTCAACTAATTTTCATCAATTTTCATAAAATGTCACTTTCGCTCGGTTACTGCGAAGTAATATTACAAGTTAAAGGAAATCCTCAGTCTCTCTTTGCCAAACCGAAGTTAGAACAAACAAATGTGCCACTCGTGCACAGCAGAACTACTTTAATTTAACAAGACAACAGAAGGGAAACAAATATATATTTAATAAATGACATAAAAAAAAATTAAGAGAGTAATTCCATGTGAGACACAGGGTTGCGAGTAATGCATTACCGTTTCATTAACCATTACATTTGTAATGAGTAATGTCAAAAATTAAAATTTTTAAAATTTTTTTTTATACCCTTATTCCTCGAGGGAACATAGGGAGCGTACACATGTTCTCCAGTCTTGTCTGTTCTGGGCTCTCGCTGTTACTTCGTCCCATGTTAGACCGGCGCTACTAAGTTCTGCATCGACCGTTCTTTTCCACGTTTGTCGGGGTCTGCCTCTTTTCCTTCTTCCGTTTGGAGGGCTGTACTCCAGAGCTTGTCTTGGAATGCCTTCTGGGTTTTTCCGTAACGTGTGTCCGATCCATTTCCATCTTCCTTCTTTTATTACCTGATGTATGGGTGACTGATTGGTTATATTCCATAGGTCAGCGTTACTGATTCTGTTGGGCCAGAATATTTTGCATATTATTCTCAGGCAGCCTTTGTATGTTCAATCTTGTGGTTTTCCAAGTTTCACAGCCATATAGTAGGACAGATATGACGTTGACGTTGAAGATTTTTATTTTGGTGCTGCGTGTTATCTGTGAGGATTTCCATATTTTGAACAGCCTGCCGAATGCCTGTCTGGCCTTATTCAGTCTGCTTTGAATATCTTTGTCTGTGCCTCCGTTCGTTGTGATTGTGGTGCCAAGGTAAGTGAATTCTTCCACGTCTTCAATTGTGGTACTACCTATTGTTATTGGGTTCTGGTCCGTGTCATTGATCCTCATCATCTTTGTTTTGCTGGTGTTTATTTCTAGGCCCACTGTTAGTGCTGTAGTGTGGAGGTTATCAATGCTCCTCTGCATATCGCTATGGCTGCTGGCTATTATCGCGATGTAATCGGCGTAGTCTAGGTCTATCAGGGTACGGGGGAATATTATTCTAGACCATTTTTTAGTTTGCTGCCTATCATTTGTCACTTTCGTCTTAGAACACTGCTATTTATCTTCTTCCCGTCTCAATGTTTTCATTCGGCAGTTTGATTAAGGATAATTCGGAGGATGTTACCTGCAACAGTGTTGCCACATTCACAAAAAAAGTATTGAAAATTATGTTAAATTGGAATTTTCATTGCCTGTAGTTTATTAATTTTGATGACCAAATTGCAGTAAATTTTATTAATGATGTAATATATGGTCACAGAAGGAACAGCTTCGAAACAAAAATTTGCATTTATCACGAGGTCAAATTAAAAATGAAATTTCTCTGTCAACGGCAAACATGGACTTCAATGTATCAAAATTCTGTGATAAATGGGAAGAGTCCTTGAAACTGACAAAGTGCAAAAATACTCCTGGCATTTCAATGAAATAAACAGAAAACTTTTTCTATTATATCGACCACGAAACCAAGTCTTCCTAGTCCTAGACCCGCGATTCAGTCGAAAGACGATGGTGCACAATCTCATGAATTTAAATGAATTCCAAGATAGAATATTGCCGAGCAGGATTTGATGTGTGAAATTTTTCTCCCGGCATTGAATTTCACTCGAAACATGCGGGATGGAGGCTGGCGAGGATGCGAATCCCAGATTTCGATTCAATAGCTTCCACAGGATTCGTTTTCTTTCCGCTGTGTGTGAATGAAAACAGGCGCAAACAAATCATGAAAGGAAAATAAACAGTGTGAAAACAGCTGGTAAAAAAAAACGTTTACCAGGTTACCCCCATCCTGGCTGGATCCTGCCGAAACATCCTTTAAAGCTGTCGAGTAAACTTTTGATTGGCTTCGAACGTACAGCTGAATACACACCTTGTTTCGGCGTATAAGTAATTCGCCTCGTTGAGCTTTTATGTGGCTTTGCACGTGTGCTACGGATTGCCTTAATAATTAATTTTCGCTAGTTTCAGTTGTTGCGGGCTGAAAATTTACTTTGCACTGGTGGTGGGTTCTACTCACGTTGTTGCTCTGGTAATTTCGAATTATGAGAATTTAATTTCTGTTCAAGTTAGGGTAAAACACAGCAACTTAAGAAGGATAATGACTGCTTCGACTTGAGCACGTGAACAGCCCTTCGGAGTGGAATTGTTTGTTCAAGTCAATCGTAATGCTATCTTTGGCTGTTGAAATGCATTTCGCTAAGGGGAATCTCTTGGATTCTGTTTGGTTCTGTGTATTTACAGCAAACTTAAGGGACCATAATGTAGTCCCAAACATTGACGCTCAATGAGCTTTTTGGTAAGGATGGTTATTAATTGTGATGCAATTATTTTCGTTATTTAATTGGTATAATTAATTGCAATGATGGTGTAATAGTGGAATCGGGTGGGATTTTTATGACATAATTCTGATATATTGCTCGGAATAATTGTGATATATTGCTCGGCAATGTTACGTATAACCTAGGAAGACCTGAACATGCGATATATGATTCAAATAGTTGTCCTCGGCGGACTGTACAGTAGGCTTCAATTCAATTTAAGATATTCCGATAATTGCGCTTTCTGTCAACATGGCTTTGCTGCGTGTTTTGAATTTGTTCTACATGTAGAAGAGCTTCAGTTTAATATCCTGGCAGACTGGCTCAATAACATACTTTATTTGCTAACGAACCATTTGGGAAAAACGGAATATCTGATAACCTATTTATTTGCTTCCCGGAACCCGAACTCAAGGAGATCTGGATGAAGGGTTGAATCTCGGGTCAGTAAGATGACGTAGAGTGAATTGTTATTGCTCAAATTTTAAAAATAACAATAATGTAAGGCGTTGAGCTACAACAATTGTACTATAGATCAGAATTCAGTAAATTTAGGCAACGAAATAACTTTTTTAAGGAACACTTTCACACATAGATGTCACCTTGAATTTTCGTTGCAATGGAGCAATTTTTTCTCTATTTCAAATATGATAAAATAGTTTTTAAAAAAACATTCAACCGACTTCACAAAAAGCACTAAAAAGCATAAAATAATTTTTAATTTTATATCTATTACAAATTAAAGAAGCAAACCAAACTACAAAAAAAGTATTTAATCGTCCTTTTTTATGATCCCTTGAGCTGAAACGTTTAGGTAAATTTATATAGTATCTTCGATTATCTGTGCAACAACAAACGAACCATCCAAATCGGTCCACTCGTTAAAAAGTTAAGTTCAACCCCTACAACCCCCCCCCCCAACCCACCAAAATTTTTTCCTCGCGGTACCAATCGGGGCACATACTCTACCCAACAGACAAAGAATCATCGAAATTGAACCAAGCGTTACGAAATTAGACTACCTCTCCCCCCTCCCCCCCTCCCCCCCTCTCCTTCCCCACCCCCACCATAGAACCAAATTATCCTCCTATATAACAGCAAAGGTACCATTCGAATCGGACCACGCGTTAGGAAGCTAGACTACCCCTCCCCCCACCCTAGGTCGAAAAAAAAAAGAAAGATCCAATTGGTCCACCCTCCCACCACAAAAAATTTTTTGGACATGGGACCACCTCTGAAGTACGACCTACCAAACAAAAAAAGAATCATCAAAATCAATCCATTCAAAAAACCGGGGATAGCTACGAAATAACCCCCATTTCAGAGGGAAAAATACAGCCTGGGCCTGGAACCATCACCCTAAATGAGAATAAATTCTATTTCACAATTTCGAGTCGGGATTTCGAGGAAAGGGTTTCCGCTAAGTGTAATTAGTGTTACCATCTCCCATTGAGAATGTAAAGTCTAAAGAATTTGTAAGAAATTGTTGATTTTGAAGAATTTTAGTGTTTTCGATATTTCACGCATTCGATGTAGTGGCCCCAACCTCTTTTGCACTGGCGATTAATTTTTCCTCATTTGTATTCAGCGGACCATGATCTAACTACAGTTGATTTCTAGGCTACCATATAAAATTTGCTCCTTAATCATATTAAATTGGCATTACTTCATACAAATGCATATAATTCTATTTAAAATTTAATTCTAATAAACATTAAGTTTGTTTCAAATACTAAAAAATAATACTATCCAATAAAATTTGGAAAAGCCAGGCAGCTCACAAAAGCTTAAGCTTGTGGGTGAGTGTTGTATCAGTCTAACATCTCATGTATATACACAACTTTTTAGAAATATTCAGTTTAGTGTGTAAAATTCTATTCTACTGTACATTGTGTATTTTATTTGTCTCGAAAATCAGAAAAAAAAAACATGTCATGACCTCTCAAAGTTTTTGGCAAAGCAACTACTAAAATAATATCGATTGCAAAATTGCAAGTCTACTTTCTAGAGTTTAACAAATTTTTAAATTCACTTTTTTTTATATATGATGTTGCATAAGTTTCAGGGGATGCTAAAGCACAACCTTGGCAGAAGAAGAATTACGGGTAAAGGAAATGGATTAAGAAGTTGAAGTGAATGAGGTGTTAACGTAATTTCGGGCTCATAAGATGAGGGAAAAACAGAAGATGGTAAACTATTCCACATTCGTGTTGTTCTTAGAAAAGATTCCCGAAATTTGACGGTACGTCCAAATTTGACCTGGAGTGTTTAGGGTGGGAGTGACTTGCAGCTCTTGCATCGCGCGTTGTCATGTGTCAACAAGAAATCAGGCTAGCAATTTCGTTAGAACAATGACCATGTAAATAGCGACAGAAGAATGAGAGACAGTCGACAATCCGTCGATGCTCCAGAGAGTTAAGGCCCTCAGAGATTAAGAAATCACCAATCAGTTTAATAGCCTTACGCTGGACTTTCAGCTGATGCCCAAATATGGGAATTATATTCGAGTCTAGGCCTGATGTGGGACTTGCAGATCAGCGCTAGGGTGAAATATTTCTTACATCTCTGTAGAAAACCCAAGCATTTCATAGCACTTTTAGCGATTGCTAATATCTGATCAGTCCAGGTAAAATTGCTGGATATCTCAATACCCAAGACGTTTAGTAGGAATTGGGTCCGTCGACTGAAATAGGTTGAGGGTGAACTGGACGTTTTTTCAGGGACATTAAACAGCATTCAGTTTTGTTTGGATGCATTAAACGAAACACTATTTGCTCTGCCCTAAGCGAGGATTATAGAAATGTCGTTGTTTAATAATCCAAACATGCGTTCTACATTGATTTCTGTAGCATTTTCACGAGAATTCACTACAGAATCAAAAGAGTACGCGAAATAAAGGGTGCTGTGAAGGATAAAAGGGCATTAATGAGCAGAAGAAATAAGGTTGGTGAAAGAACTGAACCCTGATATGCATCGGCATTTACTTCGTAGGGATCAAATATAAATCCGTCTACTTTGACACGGATTAAACGACCTGTCAAAAAACTCTCTATTCATTTAACGAGGTGAGGGTGCAGACCAAATGCTTGTAGTTTGGCTAAAGGGGCACACTCTATCAAAATATTTTATAGGCTTGAAATATCAAGAGCGACGATTTCGGACTCTCCACGATTATTAAAACAATGATTCAAACGCTCCATTAAAGCCGTTAGTAACTCTCCAGTTGAGCGGCCAGCGCGAAAACTGTACTGGCACTCGTCAATAAGATGGCTATTTTGTAGATATTTCATCAATTGAGAGTTAATGAGTGATTTAAAAATTTTAGATAAGACCGAAGTTAGTGCAATTGGTCTGAACTTGGAAACAACCCTGATGAATATAACAGGTGACAAAATTCGCGCAGAGGTTTAGCCACAGTAGAAGCGTAGCAATTTAAAATCAGGGGCGAGAAACCATCAGGCCCAGTAGCTTTGGACACATCGAGTTTCGAAAGTACCCTAAAAACTTCCCGAGTGCGAGCTGCTTTTGCCTACTAGTGCACTGTGATGGAGATGGAAGTGGCTGCGATGAAGGTGGGAAGTACAAATTAGCAGCAAAATTAGTAGCAAATAGGTTGGCCTTGTTCAATGAGCTAGTAAGAACATTCCCATTATAAATGAGGGGAGGTGTTTACGAACAGGTGAAATTGTTCTTTACGGTTTTTACTATAGACCAGAAGCCCTTACTACCCTTTTGAGTAGAAAATGCCGATCGAAAATACGCCGATCGTGTTAAGAAATTTTTTCTATATTAAAAGGTTTTCTTTTAGATGATTTCGCTAGCCTGTCTCTTGTTCTAATAGAAGTAACTATACTAGGAGTTATTATGCTTTAATAGCTTTTAACTTTGGTTTCGTTTTTATCGCGCGTTTTACAGCGGATTGTTCGATGTATTTATTTAGCAATTCGTGGAATTTATTAATAGCCACCTCTGCTTCTGAGTAGTTATGCACTTTCTCCCAATGTTCTTGAAGTACTCTTTCATTTAAAGCGCTATAGTCCAATTTTCTTTTATAGTTATACTGAGAATTTTTATCACTTGCAGACATACCGGGATTCTTAATTGTTATTTTCATTAATGTTGTAAAATGGTCAGTTATATGTGTTTCAAAAATCTCGAAAGCAATAGGTAATAGATTTAGGCAGGCTGAATTTCGTATTTGTCCTAATAAGTTTTTATTGTAGCCATAAGTTGCCATTACGTAAACATAATTTCTCCGCCTAATTTCAACCTTTTTCGAAATGATCGAGTTGATCGCTTGGGTGGAGGGGTTGTTATCTATGTTCATTACTCTCTTAAGACAACGGTGATTACCTGCTCTGGACCAGGTGATAAAATTGAATCTGTGTTTGAAAGTGGATTCCGGATATGATAAGTGTGTCTTAATAAGTGCTTATAGTCCGCCTAATGGTTTCAACAATGAATCGGCGACAAAATTCAAAGATTATGAACTGAATCAAATTTTCAATAATTGCAACGTAATCATGTAAGGAGATATGAATGTCAATACCCTCAATGCTAATTTTATTGTAGGCGATATGATGCATTATCAGACTCTGAACCTAGATATCGTAAATAATTTACCAACTTATTTTAATGTTAGCACTTTTGTGCACAATTAAAAAATAAGGTCAACTTCATGGTTAGAGCTTCTAAGCGTATCTACTATACAAACAGACTAAATGTCGAATTGCCTACTAAGAAATTGCGGCAAAATATACGTACTTTGGGCATAAATGGAAATGAATTTTCGGAAGTACTACATGATCCAAATGTTCTTAAGAATTTTTTTTTCGGCAAATTCATTGTCACCATCATCATCAATAAGCTGCAACTCAGCTGTATTAGGCTGTCCGGTTGAAGGCTTTGCTTTCCGGAATGTTAAAGAGAATGAGGTATTGTTGGCAATGCGTGCGATTGAATCTAATGCGACAGGGCCAGATGAACTACCTCCACGATTTATTAAAATAATTGCCTCGGAAATCATTAGAGTTCTGACGCATAAATTAAATTTCTGTCACATGACATCCACATTTCCCAGCATGTACAAAAAAGCACAGGTCCTCCCCATTCCCAAAATATCTACTCCTTCCCATCCAAGTGATTTTCGACCAATAAGTCTCTTGTGCTTCCTGGCTAATTTATTTGAAAAGATAGTACATATTCAGGTTAAGGAGTACATTAAAGTAAATAAACTATTGTGTACTTTGCAGTGGGGGTTTCGATCACGCCATAGTTGTGAAACTACAATCCTTAAAGTTACGACTGACATTCATGAAGCCCTGGATAATGATTATTACCTTTGCTGGACTTGCATTCGATTCTATCGATCATGAGAGACTTATAAAAAAAATTTTGCAGGTGGTTTTTTCCTCGTCATCAGCAGTTAAACTAATTAAAAACCCTTTGTCTAATAGAAGTCAATTTGTGAAGGTTGGAAACACCTTCTCTAATATAACGCTTCTTATCCATGGTGTACCTCAAGGCTCCATTCTAGGACCACTTATATTCAGCCTATACATAAATGACCTTGCAGATGTGGTATTAGATACTAGAGTTCACTAATATGCTGACGATGTACAGCTTTATCTTAGGAGATCAATTGGGTTAATAGAAGATGCACTAACTGAACGGTGACTTTTTTTATACGACGTGGCGAAATCCAAGGGGACAACCCTTTGATGCTTCAGCAATGTTTTGGACGAAAGGGAATTAGGAGAAGGGAAGTGAGGAAAATTGAGTCTTGTTTTTGCATTGCTGCGAGCTAGACAACAGGCCAGAGACGGAGGGGACGGGGTCAACTGGTCTCGAACCCGGGACCCATGGCATGTTGGTCGTGCCGCTCAACGAATTGATCAAACTCCGTCTCCTGTATATAACTGGTCCAAAGAAAACAACTTGGAATTAAATCCCAAAAAGTCAAATTGTTTGGCCACCAGTCTTCATCAACAATACCAGACTTCCTTATGTCGAATCTGATAAAAGCTTAGAATTTGTATTAAATTCGAAATTCTCTTGTTGTAGCCATGTTAGTGCAGCATTGCAGAAAATATATGGTTGCTTACTCCTTGTATCGTAGAAGGTTACTGGTGGCATATAATAATGTTATACGCTTTGTATTCAGGTTGCCAGATTTGGTCACATATCGCTCTATAAATCGTCCATTCTAGGATGTTCCCTGGAGGATTACTTAACACAGCGTAGGTTAGAATTTTTAATCAGCTGATATATAAGCAACAGTCAGCATACCTATTTGAAAAGCTGAAATTCCTGCAGTCCACTAGACATAAAAATCTATTGGTTCCTTATTGTAACTCTCGATACGGACAGCGTTCCTTATTTTTCCAGTGTATTCGTAAGTGGAATCTACTTCCCATTATCTCCAGGGCACTAGGGTAGGCGGCACTTTTCGCATGCGTCGTAGATCATTATAATCTTCGTAGGTTAGGCATATTTAACATATTTGAAATCTAATTTGAGTGTTTTTTTCTTCGTTTTTGTAGGTATTATTTTTTCTTTCTACTTCATCATTTTGTTTCTTCTTCTCTGTTTTTACTCTTGCTTTATATGCTATTATCTTAACTTTAGTTTATTAGTTTATTATTTAGTATATTTTGTTTTTTTATTTTATTTAAGTCTCCAATGAAATTGAAACCGCTTAACTTTGTACTTGTAAAGATCACGTTTAAATTCATATCACCAACAATAATATGAATATCTATGTATATTTCTTTTCTTTTACATTAATCTATCAAGAGATACAATGAAGTTTTCTAGGATTAAAAAATAAATGACAGTAATATCTATGATTTCAGGTCCTCCTATAGAAATTTGCAAATCTAACATATTAGCATCCATAATAGCTACTTGTATTGATAAAATTTAGAATAACAATCTATATTAAAATAATCGTTGACCCCTTGCCATGTTTCTGTTTCAAAACATATATTAGCTCACTAAATAACAACATTAATTCATACAAGTGCTTTTCTAGACTTCTAATATTCATGTGATTCTTTACTATTGTGTACATAAAACTGTCTACTCACTTACCCATTATACATTAAGGTTGTTTCAATACAATTATCTCTTTTAAACTGTATAATAATTCGTACACTATTTAATCAAAAGAAAAAACAAAAATGGGAAGAATAACGCGGTGATATACATAATTTGTTATTTAGGTTAATCTAACTATATCAGTTTCATTTCTTATCCGAACATATCTCTCATTCTTTGCTTTTTTTCGCATAAACTTTATTTTCCTTTACCCAAATATATTTAAAATGTTTTTTGTAGTTTCTCCTACGATTTTTTTAGCAATGCTGCCGTGTAAGAGGTTAAGAGTGCGCACCTTCAAAAACCCGACCTTGAACAAAATCACTACTTACATACTATTGATCGACAGTGGAGTTAGAGGTAACGATTTGGCCTGACAAGTAGAGCCAAACTCCTAACTCTACAAGCCCTAACTCTACAAACCTTACATCTTGGTGAAAAAGTATGGCTTCAACGTTTCATGGAACTATTGCGTGACACAACATTAAAGACCAGTGACTTAATTTCTCACCATAAGTCCAGTCTGTGCGAGGGCAGCGAAACAGCCAAGCCATACTTTTTTGACTTTTTGGTGTAGAGGTTGCAGAGTTAGGGCTTCTAGAATTAGGGTTTGTAGAGTTTGGCCTTGTAGAGTAGGGGGCTTGGCTCTACATGAAATTTGATAATTTTTTAACGGTGAAAGCGTTATGAGCGTTGAGTCTTGACAGCCCACTTTACATGAAATGTTTTTGGTGAGATATCATTCCTTTTTGTAAGATTCCCTATTCTCTTGGGCTATTTTTTTTCCAAAGCCCACTCTTTATCGTTGCATATTTCCTTTTTGGCTTATTATTTGCTATAAGCGATAAATATACGCCGTGATTTTTTATTAATTTTCTTGCTCTTAAGAGGTGATTGTGCTGATCTAACATACATGTGACAAACATAACCCTTCCTCCTTCCTATTTCTTTCATTTTTTCATAGCTCACTCACTTTCTCGTTGTTTATGTACTCATAATATATAGCTTTCATAAAGCGGGGTCGGGTTCTGTAGTATATAAAAATTTCTCACAGGGAACTTGAAAACTTACGTAAGTTTTGGAAAGCTGAAATTTGGTATGCAGGACTTGCACACAAACAACGAAACAATTAAGAAATCTGCAACTTTCACCCTCCAACTCCTCATAAAGGGGGTGCAGGTCTGTATATAAAATTTATTATGGAAGGTACCTACTTCCAAAAGGCCTAGAAAGCTGAAATTTGGAGCTTTCTAGAACTTTTGGAAGGACCTCCCTATAAGAAATTTTATATACAGACCTGCACCATTCTAGGACTTTCTGAAGTTAGGAACTTACCTATGAGAAATTGTTATATAATACAGAACCGTAACTGCTACCAAAACTGAACTGGAAACTTCAAGATGTTAGTAAATACAAGGAAAAGGTTACCAATTTGTGTGAAACTACTCCTATAAATAACTTAGAGAATCAAATCGCGACATTAGTCGGTATTATTCTAACATCAGCAAAACATTCACAAAAGAACTCCGTTGCGTATAGACAAAAGTGGTTTGACAGTGAATGTCTTCGCGGTCGAAAATTGTCATTTAAGTGGCTTAGCATTTTTGGAAAAACTTATTCTGAAACAGCTCGAGTTATGTACCTAAATACTAATAAAGAATATAAGCGATTTTGTGGTAAAAAGAAGAGAGCATATCATGAAAACATCGCTGAAAGTTTAGATGCAGTAAAGAATTCCGGAGAGTGGTGGCGTATAGCAGGGGACTTGCGAGAAAAGAAGTTTGTATTAGGGGCACAAATTTCTATAAACAGTCTATATGACTACTTTCAATCACTTTTAAATCCATGTGTTTATACTGCTCCCATACTGTATGCTTCTCCAAATACGACGGACCCTCTGCTCGATAATCAGATTGAAATGTATGAGCTGATTACAGTTCTTGAAAGCTTAAAAGATAATAAGGCTCCTGGAATAGACCCCGTCCCATATGAATTTTATAAAAATGCCCCGGGTTCATTCCTTCAGTATCTTCTCAGAGCGTTTAATGATATCTTTGAAAGTGCCGATTTGCCCGACTGCTTTAAAAGATCGGTATTGTTTCCGATACATAAAAAGGGTGATATTAATAGGCCAGAGAATTATAGGGGACTTTCGTTTATGGATGCAGTAGTCAAGATATTCCTTGGGATCATCTACAATAGGCTGCTGAATTGGGAACAACAGCACAGAATATTGTCGGAAAGCCAAGCTGGTTTTCGTCGCGGCTATTCTACGGTAGACAATATATATAATCTCATTAGCATAATTAAAATTTCGCATTATTACAATAGGAAGAAAATCTACGCATTTTTTGTTGATTTTAAAGCAGCATTCGATACCATCTCGAGGAATGCAGTTTTTTATAAGTTACTGAATTATGGATTGTCTTCTAAAATTATAAACATTCTGCGGGAGCTTTACAGGGATACCAGAGCTCAAATCTGGAATAGAACAAGTCTTTCTAACAGCTTCAGTACTAATTCCGGCGTAAAACAGGGTTGTATTCTGAGCCCTTTGCTATTTGCTCTTTATATTGATGATCTTGTTGACCATTTGGGAGTAGGTTTTAATATCAGCGATATAGAGGTGAAAGTTCTAATGTATGCTGACGACATTGTTTTGCTCTCAGATGACCCACTTAAGCTGCAGAGTATGATTAACAGACTGGACGAATACTGTAAACTTTGGGGCCTCGTAGTTAATTTGGATAAATCCAAAGTAATGATCTTCCAACTGGGAGGAGGAGTTAAAAAGGCATCGGAGAAATGGTCATTTCGAAGTGAAGCTATTGAGGTGGTAAAAAAATACGTTTACCTTGGCGTACTGTTGACTCCAAAGTTATCCTTTAACGAACATTCTGCTAAAGGCAGCCTTAATTATACTTGGGAGACCTTTCTTCGAAAGAGGATGATAAAACATTCTGAAAAAGTTAAACTATTTAACGCTGTCAGTAGGTCAATTTTGTGCTATGCTTCAAAAGTCTGGGGGTATCTGCAATATGAAGAGGTCGAAAAACTACAACGCTTTTTTTTGAAAAAGTTATTATATTTACCGCAGTTCACTCCTAACTATGCTCTTACTGTGGAAACAGGTTTACAGGATCTTTACATTTATACACTGCAATGTCATTTTAGGTTTATCTGGCGGACGTTATTTCTTTACGACTCTGAAAGACTCCCACATAAATTAACGCGCATTATTATCGAAAAAAATATTTTTTGGTGTGAAGTTTGGGGTGATCTCGCT
Organism: Leptarthrus brevirostris; assembly: GCA_964036015.1. Lineage (NCBI taxonomy): Eukaryota > Metazoa > Arthropoda > Insecta > Diptera > Asilidae > Leptarthrus > Leptarthrus brevirostris. The sequence goes on along the minus strand of OZ038372.1, from coordinate 134,400,579 downwards.
GTAAAGCATAATCTTTCCTTTAACCTTTTGGAAGATGATAAAAACGTAATAGTTGAATGGCTTAACAAAATTATAGTGGCAGAGGGCAATTGGTTAAAAAATAAATATTTAGAGAGGTTTATCACGCCCGATAGCTAACAAGAAAGAAGAGAACTTATATCTATGTAATAATATATGTATTTTCAATATTTCTTCGACACATATACCTATTCCAATAAATCCGACAAAATCACTATTCTCGACATTTGAGATATTTCGAAAACGTACTATGCCGTTCAGTTTTCTGTTTTGTAAAATTGTCAAAACAATTATATTTCCACACAAATCACTTCAATATAAACAAAGGATTCATCCTGACACAAGAAACTACTTCAAATAACAAACTCAAATGTGTTCCCCTGAGGAGTAATTTTTCAAAGGATCACTTTATAACGTTCTTTTTCTTTGATTTAATCCTTGCAAACATCTGTAAGTTCTTACATCAATCTCGATGAAATTGTGGAAGTGAATTGAAAACGTTTGAGTTCAAAGCAATCAACCTCTAGCTCGCGGCTGTTTGCTTATGGAACAACCAGTTCATATGGAACGTGCACTTCGGTAAGCAATTCGTTCTTCCTTTGAGAAATGGAATTCTGTCAAGGTGAACCTTATTGATATGTAAATTTCAAGAAATTACCGATGCCAACTTTTGGTATCGTCGGGAAACTACATTAAATTATTTCATTATGAAAAAGTGAAACTAAATTTGAAATTGAATTGAATAAATCCAGACTATTTAAAGTGGGGGAAAATCGCAAAATGTTGGCCAACGTAATCAACAGGTGACCTTGAAATAATAAAGCTTACTTTTTCGTCTTGGATATTTTCAAAATGTTGAATTAATTGGTTAGCGCTTTTCAAGAAAATTGACTAGGGGGTTCTGTAGCCGTTTAAATTTGTTTAAGCAAGTTATTTACCTAGAGCGTCCAGTATAATTTTCATTAAAGGATTTGCATCGATTTATTCATAAACGAATCACTTCAGATGATGTTATACATATCTGTTTATCTCTTTCTCTAGTTCCCGTAACCCCTTGTGGTGATGGGGCGGGAGAAGAGCTTTTCCCAATTCTAGACAACGACTGCAAGTAAAATTACAATTTTAAATGGATTCCGAACCACTGTAATTTTCTCTGCAACCCCCATGGCAATTTTATCATAATCTCTTGTCAGCAGAAAACAACCATGGGTTGCCGTCAGTGGGATTCGAACCTGGGACCGCCAGATTGGTAGGCCGACACCGTTATCACTTCCTCCACCGACAACGTTAACGTTTTGACGTTACATATGAATACGTTATACAAATGACTGTAGATAAATTAAATGAATAACTAGTTTATTGCTTCTATAAAAAAACGCTAACACTTTCATTTACACCTAAGAATTGAAAATCGTTTAATTCAAAACCGACCTTATTTCTTCTTATCCTCTTCGAAATTAAAGTGTTCCACAGAGGTCTTTGCTTGCACCACTGCTATTTTCTTTATTAGACAAAAATATTTATAATTCCAATATACAAATTGTATAAATAAATTTTGGATTCTTACTGTACCATACTATACAACATGTGTTCAAAAAGTTTTAGAATTAATTTTTGTGTTTATCTAGGTAGAGTGTGGGTTTCGAATAGTAAGTGGCATAAGAGAGGGTCCGGCAATGAAGGAGGGGGGAGGGGGGGTATGGATTATAGTTTTGACTCTAAAATTACGAAATAAGATATAGTATGGATCAGTATTTGGCGACAGATCATTGATAAATTACTTAGGGTTGTTGAAGAGGAGTATGATCCCGATATGTCAGATGAAATATCGTCAAAATGAAATTCCAACGATCATTTCACATTACATCAAAATCCGCTATAGTTTTGTTAGCGTAAAATAGCTGCTAGTTACTCCCGCTACCATTAGCTTTGTGCCGTAATATTGTTACTAATTCCTGCCGCTAACATTAGTTTCAGTGCCGTCAGGCTGTAGGTTGTTTATTAACAGATACAAAATAGCTTTTGCGCCGTAAGACTGTTGTGCACTTGTTACCAAGCTTCTGCAGGATGCACTTAATACGGATGAATTTAAAATCAACCTAAATAAAACCGAAATCATTCTGTTAACCAAAAATAGGATTTTGAAAGGGTAAGCTTAACCTAGCTGGACTACAATCACAGCAGTATCAAAAGTAATCATTGCATTCCAAACTATACGTAAACTTACCCCTAGATGCCACAGTCAAGAGACAGAAAAATGCAATTGTCAAAAAAATTGCGTGGTTATCTTGGATTTGAAGCCTAGGATAATTCACTGGATTTACGCAGTTGTGATTAGGCCAATTATGACCTATGGGGCTATCACACATTGGCAGACAGATACACCCAAAATCAATTATGCGAAACTAAGTTGAGCAGCATACGATGTTTGGCCTATCTAAGTATTTCTGGAGCAATGCGCACTAGACTGCAGTACTTGAGATCTTGCTTAGCCTTTTACCTCTTTATGTTGCGGGGTGGCTTTCAGCATTGCTTACAGGCTAGAAAAGACAGGACTCCTAGGCGTGAACTTAAGAAAGGTCACTCGACTATCGGCGTCGGTATCTGGGGTATTTATACGTAAACTTGATAATGTTTTCGAAACCGAGGTTTATTGGCATGCGCGTACAAAAACCTCCGACCGAAAGACGGTGATAAAAGCAGTCTGATCTTCGGATGAGGAAAAAGAACCATCTTCCCTTACCCTTAATTTCTTTCCTGCCAATGCTGTGTTTAAGCATCCCCTGAGCTTTGGCATTATCATAATACATATTAAAAAACAAATCGAGTCAATTTGGTTTGTATACCGGGTTATCCAGGTATCTGTTTGAACGAAAAAGCTGATCCACTGGCGAGGCGGGGCTCTCTAATGACACTTGTGAGCCTCGAGCCAGTTAGCGGGATTTTTAACTGCATCGATATCTCTCTCTCTCTAGTTCGTTTAACCCAGTGTGGCACAGGGGGCGCCTGCTACACCGACTGGCGAGTTTTTTTGCTCTTTTTTTAGTGTGTGGCCTATCCATTGCCATTTTCACCTGCGAACGCCGTCCTAGCCTGTAAGTCTGTGCAGGTCGTCGTTGATAATGACATCCGGCCAATGGATGTTAAGGAGTCATTGGGGATACCGGTTGAGAAAAACTTGTAACTTAGATGTTATTTAACAGGTCCCTTTCCATGCTCAACAGCCGTCTAATAGAACAGATTTTACATCCGATTCTGAGTTTTGTGCATCAGGAGAGGTTGTTATAGTGCCAGATCTCAACAAAAGAATTAAATGTAACTCGAGCCTTATTGATGCGAGCCTGTACATCGGCAGACCAACTGACTCGATTTCTATACTGGGTTTGGAGGAGGACGATACTCCTACTCTCATTATAAGCGAGTGCTTGTCCACTACCTTCGCAGATAATCTTTGGGAAACCCTTGAGAGATGGAGAGCAGTTCACTTTATGAGTTTTTTTACCTCTTCAAAGAGTTGACGTAAGTAGTAGGAAGAGCTTGAAATTTTTTTTTTATACGATGTGGCCAAATCCTAGGGGACAACCCTTTGATGCGTTAGCATGGGGTAAGGTAAAGGAAGTGAGGAAACTTGAATGTCTTGTTTTTTGCATTGCTGCGAGCTAGACAACAGCCCAGAGTCGGAGTGGATTTTTTTTAATTTCTTAATAAAACCCAGATCTGGTCTCGAACCCGGGACCCATGGCATGGTGGTCGTACGGCTCAACGAATTGATTCAACTCCGTCTCCAAAAAATTTTTATTTGCCGCGGTGGCGCTTCAGCACCTCACTGTTCCATACTACCATAAACTAATCTTATATAGAACTGTTGCTATTGCCTCTACTAACTTCCGTATTGCCAGCTTGTCATCGTTCTATCTTTCCTGCGTTAACACTGTTAGCAGTCGCACTTGCACTTGTACTTGTTTCTGTGCCACATGCCTCGTACTAGCATTCAACGTCCTATAAACTAGCTTTCGTGCCGAAAGGTCGCTACTAGTCTTTTATATTTCAGTACACAAATCACTCTTCGAATTATCATCGAGGTCCTTTGACACAAGGTAAGTCCTACGCAAAAAAAAACTACAGGTAATTGTCGTTTCCAACGAAGACAGACAACAGCCTTACAGGCCCAGACGGAATAGGCAGAAGTATTTGCAGGTGAAAGGGACAATGAATAGGGCACACACTAAGTAAAGAGCTAAACAACATCTCTTGACAAGCTCTAGATTAGATTCGTCGAAAGAGAAAGCTCCGTGATCAATAAATCGTGGTAACAGTTTAAGGCATTGGCGCAGAACTGGACAAGGTGAAGAGTCGGTGTAGTAGGCGCCATATGCCCTATATGGGGTTAAAGGACCCACATAGAGACAGACACAAATCACAACGACTACAATGAGTATTATTTGATTTAAGCGGGGTTGAGTGATGAAATAAAGGTGGTAAAAGTGCTGAGCCCTGAAGTGTAGCCGTATTTATTTCGTAGGGGTCAGATGTATTTCCATCTATTTCAGTTTTTTATTTCCTAGGATTAATGTGTCCTAATTTTTGAAGTTAGGAGGAGACTCCAGTTTGTGGTTGAAAAATATATAAAATATTAATTAGGAAAGAAACTATTAAATATTTAACAATGAAATTTGGCAACAATTCCAAATTTTAATGTCTATTTTAATACTTTCTTTTGGTTCCAAAAATTAGCTATACTTTTGCTTAAATAAAGTAGAAACCACTGTTAGGTATTGTAAAGTAAAACTGAACTGCATGTTTGAATTAGTTCCTGAACTTTAAATCTGAAATTCTAGATGTAAACAAACAGGTTATTAAGGACTGAAACCAACAATTTCCTTTAATTTAATTTTGTTGTATGAAACTCATTAGTACGAGTACATCTACCGCATAATTTATAACTTGTAGCCATACACGAAATACATATACTTTTGATGATAATGCAATATAACATGTTTGAGGTCCTTGTTCATACGTATATCTGGACAATCTTATTCACTATTGTTACTTGCAAGACTGCATCTGCATTTGCGAAGATTCCCTTCTCGAAATTTAGAGATAACTCTTTCCTGTGCAAATATTCAAGTCCAGTGACATGCGAATAAATGTAAAATTTTCATTAAAATTCCAACGTAATATATTGAAGTAACCTCCTAAATTGTGCTGAGATTTTGTGTAACTCTCATAAGTGTAGCAAGAAGAAGACCAAAATCGTAGCATTTCTTCGTAGAGAAGCACGATAACTTCTCTCCCAACTTCTGCTTAACCCAAAAGAACGGTCTGAAACGTGATATTAAATGAAGGCAAATTATTCAGCTCCAAAGGAAATTTCATTTGGGGTAAAATGTTAAAATTAATTTGATACTCATGAGGAATAAGTTTACAGAAGCAACTTCTTAAAGGCCTACCACGTTCTGCACTATATAACATTAAAATATCCTTGCTGAAGTCCTTTAGAAGTTGAACAAGTTTGAAATTGTGAATATACGATCAAAACTTGTCAGGATTAAGCAGGAAATATGTTTGGAGTATGATTACTCGCCATATGCTACTATACCGTTCTGTCCTTTGGCATAACGAATAAGTACAGGACAACTTTAAGTGCACGACCCATACTATATAAAAATGAAATCAGCGTCCCTGCGAAATCTTAATACTACAGAATGAAAAATATGCACAAATAATTGCGATGCACTTTCAAGAGCCATACTTGGATAGCAGAATATGCAAAACAGAATAAAGGGAAGGGACCGGAGGATATCCGCTCCCTTCAAGAACATTTTTATCTTATGCAGAGCCCCTAAGAAGATATGCATTAAAACGGTCCTTCTTATCTCAAGATGTCATTGCAGCCTTGCGAACATCCAGCTCTTTATTATAAGGTGCCGTCAGAATATTTTTCATTAAATTAGATGCTCAGCGTTACTGAAACGACTTCGTGTTCTGAAAGCCCATGCAAGAAGAAGTGATAATTTTAGTACTTTAAAGGATACTTCATTTCTAAACGATGACGTGGATAAGAATTTAAAAGAACCGTATTATTCCTTGAGATATCGGCCTTAATTTTAACAATCCTTTTGGATATCTTAAAGATAAAATGTTCTAACAAATGGTTTGTGACAAATAAGACGATTTTAGTTTCAGAGAAAAGGAACACATTGAAAGTGAAAATAGATTGCGTTACTTCAGATTATATTTGGACAGGTGTATTCATTGCTTGTGAATATTTGAAGGAAGTATTGTATATAGTATATTGTCGGCAATCAATTTAATTACGTTTGGAGAACCTGTGATATTTCAAGTTCTCAACGTTCCGTATGCATTTTTGCTTTGCATTTTTATACTGTTCCCTTACTTTTTTTGTATTTTCTCATGGACAAGACTGCAGTGCAATCGATTTCCTGCTTTGTTGATGACCTCCGCATCCTCTGTCGGACACCAGATCCTCGGACTAGTTTCACCTGAGGATTCGGTTCCATTTTTGACGGCTTCGCGTCTTACCTACCTACCTACCTACCTTTGATTGCTGATTAACATTACTCAATGTTATTAGACCATTCTCCAAAGTTACCAAATACACCAAATATATTCCCGACGTTTTCAGGAAGAGAGTCTATACCCACCCTTCAACAGAGTTTCCTTAAATGTCTCTAGTTGTACCGGCTCTATCCGACTTTCCTACCTGCGTCCATGATCCCAGATGGTGATTTGCCGCGACAGGAAAACGGTCGGCTGTCGTTCCTACCTGGTAAACTTTTGGCTTCTGTACTGCTGCAGATATCTTACCCTTTGCCTCGATCGGTCTGCTCGCCTTTTGCTTATTGTTATCTTTCGCACAGAATACGTACTTTTGTGGACTGACTTTTTCAGGACCGCTCTGCCACTCTTGCTTGCAATGCCAAAAAATATCAACTTTCGCTCATCCGCGTCGTGCGATGAGGCTTCCATCTTAGTCTACCTACCACCATGATCAACATTTGGACCTTCACCATTCGTAGAGGTTTTCGGTTTGACCTGCATCTTCAGGTGACGTTTCAGTTGAGTGGGATTTGTTGACTCTCTCGGCACTTTGGTTTACCTGAATCTTAACATCCCTTTTAACGGTTTTTTGTCGCTTTCTCCTCTACTGTCTGTTCTTATGCTTGAGAGCTTTAGTCTCATCTTCTACTCTCTCTGCATCTTCTACTACTATCTCGTTAGGGTCTTCTATCTTTGTCACCTCAGCATCTGAGGAAGTCCTAGTTATAATTTTGCCAATGGCAACTATTTCCACGACTGCTACAGTACTTACACCCAACGTAATGCAGCTTCCATAGCCACCACAGAGCCTTCGGAATGTAATTTTTCCAGAGCAGCTTTCGTTGTGGGTTCCGTGGAGATAGCCAACCTATTAGGGTCCAACATCCCCTTCACCTCCACTTCTACCGAAGTAACTAGGAGATTGAGCTGCTCCTGAGGAGACACCATTTTCGACTCAATTACCTTTGGGTCCTGCAGAGAATGAAACCACTGCAGGCTCCATCGAGATGACCTACTATAACCTTGGTGGTAGGGGAATTTTTCAAGAGGTAATCTCTCCCGCGTTTGTTACTTGCCCGGTTTCTACCAATTGGAGGAGTAACACTTAAGAGTGTTCAGATGAGAATCGCCGTATCCTAGAAGGTTTTCAACTCTTGCCGCTGCCCTCCAGCAAACCATCGTTTCCTGACTTTTTATGTTATCTTATTTTTCTGACAGAATACAAGGTTCGTGCAAAAATTCTGGGAAAATGTCATTTTGCGGGTCATTATTGTCATAACGTGTCAATATTTTTAATTATAGGAGTTTTTTATGCAACAAAAAAAGCTTGTAAAGTAAACTTGAAATTTTTCCGACTCAAATCATTCGACATTTCATATTGCACAGACCTTGTATTCTCTATGTCGTGGATAAGGTTAGTGTGAGTTTGAAAGGGTGACATTTAAGAGTTCTGACATATTGAATTCTATTCCTAAAATATTCAAGAATGTTAAAAGTTAGAAGTTGCCCAAGACTACGAGTTTAAGTAAGCCAAAACAATTAAATAATAATGCCTGCAAAACTTTGTACATATAGGCCCATAGCGTAACTATGTTTGGGTGTCCCTTATCCTAGAGCTATTATTCCACATTCCTTTAAGTTAAAGGTACCCTTCTCCGTTGTGAATTTCAGAATACTCACAATATTGTGCATAGAAATCTTCTTTAGATTCTTTAGGAAGTACCTGTCTAACGATTTGCGTCCTGCTTTAGCAAGCGCTGGGCGCTGGAAGATGTTCTATTGTTTCTTTTTTGTCGAGTTTCTACCAGTGTCTGCACAGGTCGGTGTTCGAGACCCCGATTCTGTAAGCATGTATATCTGTGAGACAGTGGCCAGTGTAGACTCCTACCAGAGTCCTGCATTGAGTCCTAGTTAGGCTGAGTAATTTTTCATTTGTCTTTTGGTCATAGGTTTTCAACATGACCTTCGTCTTGATTCTATACGTTGTGATCCCCTCCCATCTCGGTATAACAAGTCACTGAGTGTGGGGTTTAATAGCGACTTCTATTGGAGGTACTATTTGTATTACCTCAAGAACCTCCAATTCAACCCATTTCTTGGCAAGATCATCTGCCGTTTCGTTCACAGCTATGCATCTGTGGCCTGGTACCCAGTGGATTTTTTTTTATACGATGTAGCCAACGCCTAGGGGACAACCCTTTGATGCGTTAGCAGGGTTTTGGCCGGAAGGGAATTAGGGAAAGGAGATAAGTTGAACGTCTTGTTTTTTGCATTGCTGCGAGTTAAACAACAGCCCAGAAACGGAGTGGATTATTTTAATTTCTTAATAAAAACCCACGGGGAGGTCTGGTCTCGAATCCGGGACTCATGGTATGGTGGTCGTGCCGCTCAACGAATTGCTTCAACTCCGTCTCCACCTTGCACCTTTGTATTCGTACTGAGACTTTGCACGGAATTGTAATAGTTGGACCCCAAAGCTTTTAGAAGTGCTTGGCTACCCACGTAGCTGTTCACCGAGGCGCCTGTCACCAGCAGACTGTGTTTCGGCCCCCTATATACAGCTTCGGCTTGAAATATGTTACACTCATTGGGAAGTTGTAAGAGGACTGAACATTAAGCTCCTTGCAGTACACTGTTCCTCTGTTCCAGATTACCATAACAGCCTGTGCAGTATTACTACTCTGAACTTGCTGCTGAAGCCTCTAATCGGTAATATGTAGTCAGTGTTAGTAATAAGACTTTCTCCCAAGCTACTGTGGCCGTATCTCCGCGTCTTGAAGAACTTTGATTTCTTAAGACGCAACACCGTCCTTTTCGTGGCGATTTTACCGTACAGATCCAGAGTAGTGCCCCCGTCACTTTAATTCCGGTGCGTGTTCCAGTCTGGAGAGATAGGTTTTTTTTCTACAGCTGGCCACCAATAAAGCCAGTGCGTTATGTGGGGCCTTAGTGCCCACTTTTTGCCGAAGAGTGTTTTGCTCATGTAGAAAGAGGACTTTGTTTGATTTTGCAATACTTTCATCTACATTTCGCTTCCAGGACAGTTTACAGTCTAGGATAAGTGAGTTCCAACTGCATTCCGTCCAAACTTGGTGGTTCAAAAGAAGGTACCTCGTATTTACTTGTGAAGAGTACCAATTCCGTTCTACGTGAGTTAACATTGAGATCTTTGGGTCCTGCCCAGGATACCTAGGGCTTTTTCCGTGAGATCGCTAATCGTGCCCAAGCACTTACCTGACATTAATATAAGGACATCATCGACGTACGCGACTTTTATTTCCTCCATTTTGAGTTAATTCAGGACTAACAGCCAAACAAGATTTCGCTCTGTGGTGTGTCTCTGTGCACCATTTTATTTCGTGAAATAGCTCCCCACTCGGAGGTTACTACTCTATTACTTAGCAACGTAGCTATTCAACTGCCGATAGTTTTGTCTACCTTTGTCATCTCAAGAGCATTTACAATAGCCCCGGTCGTTGTTAAAGGCACAGTATATAAAAGTTCCCAGAGTGAACTCTGTATAGGGACTTTTCAATCTCGAACATCACCTCATGTAGAGCTCTGTCCACCGAATTCCCCATTGTGTAGGCATGTTGAGTTGCGGACAGCAGGCCAGTGTTAAGATTCTCTCTAATATATGAAACTAAAACCCTTTCAATAGTGAGTGACCAAATTTCCCATCTTTGGGAATGGAAACTGCGCAAGCTAGTTTCCAGAACTCTGATACATGGCTTAACCTAAGGCAGCATTTGAAAATCGCCGCCAATCAAGGGCCCACTAGTTTAAGTACTTTTTGTAACATGACTGGCATTATCCCGTCTGACCCGGTGACTTGCCTGGATCAAAGGACTTTACTGCCCATCTGACGCTGTCTTCAGAAATGATCTCTGCGGTGTTTGAACTGGCATTTCTTGTGGAAGGTACTGCAACCATACAACTAGAGAAGTGAGTGACTAGCAGGACCTCTAGTGTTTCCCTGTTGTCCTTTGTTTATATTCCATTTGTGCCGCAAATCAGTCTAGGATCCTTAGAAATTGCCTTCCTCAACCGCTCTGTCTCCGAGGCTTTTTGGATTTGCTCACAGACGGTGATACAGCTCTTCCTTTTACCTGTTCTGATTTTCTTCTTAAAGATAGCAAGAACCTCTATGTACTTCTCACACTCTATTCTCATTTGTCGCCCTCGACACTCTCTGGTGGTCGCTGTTCCACCAGTGTGGTTGAGAAATATTTAGGGGCCTACTTGTGAGGCAGGCTTGTACAAAGGCTTTATTTAGGGATTCAGTGACATGGCGCACGGGAGATTTTAGCTATTGGGTACTGAAAATTGTAGCTGGGAAACCCTTCCTCAGATGATTACTCACTAACTTGCCGAATTTCTCCCAATTAGTCTTTGCCACGTTTCTGAATTCTCTGGTGCCGTCAAGCTTGTCGGAATATTAAACATAATATAACTGTGATAAGAGAGTGAGGGTCTGTCGAATATCCTCCAATCCCGTAGGTCACAAGGCATTTTCACTGGTATTTTTGGTTCGTTGGTATGCAAACCCGGTTACCAATGACTGGGTTAGTGGTTAATATATAGTTCTGCAGTGATTCACCTCTTTGGTTCACATCTATATATCCCCATATTACATGAACGTCCAGTCCTTTTCCACATCTCCTATCTCCAGCGTATTTATATCCTGCTTCAGTGTGGAGACATGGCATGATATCGACGTTGCTTTCAGTGCAACACCTTGGTCCGGCTGATTGACAACATGCTTAACAACCGAATGCTCCAAGTAGTGCGTTAGCAACATAAAAATACTCAATAATGGTCTGCCACAGGGTTCGGTGCTTGATCCACTGCTCTTTAACCTATACATATCAGACCTCCCGGACATCATCTGCCGTAAGTTTATATACACCGATGACCTGGCGATTGCCATTCAGGATGCCAGTTTTTCTAAAACTGAGAAGATTCTCGCTGAAGACCTGAAAATTTTAAATACCTACTTCCGCAACTGGAGGCTGAAGACCAGCGTTAAGAAAACAGAGGTCTCCTGCATGGCAACTCCTGGATGTGAAAAAGAGCCTTCCGGCCTTGAATTGCCACGTTGAACCTGGGCGGCCTTAAATAGATTCAGGACAAACCACGAAAGATGAACCGACTCCTTTTTCAAATGGGGTATTTACGAATCATCGGAATGCAACTGCCGTGCGAGCCATCAAACGCTGAGCTACATATTTGAAAGCTGTGATCTACGTGCCTAGTCAGGCCACATTAACGACCTGTGGACTCTCTCTGCAGGTCTGCTGGAGTGGCTGAATACCCTGGACGTGAAGCCGTGACGTGCTGCACTTCTATTCCCGATATTTTTTTTATTCTAATTCACTGTTCCTTTTTCCTATTTATTCTTTTTTATATTCTGTATTATTACTATTTTGTTCTATATTATCTACTTTGTTTTTGCTTTGCTGTAAATATTATTGTGAGTTTTCGCCATAGGCTAAAATAAATAAAATTCTGCTTCTTCAGCCGTAGGTAGGGTAAAAGTGATAGAGACGCCATAGTTTTTGCAAGTGTGAAATTTTATAAAAAAAATGCAATATAATCAACATTTTTTGCAGGAAAGTTACTTTTATACACTATGTGGAAAAAAACAATTTACGACATTATTTCAAAAAAAAAAGAAAGAAATCTAGAAATTAAAATATCACAAGTTTCAAAATGCCATGACACGCCTTTTTTAACTTTTTCTATAGCCAACTTTAAATTTTCTTCAGTCCACAGACCTCTGGTTGTATTAAGCTTCCTTACATATTTTCTGGGCATTCTGAAATAGTAAATACCTTGTTCAAATTTAACAGTAAAACACACATCGTATAAGCCGTGGCGTCTCTCCTCATTTTGGAGGATAGATGACATACAATTAAAATATATATATATAACAATACGTAACGCACTTAAGGGCTACCGAACAGGCACTGACTCGTTACGGCGACAGCATCGATAAGTAGTTATTTCCAGTATTAAGTATAGGACTATCTCTTTCAGATCGCGAGATAAGGAATGTGAGGCGGCCCTCCAACTTTACCCTACACGCAATTTTCCCAGTTTCGGATACAGAAGATCCTCTGCCTCCCTATTGAACAGAAGGACCTGCACCTTTACTCTGGGGGTAAGACACCCTAAAAGTGGGAGGAAATTATACGTAAAAATAATCGAAAATAATGCTAGTATTTAAAAAGAAATTCAAGCAACGATAGGCACACGTGGCTTATAAAAAATAAAGGAGGTCAAACAAAATATTGTGATGTATAAACAAAGTTATGCAATAAGTTGTGGTTCCATAAGGTTTTGTCGAAAATATAGATTAGGCCTCTCTTATCGCCCTAAAATACGGAGTTAGAAGATATAATTTCGCAAAACATATTTTCTCAGTCTGACAAAAGGGCATGTAAATTTCTCTTTCACGCATTTTAAATTCCAAACACTTGCGCTTAATACTTGCAAACATAGCGATTCGGTAATCTATTAAGCTTAATGGAATCTCAGCCCAAAGGTAATTGATTCATAAATATTTGAAGGGAAAGAATCACTTGTGTCGCTCGAAGCTCAAAGTGACTCCTTAAACTTTGAGCAGACGCTTATTCATAATTTAAGAGATTATACAGCAGACTTCTTGGCTTCCTCTTCGAAACTCGACAGAATGCTTAAGATAGTGAGGAAGATTTTCACGAATCCATATACAAGCCGGAACTTACTTTAATATATTCACCCCGCTCTTTCCGTCAGACGCTTCCTTTTCTGAATAGATTTAGCTAAGCTACTAATGACGGTTAATTAAAGCAATACTTGAAGGATTTTGTCAAGATTAAAGATTAGATGGAAAACTTTTCACAGAAATACCTACGTCAAGTAGTATACAAATTTATGGGATAGTAGTAGGGTTCAAAAAGATTATATTGTTTAGGAGTTAGGAGCTTGACTAATAAGGGTGAAAAAGGGGAGGAATGGAATTAATCTTAAAACTTATTTCATGCCAATATGCTCAGGACTTGTTTCACGTGACCTACATCAGTACTGGTATCAAATGACGTAGTTCATAATATCTGATAATTCTACTCTCGACAGCAGTAGTTCGTATTAAGTCTTCTAGATGAGAACTATTCGTGCTGAGAGCTTTAGAATTAGAAATCAACAAAAGCACTGTCAGCTTTTCTTGTTAAATAAAATATTAAAAAAATTTACACGTTTACAAAAGATAGGTACCTGCTCCTTCGGAAAGGATTAATTTTTTGAATGGATTCCGTACAGCACAGTCTATTGGTCGAAAAAGAATTGGAAGAATTTTTCGCTCTTCAGGTTTTTATTGCACTGAAGTAGCAAAGCTGCAATTGTGCATTTGAAGAAAATTGCTGACTTTACAAGCAGAAGAAAACTGTTCGCAAGAACTCCGAAGAAAAGTATCACACAAAGAAATTTGTCTTTTGAGAGTGCTTACGGTGCTGTGGCTGAAAACTTTCTGTATACACACCCTCTCACCCGAACAAGAATAAATTCTTGCTGTAGTTTTTGCTGTAACGCCCTTTTGAAAGTCCGGGAATACTCTGCGCTCCGCGGTCCATACAATTTAAGTCGCTAAAATAAGAAGTAAACACATCGTCCCAAGTACTCCCAAAGCTCTTTTTGTAGCTCAGTTCTGTTCTGGATATTCTGTCCTCTTCGGATTTATCAAAATTCATGGATTTGAAGTCAAGATAAAACTTTTCGCTCTGTTTTGAATGTGATTACACAAATTTCGCCAGTACTAATTTGCATACGCGAACTTTTTCCATGCTTTTAAGTCGCTTAATTGAATTTCAATTTGAACGTTGAGAACGGAATTGTGCAGTCAGAGGAGTTTCGAGTCAGTATCCGGAAAACAAATTGATGTTAGGACTCTAGTCTAGGAATAGATTACAAGTGGCACCTTTAATGCTTTTAGATTTGTCTCTACAGATAGTATTAATTAAAACTTTGATATCTGTTTGTTTTGCTAGGATTACGTACGTAAGGGACCGTGACAAAATTCAAATCCTTTTAAGGATTTCCTTTGATTCCACGTAACTCTTTCGAGGAATAGGAGTTTGAATAAAAAATCCACCTTCTCAGTGACACCTTTGTAATTTCTATGTATAACGTCCACTGGCCATCTAGCAATAATCTCTTGACGACTTTAATTGAAGGCATTTTAAGGGATGTTATTGTGGCCCAAATTGCGGGATGCTAACATGATCAGATATTGGTTGGACGTTATCCTAGGTACAAAAATGAAGAGTATACACCGCAGCTACTAGTTAGGAAAAGTTTTGCGGTACTGATGAGCTAAAACTTCTTTTATCTATGAAAGACCCAATCGGTTATCAGAGAACAAGATGAAGATTTTAGATTATAAAAACTAAACTTGAAGTGAACCGAAACTAGGTACTTTTGGCTTGAACTTTCTCACACGGTAACACGCAAAGTTGGAGAAAAAGGAACCTAAACGTGGATTACATTTTGACAGTTGGAAAATGTATTAACCATAGCCTAAAACTTGTCATGTCTTCGGGTCCGCTAAAACAGAGTCGCTATACGCAAATACTTAAAGAATACTTTTTCTTTCTACGTCTTTCTTTTACTTAATCTTTCTTCATGGTATAGGGGAGAGAAAACTTTCATCCAATTCGAATACAACGATTGCAAGTAGACTTACTTATTTAAATTGGATTCCGAACGACATATATCAATCTACAACCACCAATGGTCTTTTAGTTTTGCCAGCAGAAAACAACCATGTGTCATCGCCAGTGGCGTTCGAACATGGTACCCTCATAATAGTCATAATAGAAGATCATTTTCGACGTTCCCCTTTCAGTAGGGATGGGGGATCGAACTGAGAAAATCGATTCAGAACGGATCGATCTGTAATTTTTTTCTGAATTCATAGATCGATTCCATTTATTTTGACATTTCAATTTCGAGAAGCACAAATTTTGTGCCGCTTCATTTGGCTCAATTTGCCATAACTAGCAAAAACCGGTGAACTTCACATGACAATAAATTATATTTTCTTCACCAAGAACTAAAAATGAGTGATGATAGTTCAGAATAAGACCTTGCTCCAGGCTGGATACCTGGATATATAGCGGAAGGACGGAGTGTGCAGACCTAACACCTATCAAAGTTAGCAATAATGCACTAAAATTAAACTCTCAGAGCTCTCAGAAATCCGACCCACGGGTACCCGGTTCCTACCCGGGTATCCGACTCTCCCGACTTAAATCGGGTACCCGGTTCCTACTCGAGTATCATCTCCAAGGGAGAATCGGTTCCATTTTCAGAGTCGGTTCCAACGCCAGAATCGATTCCGTCAGAGGAATCGGTTCCTCTTGAAATCGTGCAGTGCAGATACAGTTTCAAGCCCAACAGAGGAAATTTTGCATTTCACTAAGGAAATGTCTAGTTTCTTTGGAAATTACAGACTTCTTTGTAGTGAAATTACAAAATACGACTTAAGATTTATTAATAAAAATTTAAAATTACTTCTACTCCCTACTATAAGTGACAATTTTTGCTTTACAATTTCACTCATTCTTATTAACCAGTTCATACGACGGAATCAATTCCCGGTGGCGGATACGATTCTCACAGTGGAACCGGTTCCATTAATGGAATCGATTCCTATTTGGAACCGGGTACTCGTCTGGAACCGGGTACCCGATTAGAACCGAATTTTGGTAGGAATCAATTCCTACCCGATCTGGTGAGTACCCGGCTTTTCGGGTTATCTGATTCCAACTGAGAGCTCTACTGCCAACTACACTGTTTGGCAGTATAGATACTCATGGTACTCACTCATACAGATAACACTACCCCATTTTAGAGATCCGAAACGCATTTATCTAACATTAACAATATTTTAATTAATGTTGATGCGAAAAAATTTCCATGTGAGCTTGCAAAGTTTTATTAGAGCGTCGCGTCTTGTCTTAAATTAATGGAAAATAAATAAATCGATTCGAGCCGAATCGGTCCCGCGAAAAATCGATTCAAAAATCGGCAGATCGAAGGCTAAAAGATCGCCCGTCCCTACCTTTCAGTTGAGCAGAGACAGTTAAGAGGTTTATTCTAAAAAATTTTCAATAAAATAACGATTTTTTAAATGAATATACCAAAAAATTATTCAAATACATTTTTATTTGATTTTAAATTTATTTCAAGTTATTCGCAAATAATTATTTGTTATTTAGTGATCGTTATTTGAATTTAAAATTATTATTTGTTATTCGATTCTGCGTTGTTCGATAATCAAATAATTATTCCTAATTTGATGAATTACTCACAAATAATTATTTGTTATTCGATACCCGAATAATTAATCGTTAGGTGGTGTCTCTTAATGGAATAAATATTAGGATTGTCCTTGACTGAAGCGTTTTTTTTTATAAAATTCCCAAATATGAGATTTACTCAGTGCCAATTATTTGATAATAAAACAACTATAACTATTTTCGAATAATTCATCAAATAACGAATGATTATTTGATCATTGAATAACGCACGATCGAATAATAAATAATTATTTGAAATTCAAGTAAGATGCAATTAATAGCAAACAATTATTTGCGAATAATTCATTACATAACAAATACGGTAAGTAACATTCACACTTAGATAGTGTCGCAGACCCTCGTTTAAGCACTCCTTGTCAAAGATATTTCTACAAGCATAAAACTTGTTAAGGTCTTTTTGATATGCTCTTTGATATTCCTGTGTTAATTTAGTTTATAGTCTAGTATCACATATATGTATTTGTATGTAGTATGATATAGGTAGTATGAGTATTAACCGTGAATGTTATTTAGGAAAAGTTCTATTACTCTTTGGCGCCAAAAGAGTAACAAATCCTGGAAAGATTGACAGTGTAAAAGTTGCTACCCAGCTACTCCTAGAGCTCTTTTCATAAAATTACTTATGGCATTACGTATGGTATAGAAGAATCACTTTTTAACGAAGGCGGCGGCTGTTCCTTTTCAGTATCGTTCAAGATTCTTGTACCCGAGGAGACTTGTTTAGCGCAGTTGCTTCACCTGACATTTGGCCGATCAACTGTACTGTTCGTGAATTTG
The DNA here is from genome assembly GCA_964036015.1 of Leptarthrus brevirostris. Lineage (NCBI taxonomy): Eukaryota > Metazoa > Arthropoda > Insecta > Diptera > Asilidae > Leptarthrus > Leptarthrus brevirostris. The sequence goes on along the minus strand of OZ038372.1, from coordinate 134,382,862 downwards.
TTCCGTATGCTCGATCCGACACTGGTGCCACTTCAAAAAACTCTTCAACGAATTATCGCTCTACGGTACCAATATAACGTTCATTTCGTTGGTTCGCCTATTAATAGGTTCGACAGATTCTTGCTTCGACATGGTCTGCTTGACTGAAACTTTGGCTTCGTGGTAAAATATCTGCAACAGAACTCTTCAGTTCGGAGTTTCTGGTTCTTCGACGCGATCGACATCTTTCTGTTCTGGACGCTCCTGTGGGGGGTTATGAGCTGTGACTCGTGCTCGATTAATGCTAATGTTTCTGACGTTGTGGAATTCTTGTGTGTAGTATTGAAGCTCATCACATGACTGTGTTTGTTGCTACCGCTTAGAACCCGCCTGGAACTCCTTTTGGCGTATATGATCTTGTCGCCGCTCAAATTGACGAGATTACAGATGCTATATTGCCTTCTGACGAACTTTTGCTTATAGGCAATTTCAATATGCCTACAGTTAATTGGGATTGTGGCTCTGACTGCGACGATTTGCTGCCTTCTTTGTTGGATGCTCCTCATTGCTGCTCATCCTTCATCAAGAGCATTACCGCTTCTGGATTAACTCAGTGCAGCAGAGTTGTGAATGGCTTGGATAAGCTCCTTGATCTGGTATTCTCTACTGATTCTTATGGTTCTGATGTGAGATGATGCTTGTGGCCTATGTTTCCTGAAACTGGTCATTATCCAGCGCTTCATGTTACTTTCTGTATTGATCCTGTATTTGTTAATTCTATTTTACGATTCTATAGATTATTGTTATAACTTTAAAGAACATAATTTCTCAATACTTAACGAACGGTTTTCTGACTTAAATTGGACAAATGTTCTTAAGGAACGCGACGTCGATAAAGCCCTGTTTAATTTGTATGAAAAATTTAGCTGTTTGGTTTGTTCGATGTGTTCCCATTTCAAAATCTAAAAGTCAGTGTACTTCCCAACCATGGCTGAATAGCTCTGTTAAACATATTAAGAACTTACAAAATAAGGCTTGGACGAGATTTTGTTCCTCTCAAAGCAACGATGATTACTTATACTCCGATTTACGCAATCAATTTATATTTTGTTTAGAGTTCTCTTACACCGATCGTTTGGATAGAATAAAGTCTATTTTGCACAGTGGCCAGAGGCAGTTCTGGAGATTCGTGAACTCAAATCGTAACTGTGACGTATATATCTCTACGTTGTACATGGAAGATTGTGACAGTGGCGATCCCCTGGTTGTTTCCAATCTCTTCGGTCGGTTTTTCAAAACTACTTTTCTTTACAATCACTATGATATTATTAATAAGAATTTCACTCACTTGACGAAGCTTCTGCCGACTTTCCTTCAACTGAAGGATCTTGTATTTGACGAGGTTTAAAGTACATCTCAAATTTGATTAATAGCTTCTCGAGCGGTCCAGATGGTATTCCATCCTCCTATTTGAAAGCAGCTCGTCACCTGTTTCTGTTCTTTGTTATTTATTTAATTTATCTATTGGTTGTGGATTATTTCCGAAACCGTGGAAGCATTCTGTGATTATTCCCCTATATAAAAAGGGCTATAAGTGTGAAGTTTGCGTTGCATTGTTTCTTGGAAACTGGATGTTTTCATATCTTTCTGGTCGTACACAGCGTGTTTAGTTTCATAGGGCGCTTTCAAATGAAATATTTAACACCTCAGTGGTGCCACAGGACAGCCATCTTGGGCCATCGCTTTTTATCATTCACATCAATTATGTATAGGTGATCCTTCATAACTCGAGAATTCTTTGCTATTCTGATGATGCTAACATTTTTTGCACTGTTGCTAATGAACATGAGTTTTCCCTTTTAAACCCTGACTTAGATGCCTCTCATAAATCTACCTCTGAACATCCTCAAGTGCACCACTATGTCATTTTCACGCAAAAGGACTTATCTGCACTTTAACTTTCTTATTGATGGTAGGTAGCTCATTAACTAAACTTGACAATACAAGGATTTGTGGAGCATACTGGACACTCACTTTTCATTTGATGAACACATAGATTCTCTTGTAAATAAGGCTAATGCGACCTTAGGTTTTATAAAACGATGGCCAAAAAAGTTTGATGATCCTTTATATCAAAATTTCTCTATTGTACTTTTGTTAGGCTTATTCTGGAATACGCTAGTCCTGTTTGGTCACCCTATTATGCGGACCATATTAATCTCATCGAGGTCGTATAGTGTAGATTTGTGAGATTCGTTTTCCCTGGAATAATCCTCATATTCTCAAATTATTCTAGTTGGATACTCTTGAGACTTTATCTATCTTTACTGTCTGATGAATCTTTATATATAAAGAAATATATAAATGAATAAATAAGTGAAAGATTATTTATTATCTTTAATTTGAGATTTTTTACTTTTCATCCGGTGTTAGAATTCTTACAAGTTACAAGTGGGCTCCGAACCTCCAATTACTATAATCCGAAATGCGTAATGTAATCTGCCAGCACTTTTACACTTTTGGCGATAAAAACTACGTATTTATTAGAAATATATTGGTCATATCCTGACCGGGTCGAAGATTAGCTGCACTCAATGGTAACTCGAGCATCGCGATGACTATGATGATGATACACTTGTAGTGATGGTCATAAAAGTCATGTTTTATTGATATTTTCACTAATTGGAGTGGTGTCCTTTTATGTTGCTTTCAATTATTTCTACAAAAATGAAATTCGAAATGGACGAATACATTCCAACAACCTTTACAACCTCACGTTCTAAAAATCTGGAATGCGACCTACATCTCTGCCGTCAATTGATATGCAGAAATGAAACAATTTGGATTGTTTCGTTGTATTTTTAGAGGCCGCACAACAATAGTATTATACGGTGATGATTAAATAAATTATTAACGATGGATAATTTCGGTAGCGGATGTGATTCGCATCAACGTGAACTCCGGTTTTAAGCATCTGAAAAATATGAACACATGAATTAATCCATTGCCTAGACCCTGGACAAATTATCGCAATCAGAAATGGAAATAAATTTAATTTTTTAATTTTTTAAAGTACCCGGTTGCTTTTAAAACCATTCACAATGTAACCATTAATATTGAAACGAAAGGGCAGCGGTTGTTTGTCAATCGGCCAGCCGGAAAACTCATTCGCTTCCGTTTGATTTTAAATCCCTTCCACTTTGCTAAAAAGTCAGCGAAAAAAAAGGAACTCTTTTCGACGAAATATTTGTTAACGTGTATTTTGGTTGTGGTTGAAAAGATTTAATTGAAAAACTTTTCCCATTTACATTCATATTCATCAGCGAAGGAAGGTAACAAATTTGACTTTTAAAAGCTTTCACTTCGTCGAATTTCTGGGATAGGGCCGTTTTCGTCTTGCTTGAATTAACTTTCGACAAAAGCAAAAGAGAAATCTTCACCTAATTGATATTCTTAAGAGTGCTTCAATTATTCATTATTCATATCATATTTTAGGTTTCGCTTCTTATTCCATAATAACAGCTTAAAAACGCAGTTGAGGGGACCTTAGTTAAAATATTCCTTTGAATCAGTTTTTATAAATTGTCTTCTTTCGCAATTTTGCAAGCAAACCGTCTTGAGTAAAGATTAACCAGGGAAACTGTTAGATATCTATAGTAGCCAGAAATGTTTTTTTTTGCAAAGATTTACGGATATCATCAATTTCTGCTAGGTTAAAGCGGGTGCCTCATTTTTTTTTTTATATATGATGTTGCCAAAGCTCAGGGGATGCCCTATGATGCTTAAGTACAGCCTTGGCGGGAAATGAATTAAGGGTGAGGGAAGCAGCCCCGTTTGAAAGTTTCGGACTCATATGACAAGGCAAAAACAAGAGATGGTAAACCATAGAAATTTCGTTGTTTAATGATCTAAACATGCGTTCTCGATTGACTTCTGGATTTCTGTAGCATTTCCACGTGAATTCATTACAGAAAAAAATGAGTACGCGAAATCAAGGGTGCTGTCGTTGGCGAAACTATGAATACGATTAAGAGTAAGGGATAAGAGATCATTAATAAAAAGAAGAAATAAGGTTGGTGAAAGAACTGAACCCTGAGGTACACCGGCATTTATTTCGTAGGAATCAGATATAACTCCGTCAATTACTACACGGATTGAACGGCCTGGCCAAAAACTCTCTATCCATTTAACGAGGGTAGGGTGCAGACCAAATGTTTGAAGTTTAGCTAAAAGGGCAGCATGCCAGACTCTATCAAAATCCTTTCAAATATCAAGAGCGACGATCTCGGACTCACAAAAATTATGGAGACAATGATTCCAACGCTCCGTTAGAGCCATTGGTAAGTCTCCGGTTGAGCGGCCAGCGCGGAAACCGAACTAACAATCGTTGATAAGATTGTTATTTTCTAGATATTTCATCAACTGAGAATTGATGAGTGATTCAAAAACTTTAGATATGATCGAAATTAGTGCAATTGGTCTGTAGTTAGAGGGATCGCATGCCTCTCCTTTTTTAAATATCGGCTGGACATGAGCAAGTTTCCATGCACTTGGAAACATTCCTGTTGAATATAACAGGTGGAAAAGTTTGCGCAGAGGCTTAGCCAAAGCAGAGGCGCAGCATTTTAAAACCAAGGGCGAGAAACCATCAGGCCCAGCAGCTTTGGACACATCGAGTTTTGAAAGTGCCTCAAAAACTTCCCGAGTGAGAAAGTGTAGCGGATTTTACCTACTAGTCCACTGTGATGGAGATGGAAGTGACTGCGAAGGTGCAAATACGAATTAGCAGCAAACAGGTTGGCCTCGTCCAATGAGTCAGTAAAATCATTCCCATTATAAATGAGCGGTGTTGTTCACGAACACCTGAAATTGGTCTTTACGGTTTTACTAGAGACCAGTAGCCCTTACTACCATTTGAGTACAAAATACCTTCCGTCTAACGCTCTGGTCGAAATTGAACTTTGCCCGACTAATTACTGAATTGCAAATATTCCGCGCATCTCTATAGATAAGTCTCAATTCCTCTGACAACGTTTTCAAGTAGAGTAACAATACGATTTGGATCCCCAACCACCGAAATTACTCTGCAATCTCCAATAGGGTTTTTGTGTAATAAGTTGTCAACAGAAAACAACCACGAGTTGCCGCGGGTGGGGTTCGAACCCGAGATAACTGTGATAGAAGGCTAATACGAGTAGATAAAACAATAACTCTAATAGATAAATCAAATAAAAGCAGCATACGGAATAACATATATTCAACTAATAGACACTACAAGTTCATACAACTCCTCCTATGCACTGTAAAAGTAAAATTTGTAATTTGTACTCGTCCATATCACTGTCGCTATATTATAAACTGCTTATGAAAACCAAATTTCGGCCTTCAACTTGTTAGTCTGGGTTTAGGTAATGAAACTCTTCTGCCTTAAACCACTGTAAGAAATACTATACTTGCTGCCTATTTCGAACAGTATGTACGTATGTGGATGCAGATATCAGTCTGTAAAGTTGGCTATGTATTCAGCATAGTTCTGAAAGAAAGTTGTCTTACGTTTTGCTTACACTGCCGAAATATTTCCACCTCAGCACCATTGTATGGTGTCAATCAGTTGTTCCTTTGACGTGCTTAAAAGGGATGCAAACGTAGTGCCAATTTCATCCCTTGCACTGTTATCAAATTTTCTGCTTGCTATTTGCTTAATAGAGCAAAACGTCGGAAGAATTTTAAAAGAGCTGATTTGCTCGTTGCGAGATTATCGTTGGCAGGCTAAGGCAAAGGTTATTTCATCAACAGGAAGAAGGAAAAAAACACTGGATGCCGGGTATAGGATGCAAATCTCATAGCAATGGAAGGCTTCTCCACTCCTTCGGTTTGCTTTCCACTATGCCACTCTTTTAGAAAAGTTGACAGTTATGTACAAAAGGAAATGTGAGCTGAATTTTGAGTGAGGACTGTATGTATGCTCTTCATGGATGTGCCCCCAGATGGTACATCAGAGCTGTTCATTTGGTGCAAACGGACATCGGACTGAATAAAAAGGGAATCCGGTCTGCCGTATTTGACTTGCAGAGTCGCCCCACGTCTCAAGCTTCCATTTCGGTTTTTTAGATGTCCTTTTTTCCCACATCCTGCACCATGTCTGACAGTTACTTAATTGAATATGGCTAGATGATAGCGGACAATAAAGCGCATTAGGAAAAAGCAGCGGAAGTTTACTCGAATGGGATCCTACTCCATTAGGGATGCAATTTTGTCAGATTCAGTAAATGTTTGAAATTTAATGTCCGGGTCAAAACTAGTGTCGCCAATTCGGAAAATTACTTTCAAAGGAATTTTTAATTGAAACGTAATGATATGGTCCTTAATGAAGTTTGTTATGGTTTAGGAAAAGTTGTTTCCACTGACGTTATTTTATGCTTGGAGAGTAAAGCAAACATATTCAAACGCAAAAATTGCATTGGTCCTCGGTTTTCCCCGTATTTAAATGAAGTCTACTTTCTGCAGGTGAGCAAATAAAAAAAAATTTAAGGCAGGTAAAATTTTGGAAATTCAAAGCCTCCTTTAAAAGCATTTAAATGAACCAGTCCAAGCTTTTCTGTGTATGGTATTAGAAAATGTGTTTGATTTTAAGAGGGCGCCGCGCATTATGAATCTAAAAAAATTTAGTAAAAGTAAGAAAAGCAAAAAAACCAGTAAACCTTTCCAGCCAGAGATTTATCTCATATTAACTGATAGTTTAAGGAGACGGTAAATGAAACAGAAGGTATAAAATATATGCCTTTAGAGTTTAAAAGTATGATTCTAAAGGCATGACGTTCATAAAAAACGCAATCGCTCTAGACGGCTACCTTGCGGAATCCTCAGATAGTTAGCGGGCAAACTAGGACTCGCTGAGAACTAGGATTAACAAAGTGTGCTAATGGAAATTAATATAATTTCTTACTGGTTTCTATTTTACGTTGATAAATCGCATTTACAAGATTGGATCAATAAGTATTCGTGTTAGAGATGAAAACTCAAGTTTCTCACTAAATACTTTTCTTACTTTTCAATGTAATCTGTTTTTAGAACTACACACTTTTCCTAACCTTCTTGCCATTTGTTTAAAACTCCATTTGTTTCAAACTCTTCCAAATATGCTTCTGTCGCAGCGATAAGGTGTTTTTTTAAAATACCACGTTTCTATATTATGCAAAGGAAAGAAATCGCATTGTGCCAAATTGGCTGAGTCGGTAGCATCCAGTATTTAACTAGTAGCCTGCCCCTGCTCGGCTACCTTGCTCCAAAAAGTTTATTGAGATTCATCTTTTTCAATCACAAAAAAATCGTCGACGGTTGGATTAAGTGATAACGTGTCGACCTTCTAACCCGGTTGCCAAGGTTCGAATCCCTCCGGCAGTGACCGGTGCTTATTTTCTGCTAACAACAGATAACGATAAAGAGGCCATTGGAGCGGGTAGAAAAAATATCGGTCGTTCGGAATTCACTTTAAATTATAGGTCTACTTGCAATCATTATCTCAAATCGGGAGAAATATTTTCTCCCGCCCCATGCTCCACAAGGTGTTACAGGACTAGAGAGATGGGACCACCTTTGCCTCGATAAAGTTAATTGTTTTGACTGTTGCTTACATATAAATTACATGTTTAATTATGTGTATATTACATGCAGTTACATGCAATGTTTATTAATCTCCATTACGAATTGAACTGCCCGAAGATACGTCCCTGGTCGGGTATGCGGACGATGTTGCTGAACTGATATGAGCACGCGACGTGCAAGAGGCGCAGCTAAAGCTGAACCAGGTGATGCGAGCCGTAAATAGCTGGATGACGGCGCACGGACTGTCGCTGGCCCTCAGTTAGAAGGAGGTCGTTGTCCTGACCAAAAAGAGAATCCCGACCATCCTTCCAGTGCGAGTCGGAGAAGAGACTATACGAACGAGACCATTGGCGAGGTACCTCGGCGTTACAATTGACACCAAGATGAGTTTCTTCCAGCAGATAAAGGAAACTGCAGATAAAGCAGCAAGAGGCGTCCCATTACTGAACAGGTTGATGACTAACGTGGGAGGTCCAAGCTCGAGCAAACGCCGCCTCTTGATGACAGCAGTACAGTCAACCCTTCTGTATGGCGCGGAGGTATGGGCGGAAGCCCTAAGTAAGGAGCAATATCGGAAGAGACTTGGCCAGGAACAAAGGCGCGCAGCCCTGAGAGTGGCCTCAGCGTACTGCACTGTATCCGAACCAGCTGTCCTGGTGATTGCAGGGGTGGTTCCCATCGACTTGCTCGCCAGGGAACGAAGGGAAAAAAAAACTTTGCTACCACACGTGCATTTATTTAAGCTTAATACAAGCTATTACATAATAATACATACTACAATTACAAGCTTTAACATAATACTAATACTACAAGCTATAATAAATTATGACATAATAAATAGATAGTAAAAACTACAATATGAGCTCTAATTAAAGTAGATACGGGCTGGAAGGAAGAAGAATTAAGAAAGGCGATCAAGATGGGCGGGATCAAGATATAAGGCTTTGTGAAGGGATGATTTACTCAGATGGGAGTCAAAGGAGGAAAGTTCGTTGACTTTTCGTAGCATCCTGGTAATTGGCTCACTTTGACCGTAGTTTGTGCGATGGCGGTCGAGTCGGAAAAGGGGAGTGGACCTAAGGTTGCGGGGATTGGTATAGATGGGTAAAGATTGCAGGATTGAAGGGCAGTCTATGGCACCACTTAATAGCTGATGAATGAAGAGAATGTCGGAAACATCACGACGTTTAAAGGTTGTAAGTCTATCAGTTTCAGACGGTTTTCATAAGGTGGAAGGTTGAATCTATCTACCCACGGAAGATCACGTAGAGCGAAGCGAATGAACCTACGCTGGACAGATTCAGTTTAATGTCCAAAACATCCGTAAAGATTACTTTAACAAAATGATATGCCAAAATAATCAGCAATCTCTCTGATATTGCGGTTTATTAATGGAAAGCGATGTTTTTCTTCACTTTTTGACGTTTTAATCGGTTATAGATGAGCTGGGGATTCAGGGTGCTCGTACCACTTGTAAACTTTTGTTTTAGTAGACTCACTAAAAGCAACATTCAGTAGTTTCAATACGGTGCTGCACTAACTTAATTTCATTCTTAAAATGCAAAGCAAATTAAATGCAAATTCTTTGTTCCATTTTTTTGCAACTAAAATATGGCTGAGCATATCGAATCACGTGTCACCTTTGTATCAATAAAGTAAGCATCCAATATAGCTAGAACTATCAATATTCTAAGGAACAAGTGTAGCAACGCAAAAAAAATACGACTGGCTTGATATAGCCTACGAAATGCAAAAATTCCGTGTATTTCTTAGTCAAACCTCCAAAACCATTGGAAATAAGTGTCCTATGCGTATAAGAAGCCTTTAAGGGTGTAGTCGTTAATAGAATTGGAGCCCTGGGACTTGAACGTTTTGAAGACGATAATAAGACATGAAAGAGGAATTTTATATAAATGGCAAGAATAATAGTGAGGTGATCTCAATCATTTGGTTGTAATAGTCCATGTGGAGTTTAAAATTAAAAAGGAATTGTACTGGTCATATTTCTTCCGGCGATTATAACTATATGATGTCTTGTTTGATTTGTTTACGATATCGGTGTCGACTATTTCTTCTAAGTTTTTTGAAGCAGAATTTTTTCCCAGTAGCTTAATATCAAAAAAAGTCATTTAACAAAATATTTCAAAGTTATTTAAATACAAAATGCCCATGTCTACATCCAATAGGTATCTTGTTAATTTATAAAATGAGTTTTCACAAGAGCTCTCGTGATGAGATGATGCACCTCACTGAAAACCACTTTCTTGCACGACGATAATTCCTGGCAAGTTTTAATGGATAGTCAAGTTCCAGTTGACAACTATTTCAAAGACACTTATAAGGATATATCCATTCTTTTATAACGTTCCCAGTGAGAATCACCAAAGCCGGGCAAAATGAATACTATACATGCAAAACTTTGTTTAAATTTACAACAAACTGCACTCCAACTCGGAATTTTGGGAAAGTAGCTGAGCTAACCAGGAAGTTTGTAAAGGAAACGAGCAAATAAGGGAGACAACTAGGTAAAATATAGAATTAAACTTAACTTCCTTACGAGCGCTAATAAATTAACAAACCGTCATCAAGACAAATTTTGTGGTTAAGTTGTGGAGATTTAATTACCGAGAATGTTTGACTTGAACTTTGGGGAAAAAGAATGTTAAACGAATGAGTTAATTTAATCAGAAATTGTTACTTGAAAAGAGCAAGAATTTTCAAGCGTGAAATTGTATTGATTTGCTTCATTAAAAACTTAGTTCGAACGTTGTTTTACTATATTCAGTATGCATGTTTTGAATAATCATTGCAGAACATAAAAATTGATTCATCAAGATGAATCAAAATAATGGTGCACCTAATAAGATTATGGGAAATTAAGTTTATTAATGAGAAGCGAGTTAGAACTGTAGATACAGCACTGATATATAAAAAGCAAAGGCACAGATGGCTGCCCTGAAGGACACAAAATATGTTCCTTATTTCTTAAGAAAGAACACCTTAAAGTAAAACATGGATTAAAGTTTTTATTTTTTATGGTGAATATACTATGATACATTGTAAAGCTTAGACTTCAATAGAAAGCAACGGTAGAAGATTAGGAAAGTAGACCTTAGTGTAGTAAGTGCCAATGATTACTGTGCCGAATGCCGATGTGTAGGTGGAAATATCTCATAAATGGCGCACTGTTCCAAATTGTACAATTCGGAACCGAATCCGGGTTTTAAGGAAAGAGGACCAAATGCGAGTGTTGCCAGTCAGGAATAATCTACCACGTAACAGGCTTGAGGTTTTATCAGTACAATCTTTATCGAAACAACCATAAAATATTGTGTAGGCGGTTCTCCAAAGACTCTATCCTGGATGTTATACTGTAATCTTTCTTTAGACTCGATAAGTTAATACAGTACGACCCATATGTGTTTTGTAAATAAACACATATAGTAAAGTATATTTTTTTCATCTATATTGAAGTTCTCGGTATTTTATGGCACTTTAGCAAAATATGATCCGTTATATGTTTACTAAAGTTTTCGTACCAAGAATATTAAGCGACAAAAAGGACAGAATGGTTTACAGATGACATTGTTGGATCTAACTTACCTCGATTCACATGCGATATTTTTTTTCGGTATTTTACCCAATAAACGAATCAAATTAAAAAATACCTTATGTGGACCTACTGCAAAATGAGCAATAAAGTCTGAGAAGTACAAGAACTCACTGATACTGTTGTCAGCAAAGTTATGGATCAGAATTGAAGTGATAGACCATAGCGTTTAATAAAAAATCAAGAAGATGTTTAGGGACAGCGCTGAACCTTGAGACAAATGTGCAGAAATTGGGCTGATATGAGAAATAGTACGTTTAATAACAATTTGAGTGACCAGATATAAAATTTTAATTCATTCAAGAAAATTTATTTTAAACCTTCAGGAGAGTGCGGTATGTCCGATCCAAATGTGGAAGTTATATTCGTTTCTATGGAACTATTATCCAATTATCCGCCAAGGTATCCGACAAAAGCTTTATTCCACCGCATGATGAAATAAAGACCTATGGGAGCTGAGGCGAAGAGCGAGAAGCCTTTTAAATATATCTAAGTATAATAAAACAGCTGAGAATTGGACAGCCTTTAAAAGAGACCTAAAAGAGCATAAAAACTCTATACGAAAAGCCAAACGCACGTCATTAAACAAATATTGTGATTCCATTGAGTATGCAAGTGAGTCGGCTAGTCTAAAAAAAATTTTTGCAATTAGCCGAAGAACCTCCAGAGGAGACGTACCACCCACTCTTCCGTTAACTCGGCAGGGGGGGCGGCAGAAGGACATGTTGAGTTGCCGGATTGGCAGGTGCTGTAAAATTTGTAGTATGTCAGTTCTATTGTCACTCACGAAAGGGTTAAATGAGCCATCAACTCCTTTGAACTATACAAGCCATCAGGAATAGATGGAATCTTACCCGTCATGCTCCAGGAAGGTCAGGGTCAATTAATACTTGGCTGATATATAGAATATGCCTACTCCTGATATATAGAAGGTGCCTACTCCACTCCAATGTCCCTCTTGCTTGCAGACAAATTAAGGTGATCTTTATTCCCAAGAACTTCAGACCTATTGCCTTTCCTCGTTTCCCTTAAAAACGTTGGAGAGACTCCCCGACGTGTACCTACGCGAGCATACTCTGCTAACAAGGGTAATTACAAAAAAATTATCCTAGGTATATTCCTCCTACAATAATGTCAAGGCTGTAGCAATATACAACGCTCTGAAATACCACGGAACCAATAGTTTCGGGTGCCACTGCATTGACGCGGTACTGAAAAGTCGTCAGATTCACACAAAGTAAGGCAACTACGAGGCTTTCAGAGCAGTATGCAGAGGAATTTCGCAAGGAGTTAGTAGTTAATAAGATCCTGGTCTCACTTGAAGATGAGGACCTAACGGTGGCGACTTATGCAGACGGCCTGGCCTTACTGGTTTTAGGAAAATTTCTAAGCACCATCAGTGAACTAATGAAAAGAGCTCTGAGTAAAATATACAGGTAGGCAGTAAACTGTGGTTTATCGGTCAATCATGTGCCTGCAAGAAAACATTTGGTAAAAAATGGTGTTCAAGCCCTTTTATTGTACACTGGATGTACATTTCCATTGTGAGAAGATTTCTTATTTATGGAATAGTAGTCTGTTGGACTTCTATAGAGAAGCAGAACAACCTTAAAAAGAAAACTAAGATCCAAAGAGTCTGGGCATCTCCGGAGCAAAAAGAATCTAAATGTTGGAGAAGTTCTGATCACGACCATAGCAGTATTGTAAGGATTTATCCTAAAGGCTCTTTGCAGGAGAACATCTACTACACTACCCCTACACTGAGCTTTGGGAAATCTTTTCTACCAGAATCCCAGACTGAGAAGAGTGGAGGGAGGATGGTGGTATCACCATGGCAGATATAGCGATTTTTACTGATGGATCGAAAGTGGAGGACGGGGTGGGAGCTGGGGTGTACCCGGATTGCCTAAGCATACGTAGTCAATATAGATTGCCGGGCTACTGTAGTGTTACTATCACGCCCAATTCGACAATAGGAATTTATATAGACAGTGAAGCGGCAAAAAATGTGTTGGAATAGAACTCATTAAGGTCACAGGTGTCAAAATAGTCTCCAGATCTTTGAAGTAATGCACAAGGTAACTCTCTGCTGGATCCCTGGTCATAGTGGGATACAGGAGAATGAGGCGGCTGAGACGCTTGCAAAGGAAGGTTCTCAACTGAAAGCTTTCTGTATAGCATGTCGCTCTATAACAGAAGTAATGAGGACCTGTCCAATAGCTGCGATGGTAGCGATAATTGGACGCTCTTCTTTTCACATCTCTGTTATAAAATCGCCTGAAATTAGTGCCCTGAAATTGCAGTTCACATCTAATATTGCGCTTGGTGACAAGGCTCACATGGGTATTCTTCGGCGCATTTCTGGCATAAATATGTGCACCGTAGTGGACCACATAACTAAGAAACTGCGCTTTGGCAGAATATTTAGGATTATCTGTCCTGAGCGAGCAGACTGGGTGGGATGTCGGTGGTCCAAGTCTGGACCCTAATAGCCTCAAATACTTCACTCATAGGCTCAAAAATGAAAGTATGGTTCTGGTACTGGTGTCTGTGGATCCAACACTAGTGTTTCAATTGCATCGGGTAAATTGCCCACTGTCTTTCACACCGAAATCTATGTCAACGAAATGTGTGCACTTATCAGCGTCAACAAAGGACTCAAAGCTGCTCATATAACTACCTTCTTTTATAATCAAGCGACCCTCAAGGCTCTATCCTCGTAGAGTTTTTCATCAAGGTGTACTAAGGAGTGCTTCGATACCCTTCAATAACTAGCTGCCCATAACAGGATCACGCTCTGTTGGATAGCTGTCCGCTCAAGTATCGTATGCAACGAGATCACTCATCACAACTGGCCAGGAAAGGGTTCATCCTCTACAAGACCCCGAACCGTATTACAGCCTTAGCTAGCCGTCGTTAAAAGCTGTTATAGAAGATAAGGCTAGGTGTCAATAGCTGCTATACTGGAGAAATGTCCCCAGACTTACCCAGGCTAAGGTGATTGTTAGACGCTATGCTTACAATGATGCTACTATTTTAAATGAAGCAGATTTCAGATTGTTATCAGGCGACCTATTTGGCTTCTAAGGGGAAAGATATCATCTACACTGGATGGCTCTGTATAGTGAGACGGAGGAACTCTGTCTAGAAGACGATAAACCCACAATGCAAATTATGTACTTTTGTCCTGCTTTGGCATAGCTTAGTAGTATGATCTTCAGTTGGGTGTTTCTGAGCCCGGCTGATGTTATATCCTCTCCTGATAAAGACCTCCTTTCCCACTTGAGGGTGCCTGAGTCCTACTCTTCATGCTGCTTACTTCTTCGATCTTGTTGCTGCGGCTGATCCATCATTACTTAATTATTGGTTTTCGACTGGCGATTGGAATCTGACATTGATATCGCCGAGAGTTCATTTTACAATATCCTTGCCTCATCTTTCGCTCAATGCGTCCCTATAATGACTATATTAGTAGGATAGCGTAATGACCCTCAACAATTCCAGAGATTTGTAAATTCGAAGCGTAATTCTTACTTTATACTTTGGTTCCATGAGTAGTAAGGAGCCATTGACCATTGCTAATCTTTTTAGTGACATTTTTAAGGCTGCATTCTTGGATAACAATTGTGATATTAGCTTTAGTGATTTAACTTATATGACGAGACTTCCGCCGACTTCTCTTCAATCCAAGGATCTTATTTTTGACGATAACATATTTTGAAATTGTCTGACAGTGGCCGTGATGGCATTCCTACTGCTATTGTGAAACATTAGGGTATGCCATTTGTCTCTGTTCTGTCATCCTTATTTAACTTATCCATTCGTAGTTGTGTTTTGCCTCAGTCTTGGAAACACTGTGTTATTATCCCAACGGATAAAAAGGGTAATAAGCCTGATATTTCTAATTATAGGCCCATCGCAAACCTTTCTTGCCTAGCTAAGCTCTTTGAGACTCCTGTATGTCAAGTCCTACACTTTCATTATAAGCCCTTCTCATCTTTTTTCCAACATGGCTTATTAACGGAAAATCTACAACAAAACTTACTGAAACTTTCGAATTTCATCTATTGAAAATGCTAACCAAGTTGATTGTATCTTCACCGACTTCAGTAAAGCTTTTGATCGAATCAATTATAAAATTCTCATTCATAATTTGGCAATTCTTGGTTTTCTTGCTTGTTTTGTTCATTGGCTACGCTCGCTTCCAATGCGTTTTGTTTCTTGTAATTCTTTCGGTTCCGATCAGCGTCACTTCTGGGGTGCTACAGGGTAGTCACCTTGGTCCTTTACTGTTTTTTAGTTACATCAATTATGTATCCCTAATTCCATCAGACTCCAGAATTTTGTGCTATGCCGATGATGCAAAGCTTCGTTCTGCTTCGAATGATCTTGACTACCGCCTCTTAAATTCTGACTTGGAAGCCTTCTGAAATTGGTGTTCTATCAACTGCCTTCCTTTAAACGTGTCCAAATGCACTGTCATATCCTTTCCGCGTAAAAGGAATCCTCTGCTGTTTAGTTACTCCATGGATGGAGACTTGTTGAATAGACTTGACAAATCCAAAGACTTGGGGGTCTTGCTTAATGCTCGATTCTCTTTTGACGATCATATTGATGCTATTGTTGGAAAGGCTTTGGGCTTCATAAAGAGGTGGTCTAAGGAGTTTAATGATCTTTTTATCACTCAAATCCTTTATTGTAGATTTGTTAGGCCTATTCTTGAGTATGCTAGCTCAGTGTGGTCTCCTGATGTTAAGCGTATCGAGTCTGTCCAACTAAGTTTTTTAAGTTTGCTCTTCGTAACCTTCCATGGCGTGATGGACGACTTCTGCCTCCTTACGCTGATAGACTTAAATTGTTATCTTTAGACTCTCTGGAAACCAGATGAAAAAATGCCAGGGCCGTTTTTGCGCTCAAGAATCTGCAGCGTCACGCTCCTTCACGAGTTTTGGCTTCCTTCATATTTCGCACCACCGTACTACCTATGGAAGTAATTAGTTAGTTACAGCTATGTCCCGAATTTTCAATTCAGTATATGATCATATGGACTTCCACCTGTCGAAGGGCATAATAAAAAGCCAATTTATGGGTCAGCTTAGTAACGATTTTTTCTCTTTTGTATATAGACTTAAGTTTGCACGTAAGTTTGCATTACGTAATAAGCTTTTGATGAATCCTAAATAAATAAATAATAGTGTTCTCAAAGGGTAGCCGTTCGCCACTTCTCTAGTCCTCCAGGTATCCAAAACTGTTCTAAACGACTGCACGCAACCCACATACTACAAGCGGACATACGCAGCCACATTTGAGTTATTTAAAAAAAAACTGGAATACAAATAAATAATTTTCTGAAAATTTTAGACATTTCTTTCTATTAAGGTCTTTCGGCGAGGTCGATTGCGCCCGTCGACCAACTTCCCCAATCTCCCACTACTATGGATTGGATTGCTATGCCATTGGTAGCAACTGGGAATCCTCACAGTCTCGGTCTGTCCGTCGGTCCATCCGTCCGTCTTTATGCTGTATGTTTTTGAAGCCTCGCTCTGCCATGGCGTGAAAAGAGTACCCAAAATTATTTTACTTACTCCACACTTTACATAGGTTTCCTAAAATGCAACAAAAATGTTTTGGGTCCTTTTGATTTTAAACCTTCAATCACCCCATCAATTTCTAAACTATCGATGCAAAATATATTCTTGAATGTAGCCTTTGTAAAAAATTATGTAGCAAAAGTAGTTAATGAAAAATTTAGAAATAGCTCCAGGGAACCCTATCATGTGTGAGCCTATACTTGTGTAGTGGATTGACAAAACCTTGGGTGGTTGGTTTAAAATCCGCTTCTCTTTCCAGGGTCATATTGACGTGGATGTGAGTTCAGTTTTGTTTTTTTGACTCTCTTTTCTAATCTAATTATTATTCTTTAAAAATTATGCAATACAACTACTTGCGAGGATAGATTCTTAGATGTTCTTAAGTCCAAGGTCTAGACTGCATCATATCTTTTGTTTTATTTTTCGTTTCTTTGAGAAAGCACTGCTAAGCACTGACTAAGCAATAAAAGACAAATTTTGCCAGTGTATTGTTTTTCAATATTTACGCTACTGGCTTTCATTTATATGCATATATTATTTGGGACTGGATACATACGATCACGACAATAAATCAAATTGTAAACGCTTTTGATATGCTATTAACTGAATGAGGTGATTCATTTGCTGCAGAGTCCAAAACAAGTCAGAATTAATTTTTTTTAAATAATTCTTTAAAGATTAAGACATTTTGGATGAATTTTATAAAAATGTAACAAATGTTATCAGTCCATTTGGCAACTTGTGATAAAATTGAAAGTAAAAAGTTTTTGCTCACAAAGTACCCAACAACGGTCCCTTGTTCAGTTCCAATTCGGTTAATTTTTAGTGTGATATCGTCGTCAACGCTCATATGCACTTTAGCTTAGTATGCCAGTTGCAGCCGCGGTTCCCAGAACGTGTAGCCGAAAATGTCTAACTGGTGGGTAATTTGCAAATGTTTCAAAGTGCACCTCAAGTACCTGTGAAATTTTTTATTCACATACAGCAAGTGCTCGTATAAGTTGTCGGTGTCCGGGCTGAACGGATCTGAAGGGACCACATCACTTGCTTTAAGCGAAACACCTGCAGAATGTGAAACTAGGACCGGTAAAGGAATGTATAGCAGTCCACGGCGAGCAATTGTTAATATATTCCGGGAATACTGCTCCAAAAGCACAATTCACGGGATGAATTATATGGGCGAGGAGAGTCGCTCCTGTTTGGAAAGGTAATTGAATTTGCATGAGACCGTTCTGTTGACAAGGCATTTCATTGCAGAATTTTTTGGGTTTTTGTATTTATTTTATCAATATACGCCTGCTCTCAGCTAATTTATAGCACATGGCAGAAGTGGGACGAGACACCGGTCATTGTTAGCTTTTCCGAAAAGTCAACGCCTGTCTGGGAGATTCCATTTCCTGCGGTTACTATATGCCCGGAAACAAAGTCCCAACAGAAATTATTCAATTTCACGAGATTTTATGGTATGATGATCGCAAACTTGGGTGACAACGACACTTCCGCAGTACCGCGGGATTTGCAAAAAGACGAGTAAATTATTTGGAACAGTTTCTCGATTTTAAATCAATTGATTGCATTTATTGCAGATTTAAACATTTGCGAGCTCTGCTGCAAGTGTGCGAATCGTATTTGCTCGAAGACATCAATTTCGAACCCTTTACTGCCGTCGACATAGTCAGTTTACTGGAGGAAATTGCGCCAATATTTAACCTTACCTATCCCTTTTGCAAGTGGAAGAATGTGTTAAGTGACTGTGTCGGTCTCTTCAATAAGGTGATCACAGAGGAAGGGATTTGCTACACCTTCAATGGATTGAATTCTTCAGAGATCTTTCGAAAGGGCACGTAAGTTTATACTACCGACAGAACACTCTGGATAATAAGATTTTCGATGCTCCTTTTAGCGTTAATTATAATTTAATTTGGGAGCAGCAGGAACGAAGTGAAAAACAGTGGAGCTTACAGGATGGTTACGATAGTGTAGCGGGAACTGATGCTTACCCAGAAAGAGTATTAGGAGCAGGAGCAAAACCAGGTCTGTTTCTTGCCTTGCAGGGATTCGATTACAATATGGATTATATATGTCGTGGCCCAATTCAAGGTTTCAAGGTAAATTGACTAATGTAATTAAGCTTAATTCTGAAGAGTAACTACTTAAGAAGGCATAGACACAATAAACTAAATCTTATTTCTTAGTTTTAAGTGAAGTAACGACAAATGCAGTATTGAAACGAATACCCAATATTTTAAAGTGAAAGGATTGGGGTCGTATGTTCACTTCTACACACGAAACGAACTACAGAGATGGCACGAGTGGTAGTTACACAAGATGAACCGTCAACTCCCTAGTTTTTTGGGAGCAATCAATTGCTTTTTTTAATAGAAAATTTGTAAGTTCTTAGTGAGCATGAGACTTTACTGGATAGTTAAAAATAAGAACAGAAAGTCCAGTTCTGTTTTAGTATGAAAACATATTTTTTTTCTCCTAATATATAATAACTAGCTGATGCCCGTAACTTCGCCCTTGTGTAGGACGTAGCATTGGGAGCCTGAGTAGGACCCTTTTATGAGGTGATAATTTTTGCTGGGATGCCACTCCTACGTAAATCTGCCCATAAATACCCGCGATCAACGTTGTCAAACGCTACCTCAATATCGACGAACATTTGATGTAAAGGCGAACGCCGGCGGATTACTAGATGATAGATAATGCTATAATACTAGATGATAGACAATCGCAAAAGCCTACCTTTTTATCACTTATAGTGCGCTTGACAATTTGCTTGATTCGCATTAAGATGATTTTTGCCATCAATTTGGAGACTACAGTTAAAATACACATATCGCGCCAATTGTTACAACTCCTCAGGTAATCTTCACAATTAGGCCTGTTTTGCATTCACTGGGATAGGTTTCGGCTCCCCAACATTCCTGGATTACGGGGAGGAGAATATCAGCCTCAGCAATGGGATCCGCCTTAAGTAGTTCCACTGGCTTTCCGTCAATCTCTTAGCCTTATCGAGGTCCATCGACTTGATTGCGGCTGCCAACTCCGATCTTGTCGAAGATCTGATATCAATGTTGGCTGCAGCTGGCGTGTATTCGATGGTCCATGGTATTCTCTCCGACTTCGCAGTTAATGTTACTCAGTGACAAGAAGGGATCCATTAGTATCTTTTACAGATTGCTCAGTTGTAAGAGTCCTTCCTACCAGTTTTTTTGCCAATCTTGCAGGCAGAGATCGCCACTCTCACCGCGGCAGGCCGCTTTTACTGTCTTTTCTGCTAGCGCGTTGATGTACTTCCACTTGTCACGTCTTACACTTCTTTTACGCCTTTTTATAGAGATCGGAATGTAGCTCTGAGATTTTGTCTAACGGAGTTCGATTAATTGGTTGAGCGGCACGGCCATGGTTCCTGGGTTCCAGACCAGGTCTCTCGGTGAGTTTTAAAAAATTGAATTAAAAGATTCACTTCGTCTTTGCGCTGTTGTCTAGCTCGCAGGCATGCAACAACAAGACATTCAAGTTACCTGTCACCCCTTACCCTAATTTGCTTCCTGCCAAAACCATATTAACGCATTAATGGGTTCTCCCCTTTGACAACATCGTAAAAAACAAAACCAAAAACTGCAACATCGTTCGCAGAATTGATGCGGGCTTTAATCTGCTTCCGTTCCTGTATTTTGGTTCATGGTCGTCTTCCGTTCTCTAATCATTCCACGTGTTCTATACCACAGCTAAGTAAAGCATTCCTTCGCCGTTTTTCATTTTTGGTCGATGTCGTCGTCGGTGTTATGAAGCAGTGCATCAGCTTTTTGGCGCAATGGGGTGGCATATGCGCTGCAGATGCTCGACGCTTTAAGTCTCTCCACATTAAGGAGTAGCATAGTAGATGTTGTGTGGGCGTACTTCTACCGTGCATAAGCGAAACTTAGCTGTTACAAGATGGTGATCGTTGCCAATATCAGCACCGCACTTAGACCTTACGGCGAGAAGAAACTTTCTCGAACTTTTCGAAACAACAATATTTCTTCCCGTACCCCCTTTTGGGATATGGAGAGCGAGAAGAACTTCACCCGATTCGAGACAACGGTGGGCAATAAAATTATGAGTTCTGCTGCCTGTGGAAACCAAGGATACACATATTAAATTTAATTATTACATATTAAAGGGCGATGTTGTTAGAGCCAATCTTAGCGTTGATATATTCCACTACTATTTTTATGTCAACTTTGGGAGTCTTATCAAAAGTGTAGCCAAGGTGTTGGGAAAATGCCTCGTTAGTCTTGCTCGGTCAGAGATGTAACATACCCTGGTCCGGAATCTGGTGATGATAATTCGGTCGGATATTGGTGACCAGTGCAGTAGTGGTTGGTGGGCATGCTTGGTTAGCAACAAGCCTACACCTGCCATGCGAGGTGTTTCTGGTCAAAATATAGAATTAACCCTTCTAACTCAGAAGGCGCACGTTTTAGGCAGGAGTCTAGAATCAGTTCACCTATTCACCAGAATATAACAATATATTTAGGTGAATGAGGCTCCCACACCAACATGCAAAAACATAAATAACGCAGGTCAACATGGTTTAGTTGTTGGAAAGCTAAGGGTCATTTCCGAAGTAATTTGCTACGTAGAATCTTAATCCGGGGTCAGAACTGGCCCATCACGTCAGGATTTTGAGATACTTGAGGTTACGTACCCGAAAAACGGCGTTTTTTCCTACTTTTAAGGTTATGTACAGGGTCCGTCTCTCCAAATACATCTTTTAGTACCACTCTTACCCTTTAATTTAAGAGTTCAAGAGATCAATTACGATTTTTTTGGAAAGTTATGGGTATTCGAATTTACGAAATATATCTCTTCGACGTCATCAGCATTAATTAAAGTAAATTAAAGTTATATTTCCTGCGACTGCGCATATACTGTAATGGCAACGACCCTCTCGATACAACTGCCCACAGCAGACTGCCTGGATTTCGTAACGAAAAGCAAAACAAAATAGGAAAACCCTCAAGTAAAAATTTTCAAGAGAAATTACACAGTAAAAAATTATTGTCTCAAAGGCTTAATGCAAAAGCTAATCACGTCGAAGGGATATATTTCGTAACTTCGAATAGCCATAACATTGCGAAAAAAAATCGTAATTGATCTCTTGAACTCTTAAATTAAAGGGTAAGAGTGGTACTAAATGATGTAACTGGAGAGACAGACCACAAAATATTTTGAACCCTGTATATAACCTCAAAAGTAGGAAAAAACGGCGTTTTTCAGGTAGATAACCTCAAATATCTCAAAATCCTGACGTGATGGGCCAATTCTGAGCCCGGATTCAGATTCTACGCAGCAAATTACTTCGGAAATGACCCTTAGCTTTCCAACAACTGACATTACCTCGGTATTTGTAGACCTGTGATTCAAAACTAGACTACGCACAACATCAGGAGTGCACAGACAACAGAGATCGGTTCAGCGAATCTTTAGTAAAGGTCAGGTCGAAAAGCATGGTTTTAGATATGGGTGACGTAAACTCTCCACTTTCTCACCATCTAGTTTCGCTTAACCCTAAGATATTTATTTTGTACTGCGCCATTTCGCCTTCCATATCTATGATCTTAGCGTATACGTACTCACTCTCATAGGGTTCTCACGTTCCAGAGTCCGTTCGTAGTACGATGTTTACAGCCAAACTTGTCATCACAAAATCAAGCCGAGATATCCGGCTGCTCCTTCAAAAACAAGCACGGTTTGCCATCTTACTTAAATCAGTGAATGTGTCTAAAAGGTATATTGAGCGGATCATAAAACGTTTTAAAGAAACGGGTTCTCATCAAGTGAGACATCATGGAGGTAGAAAAAAGACTGTAAGGACACCAGCTTTCATTAAAGCTATTAAAAAAGGAATTCGAAGAAATCCAGCTCGATTTGAAAGGAAATATCTCCTGAAATGGGTTTATCGAAAAATATGGCTCGTTTAGTGATTAAAGAGGATTTGTGGCTTAAAACATTTAGGAAAAGAAGAATTCATGGACTGACGGACAAAAATAAAAGTGATAGAATTGAACGATGTGAAATTATTCTCCGAAGGCACGCAGATAGCGAAATTATCTTCTCGGACGAAAAATTGTTTCTATTGCAAGCTACACATAACAGCCACAACGATAGGATCTTCGCAGCCTCATTAAGTGCCGTTCCTGTAAATAAAAAGGCTATTCAAAGATTTAAAAATGTGAGTCCTGTTATGGTCTGGGGTTCCATTTGCAAAAGGAGTGAAAATTAATCAACAGTACAAGGAAAATTTACCGGGTTTTATATCACAAATGGAATGGCCTCCTTCTAGCCCCGATTTGAATCTTTTGAACTTCAGTATATGGGGAATGGTTGGTTGGTTGGTTAGTCGGGTTGTTTGTTGCTAAGAAGCACAAAGTTTACTCGGAGACCATGAAGGCCCTTAAAAAGAAGAAGCATGATCAGAACTACTATTTAGGTCCACTACTGCTATCTCAGCTAGGTCGTCCAAATTATCAAAGAACCTTGGTCCCAAACAGGCGAGTCGTCGTTCTTTTAGAGCCGGACATTCGCAGAGCAGGTGCACTATGTACTCAGTTATTTCTTCATCTCTGCAGCTTCTGCAGAACTCATTCGATGGTACGCCGAGTCTTATGGCCATAGCTTCTATGGGGCAGTGCGCGGTGATGACGCCGACGAGTGTTCGAATGCGCTTTCTATTGAAGGATAAGAGATTTGAAGTTCTGCTATGATTCAGCTCCAGCCAGAGACATCGTGTTGTGAAGCAGTAATTGATATCTTTCCACCGTCTATCAATTTGACTTTTTGCTGTGTTAAGGGGAGGATGTACCCTTTCCACCGGCATATCTGTGTCTGTATATGAACCATTTTTGACCAGTTCGTCGGCTTTTTCGTTACCCTCAGAGCCTAAACGTATGGTGTGAAATACTGTATCAGAGCCCTAAGAAATATTTCACACCATACGGTTAGGCTCTAAGGTGAAAAGATATCAATTCTGACTTTATCACGTTGGAGTTCAGCGCCTTGAGTGCTGCTTGACTGTCCACACAAATAGTGAATCTCAGTTGCTGACATCTGTTTTTCATGCTGCATTCGTTGGTGAGTCTATACGACTTACTTATTTGCAGCGTTTCCAAGAAAACTCCATCTCCAATCCCCTTTTCTGTATTCAATCCATCTGTGAAGATGGCAGTTCCTTTAACTATGTTTTCAGGGTGCTTCCAATCTTCTCTGTTAGGTATGATAACGGAAAAGGGTTTTCTAAAGTCATATTGTGGCTTCATATAATCCGTTGAGGGGAGCAACCCATTTTGATTAAAGAAGTTCAATATGACTGCATGCCCAAAACTCTGTGGTGCCCATTGGCTGTTTTATCTAAGTCTGAGAGCTGCCAAGGTTGCCATTCTTTTCGTGTGGAGGTCTATGGGTTCAAGGTGTAAAATGGCTTCCAAACCAGCTTGTGGTGTGGATTTTATTGAACCTGTTGTTCCCAAGCAAGCTAGTCTGTGCACCTTTACTAAAGAGTTAAGGTGAGATTGCTTGTTAACTGATCCCGCCAAACAATTGACCCATGGGTAAATATAGGCCTGACGATCGCTGTGTACATCCAGTATACAATACGCGGTTTTATGCCCCATTTCTTACCAAAGGTTTTCTTGCATGCATAGAATGCATGAAGCCCTTTCTTCCATATTCCGTCTCCAATTCAATTTGGAATCGAATATGACGCCCAGAAACTTGGCTTCCGATTAGGGTTTGAGGACACTACCTTGAAGTTTTGGTAGTCTCCAAATTGGTATATATCTGTCAAAGCAGAGCTCATGACGTCACTGACCGTTTGTAGGAACTTTTATTTTGTCAGCAAGACCATGTCGTCTGCGTACGCTACCATTTTAATACGTTTGTTGACGAGAGTTTTGAGGATTTTGTTTAGAGAGATGTTCCAAAGCAGGGGTGACAATACTCCCGCCTGTGATGTACCTCTTTGAACTGTTCTCCTGATGGAAAAGTCCCCTAAACTGGCATTGATGATCCTGCTGTTTAGCATTGTCTGTATCCAGTTCGTCATAAATATCTCATTGCCAGATTACCCTAAAGAGAAAGTAATGGATCCTGTTTTTAGGTTGTTAAAGGCTCCTTCAATATCAAGGAAGGCAGCCAAGGAATATTCTTTGTGATGGAGCGATTTCTCAATCGTTCTCATAACCTCATGTAATGCTGTGTACAGATTTGCCTTTAATGCACGCGTGTTGTGCATTACATAGGTACTTGGTATGGGGAATAATTGTCAATAAATTAAGCAATCTTATGGATATGAATGCGAAAAAATTCAAAGAAACATTGTCAAACAGCTGGGAGGAAATACCTATCGAACTGCCGGGTGCCGCCTGTGAAGCATTTTCGAAGAGATTAAAAGCCGTCAAGAAATTGAAAGGTAAATGATTAGAATTAAGTGATGAAATGAAATATTATATAATAATAAAATAACAAATCTCGATTTTCATTTTATACGCACAATTTCCACTTTTGTGTCACCGTCAGTTATTCATGGGCACCCTGTACATACATACATATATCCATACCCAGTTACGCGTGAAGCACATAACCCTGTCGGGTAAAAAGGAGGGTTAATTCTGTGTAATAATATTGAATTATGGACCAAAGTTAACCAACGAAATTGATCACGGCATTGGACATGTAGAAGTTTATTTTTAATGTTATTTTAGTGCAAACTGATGACTTGTCACTTATACTATTTGAAAAAACCAAAGGTAATCAAACGGACCCTTGGGGTCACCCATAGTTGATTTTGTTGTATTCTGAGAGATTGAAAAATCTTATACATAGTATAAATTGTGATGTATGAAAACTTAATTTAATTTAAATGTTTCAGGTCCTTCTACATTCCCCAGATGATTTCCCTCAAGTCTCTAAACAATACGTCCGTGTACCATTCGGAAAAGAAGTTCTTATATCTGTTAAACCAAATATGATACAAACATCGAATAATTTGAAAAGCTATTCTCCTCAAAGGTATACAGCCTTTACTTGTAAAATTAACAATTTCATTATGTCTTATATATTTCCAGACGTCAATGTTATTTTAGTCAAGAGCGCTATTTAAAATTCTTTCAAACTTACTCGCAAAGTAACTGCGAGCTGGAGTGTTTGTCCAATTATACGTTAAAACAATGTAACTGTGTAAAATTTTCAATGCCCAGTAAAGCGAGATTATATCGAAATTTTTAAAATTTATAGTAATTTATTTGCAATTGTAGGAACTCCAGGGACTCCGATTTGTGATGTTTCAGCTATAAAGTGTTACCAAGAAGCTGAGGATAGTCTTTTAAGAGAAGAATTTACAGAAGGTTTAAAAGGATCGACAGATAATGAGCGAGGTGAAACAAAATGTAACTGCTTACCAGCGTGCACATCTTTGTCATACAATGCTGAAATATCCCAGGCTGACTTCGATCTTATAAGGTTGCTAAATGCCTTCAATGATTCGTATATGATAGACCATCCAAGGTACAATCAAAGATGTTTTTTAAGTTTGTTTTCCGATTTTCTAAACAAATTTACTTTTTAGTGTTAAAATGTCTCGTCTTTCGTTGTTTTTCAAAGAAAACCAATTCATTACTTCGAAGAGATCAGAACTCTTTGGAGTTACAGACTTTTTGGCAAATTGTGGCGGATTATTCGGACTCTTCATGGGAGTATCCGCATTGAGCTTGGTTGAGCTATTTTATCATTTTTCAATGCGCTTGTATTTTAATGTTAGAACAGAAACTATGAATTAAGCGCGAAATGTTTGTATATACGTGTTTTTTCGGTTTTAATTTTTATAGCCATTTATGTATATTCGTTATTTTATCTGTGTATTTTTGTGTATTTTTTTTTATTATCTTGTGAACACTAATTAAAATTTTTTTACGTTTTTTCTAAATATTTTTATTTTTATTTAATAGATGATTTTTATGCAATGATGACATGGTCGTCCCCAGATCTTTACGAGATAATAGGTCTGTTCCACCGATTTTCGTGCACAAACTTTCCGTGTAAATACTTACTTATATGGTGGGAGAAAAAGTGTCCACAAACCAAACAATCGAGGGAACATGTTTCACGCAAATTCGTAAAAATCAAAAAGAAGAAAATTCACGGAACACAGGGAATCTATTTATTTAAACTGCACTTCTAATTATAAATTGTTAACCTGATTATTTTAATCACCAAATTATCACTCATGAATAACTTTATTGAATCAATTCACTATGAAGCAGTCACTCAACCTAACCTCACTTTCTAAATAAAAACACCGAACAGCTGTTTGTACTATTGCAAGAAGAGATGGCCGATCATGCACCAGCTAAAAAGTTTGGGTAAGTTCGTGCACATGTGGGATCCCGCATTCTCATCAGGAAACAAACCTAATGTCTGCCCCAGATTTCTGGGCCGAGAATATCATCGCACACGAGTTTTGCCCCGTCGTAGAGTCGCAGGAAGCACTCAGAATTGAACCACTGTTAAGCAAGCCATACACGATCAATTCTACCGTCAAGTCTGCAGCAGACTTGACGCGGCGTCCAGTTTGCAGCGCATCCATATAGACCACTCACGATCAAGTTTACCGTCCAGTTTGCATGATACCGCACCAGTTGAAATCATGGCGTCCCCAGTGGCGGACGACGCCGCGTTAGCCATCCTAGGCTTATTGCTCCCAATTAAGAACCAAAAAGAAAAATCGTTCGCCTGCATATGCCGACTAACGTCATGCATACTTGACCGCTCATACACACGTTCAAGTTTGCATGACGCTGCAGGCTTGATCAAGTCTTGTCATTTACAATGATAGCCATACACCGTCATGTATACTGGATGCCGCTGCAGACTTGATCGTGTATGGCCTGCATTAACAACCAAAAAATCTGTGTTGATTCAGACGGTCGAAGTCTTTTCGACATTTTAATTGTTAGCTTAGATTTTATTAATAACATGAGGAACCCGGAGGACGAAATCATCCTTCTTGGTGACTTTAATTTACGCAACGTTCAGTGGGTATTCAACGCTGATGACGACGACTACCTTCCCTTAAATTGTCTTGCTGTCAAAGACTCCCATTTTCTTGACACCGACTCCTCCTCTGGTTTACACCAAATGAGTGATGTAAAGAACTCTATGGGAAGGCAGTTAGATCTTATCTTGTCTTCTGATTCGAGTAACACTACAGTCGAATCGACTTCTCATAACTTACCCGCTATCGACAGTTTACATCTGCCCATTTTCGATGGTTCTAATATTGCTGACCTTAACGTAGATCAGTAAGATCTTGATTTTAAAACGGCGGACTTCTCTGATCTTTCAAACAGGATCCTCTCAATTTATTTCGCATCTCTTTTTTATGGTATTAATATCGACGATTGCGTTTGCGTGTTTTATTATATGATTTATGATCTGTTTAATTCGTGTGTACCACTCAAACGGTCGAGATCATCTTGTCATTTTCCCCCGTGGTATATTAGAGAACTACGGAGCCTTCAGAATAAAAAAAACAATACTATGGATGACCTGCTTGCGCTGGAGAGACAAGTCAGCTTACTGTGATTTCATTGATTCTTATGACGACTTTTTAGTGTTGTCCTCATCTTTATACAGGGAATAACTTGATAGTGTTCGCGATAACTTGCATAGTGACACTCGTACCTTTTTCGAATTTGATAATATGAAAAAGAAAATTGATAGTTATCCGTCTACAATGTGGTGCAATGGTTCCTCCACTTGCAGTGTGCCCGATATAGCCGAAAACTTTCATCTAGCAATTTTGTGCCCTCCTGGAAGACTTTTGGACTTTTCTTTTGGTCTTGATAGTATTCCACCTGCATTCTTAAGATCCTGTCCTGACGCCTTACTTACTTCACTGGAAATCATCTTCAACAAATCTCTTCAGGCCGGTAGATTTCCTACGTTATCGAAGAGCTCCTTTATAATTCCTGTTTATAAAAAGGGGCATAGAAACTTAATAACAAATTATAGGCCAAACGCGAAGCTTTCCTGCATTACAAGTTGTTCGAATCTGCTAAATATTCACAGCTTGTAGGGTAGTGTATCGGGTTAATCTCATCTAATCAACATTCCTTTCTGACCGATAGATCGACGACAGCTAACCTGCTCGAATTTACATCGCACATAATCTCTTGCTTCCAACAAGGTCGTCAGACCGACTTCCTCTACACTGGCTTTAGCAAGGCATTTGATAAACTCCCTCACTCTGTGATTATGTTTAAACTTGAAAAGTTTGGTTTTCCGCTTTTATTGCTCGACTGGATCTGTTCTCACTTAAAAGATAGGACATACCCAGTATCTTTCCATAATACTTTATCTAGAGTCGTTAGGGCTTCATCTGGTGTACCGCAGGGTAGCCATCGGGGCCGCTGTTGTTTATTCTTGCCATTGACGACATCGCCCCTCTAATTAAGCACTCCAAGGTCGCAGTTATGATTCTTGCTGCATTCAGGATGATTTAAATACCTTCAAGAACTGGTGTGGATCTAATGGCATGCAGCTTAACTTGGATAAATGTGAAGTTGTGTCATTCTCTAGGAACCAAAATCAGCTCAACTTTGACTATACCTTTGCGGACATTAATATCTGTCGCGTGTGGCCCGTTACTGACCTTGGTCTGAAGGTTGACCAAAAACTCGATTTCAGCACATTAACTATATTATTTCTAAGAGTAATTCAGCTCTGGATTATGTAAAGTGGTGGTCAAGGGAATTTGCTGATCGGAAGAGCTTAATTCACTTATTCTTTTTTTTTTTGTTAGGCCAATTCTCAAGTATGCATCTCAGGTTTGGTCTCCCTGCTATGCTGTTCATTCTATACGCATTGAGTCGGTGCAACGGAACTTTGTTAGGTTCGCACTAAGAGACTTTCCGTGGAATGATCCACTTAGGCTTCCTCCTTATGTGGATCGCCTCTCTTAATAAGCACTCGTTGGAAGAACAACGTAGACTTGCTGACCTAGTCTTTATTCACCAGCTTTTGAACTCGAATTCTTTCACTCTCGCAGGTATGGTTTCTTATAGGCATACCCTATATAGCTTAAGAAGATTGCCTTTACTGCACGTTTTTCACTATCGGTTTAACTATGGTATGCATGAGCCTCTTCGCATGTGTAGAGCCGTGAATATGTGTCCTGTTTTTGACCTGACTCTTACTAAAGATTTGCTGAAGCGATCTCTGTAGTCGGTGCACCCCTGATTGTAGAGTGAATACAAATGCTTTTTTTTGCATGCCAAACCAGCATGCCTCATTTGCCTGAATTTATTCTTATACCATATTCTGGCGAAGAGGTCAATTGATTCCAGGCTTCTGCCTGAGAAGTGCGCCTTCTGAGTTAGAAGGATTAATTCTGTTTAAAAATATTTTGCTTTCATTTATGCTTATGACAAATATGTAGTATTGATACCATGGTGTAGAAATACAACGTGGTCTACCATATGTTACCTCATACCATGTCAATACCATCTGAAACGACATGGTTTTCTCACAGTCGTGGTATGGAAATTCACAAATTGACTTAGTGTTCTACGAATCTAATGACTTCAGCGCTATTTTTCCACTTATGTTTTGTTTATATTTTCTACTTACTGCCAGCCAAGTCGTTAATATTTTAAAGAAAAAGATTTTGTTTTTGACTCAAAAACTTTGAAAAATATTTGAAAACTAGTACGAATCCGGTCTGTTAAAACAAAAGTTGATAGAAAGCAAGACAGAAAAGTTGTACGATTCTAATAGTGTTTGAATTTTAGTTGGAAATGTAAAACAGAAAACTTGAAATTAATGACATCTACCAGTCAATGATAACTACATACCACGAATCATATTATGGTATGAGCAATATCATGGTATTGTACTATGGTATCGATATATGTATGACAGTAGTATTACATTATTGCCTGTACAGAATTTCCCAGAAAAGGCACATTACTACTGCGAAAATAGTGTGTGAGGGGAGTCATTTCTCTTTTATTCTGCAGGTAGTCAGAATTAATCCGAGTTCGCCAGATACCAATTAACCACTTCATTTACTTTCTCTTTCTCTCTCTGGGTCCTTTAAGGGGAGGTTCTCATCTAGATTTTTGAAATTTTCCAATTTTTTTTTTCATATTATTAATGTTAAATATGTCTAGAATTTATCTTTAAAATATTTTGTTGATCCGAGCAGTAGAACGAATTCTATAGCCCATTGAATGTCGCGTTGTCATGATCGCAGCGGGGAACTCTTAGCCTGTGCCGCGCGGTGTCGAGTCTCGCGCGCGGCGCTCGGCGTAGGTAAAAAACTTATTGTCCCAAGATGGCACAGTAAATAGTCGACAATTTACACGTGCGTGTTAGTTTTTGTTTATCAAAATGCCGAAAAAATCCCAAAACAAACATTTCATTTATATTAAAAAAATTGTCGATGAAAAGTTATGTAAACTTCAAACGAGATTAACTCAAAACTTTTTTTTTAACGATTTTGCAAATTTGTGTACAATATAACTCAAAAACGGTTCAACCAATCAACTTCTAGTTTCGTGCATATTAAAGTAAATAACTTTCTTCATAGAAAGAGTGGAGCACATTTTGAAAATT
Source organism: Leptarthrus brevirostris (assembly GCA_964036015.1). NCBI lineage: Eukaryota > Metazoa > Arthropoda > Insecta > Diptera > Asilidae > Leptarthrus > Leptarthrus brevirostris. The sequence continues at coordinate 134,351,413 of OZ038372.1, read as the reverse complement.
GTAACATTAACCCCTTTTTTTAAGTAATAAACTATGAAAAAAAAAGTTGAAGACGGCACTTCAATTTCAAAATCGCGCCATTCCGCCAATTTTAAATTTTTTTTGAATGTCGTTCACTCTTTCTGAGACAAATTTAGTGTAGTTTACGATAATATTGTCAATATTTGATTTCAAGCTAATCTGCGACCCCTAGATTGTACACAGCTAGACAATTTTCAAAAAACATGCCTTTGAAGAAGCTGAATAACGGGCGCCATTTTGTTTTTTTTTTTGCATAAAAAGAGTATAGATCAATGTACAATAAAATATACTGCCAAATATCATGGCCCTAAGTCTTGTCATTGTCCTTAAAAAAATTCTGAAACTTTACCGACTTTTTGGCGCGCTAGATGAGAACCTCCCCTTAAACGTTTGTGGGGCATAGGGCATATACTATACTACAACAACTGTGGTCCTGCGCCAACGCCTTCAACTGTGGAAACTATTTGTTGACCTGGGTACCTACCCTCTCGACGGATCCTCTCCATGTGTTGCGCAGTCGTCAAATTCTGCGTTTTCCTTGGATCCCGTAGGGATTCCAATCTAGAGCCTGCTCTGCGATATTGTTTGGCTCTTTTCTTACTGTGTGGGAATACTGGTGCCTATCCCGTCGTGGCCTGTAAGTCTACGTAAGTCTTCATTGGTAATGACCTCCGGCCAATGGATATTAAGGCTGCGCCGGAGACAACGGTTTACAAAGGCTTGTAGCTTAGATGTTATTTGACAGGTCACTTTCCATGTTAACAGCCGTCCAGCAGAATAAATTTTACTTTCGATTTAAAGATCCGGAGTTTTGGGCGTCTGGAGATGTTGCAATTGAGTCATATCTCAGCAAGAGTATTAAATGCAACTCGAACCGTATTGATGCCAGTCCATCATCAGCTTCAGCTCCGCCTTCTGCTGTAGCTATGCGTCCGAGATAACAACATTTATCCACTTGTTCTATTTGCTGCTCTTCAAGATAAATTTTGTTTTATGTCCTGGAGTCCAAGCTCTGCAGCCTTCTATACACAGGGCTTTGGCCATTTGGGCTACATGACTCTGTTTGTTTTATAGGAGGCATACATCGTCGGCATACGCTGCACAATACGTCATTAATTAAATTAAATTAAAGCAAAGGTGGTATATCATTTTCTCACTCCATTTAACACTTGGACGGGGTCCCTTATAGGACTCATGGTGGGGTGATGATGATAATTTGTTCTGGGATGCCGCTACTATGTAAAGCTGCCCATATATACTCGCGATCAACGCTGTCAAACGCCATCTCGAAGTCGACGAAAATTGGATGTAAGAGGGAGCTCTGTTCGGCGGATTACTCGATGATTATTCGGAGGGTGTTAATGTGATCGCTACAGGATATACCTTGGGATATGCCTTAAGTAGTTCCACTGGAACCTTACCGAGGTCTATCGACTTAATTGCGTCTGCCAACTTCAATCTTGTCGGAGTTCTGATGTTAATGTTGGCCGCAGCAGGGTGGTATTCAGACTCTTGTGAAGAGGTATTCTTACATGTTAATAGTCAACCTATACCATAGGCAATTTCCTCGGAGAAAGGAGGAAGAAGGAAAGACTTATAAGAAGCACTATCTCCTAAAAACAAATATTTCTTAATGTCAGTGATTTTGTCCCTACAAAATGGAATCGCACTGACTGATACATCATTTAATAGCTTGTTGATGCGGGTTTCTTAAAATTATCTTAAAATGCTAAACGGTATACGATTTTTTATTTACTTTCTTATTATCGATTCTTACCTACGCCATGGTGTCTCCGACTGAACTTCTCTCACTCAGTTGAAAGTCTTTAAATGAGCTAAGATTAATCGTTTGTAGTTTAGTTTGATTTTGTTCTCGAATCTAAATTAAAGCAAAACTACAATTTAAAAGAAATTTAATCTCACCTGTGTCTTGACGTGATTGTTTAAATAACGAGGTGTTTTATAGTTTTCTCAGATTTTTGAAAAATTTTCTTAGTTTAGTCGGATTAAGACATTCAGGTTCAATTTAAACTGATTGCGGGAAACTTGATTAAATATTTCATTGAGTCAGTTCTAGGAGCGGTACATGGTTTACGAACGTTGGGTTTTAAATTTCGAAACATTTGACTTCAAGTGACCGTAAAATTGTGATTTACGACTGCCATGACAGAAATGAAATTTCCAGTAGAGCGAAATAGCAATAAATCTAAAAGTAGTCAAGAAGTCTCGTTGCCGCCAAGAATTCAATCAGGAAGTAAAAACAAAATTGTCAAGAAGAGAATGAAAATAATTTTCAATTGTTTTTCGGAGTACTGTTGGAGAAGTTCAATTCCAGGAGTACAATATCTAGAAGAAAGCAATCACTCTATCCTAGTAAGGTTATACAATTTTTAAATTTAATCGTACCTTGTTTATGGTTTCCTTTGCCTGTCTTCTGGTGTGTATTATATTACAAGCTTTCTATAACTCCGTCGTCAAATCTTGCAAGCCAATTTTGACCCACTTCCCAATATCCGATTGAAGTGAAATCTGGCATACGTGTATAAGTCCGGTGACAATGCAATATAGTATATCTCATATTCTTCTTAATTCAATATGGCGGACGCTACAAGATGGCGTTGATACCCCCTTGATATGGGTATCAAATAAAAGGGTTCGACAAGTAGAATACGATAAACGATATGACGTCAATATAATTCCAATATGGAGTATTACCTATTTCTTCACAACTCCCTTGAGATGGGTATCAAATGAAAGGGTTGAATGAGTAGAATACGATGAGCTGAGCGGGCCCGGGCCCCACGCTCGGCGATAAAATTTTAGCTGAACTATATGAATCTAAATATTGGGGACTTATTCTTTACTCGACTCCAGATAATTCTCACGTTGACCAGTTATCTGTAGCCGAAACACTACAGATAACTGGTCAACGTGAGAATTATCTGGAGTCGAGTAAAGAATAAGTCCCCAATATTTAGATTCATATAGTTCAGCTAAAACTACTACTACTACTATTCCAACAATCATGTTCATGAACGTTCATGATGTAATAGATTTATTGGAGGAACATGCTATTGAAATTCAAAATTGCCGAGCACAGACTTATGACAACGCTAAAAATATGTCTGTTGAATATAAGGGAGTGCAAGCTTGTATAAAAAAAACAAAAATAAGTTAGCGTTTTACGTACCTTTCGCTGGCCATTCATTGAATTTGGTTGGAGAATGCAGCGTGGAAGAATGTATTGTCGCGATCAAATTTTTTTGAATTTTACAAGAATTATATGTATCTTTTACTGTTTCAACCGATCGTTAGAGCGTTTTAATGGAGCACAATCCTAGCTCTAAAGTGAAAAGCTTAAGTAAAACGAGATGCTCATGTCGAGAAGATGCCACAAAAGTTTTGAATAATAATTTCGATAGTATTTATAAAGCCTTAGAAGTTCTAGCTAATGATAATGAGCAAAAAGTGAAAGCACGAGAAGAAGCATCGGCTCTATTGAGAAATATTTCTAAATTAGACAATGCTTTCATGGCGGCTTTATGGAATGACATTTTGAACAGATTTGATGCTACCAGGCAATATTTGCAAAAGGTTGATGTTGATTTGATTTCTGCTAGTAAAATGCTACTTTCATTAGTAGGTTTTGTTGTGGGATAAATTTACTTTTTATGAAGAAAAAGCTTAAGGTCTGAGTATCTTTGTAACTCAAGAATATTCTGATGAAAGAAAACGAAAAGTAACAAAAAGGTTTGCAAATAATGAAGTACAAGGTACTTATATCTCTGGGGCTGATAAACTAGATAAACTAGTAGCTGAGCTACGATATCGTAGTAAAGCTTACGATTATATTACTGAATTATTTGGATTTTTATTGCAACTATTGTTTATTGAAGAAGAAGAATTAAAAATAAAGGTAGATGCACGTGTACGTGTTTATTCAGATGACTTACAGGATACCTTATTTGAGGAATTGAAACAATTAATACAACTCATAAAATAGTTTTATTAAAAAAAAATTGAACCGACTTCACAAAAAGCACTAAAAAGCATAAAATAATTTTTAATTTTATATCTATTACGACATTTTGAAGTCAGTGCAAATTAAAGAAACCAAACTACAACAAAAGTATTTAATCGTCCTTTTTTATGATTCCTTCAGCTTAAACGTTTAGGTAAATTTATATAATAACTTCGATTATGATTGGGTAGTTGTTTTGTTTCTTTAATTTTCACCGACTTCAAAATGTCGTAATAGATATAAAATTTAAAATTATTTTATGCTTTTTGGCGCTTTTTGTGAAGTCGTTTCAACTTTTTTTTAAAAACTATTTTATTTTTCACTTTTTAGTGTCTTCTACTCTGTACAACAAAAAAAGAACCCCCCCCCCCCCAAATTTTTTTTCTCGCGGTATCAACCGGGGCACATACTGTACCCAACAGACAAAGAATCATCGAAATTGATCCAAGCGTTACGAAATTAGACTACCCCTCCCCCACCATAGAACCAAATTATCCTCCTATAAGTAATGGGGGATCATACTCTATATAACAGCAAAAGGAACCATTCAAATCTGACAACGCGTTACGAAGCTAGACTACCCTTCCACCTCCCCCTAGCCCAAATTTTTTTCTCCTATTAGCAATGGGGGATCATCCTCTGTACAACAAAAAAAGAACCATCCAAATTGGTCCACGCGTTACATGATTCAAGTATTCTCTAATGCTTATATTGTCTACATAATGCTTGTTACGATACCTATAGCTAATTGTGGATCAGAAAGGCCATTAGCTGTCCTAAAAAGGATAAAAAATATGTACAGATCAACTATGTTAGATGAGAGATTATCTTCGTTGGCAGTATTGAGTATCGAAGCAGAATTTGTGCGATCGCTGGATTTCGATGACTTGATATCAGACTTTGTTAAAACCAAATCAAGGAAAAAATATACATAATTAGTTTTTGTTAGTTATTAAGACATATTTTGTGTTGTTAATAAAATTCATGAACCTAAATTTGTTTCATTATTTTCTTATCCAACGTTTTACTCCACACTTAAGAGGGCCCCGGCTTGATTAAGCCCCGGGCCTCTCAGAAGCTTAATCCGCCGCTGGATGAGCTGCATGACATCATTCTAAACTCAATATGGCGGACAGACATGGGTACCAGATAAAGGAGTAGAATGCTATAAGCGACGTAACGTTATTCTATAGACAATATGGTGGATGCCCCAAGGTGGCGGATCACCTTTATCTTTACAACCACCTCGATACCCATATCAAATGAAAGGGTTTGAGAAGTGAAATATGATAATATTTGTGAGGTCATTCTACCTCTCATATGGCGGACGCTTCCGAATGGCGGATGGTTTTAGTTTTTTAAGTAAGAATAACGCAATAATAAAACCAATAAACACTCAAATAATTTGTAGTTTGAAAAACTTGAAACAACGCTTTTATAAATGTGCTAAAACGAAAAAAAATATGCTGTAGTTTATCTTGGCGTTAAGCTATTTGCTGCGTACTTCGCCTTAAGGCAGTATTCTACTTTGAAACTTTAAAAAAATAGAAATTTTTTTTACATTTTTTGAAAGTAAATATATTCAAGAAAATTTGCTCAACATTTTAAAAAGATTCATTTAACATTTTTACTCAGAATATTTCAGACCAAAAAGTACGTAAACAGAGCTATATACTTTGGATAAAAATGGCAATGGCAAATGGCAAGGGTGATAGTCTTCAACATTAATACCGGTTTTTTGGGTATGGGGATTACAATGGATCTCTTCTATTTCTCAGGGAAAATTAAAGTAACAATTGTTGTGTTATATGTGCGTAAGAGACGGAGAAAGTAGGATGCACATTATCAAGTTCAACCGACTTAGGCTTAATAGATAAAAACGCGTTGTTAACATCGCGAGTGCTTACTGAAGCAAATGCAAAACCTTCGAGAGGATTTACTCGATAAAGGAAAGCCGGCCGTATGATATCATTATTACAATTGCCACTCGAAGATTGACCAGCAAACACTCGCGTTTTAGAGACGTGAGCATCCTTTGATCGACCTATACCCACATTTCTCAATCATTCCACAATTTATTTGTGGTGAGTTTTGATGTCTAGTTGGGAGTTAAGGGGTTATACGCAGTTAGGATTTTAAAAAAATAGATTTTTTTTGTTTCAGTTTTAAATTTACATATACTCAAGATTGTACTCAGGTTGATCCGACAAATATTCTTGAACTTATAATCATATTTGTAAAGACGCCTCGGCGCGAGCGAAAGTGTGCGGAGCAGAGACCAAGCGGCAGCTGACTACCTGGAGCGCCCCATCTTTTATTACCTTATTGTATTGCTAAGCTGCAAAGTCGTTATACGTTCTATTTTATTTCTCTTGCATATTTTATGGTCCTGGAATAGATAACTCTGTGTAAGTTAAAAAAATGTTTTTTTCCATATGTAAAATTTTTTTGAAACTTTAAACACATTTTTCTTAAAACCATGTTGTACGCCAAAATTGTCCTTAAAAATCGAAATTTATTTTTGACGAGCCACCATATTGGGAAAAATCAATATTTTGCTTATTGCTTCAATTAATTTCTAGATAATTTCATAAATAAGCGAACTCTTTTTTGATTTCTGAGTTATCTGAGAGTCACCAGAAATGAGTCACCACAAATCGTGTACACCGCAAAACACCTGTTTTTAACCGACTACCCAAAAACAAAGAGGTTCTAAGTTCGACGTGTATTTTTTTATTTTTATTTATTTTTTTATGTCTGACCGGGCATAACTTCGTAACGCGTCGACCGATTTTGATGATGTTTTTTGGTTGGGTAGAGTACGTTTACCGATTGGAACCATATAAAAAAAATTTTGGTGGGATGGAGTTGGAGGGTGGGGGTGAAACCTTAACTTTGTAACGCGTGGACCGATTTGGATGGTTCTTTTCTTGTTGTACAGAGTATTATCCCTATTGTTAATAGGAGAAAAAAAATTTGGCCTAGGACGGGCGGGGGGGGGGGGGGAGGTAGTCTGACTTCGTACTGCGTGGACCGATTTGAATAGTTCTTTTTCTGTTGGGTAGAGTATGTTCCCTGGTTGATACCACGAGAAAAAATGTGGGTGGAATTAGGGGTGGGGGTGGGGTGGGTGTTGGGGATGAAACCTATCTTTGTAACGCGTGGACCGATTTCGGTGGTTCTTTTGCTGTTGTATAGAGTGTGATCCCCCATTGTCAATAGGAGAATAAGTTGGTCCTGCGGTGACGGTGGGGGAGGGGGAGGGGTAGTCTAACTTCGCAACGCGTGGACCGATTTCGATAAGGGGTTTAAACATAACTTTTTAACGCGTTTACCGATTTGTATGGTTCTTTTTTCGTTGTATGGATTAGAAAACACTAAAAAGTGGAAAATAAAATAGTTTTTTAAAAAAAGTTGAACCAACTTTACAAAAAGCGCTAAAAAGCATTAAATAACTTTTAATTTTATATCTATTACGACTTTTTGAGGTCGGTGCAAATTAAACAAATAAAACAACTACAGAACCACAATTGAAAATAATGCATAATACTACCTGAACGTTTCATCTGACGGAATCATAAGAAGTTTGTTGTAGTTGTTTGTGATTTGCACCCACTTCAAAATGTCGTAATAAATATAAATTTAAAAATTATTTTATGATTTTTAGCGCTTTTTGTTGAGTCGGTTCAACTCATCGGTCGACTCGTTACGAAGTCGAAATAAAAATTTAAAAAAAAATATTTTAAATATGCGTCGAACTTAGAACCTTTTTGTTTTTGGGAAATCGGTTAAAAATAGATCGAGTAAGGAAGAAGATGTACATGTAAAATGAGTAGGGAAGCTATTAACGACAGAAAAATCTAGAGTCGTAATCAAACCTATAAGTCGGCTAGTAAGGTGATTATCATTCAGCAAGTTGACATTAAAATAACTAGCAAGGATGTTTCTGACTAAAGGATTCGTAGCTCTATCGGGATATTTACGCAACAATAATTAACAATATTCAATTTATTGAAATCAAAGATAACTCAAACGCCAAGGCAGACAATTTTTTCAGAACGCCATAATAGTAATCGTAGACCTACAACTGACTAATTTTTGCAGAAAAGTTCATAATGTACGTTAAATTTTAATAAGCAAAACGAAATATTACTTAAAAAAGGAGAATTTAATTAAATTTAGATTTATGTGGCGGATCTTCAAATTTGAATAAATTACAGGCTAAGATCATATGCGCCCTACAGTATGCAATGTGTGTTAATTTCTAGCATAGCTCTTCACCACTTTATGCTTATGGCGCTGGTACTCAAATATCATGTTTTAAGCAAATGTACAGACACGTCATTTTATAATAATTAAAATAATGAGAATTGAGAATTCGGAAAAGGTTAAAGGATATATGTTTTTGTATAATCTGGCAATAATCCAAAGTCTGTATACTCTCTTGATTTACCATCCCAAAAACAACTGCAACGCTTAATTATTATGTGTTGGATAGCGTAAATAGTTTCTCCATTGATAAATGTCTGAAATTGTTTTATTTTCTTACGCGTTTCTGCTTATCATGACTATGATAAAATAATCAGTCGGAATATTTAGAAAATAACATTTCACATAAATATTTTTTCTTATCATTGCTGCATGCGCTTAACAGAGTCAGAGTGCACAAAAGAATCGAATTATAGTTCCCTCTTGTAAGTCAGCGCCAAAAAAACCTATTGCCAAATAGGAGAGTTAGGCATAAGAAATATATGCAGATTAAAATGGATTTAATGGGATTGGATCAATCCATATCAAACCGACCAATTTAATTAGTAAAGGTCGCTGACAACATTTATTAATTTTTTATTTTTTTACCTATATTTAGAGAGTTAAAAAAAGGTATTCATTAATTTTTAATATGTTTAGCTTTTTTTGGAGCCGCCATTTTGTATTAGTGCTTCAGCCTATTTTGCGTTTTACAGAGGTTTGTGTTAAACGCTGTAACTTCTACGTTTTTAAAGATCTTCAGTTCAAACAAAAACCATGTTAAAGAGCATAAAATGTAGACTATTTTCTGTTCAGTATATATTTAGGCCAACTTAACGGTAAATACGAAAAAAATATCGGTAAATATTAACGTTTTCAAACTAAAAACCTGCTCTTTTACAATAAAAAATATTAAAGATAGTACTTTCAATTTTTTTTTCCGGATAATACCTTTATAGTATACTACTTGCCTAAAAAGTTTCAGGGTTTAGAATTATATCCTTTTTTTAATGGGTCTTCAAATATTGCGATTTTTCGAAAATGTTGCATTTTCAATCTGAAATATCTCAGAAGGGACAGAATTAAAAATCCAAAATTTTCAGGAAACATTCCTTCGTTTTATTGTAATAAGTATTTAAAATTTCATCACTGAGACTTTATTAGTTTTGTAGTTATAAATTTTCAAATATAGCAAATTTTTATTTTTATACTATTTTTGAACAATAGTGTTGGTTTCTTTGTATGACGTCATATTTCTTTTATAATTTTTTTAATAATTTCTATCAAATAATGGTCAATAAAAAAATTACTTTTAATTTCCCCTTTTAGTAATATTTTTTTAAGTAATAAAGTATCAGCACACTTTGTTACCTAAAAAAATATTAGGAAATAAAAACTAAAAGTTTTTTTGTTAACCATTATTTAATACAAATTATAAAAAAACAATTAAATTATTTATGTGATAGAAAAAACCAACACTATTTTTGAAATCAGCACACCCTAAAATTTCCGTGTATGCGGAAAGTACACGGATGTACACAGAAATACGCGGAAAGTGCAGGGAAAGTACAAAGAAATGCACGGAAAGTACACGGAAAGTGCACGGAAGTACACGGAAAGTACACGGAGACTACACGGAAACTACACGGAGAGTACACGGAAAGTCCAAGTAAAAAAATCAGAATCAACATATCTTGATGAAATTAATATACAAGACGAAATACGAGTTCTAGATGGAGATGATTCAAAAACGTACAATACATTTTCGACGATAATATGTAATAACCAATAGTCGTTATCTCATTATAAAATTTAGAAAAGTAAGATATTGAATTTATCCAAAATCTTTCTTTCCTAAAATTCATAAATAGCTAAACATTTCATTGTTAAATTGGCAATTGAGCACAAAAGAAGAAGCTACAAAACGTGCAGGTATAGTCTGCAAAAAATTAAAAGAGAAGAACCTAAAATTTCAGATTAAGGTTTCTAATCCTAGAGTGGCCCAACTATATGCTTTACCAAAATTACATAAAAACCCGATGACCATGAGACCAATTTCATCCAACATCAACATCCCCATGAACAATATGGCCCACTTGTTATCCAACACATTACAAAAATACCCAATAGATTTCGGTTTTAGTATCTTAAACAGTAATAATCTGGTCGAAAAAATCAAGGATATAACGTCGCTTCCTGAAGAAAGACTGGGTTCATTCGACATAGTGAATATGTGTGTTAAAATTGCAAAAACTTGTATGGATCAAAATTTTTTCCAATTTTGAGTTCTTTAAGCAAAATTTTGGCCTCATCATGGGTTCCAAGTTGTCACCTTACCTTGCTAATGCTTTCTTCAGTGATCTAGAGGAAAACCTAAAAGAACATGAACTCTTTCGTAGAATTTGGTGGAGGTACGTGGACGATATTTTTGTTGTTATAGAAGAGAAAAACATAACACCTTTACTATAATTATTGAATTCTCAAGTTGACACTATTTCTTTTACTTTCGAAAAGGAAATAAATAACAAGATGCCATTTATTGATGTTTTAATAGAAAGGAAGACAAATAATTATCTCAAATTTTCGATACGGATCGCTATATAACTATTGATTCCTTCCACTCTGACGCACAGAAGAAGTCGGACACAAAGAACACATTCGTGCAACAAATCACAAACAAACAGAGAAGTCATCAGTTGCTGAACATATGATCAAATTTAACCACTCCATTGATCTTATGAGGTTTAAAAAATTGAAAACCGATTTTGATAATAAAAACTTGACGCCTGGGAGTCTCTATATATAAACAAATCCACAGCACCGCTAATGAATAAAGAGCCAGTACCAATATCATCACCTCTTTACAAGTATATAATGAAATAGACATAAACACTCAGTCATATTAGTTTTATTTTTATATTTTTGACAATGTATAAGTTAGTATGTTCTTATACTCTAATTTTGAAGTTCTAGCTCTGTACCAAGTGATTTTAGCTTTAGTCGTAAATCTGGACGTGAAGATGAAATAAACATATTTCGAAACCGGTCTCCAGTAAAAAAATTTTGTGTTTTATTTTTGAAACCTTACAAAGCTAATAGGGTGATACGTCTCGTAACTCTAGCTAAACATTTAATTGAGAATAATCACTCTTGTGATATTAACAGTTTAAAAATTTTACTTGCAATAAGGTTTTAAAATGGATCTTGTAGAATCGTTTGAAATTAAAAATGCTATTTATAATAATAAACTTTTGTTAAATGAGCAATCAGATTTGATATATTCTCCCTTTTCAACTGTATATTTGAAAATAATTCAACCCGTTAGTCTTTCTGATCAGTAGCAAGACAGAGCACTCCTTGATAATGATCGCAAGATCGGAACATGTGTCGGAATAGAAAATAAATATTGTGAAATAACGTCATTGTCGAAAACATTTTGTTTTTATTTATTAACATGCCATTTGGGAAGATTCTATTAAAGTTACTAATATGAAGTCTTTTTCGTTTGATTGTCAAAAAAATATGCCGCTTCCTCTGGTTCCAGCTCAAGCGGCATATTACAGCCGCCAGCTGTATCTGTATAATCTTGGCATTGTCGAAGGATCATCGAAATATGAACTGACATAAAATAGTTTTTAAAATAAAAGTTGAACCGACTTCACAAAATGCGCTAAAAAGCATAAAATTTTTAATTTTATATATATTACGACATTTTGAAGTCGGTGCAAATTAAGCAAACAAAACAACTATCCACCCACAATTGAAGATAATACATAAAACTACCTGAACGTTTCACCTCACGGGATAATAAGGAAAAGTGGTTAAATGCTTTTGTTGTAGTTATTTGGCTTGTTTGATTTGCACCGACTTCAAAATGTCGTATTAGATATAAAATTAAAAATTATTTTGTGCTTTTTGGCGCTTTTTGTGAAGTCGTTTCAACTTTTTTTTAAAAACTATTTTATTTTTCACTTTTTAGTGTCTTCTACTCTAAAAAGAACCATCCAAATCGGTCCACGCGTTAAAAAGACAGGTTCAACCCCCTACCCCCACCCCCATCCAACCAACATTTTTTTTCTCGTGGTATCAATCAGGGAACATACTCTACCCAACAGAAAAAGAATCATCGAAATCGGTCCATGTGTTACGAAGTTAGACTACCCTCCCGCTCCCCTCCACCCACCTTAGGACCAAATTATTCTCCTATTAGCAATGGGGATCGCACTCTATACAACAGCAAAAGAACCACCCAAATCGGTCCCAAATTTTTCTCTCCTATTTACAATGGGGGATCATACTCATACATAGTCTTTTATAAACAGAACAACTTTTCGTATCTATGGACCGAAAACATACGTCCCAAAGGCTGTAATGAAATATCTTCAGCAATATATTATCGTCTTCTTAATACCAATTTTTACGGAAAATATAAAGGTCATCAGATTTCTGTGCGATGGGTGTGGGGCCCAGAATGAAAATTCGGCGATATCCTGATCCGCGGTGAAATAAACTACAAATCCGATCTTGGAAAGGCGATGTCAGTTTTTAAGAAAGAAAGTAATATATCGCGGATTGATCCTGAAACATTAAGCACTGGATGTGTAGTGAAACCAATGAAATTGAGGGATATTGACTGTCTTTGCGGTTTTCGCGGCTTTATTCCTTGTTCATTTGTTAACAAAAGTCACTACCTTTAATTGAAAAAATGTTTTTTATAGGTTTCAAAATTTAGGTTGAACGCAAGGCATACGCTTGAATATCGTCGATTGGCAAGTATCATCCAAGCTTAGCATCTTATCTGGAATCAAATAGGAAAAAATATTTGAAAAATACATTAGATTTGGGGTACCATAAATCTACGTTAGGTCGAAAACGATTTTTTTTTACAATTTTATGCGCATTTCAAAAAAAAATTTTGCTTTTCACTCCTTTTTTTCAAGGTTCTAGACTCTTGCAATGATATCAAAACGCTTAGAATTGGCAAGGAAGCATCAGAACACAGAACAGATTTAAACTACTTTTGTAAATCGGTAAATATACCTTAGGCTTATAGTTTTACGTGTAATTAATTACGCTTGTTCGTAAATCAATTAAATTACGTAAATTTTCCTAGATATGTCTATTATTACAGGTGTGCTTTAGTGATGAAAGCACCTTTGGAATTCTTGCTAATAAAGCGCATCACGTTAGGTGACAGATTTCATTTAGAGTGCGTGATACCGATTGTGAAGCACCCTACGAAAGTGATGATTTAGTCAGCCTTGTCTGCAAAAGGAAGTAGACGTTTGTATATTGTCAAGGGTATAATGAAACAAGACCAATACAAGAATGTCCTCCAGAAAAGATTGCTTCCTCAGTTGAGAGAGTGGTTTGCAAGTGGAGAAGATTTTGTTTTCATGCAGGATTGTGCTCCTTGCCACACGGCAAAGTCTGTCGAAGCTTTTCTCTGTGAAGAAAATGTGCCCCGGTTAGGTTGGACATGCAATTCTCCGGATATGAATCTGATTGATAATGTGAGGGTACTTATCAAGAGAGAGGTAGCACAGAAGGTCATTACCTTCAAAACTCTTCCCTATAATGTAATAGATGTGTAGAACCATAGTCCGGACTTGCAAGACACTGTGCAGTCTATAAATAGCATGTTCAGTGTATAAATAGCATGCATAGAAGAATACAGGCGCTATTGCTGCCAAAGGAGGAACCACAAAATATTTAAAATAAAAAATCTGCGAAATTTTTTCCATTGCTCTTATTATATTTCTGTTTAAATACATGTCCAGAAATATTTTATCGCAATTATGAGTTTTATTTACCTAATAGACTGTAAAAAAATAATAATTTTAGTAGACTCTGTCTACTAAATTTGGCTCCGTAAATATAAAATTTTAAGAAATTCCTAGGTGCGTCTAATAATTTGTCCAGGGACTGTGTATCGCAAAAATATGAAAAGTATAAATGAACCGGTTTTTCTTTTAGTAGACACATACATAGGTATACTGACCTTGTGATTTGCATTATGGGGCATTTCACGTGAAGCGGACAACCAACAATTTGGAAAAAGTTAAATGAAATTAATCATATTAAGAAACTTATATAAAAATAAGTAAAATAGTGATTCTTATAGGAAATTGTATGCTCTTCACAGTCGTGGTATCGAATTCAAAATTGGATTTTTTTTTCATGTAAAAAATCCAAAATTAATATTTAAAATTAAATTTTGACAAACTTCGATATTTCAATTTTTTTTTTTAAATAGTTCAAAAAATAACTTAAAATGTATAGTAAATGCCTGTTCAGTTTCATAATGGGATCTGCATTCGAACACAGTGCAGCGCGTAGTCGGCGTTTGGCCAGTGCGATAGATTTGTATGGAAACATGAAAAAATTTAAGTTTAAATTCTCTATCTCCGATACGAATGCAGATCCCATTCTAAAATTTTACATATATTATTTATGAACTATAAGCTACATTTTGAGATAAAAACAAAAATTTTTAAACATGTCGAAGTTAAGTAAAATCCGATTTGATATGTTTACTTCCGTTTTTATATAAGAAAAAAAATTTTTTCAACTCTGTAATAACAGCCAAGAAAAACATTTATTTGTCTTTAAAATAACAGTATTTACTTTTTTTCTAACACTTTCAATAATAGCAAATTTTTTTTTTCACAAAACCCGCTCCTAAAATTTTGTCAATTCTTTAAAGGCTTATAAAAGGGCAACTAGGCTTCATAGAAAAAAAAAATAAAAATGCACATTCATTCAGGACATAGAAGTACAATTAAACCAAATATGAACAAAATCCAGAAGCTGAAATTTTTTTCGCTGTCCGCTTCGCGTGAAATGCCCCATATATCAGTTCACTCATATAATATTAAAAAATCCGCCTTTCATTCTTTGTTGAGCAGAATACTTAATTAATGTACCCATGAGCAAAACAAATTACAAAAGTGAATTAAATGCAATTATAAGAAGAACAACAGAAGATACACGAAATCTTTTACATATAAACTACTAATAGGCGAGGAGCCTATTATGTTGCTCTCACTTACTCTTAGAGCAATCTTATGGACCTAAGTAGAAACCGGAGTAGTAGAGTTTGCACTATGCAGCCCTGCCGTAGGACAACCTCACCTTACGGTATTGTGTGTGACGTACCTTTGAAGCAGGTAAATTTTAAATTTGTAAAAAATAGAAAGAGACGAACATATGCCAGGTATCATCCTAAACCAATAATCTCTCTCACTCACTCTTTGGAGAGATATAAGAACTGTTAGAAAGCAAAGAATCGAAGAAAAAATGAAATTGTAATGTTGATAATAATTTATTATACAATCAACTTAAATTAAAATTTCTCCATATTTCCTTTTTCCCATATGAATTTATATTCCCAATGAAGAAACTAGAGGTAGAAGAAAGCCATAACTCCGAAAGAAATTTCTTGAACGGAGTAGAATCTATGACAATATAATCTCTGACCACATAATAAAATCTGGTATGCGTGATACTTCCGGCAGCTTGTAAGCACGCATACCAAGATATTTATAAATCTAACATCAAAACGCGTAAAATGAAAAAAAAAAAGTTTTTCGTGATAATGGATAAATTTTACCCCCTATCACACCATTTAAATAAGTATGCGCGACCTTTCCGGCTAAAAATCATTGGTCGGCCGGATTTTTTCTTGAAGAGTACTATATTTCCCACAAAATTGTCTATGAGATTGATCAAAATCCGTGATGACGGAAAAAAAATACGAAAATTTAAAAATATATAATTTATTTATAATGTTTTCGGCTAATTAAATCCACGCCGACCAAGCAAATCTTATTCGTCTAAGTGTTAACTTTTATTTTCTATTTAAAATTTTAGAAAGCGTATCACGGAGCTTTCAGGATTGGTGGCTCCCGGACTATAAGGCAAGGAAATAAGAAACTGGCAAACAAGCTAATTTTTCCAATAAAATATGAAGAAAATAAAAATTGGAAAAAGATACCATACTCGGATAAAATAAAAAAGTATATTAAGAACACTTAACGTGGAGCCAGCATATGTATATGAGGCATTTCATGCGAAGCGGACAGCGAAAAAAATTTCAGGTTCTGGATTTTGTTCATATTTGGTTTAATTGTACTTCTATATGTCCTGAATGAATGTGCACTTTTATTTTTTTTCTATGAAGCCTAGTTGCCCTTTTCTAAGCCTTTAAAGCAGGGGTGGCCAACCCGCGGCCCGCCTCGACCATTTTTCCGGCCCGCGAGATTTATCACACTTTTACAAAAGATATTTATTTTATAATGGCCAAAGAAGTGAAAACCAATGTATTAAATAAATACATTATTTGTGCATCCATGTATTCAAAAATAACTGTCGAAATTATGAGAAAAAATTATCTTTGATTTTAAAATAATATTCTTGCCAATATATGACAGATATTTCCTGTTTTATTTATCTGGCGCGAAAAGTTGTTAGCGCTTTTGGTTCAACTTACACCTGCGAATCTTTTTTTTTCGAAAATGAAATTGACCAAAAACAAAACACGCTCAAACATAACGGACGCTAATCTACAACACCAATTACGATGTGCAAATACCCAAATTGAGATCGATTTGCAAAAGCTAAGTGAAGGAGTGCAGAAACAAATATCGCAATAGTAAAACAAATATTTTTTAATGATTTCATTTTCAGTGTTATGTACTTCTTTACAATGTGCATTTAGTATAATTATATTATATTAACTATGTTTACATGTAAGAATGATAGTAAACACAATAATAATAACTCATTATGTTTCAATTTTTCACCCCAAAAAATGTCTATGGTGGGTCAAAATCTAATATGGGGATATATAATTTTATATGCGGCCCGCGGAGTTATGATGCATTTCCAAAGTGGCCCGCAAGATTATTTGGGTTGGCCACCCCTGCTTTAAAGAATTGACAAAATTTGAGGAGCGGGTTTTTTGAAAAAAAAATTTACTATTATTCAAAGTGATAGGAAAAAAGTAAACAGTGTTATTTTAAAGACAAATCAATGTTTTTCTTGGCTGTTATTACAGAGTTGAAAAAAACATTTTTTTTCGTATATAAAACCGGAAGTAAACACATCAAATCGGATTTTACTTAACTTCGACATTTTTAAAAATTTTTGTTTATATCTCAAAATGTAGCTTATAGTTCATAAATAATATATGTAAAATTTTAGAATGGGATCTGCATTCGTATCGGAGATAGAGAATTTAAACTTAAATTTTTTCATGTTTCCATACAAATCTATCGCACTGGCCAAACGCCGACTACGCGCTGCACTGTGTTCGAATGCAGATCCCATTATGAAACTGAACAGGCATTTACTATACATTTTAAGTTATTTTTTGAACTATTTAAAAAAAAAAATTGAAATATCGAAGTTTGTCAAAATTTAATTTTAAATATTAATTTTGGATTTTTTACATGAAAAAAAAATCCAATTTTGAATTCGATACCACGACTGTGAAGAGCATACAATTTCCTATAAGAATCACTATTTTACTTATTTTTATATAAGTTTGTTAATATGATTAATTACCTTTGAAATAGGTTATACATAACTTTTTCCAAATTGTTGGTTGTCCGCTTCGCGTGAATGCCCCAATTACATTTTTGTAAAGATATGAACATGTTAGAAATAATTCTGGCTTCTTTGTTTTCTGTATCCTATCGTGAAGAGGGAAAATATCATGCTTCCCCCGTTGCACGTTAAATTGGGATTTATCAAAAAATTGGGATTATGCAAAAAAACTCGATAAAAATTGTGAAGCGTTCGATCATTTGCGCTCCATTTTTCCAAATCTTTCATACGCAAAAATAAAAGAAGTCCTTACCCAGAAAAAGATATAACATGATTGTGAATATTGTCATCTATTTCTACCGCCAGCATTTAATAGGCGACATAACGTTTAGTGGAGGGCCTGGAGCGTTAAAAACGTTAAAACCTCGGATCTCTCAGGGACCGGATGAAATTAAATGATTTTTGCGGGAATGTGTTGTGAATAACATAAATAAAAATCTCTACCTATTAAGAAGTTGTGCATTTGATTTTAAAATAGTAAAAATTGATGATTGCAATAACTTATGTGCTATAATACAGATTACGCTGTAGAATCTTTTTTTGTAAAAGAAGTGAAAGCTATTGCAAAAAATAAGTAAATTATGAATATGTAAATAAAAAAATTAAATAATATATAAAATATTTGTTTATTTAAATAGTTTGCAAGTGCAAAATAACATTTTTAATAAATTTTCCGGAGCAGATAGTTGATTCATAGTTATTGGATTATAGATATTATTGGAATAGTTCCATCCACAATTTTCGATGATTAAATCATTCCCTCACACAAATACGTTGAAACAACAGCAATGGATCAACGGGAATAACATCGTCATGAATTTTTATTTTATTATTTTTTGCCAATAGAGAATTTATTTTATCTTTCCTTAATAACTTCAATTCGCGTACATTTTTCCCTTCGGTTTTCTTCATTACTTTCAAACCTTCTTCAAAAGCATTATAACAATTTATACTTTTATCTCCAGTAATTCCGGTGGCGATTGACATAATAGCATCTGTATCAGGAAAAGGACTGTTTTGTTTGAAAAAGTCTACCAATATTTTTAGAACGATATCATCCCTTTTCTATTCTAGTATCTGTTGAATCACTGTGTTAATGACTTTTATTGAAAGATATGTCACAAAAATTTTCTATTCATTCAATAATATCTTTACTATAAATAACTCCTCTGATCCATTTATATACTACACTTTCAGTGGCACCTCGTTTAAAAGGACCTCCTTCGACGCTCATTCCTTTCATCAAAGTCTGCTCAATAGTCTGATCACTTGCCATACCGAAAAGAAATATCCGATCGCCTAGATGTGAAATATCCTGTTGTAAATTTTTCGAACTCTGTAGGATCCATTTTATACTGTAATTCCTTCATATCTTGCAGATAAATTTGTGCAGCCTTCGCATAGGGAAAATGCCCTGATGCGTGCAATAGTGGAATCATCAGCTCAATACTATGTAAATGTAAATTCCAATCCCCCATACGGTCGGCAGCAATGAAGTCTTTCAATATTGTAACCATTCGAAAATAAGTAATCCATAGTTTAGATGTTTTATTTTTAGTTTCAAGATCAACTAACTTATTTTCAAAAATTGTACTGAGCTTTTGAAATCCTTGGTTTTCTGTTATTTCAGTATAATTGAACACTTCAAAAATCATAGATATTTCTTCGTTATTCAATAAATTTAGAAAATCCGCATTATTCTCCTTAAGAACTTCAAAAATTAATTGTGATAAAGCTTGCTCTAGCATACGCACGTCCAGACGTTATGTGATCAATCGTATTTTCAGCATAAATGGTAGAAAGAACTTCTTTTATCCCACTTCCAGCCATAATATAACCAATAGATCCCATGTAAGACATTAGAGACTCGTGTGAAGTTAACGCAGCTTTTTTTGAAAAATTAATATTTTATTAGAGTTCTGGGCAGATTCGATAGAGTTCTGGAGTTCCTCAAAAAATTTTGAGATGTGTAATTAATTCTTCCATTTAAACTCGTTTATTCCCACGTTTGATTACAGTTGCAGTTATACCATTCCTACCCTTTCTCAAATTCCGTTTTGTTTTGGTTGTTTTCTTCTAATATTTGATCGTTGGTGACGATTCCACGGTACAATTGACTTACTATGTGAGAATGGAGAAATTTTTTTTTTTATGTAGACAAAGCCCAGTACCGTACAGAATTTTGAACATAAAAAGGGAAAGAAACCAAAACCACGAAGACACACACAGGGCCTTTCAACGAAAAAACAATATAAAATTGCCTAACACCTAAAAAAACGTAGTGGCTAGTGATAATAACTATTTATTTTTGGGTAAGTCTTCTGATTTCAGTACCCTTTAGAACTCTATTAATACTAATCAGAACTCTAACCAGAACTTCCTAGATTCTTTTCCCGAGTTGTGCGAACGGAAAATTCAGTTATCAGCGATGATAACTATGTCTCTGCTGTTCTGTTGAGATCTCGGTAAGTGTGACATAAATAAGAAATACCACAAAATCAATGAATCTGAAAACGCGAAGCGTGAAGTTAGCGCGCATTTTTTTTTTCTTAGATTTCTACCTGCAATTTCCTAGAACTATTCAAAATTTTTATTAGGAACTCCAGAACTCGACGATCGCTACCTAGAACTCTTATCAGAACTCTTCTGAAAATTAGTTTTATATTTTCTCAGGTGAGCCGAAAAATTGAAAAAATTATAATTTTCTCAATTTTCTAGAACTATTTTCAAATGTTATCAGGAACTCTAGAACTCTTTCAAATACATCAGAAAAAAATGTCAGAACTCTTTTTTGCGAAAAAAGCTGCGCTGCGCGAAGTTAGCGCGGCACTTTCTTTTTATGATTTCTACCTGTAATTTCCCAAAACTATTCAAAATTTTTTGAGAAACTCCAGAACTCTATCGAATCCACCCAGAACTCTAATAAAATATTAATTTTTCAAAAAAAGCTGCGCTTACTTCACACGAGTACATTAGAGTATGAAATTAGCCCAACCTTACAACAACTAATAGTTCATCTGATAAACACACAGCAGAAGCTATATCGCGTGCTTTCATGTACAGAGGTTGGTCGAACATTAAAATGCATGCTCTCATATTTAACTCTTTAGCATTATCAATAGAAGTTTTCATAGCAATGTAAATTGTGTTATAATCACTCGGAGCTGCATTAATAAATGTTAAAAAAATGATCGATGACGTATGAAAATCATGCGTATTAACTAATAAATTCATAAATCCATCCCATCCTGGCAATTTATTATCATTTTTGTATTTCAAATACGTCCAAAGAATATTCAATTGTCCATTTCTAGTAAATGTCTTAATGATCGGTTCAACGTCTGATAATTTGATTATTACATTTGGAAAACCTGCACCTGCAGACGCTGGATATATTTGAAGAGGTATATGACCTTTTTTAACAAATTCAGATTCAGGTGGAAGAGTCTTTAAGCATCTGATAGATTGTCGAGGTTGTATACCATCACTTGGAGTAACTATTTCAATACTTCCCATATAATGAAACCATCTATAGTGTTAAAATTGAAATCAGCATTATCATGTACAAATTGAACGAAAATTACAGGCTTTATTACGTAGTACGCTGCAGCTGCCGTTCTCCCCGCCACGTTTGCCTACCTGCTCAAGGTCCCTAGGACCCTTCAAATAAACTGGAATGTTGGAAAGATGTTTGTCTTTATCTATTTAAGTAAAATTTAACGTATAACTAAAAAAAATATGATTTCAAACAAAATATTATGCTCAAATATCAATTTTTCATATTTTTTTGTTTAAACAATGAAAAAATTAATTACACAATATAATATTGGTAGAAGTTGCAATTTAGAATATAAAAAACAAAACATGTAAATTCATTCAGTCCCTGAGAGATCCGAGGTCAAAACCCCCGGGCGCTCCACTAGTTGGCAATTAAGAAAACCATATTGAAAAAAAGATGCTTACACAGAAAGGGACAACTAGCGAAAAGTGATACCATTTTCTTGAAGACATTTCATGGCACCAATCACTCCAGTATTATATATTTCAGTGATTAAAATTTAATCGGCCATCATTCAACGCAAGGAACACACGCTATACTTTGTATACAATAAAAACAAATAAAGATACTTACTTGAAACTTTTAAAATATTCGCCACTTCATTCCAGAGCGCTCCTTTTACACTAGTAATACTATAATCCTTTAGTCTCATATCCCACAATTGATGCCTTTGTTGCACTTCCAAAATCAGCTTCTCTGCCTACATCCATTTTAATTTCTTGCACTAGCGCGAATAAATTAAAATTTACTCATCCTCAACCATAACGCCGGTTCAGTTCATATGAAATAATGCTTTCTTTTTATTCGCACGAATTAGCGCTATGATTTTCAGCTGCTATTCGTCTCAGCATGACCGCAACCTAATAGATACAGGCCAAACAACGTCATTGGATAAATTAGAACTCATCCGTAGTATTAATACAAAATATATCTTAGATAGATATTAAGTCTATGAAATTCTCTAAGGAAAAAAAGCAGGTTCACCTTTGCTAAATGACCAACAAGATTTCATTTCTAGTAGCCCGTTTTTAAGTATTAAAGTGTAAAGGTATCTAAAATTCCACTAGAATGGTGCAGTTTAGCAAATCAGAGGCGAAACATGTCGCAGCGCTAAATTTAATAAAGTAAGCTTTTAAGTTAATTAAGAAATGGTTAATATCTTGCTCTATCAAGTGCCTTTAAACCAATGAATTGATTATCCAAAGTATCTTCATATATAATGCCGTACCCGTGAATTTTAATTTGATCTTAGTCTTAGAAATTTCTAAATTCATTTTAAATGAAATTTGCAAATAAAATACTTTAAATCTAATTAAATAAGAACATTAAATTTTATATAATTTATTCCCAAGAGAAATACTTTTATTTTGTACAATTAAATCAATTTTCAGAACAGTTTTACTTTCAATACAAAAGTTTTCTTGAAACAAATGATTCGCACTCAGAATTGAAACATCTTGTATAAAGGCTCAAAGCGGAGCACAGAAAAGCATACTTACCTGGCGCAGGGGTTTACCGTGATCATAAAGGCGGTTCCCCCGGAGCGAGGCTTGGCCATTGCACTACGGGCGAGTTGACCTCCGCGATTATCCCTAATGCGGATAACTCGTGCGTGAAATTTTTGATAGCCGGGAATGGCGTTCGCGCCGTCCCGACATAATCTATTCTGAAAACTTGTAGCTAAGATTGTATGAGATTCCACGGCAGCAGCCAGTCGACATGGCAGAGGCAAAACATTTTGGCGGGGGAATCATAGTATTGTGCGAATATGACACACTCTCGTTACTTTACTGGGATATTGCGTGAAGTCAGAAGTAACGATATCCAGTTTGCACAAGCACTGGTTTACTAATGCCCATTGGATGTACAGAATGCAGCTGGCACTTACTTACTTATAATTGGCAAGTTCTCTTCGGATGATTATGCCTGTTAGGGTCGGCAGACGTGACGATTTTTCATCAACCCTGGCGACAAAAAATATGAAATTGGCGATGGCGATTTTTCTTGAAAGAAA
Organism: Leptarthrus brevirostris; assembly: GCA_964036015.1. Classification (NCBI taxonomy): domain Eukaryota; kingdom Metazoa; phylum Arthropoda; class Insecta; order Diptera; family Asilidae; genus Leptarthrus; species Leptarthrus brevirostris. The sequence goes on along the minus strand of OZ038372.1, from coordinate 134,327,941 downwards.
AATTGACAGTTACCTTTTAAAAAATAATTTCTAAAGATTTACAAATACATCAATTTAGCAGAATTTTCTGAAAAATTTAGCTAATTTGAGTAAAAGTTGCCGCAACTGCAAGTGACAGAAAATTCTACGGCACGTCTAATGAGTTATCTGCCGGCTTTTTCGCAGTTTAATTCTGTGATTTTAAACTAGTGGGGTGGGTCCAGATTCTGGGTATCGCATCATTGGTGCGACCCTTGAGGTCCACACGAACAACTTCCCAGTTAATAACAATTTTTAATTGTTATTAACAATATTCAATTATATTATGAGTACGTGAAAACTTAATAAAATTCATATTATACATTAATATCAACTATTTATGGTTTTTTTAATGTTACAAAAAACTATAAAAGTTCTGGATTTTTTAAAGTATCGAGTTGTATCAGAACCAATTAGATCAGTTGAATCTTTTTCAAAAAAAAACTTTCGCCCACTCTCATTTAAAAATACTTAAAAAATTGATATTTTAAATTTATAAATCAATAAACTAATGAATTTAATTTATCATAATAATTTCATTTAATTAGATGCAAAAATTTTTTAAAAAATTATTCCATTATAGCACTATTTTTTACTTAAAATCAAATAAATGCACTCTGTTTGGAATTCATTTGTTATTAATAATTTTGAATGGTTATAAACAATTTATAATTGATATAAACAATTCTTAATTGTTATAGACCATTTTTAATTGATATTAACAAAGTTTATTCATAAAAGAAATTTTTTGTGGTAACAAAACTTTTAATTGTTTATAAGAATTTTCAATTGCTATGAACAATTTTCAATTTTGTATTCAATTTGCAATTTTCATAATCAATTTTCAACTAAGTTAAACCATTTTTTATCATTATAAATTTATTATTGTTATAAACAATTTTTTATCATTATAAACAATTTCTGTTCATAATAAATTGTTATTATCCGACTTTTTGATGTCCCGATCGTCATCAGAACAAATTATATCGAAGAAATCCTTTTCAAGAAAGTCTAAAATCAACTTTTTTTTCAGTTTTTTTGTTTAAACAAAAAAACGTCTGAACCGAAATTGATTAAATTTCTTTCAGCTCTTATTGACAATAATACGCTTCGAATGGCACCATAACGAAGTCGTTATCATTTTTCGTTCGCGAGATTTCGTTGTCGAAAAAAGTGGGTCCGAACGTACGTACGTACGTACGTATGTACACACACACATACACACACACACACACACACACACACACACACACACACACACACACACACACACACACACACACACACACACACACACACACACATACATGTGTTCAAAAACATGCGTAAAACACTATGGTGACTTTGAAATGTAAAAAAAAATTTAAACTAAAAATTTTGAAAATCGGGCCCATTACAATAACTTCCTATATGTGGGAAGTTAATAAATGTTAGAAATAATGGAAAACGGTTTATTAAAAGTAAAAGTAAGAGATCCTACAGATAATTGTCGTTAACCAGGTATACGTAATTGGACTTTGATTCATTACGATTTTTTACCTTTTATAGAGAATAATAATTTGAGTTATTCATGCAATTTAATTTCAAATTTTATGTTGGCATTGACTTCGACTGAAAACTCAGTTGCAGTTGATCAGTCGGAATTTTAATTCGGAATGATTTTCAAATCAAATTGCGCGCAGAGAGGCAGAAATTACTGGCGACAGCTTTGCCAATCATTCCTCCAAATAGCTCAGTTGCTCCTCCTTTAAAAGAATGTCATCCAGACGCGATTCAAACTTTATTAAACGCACTTGCTGACAATAGTTCCTTAACGGTTTTACAAGAAAGGTGTGAGTTACAATTAAAGGCTGAGTTAGGCGAGGCAGATCCAGAGATAGAGTTGCAAAAGAAAATTCTAAGCATCCTGAATAAGTCATCTATAACGGAGTCAAAATCCGATCTATTGTACCCAAATGTACAATCACTGCAAAACGATTCAAACACAATTGAACTTCTAAAAGATAATAAGGTGATGGCATCACTGATGAAAGCGTTAGTATCTACAATTGAAAACCACTTTAACTTTAGGTGATAATGAAAAACATTTTATTGGAAGTCTTTAATTGTTTGGCGTTTTTTCCGAAACTCTTTCATATAGGGAGTTAATATTTGGCACGAAGATAGGAATTGAATTTTGATGTTTGGGTCTAATTTTCATTAAGGTGAAATGGTGATCAAATGAAATTGTGCTTGTAAAAACGGGTTCAAAAATATAAACCATTAAATAAATTACTCGTACCTTAACACAGTATATTGCATACCCAATAAAAAAACAATTTATTGTAATATTATCGCAATAAGCTAAAGGAAGTGACTATTTGCACTTACGTGTACTTCCGTGTTAACACATTTGCCATCTTGATTTCCACTTTGACATTTTGGCTATAATCATGGCTACAAAAAATTTATAGATTGGCGATGTTGGCGACTTTTTAGTGTACATCTGGCGATATTGTCTGTGGAAAGTCTGGCGACCCTGATGCTTGTCATTCAATACAATTCGTCGGAACTTTTAAACCTAAAAGGTGATTTACAGGTTTTCTTAGGCGCGGTTTACATCTGACATTTTATTCGTGAAGAATATTCATCAGGGGATTTTTCATCAATCCTGGCGACAAAAAATTTTAAATTGGCATTTTTCTTGAAAGAAAAATTGCCTTTCCAAAATTAGTCACCTCAAATAAAAATACGTAAAAAATTTTTCTAAAGTTTTACAAATGTAATATAAATAATAATGTAATATCATTTTAGCAGAGTTTTCTGAAATATTTAGCTAATTTAAGTAAAAGTTGACGCAATTGCAAGTGACACTAGAAGTGACAGAAAATTATTTTCTACGACACGTTTAGTGAGTTTAATTGTCGGCTTTTTCGCAGTTCAATTCTATGATTTTTGATAACTGTTAGGAGAAATAATGGAAAATGGTTTATCCAAAGTGAGAGCTCCTTTTTTAGCAAAAAGTCGTATATTTTAAGGAAACCTACCACAATGTACCAGAGAAGAACTCGAAAGTATCTGTAATAGATACGGAACAATTCTTGGCTCTTTGGAGCAAAACGTTTCGGATTTGTTCAATTTGAAACAGAAGCGATTGCTAATAAGGCAAGCACACGTAACTGGACTTTTGAATATGTATAGATTCGTTAGTATCTTTTTACCTTTTATAGAGAATATGCCGAATATATAGACCAGCGTCTGAAAAGGTTACATTTAAAAGTTGATTTGTTTTTCCCAAATGAAGAGGTACCATTTTTGAAAGTTCTCGTAAATATTTCAGTATCGAAGTATCACAGTAAAAATACTTTAAGGACAACCAGCGGAACACCGAAATATGTCAGTGGGTGATGTCATTAACTTAATAGCGAATGATTTTTAAATCAAATTGCGCGCAGAGAGGCAGCAATTATTGCCGACAATGCCGGCAGCTGTGCCAATCATTCCTCCAACTAGCTCAGTTGCACGGCGTGAGTTACAGTTGACGAGCTGAGAGTAAAAGTGACCTATTTATAAGGTTCGGGCAAAAGTGATTTAGAAAATATTCCGTGCAAAAACAAATCGCACGAGATTCCGGGCAAAAACGAATCGTAGAAAATTTCCGGACAAAAACGACTTAACTGCATTAACTTTGCATTACTTTTTGCCAAAATCCGATTTATTGTACCCAAATGTATTATACAATCCCTGCAAAACGATTCAAACACAATTGAACTTCTAAAAGATAATAAGCTGCAACGAGCGTTGGATTCACTGATAAAAACAACGTTAGTATCAACAATTGCAAATCACCTTAACTTTATGTAGACAATGAAATACATTTTGTTGGAAGTCTTTAATTGTTTTGCGTTTTTCCCGAAACTATTTGATATTTGGCCCGACGATAGGAATTGGTGGCAGAATAACAGCCGTTTAGTTAAATTTTGATGTTTGAGTCAAATTTTCATTGTGGTGAAATGGGAATCAAATGAAATTGTTTTTAATGTAATCGGGTGGGGTGAAAGATTGTAAAAACGAGTTCAAAAATATAAATGTCCTAGCAAAAGTCATTATTAGTGGCTTAAGCAACATTCTGGTAACGATTGCTGGACTAAAAAACCAACGGAACTTGGGGTATATAATTAAAGAAATTACTAGTACTGTAACACAGTATATTACATACCCAATAAAAAAACAATTTATTGTAATATTATCGCGATAAGCTAAATGAAGTGACTACTTGCACTTTGTTATTTTAGCGATAATCATGGCTACAAAAAAGTAATAGATTGGCGATTTTGCCGACTTTTTAGTGTACATTTGGCGATACTGTCTGTGTAATGTCTGGCGACCCTGATATTCATCTTTGAAAAATGTTTACATCTGTAACCAATATTCACAGCATTTCTTACTTGAACAAAGTTTGGGCAAAAGTCAGAAGTTAGTTGCGTGAATATATTGCTTGATGGTTTACATTAAGCTTAATAACTGCCACAAAATTTGCAAAAAGGTTTACATCTGCTATATTGAATTTATGCGATTAATTGCGTGAATAAAATTCAAGTAAATTCGGTTACCTCAACTATCGACACGGTTTACACTTGAAAAAGAAAATCCAAACTTTTCAGTACGTATATGTACAGATATTAATCGCATAGCGTACATAAAAGGTAGCTGCTGCGGTAGTTTTATTAAATAGTGATGAATATAAAGATGATATCGATACTCGGACGAAACGTCTGTGGGTTCGAAAGTGGATATTCAAAAGGGAAGCGTGCGGAGCATTCAATCAAATTATGAGCGAATTAAAAATTGAAGATCCGATACAAATGCTGAATTTCTTGCGAATGACAGCAAGCAAATTCGAGGAGCTCGTGAGAAGGGTTGGGCCGGTTATCTTCAAAAAAGATACTAAATTTCGTAAGGCGATTTCTGTACAAGAGCCATTAGCAGTCACTTTAAGATACTTCGCATCAGGTGAATACTCAAAGTAATTTAAAACTACAGTGGAAACTCGATTATCCGGAATCATCGGGACCGGGCTAATCCCGGATAATCGATTTTTCCGGTTAATCGAATGTTTAAAAATAATCACCTACATATGTAGATCATATAAACTTTATTTACCTTATTTAATAACATTAAATTCTTGAACAATATAACGAAAACATATTAATGTGATAAAAACATAAAAATTTTCAAAAATTATCTCATATGCATCTTCGCATGCATCGAGTTATGTATATACATACATACATGTGTATGTACATATGCATATTGTACTCTATATGCAAGGGATTAATTATTTTTAAAATAGTTTTGTATTTGACTTTGTTTTTGATTTTTAAATTTATTTTTACATAACATTTCCTTAATTCCATAAACTTGCATTTTATATTGAAAAGAAATATCTTCACATTTGTAATCTTCTAGAAAATTAGATAACGTGCTACATGCACCTATTGCTTCCGTAATTGAAATTCTCGGTTGTAATTCGAATTCCTCATCTGAGCTATCGTCACTGGTGATCTGTTCCTGTTGAGTAAGAGCATCTACAATTTCGTCTTCCGACAACACTGCAAATACTGGAGCATTTAAATAACAATTAATCCAGCTGGATATAACTTTTCGATCAAAAGGTGTGGAAGAATCCTGATTTGCAACTGTAACGATCTCATCTATATAGCATAAGATATTGCCCCAAGTATTCTTGAGAACATCATTTGTTACTGCATTCCATGCACGGAAAAGACACCATATAAAATCTTTAAGATTAAATGATGTCTGGAAAAAGGGAAGGTCTACGTCCTGTTCCGAATTTATTAAATTTCGCATAACTTCTTTGCGATAGTGACGTTTCAAACTTCGTATTATCCCTTGGTACAATGGTTGTATCAATGAGGTGCAATTGGCTGGTAAATACTTTACCAAAATATTTTTATGTTTAAAAGATGCAACATCGGGGTGTGCAGGACAATTGTCTAATAATAATAGGACTTTACATTTTGCTGATTTTTTGACAATGTTCTCTTGTTTCTGGCACAAAGTATTTGTTAAACCATTCCAAAAATATTTCCTGTGTCATCCATGCTCTCTTATTTGATTTATAAATGACTGGTAAATCTTTAATGTTCTTGAAGGATCGTGGGCGAGCACTCTTACCGATCACGAGCAGCTTGTATTTGTGGGATCCGGCAGCGTTAGAGCAACCAAGAGCTGTTATGCGAAGCTTGGGTTCTTTCAAACCTTCGACAGAACTTTCAGTATTACAAGCTAATGTATTTCGTGGTAAGCATTTCCAAAAACTACCCGTCTCATCAGCGTTGTAAATCTGTTCACGGGTCAAGTTTTCATCTTTTATAAGTTAATTCTTCCACAAAACAAGTTGCGCTTAAGTCAGCAGATTGCTTTTCACCTGCTGCTCTCAGGCTATGTATTACATGACGATTTTTAAACTTTCCTAGCTATCCTTGGAAATATTCGGATCTCGATTCAATTTTTAGTTTTTCATGGAATTCCTTGGATTCCTCAATAATCAGTGGTCCTGAAATAGGGACACCTTTATACCTTTCTTGGCGAAACCACTCGTAAGTCGCACTATCAACAAGTGGGATTTCAGCGCGTTTTAAAACTTTACGTTTGCTTAGAAATTTCGTAGAATCACATTCTGCAGAAAATTTTAGAATCCTATCTTATTTTTTTTTTAAATCGTACACCGTATTTTGGACAACTTCAAATTTTTTTGCTACATTCTGCACAGAAACGCCCTTTTTAATTTCATTTATAATATGAATTTTTTCGTTAATTGAAAGCACATTTCTTTTTCTTTTTATTATTTTATTTGTTGACATAGTTGAAGCCATTTTTAACTAAAAGCTTATCTAAGTTACGCAGATCTTGCAATAACACTCTAGACATTAACTCACCTGCAAATAAAACTCCTCTCTGAATACGACAAATGCACTATATACATCAAACAAACCAGATCGTAACACTGAGCTAGAACACTTGGGAAGAACCAAATTCACAATTTTAGAATTTTGGGGAAAATATTACCGTTACAGCATACATTTTTCTCAGTAAACCTAAACAATGACAAGAAATACTGAATGAGTGTGGAAACTATGACAGAAAAATAGATACAGAAAATATGCCTGCGTATAGTTGCTTCAAAAAGAAGATTAAAGTCCAGCTAATGAAGTAAAATCATGATGTGAATCGTATAAATTCTGTATTATCCCGGATAATAGAGTGAGTTCCGGTTAATAGAGTGAATAGCCAACAGTTGAAAAACTCCCGGTTAATCGAATCCTGGATAATCGAGTTTCCACTGTACATCAATCAAATTAACGTAATCATATATTTCTTAAAAAACATAACAAGGTTCACTTCACTGTATTTTATATAAAAGTAGTAAGTTTTTTCAGGTGATTCCTTCCAAAGTTTAAGCTTTCATTTTCGAATACCCAAATGTACTATAAGCAAGATTGTATTTGAAGTATCGAAGGCTTTGGTGCAAAATTTGGCGGAGTTTATGCAGGTAGGTTTTTATTTTTAACCACATCAGGTGATGATATTGGTTGAGGATTTGGTGCTATAGAAGTTAAATCCTCCAATGTTTGGTTGGGACAGGGTGTACTGGATATCTGTAGTTTATTAGGCCAAGGTCGCAAATGATTTCAGACCAGTTAGTCAAAGCGTTCGAAAAATTATTATCCAAACAGATCATTGATTATTTGGAGACGTTTGGTCTGCTAAAGTCCTGCCAATCTGGATTCCGTAAGGCTCATAGTTGTGAAACAGCTCTTCTGAGTGTTACCAGTGGCGTTCGCTGTGCTTTGGATATGGATCATTTGTGTGTTCTTGCATTGCTCGACTTCTCCAAAGCATTTGATATGGTCAATCACTACAATTTGCTAGAGAAGCTGGCTACTAAATTTCAGTTTCACGACACCGCTGTGTCCTTAATAAATAGCATTTTATCAGATAGACTGCAGCGGGTTCGAGTGAAAGACAGCTTTTCCCGTCCTCTGTCCCTTGCGTGTGGTGTCCCACAGGGTTCTATCCTTGGTCCGTTGCTGTTCTGCATGTATATAAATGACCTCCCTGAGGTTCTTAAGGACTGCAGGGTGCAGCTGTATGCTGATGATGTACAGCTATATCTTAGTCGACCTATTGGGCTTATGGAGGACTGCGTTGACAGGCTGAACTCGGACCTGAATAACATTGCGACATGGGCGGTTGATAACCGCTTGCTTCTAAATCCGTGTAAGTCTCACTGCATTGCATTCTATCGTCGGGATATTGACGTATCTCATATCCCTCCTGTTTTTCTGAATAACACAATGCTTCCATTTGATGGTAGGGTAAAAAGTCTTGGTGTTTTCCTCAACGCTAGAATGACATGCTGTGACCATATAACTGATGTGATGGGCAAGATTTATGGTGGGCTTCGACGGCTTTGGTTTTCATCTGCTACTTTGTTGTCGGATACACGCTCGTTGCTTGTGAAATCGTTGCTACTGCCCTACTTTATTAATGGCAGCCTACTTTTCCCACGTCTTTGTTCTATCTGTTCAAGGAAAGTCAAGGTGGCTTTTAATGACTGTGTAAGATTCATATTTCGTTTTGAGGAGATTTGATCATGTGTCGGGATATAGTAACCATCTGCTGGGTTGTTCGCTGGAGCAGTTTTTATTCCGTAGGCTTGTGACATCCCTTTACCAAATTATTACGTCACAGAATCCTGGTTACTTACATGAAAAATTGATTTTTTTGAACTCCCCAAGGCGGTCTGACCTGCTGATACCTAGTTTTCGTTCTTCAGTCATGGAGGATTCTTACTTTGTTCGAGCAATCCGTGCTTGGAATCGTTTAACAGCCGATACGCAGCGTATAGGCTCGGTGCGAAGTTTTAGGGATCTAGTAGCGCAGTATTGTATTAATATAGATTAAGTTTGTTTGGAACTTTTTCCTTTTTCTCTCGTTAAGTGCGGTCTTGGCTTCTCTAGTGTGGTTTGTAGCTTTTAATCGTAACATTATTATTTTGAAACTGAGTTATTTTTCTATTTTCTTTTGTATTGAAAATATTACATTTAGGTATATATAGTATTTACTAAACTTGATATAGTTTTAAGGATTTTTCATTAAGTAATTCTTTTGTTAAATTGCTCATTAACATATTGTTTGTTTTCCAAAAACTTTTATAAGTACTATTTAAAAGAATGTATTTTCTTATTGTACTTAATCCACTAATAAAGTTGAATTGAATTGAATTGAATATTATGTGGCGCAATCTCTGTAAGTGTGGCATTTGTGGAAGAAATCCATTCATACACAAAGCGGCAGCTTCTGTTGAACTGCTTTGATTTGAGCTCAAAATTTCATCTTCCTCCTTACTAATTTCCAGTATCGCCTCTTGTATTTTTCGTTTTAGCTTTCTTCTTAACAATGCTGACTCCAAGTTTCTGATTTCTAAAGATACATATGCTCCAAATTTGTTATGTTGATCATTAGAGATGGGAACCGAATCGAAAAGTATCGATACTTGTCATTGCAATATATCCGCATCTTTCGATACTTACATATGGATAAAAAATTAAAAAAATTATATATGGTGTAGAAATTGCATAGAAATCACAATTATTATCTTATTGGTTTTATGTTGTTGTTGCAAAACAATTTGCAACAACTTTATCGTTGAGAAATATCAAAATATTGATTTGCTCAAAAGATATATGTATTTGATTGATAATTTTTTTCAAATGAAATCTTTTTAGGAAATGAATAATTTGAAATTTCGCAAGAACAACTAAAAAATCAGATGAAGTAAAGAACAATAAAAAAAATCTATTTTTAGCTTTTGCATACTGCCACACGACTAGAGATTGGACCCATACACAAATAATGAAACGTTGTGTGCTGGGCTGTCAATACTTCGAGTATTTAAAGAAAAGTATCGAGGATCGGTAGTATCGGGGGCTGGTAGTACCGATTACAAAACCTCGAAGTATTGAAAGCAAAGTATCGATACTCCGATATATCGATACAGTATCGCCCATCTCTATTGATCATCGTCATTGTGGTGAACTTTGGCTCTGATCTGCAATATTTCTTGATGCCTTGACAGTTGGTTTCCTAGCAGCAATTGGTTCGTCTACTTGTTGTTCTCTACTGATGTACGCAGACTCCCTCGAATCTTCGAAAATATCTTCCGTGGTTTCTGCAACACTAGGCTGTTTTTCGAAACATAAAAAATTTTAGTTGTAAACTCACTTTTGAAGCACACAGTAAATGTTGGAAGAAAGTAAAAGCAGTAAATTAACCTTGGGGGCGAAGCTGCTAATTGTAAGATAAATTGTTGTGTTTTTTAGCATTTAAAAGCATTTAAAGCCAAAAAGTAAAACCAAAAAATAAATTGTTTAATTTCTATACAAACAAACTGTTTTACTTTCGTTGGAATACATAAAGTTAAGAGCATTTTAAAGCAACCAACTAAAAATGATGTCTTTAAGGAAGGCGTTTGCTGACGACATCATTGAGGATTGTTCATCTGATGACATTTTCTTTCCACCGTCTGATGTCGACGAGTCATCCACTTCTTTTCTGAAGGTACCATCTTGCTCCACCCCAACGAACACAAAGCTGCAACCCAAAAAAAGGAAGAATTGTCGAACAGAGGGATATTCTTGCGAAAGTGGAAAGTGAATTTTTTCAACTCGTAGCAACAGTTCCATTCATGCTTTCTTTTACTCCATGGTACTTCAGATTGAAGGGGCTAATTTGAATCCAATGCAGTGGATGAAACTGCATTAGGACATTTTAAATGACTTAATGAAGGCTACAAGCGAAGCTCATTTCAAAGAGCATTATTGGGATCATTTTACAATTTTTGTAAGAGGTGCTACTACGACTTAAAGAGATTTTAGTCAGTTTATTTAGTTAAAGTTTTGACTGAACTTTTATGTTTTAATTAAATTCATTAGTATAATAAATTTAGTTTATTTTGATAAAATGTTAAACTTCCTATAAAAGCATTATTATTCCTACTGAGAAATACATCGATACACACCGTAGGACAAGTTTCTATAAACTCACAGGCGTACATTTATTTATTTGATAAACAGATTTGCCAAAACTGGCTACTAAAATAAAAAAAATACAAAGCCTGAGTTGGCTCTTCAGCTGCCGTTTGGAGCACCCAAGCTCTATGCAAGGAGCGCAATCATAATAGAGGCGTGATAAAGAACTAATAATCCTGTGCTCATCACTTCAGAGGAGTTGATCGTTCTCTGCAGTAAATCGTACAAAAAGATAATCTTATAAACTTTGCGTCTTGAGTGAGCCTAGGAGAATAAGAAGGAAGGAAGAAAGGGTCACACCGCGGTAAGCGAACCTAAGGAATCTGCGCTGAATAGCCTCGATCCGGTTGATGTGAACAACGAAATAGGGATGGCATAACGGAAAAGCATACTCCAGAATAGGTTTAACAAAGGTGCACAATTGTAGGCTAGTTAAGTATTGGTCATCAAGCTCTCTGGACCACCTTTTCACGAAACCAATCATGGAATTAGTTGTATGCACGAGGAAGTCTACGTGGTCCTTTAAAGATAGATGGGATTCAAGAATCACCCCGAGGTCCCTGACGCGATCGACCCTGAACAACATATTAAAATTCAGAGAGTGGTTAGAGATAAACGGACTTCTTCCTGCGGGTAAAAGTCATTACGATGCATTTGTGGGAATAAAGGAGAGACGATTATTGGTGCAGCAGTAATGGAAAATGTGAATATTAGAGTGTAACAAGGCACCGGCGTCGTCACAAGATACGACGAGAAACATTTTTTCACCATCGGCATAACACAAGATTCTGGAATTAGTCAGGAGCAGCGAGGTATCATTAATAAAAATGATAAAAAGAAGAGGGCCGAAAATACTGCCTTGAGGAACGCCGGAAGAAACAGCGATCCCATTGGATAGGGCACAGCGGAACAAGACACGCTGAGTGCGACCGGTTATGTAGGAGGCCAGCCAATCAGCAATAAGCGGCAGAAGCCCGAGCAGATGAAGCTTGTGAATTAGAATCCCATTCTGTCGAAGGCGTTACTAAAATCAGTGAGTATGCAATCGACCTGAAGGACTACCTTAATCGGAGGCAAGCAGTGATGCTCGAACTCGAGTAGGTTAGTGGTAATTGATTAACTCTTAATGAAGTCATGCTGGAAAGAGCCTATGCAAGGTCTGCAATGAAAACGGAGCACGTCGCTGATTAGAGCCTCAAAAGCCTTCGCAACACACGCAGGCACAGGTTGGCAATGGATCTATAATTAGAGATGTCATATTTGTCACCGTTTTTGTGAAGGGGTAAAAGAACAGAATCCTTCCAGAGCCTAGGCAAACGGCCGCAGAATAGAGATACGCTGAACAGAAAACAGAGAACAAGTGCAAGAGACAGGCAGCAACTCTTCAAGAACGATAAAGGGATGACGTCGGGACCATACGAAAATCTATCGGACAAGTTTGACAAATATTCAGTTACAGTGACGTCGTCAAAAACTTTAAGTTCAAGGGAAGTGCGTAGAAGCCATGGGCTAAATCAAGTTAATGTGAGCCGCTAAAGAAACCAAAACTTCAATTTTAAAACAAACGCAAGTTTACAGCTGTTCAAAATAATGGTGAGTATTTTATTAGATTGATTAGGGCCCTTTTATAATTTATTATATCGCTTAACTTTCTCAGATGCAGATTTTATGAGTTTTATGAGCTTTTTTCTGTATTAATAAGTTAAACAATAAGGATTTTTTTTAAAATACTCCGGGAGGAATACTAACCTGGATTCGATAGGGAAAGTAATAGAATTCTGTGGTGACAAGTCAAATAGTGATAACTCCAAAATTGAAAAATTTTGTTTTATTTGTGATTCTACTTGTTTTGACTAAAGGTGTGCCCGGATTTGTCACCTTGATTCAAGCTTGTTAGAGGAGAATAAGTTTAGGGCTTTTATGAACGCTAAAAATTGGTTGAATTTATATAATTATATTAAGGAAGCATATGAATTTCGAAAATTTTTAGTTAAAGAATACAACTGCTAAAGGGAAACTAAGTAAAATGGTAATAAGACGAAAAGGAAGCAAAACTCAAGATTGAATTAATAAAAATAAGTATAATGACAGTAAATTACACGCATAAGTACTTATAGTAAAAATTATGAAGTTGTAATAATTTATAATTTTAAATTTAATTATAAATTCTTAACCTTGCCTTATATTAGTTACTGAAAAATTTCAACAACATTTAAAATATACTTACAGCTTCCGTTATAAGTGTGTGAAATATATTTATTTAAATTGTTATTTGTTAGTTATGATATTATTCATTGTGATTTTACAAGTTGTATTATAAAAGTAGAAGTGGATACATTTTTTCGAAAATTTGGATACAAAATAATTAAGCTCGGCGCAACACTGGTCACTTGCAGTTGCGGCAACTTTTACTCAAATTAGCTAAATTTTTCAGAAAATTCTGCTAAATTGATTTATGTTACATTTGCAAAACTTTAGAAATTATTTTTTAAAAGGTAAATAATCTGTCAATTTTTCTTTCAAGAAAAATCGCCACAAAAACACCTAAAGTCGATGAAAAATCGCCATCGCCAATTTCATATTTTTTGTCGCCAGGATTGATGAAAAATCGCCACATCTGGCGACCATATAAGCTACGAAAATGGACAAAAGCAAATCAGGAAAAACTCAAGCATAACCCCAACGATTCGTGATTGGGCCATTCCACACGGAATGTCAATTTTACATGCGAATAAGAGGCTATGCATGAGTGTGTGTGCATTGCTCATCACAAAATCAGTATGAGGATTAAAGATTTGATTGATATACATAATAATTTTTTAAATTTAATCTAAATCGCAAAAAAAATGAAAAAATACAAATTTTTAGAGGAATTTGCCCTAATTGTAACGCCGCGATTATTTCCCTAACTACTACGGCTATCTGTTGTTTATTTGTAGATGAATATCACCGAAAAAAGTGCACGTGTTGGATAAAAAGTGGCGAATGGCTAAAAAGCGATGAAAAAACTAACAAAATTAAACAAGGGACTTCAATTAGGCGCAACAGATTATAAAAATTTTCTCAATAATTGGCAATTAGCACTGATTTATAAGATTACATTAAGAGACAAACAATTCAGCCTGAAAAGAAATTAGCTATAATATTACTCTATTACTTTTAGCAACTTGCCACAATTTTATCTACTCGGATTATGATTCAAAATCTTTTCTTGGTCGCGCTCATTCAACAGCCGAAACAAGAATGAAATCATGCGTTCAGCTAAAAATTTCTGACCCCTCCCAACCACAAAAATGGTGCTCTGGTTGTATTAGTGCGTGACAACCACTGACATGTATTAAACTGGACTGACTTATAAGCTATCTCATATGGGTACAATTTTACTTTCAGTGGAGGAAAACAATTTTTAAATTCGAACGTTTACTATGAATTTGCAGCCATTCAGAGTAGAATATAATAACCAAATATATACGAAGAGACATATTTAATTTTAGTCTTCTATATTGTTGTAAGGAAAACGTAAAAATCATTGGAATTACTGGAATACAAATTATAAATAAAAGGTTGTTTTAGTCTGGATAATGCTTACCCAGAAAGAGATGTAAGATGATTGTGAATATTGTCATCTATTTCTAACGCCAGCATTTAATAGGCGACATGACGTTCGCAATTAAGAAAACCATGTTGAAAAAAAAGATGCTTACCCAGAAAGGGACAACTAGCGAAAAGTGATACCATTTTCTTGAAGAAATTTCAGAGCACCAGTATTATATATTTCAGTGGTGACAACAGGTGAAATAGGTTTGGATTTTGATGCACATTTCTCTCCGAAGTGCAGCACATTTACTCTTTGCTTCTGTTACGTCTTCAACAACGTGTGGAATTGCCCATTGCCACTCACAGATGACCCTCTTGCTACCTCACTTCTCTCGCCAAGTAAAAAACAGGTTTTCGTCACTCATGGGGTAAAATCCCTCTCGTGTAATTCAGGAAGGACTAAGACAGGAAATATTTCTATGAACGTCAAATTACATTTACCCGCCCCTTACCTGGCGATAACATTAACTACCCCGTTTTAGGGTAAATTAACGACAATTGGCAACGCTGTTTGTAATCTCTTTCTGGTTTAAAATAAATTACCGCATCCATTATGCCGAAAATAAATAATACTTAATAGAATGGGATAGAAGAATTCAAGTAAACCAACCACTGCAATTAAGCTTATAATTATTTTTGAGAATAATATGTGTCGGGGCGGCGCGAACGCCATCCCCGGCTATCAAAAATTTCACGCACGAGTTATCCGCATTAGGGATAATCGCGGAGGTCAACTCAACCGTAGTGCAATGGCCAAGCCTCACTCCGGGGGAACCGCCTTTTTGATCACGGTAACCCCTACGCCAGGTAAGTATGCTTTCCGGTGCTCGCTCTCTAACCTTTATTGCACGCATTTCAATTTTGAGTACGAATCTTTTTATTTAAAGAAAATTTTCTGCACAGCTAATACATCATTTAGGTCTTCATCTTAGCACTTTACAGTTTTCATGATAAAAAGTATTTAATTTAATAAACAAAAAAAAAAGTGAAAAATAATTTTATTAAATGTGAAATTTTGTGTAATATCAAAAATCAATTCAAAATAAAATGTGGAAATGCCGAAGCAAGAAATAAGTTCGGACTTATATCGCAGCCACATGGTTTGGCCTATGACTGACGAACAGCTTTGAACTTGTTTTCTGTGCGCAACTGTGAGCTTTACATTCTCATATGCGATCACTGACTGCTAGCTGCTAGCATTTTGTCAGCTGATCGAGCAGAGTTGAATTAGATACTAATTTCTTGCAGTGAGGGAGATAGAAACTTATTGGTAATTTTGATGGAACATTTTTAAATGGCGCTTCTTTGTATTGTGTAAGGCAGAGTTTGTCTTTAATAAAATAAATGAAATTAATTTGTTTGAAAAATAATAAAATAGTTTGTATAAAATTTGATTATGAAGTACTGTCAGGAGTATTTTTGTTGTTTTTATGGTAATTATACACTTTCGCGGTCAGCTGGTTTTATTGCGTAAAAAAATCCAAAATTAGACCGATCTTCATGATTTTTTTACATGTTCGTTTTTACGGCGGATTTACTATAAAAAAATACGAAAATTATCTCAATTCAATATTTGTAATAGTTTCAGAACTTTAAATGTCAAAAAAACGACTTTTTTCAAATAAGTCTGTATAATTTTCTTTTATGACATCTCATTAACTTTTTATTTTTTTTCCTAATCTAATCGAAAAAAAAACGACTAAATTAAGCGAATTTTTTTTTTTTGACAGATTTTATTTATTAAAAGTAGATCTCTTAAAGTAGTCACACCAAACGGGGGAAGGCGGTAGCCTGACGGAACGTGATGCGTACACGGATCCGTATACTCCGCGATGCGAATAGAGGCTGCCTAAAAACATTATTTTTTTGTAATTTCTGAGATTTTTAACGTAAATCTGCCGTAAATACAAAGATTTAAAAAAAATCATGAGGATCGTTCTAATTTTGGATTTATTATTGCCAAAAAACCAGGTGACCGCGAAAGTGTATAATTACCGTTTTTATTAATTCTTTTAATAATAATTAGTTCTTTTTTATAATATCCATAGTGCATTACGTTAATTTTAATTAAACATTGTTAAATTGTTTCGAATTATATCGAGAAATAAAAAGTAGTTTAAAATGTTTAGCCGATTTTGATTTTACTCGCATTTAGTTCATAATAACAAAACTTTCCGGAGTAGAAAATCTTCTAGAGATCTCTTTGACGGCACTTGTTGGAACATTAACGACATTTTGATTAGAGAAAAAACACTTATTAAGTTCAAAAATTTTCTTTAATATTATAAATACGTACAGATCTAAAAATAAGTACAAAAATGACGCGTTTCGCCTTATCAGGGCATCATCAGATTGAGAACTAACTATGATTTTTAATTAAATCAACTGAATACTGTGTGGGCACTTGGTGGAACACATTCATGATTAAACCAACCAACTATATTTCGTTAACACTTGTTTACTATTCCACTAAAAAAGCAATATATTAAAGCCTATGCGTTTCGTTCTATTAGAACATCATCAGGGCTAACTGGCTACTAAAACAAATTTTACAAATTTGGTTCTACATTCTTACAATCTGCGGATTAAGTAAATTTATTAAATAAAGGTTTAAACTACGCTCCTCCGAGGAAAGTAAATTCAAACAGATTGTTAGAACTGTCAACTAATTTGGATTCTGCTTTAGAAGGTATGGATAAAGGCAAGTTTGAGTGTGCGGCTATAATTGAACGGAATAAAGCTCATCTTAGGGAACCAAATTCTGATATGAAAGTTATTAATAGAATAAAGGAAAAAATTAATGAACAAGATGTAATTGTTTGTAAAGCAGATAAAGGTAATACTATTACGATTTTAGATAGAAGTAATTATTTAGAAAAAATGTGTGAATGTTTAAATAGCATGAACTTAATTAAGTTAAAGTTTGATCCAACATTTAAATTCAATAAAATAGTTCTTGATAGTGTTAAAAAAGCAGGTTTGATATTAGATAAGCAAGAACAATTTCTAGCTAGGAATTCTCAGCCCTCGGCTCCTATTTTGTATGGACTTCCAAAATTGCATAAAACCGGTATTCCACTTCGTCCAGTATCGTCCTCCTATAATGCCCCGGCTCAAAATTTAAGTAAAATATTGAGTAAAAAATTACCTCGCTTATTAAAATTTCAACCGAAATTTACTATAAAAAACATTTTGACTTAGTCCAAAAGACACAATTTTTGAGCCTACCTAGCAATGCTAAGTTGGTATCATTCGATGTTTGTAATTTGTTCCAATCTATTCCAACATGTAAACTTAAGGACATATTATTTGCTAAAATTCTGAGTGATATTTCTGACAACAATCAGGCTATGCAATTATTTGACCTTGTAAGCATATGTGTTGATCAAAGTTATTTTCAATTTAATGGACAATTATTTTTACAAAAAGAGGGCTTGGCTATGGGATCTGCTTTGTCACCTTTTTTAGCTGAGTTTTTTATGGATACTTTAGAAGATAGATTGTTTAACTGTGATAATCCGTTAATTAATAATATTTATTTTTGGACGAGATATGTTGATGATATTTTATGTATTTGGACGGGTACGGAATGACAATTAGAACTTTTCAACACTAACATTTTAAATAAATTGGACGATAATATTAAATTTACTATTGAATTAGGTAATAATGTAATAAATTTTTTAGATCTGACGCTAAAGATAGTTGATAATAGAATCACATTTGATATTTACAGAAAAAATACTTACTCGGAATCTGTGATTCCTAAATATTCTAGTCATTCTTGGAACGTAAAAATGTCCGCGTTCCATTCTATGTTAAACAGACTATTGACAGTCCCACTTAGTCGTGAAAATTTTGAAAACGAATTAAATGTTATTAACACAATAGCGGAGAATAACGGTTATAATAAAAAAACTATTAATAACCTTTTGAAAAACAAAATACAAAAATTGGCTATTAGTTCGGTTTTCCCTACACAAGATAGTTCAAATAATATTGACGTAAATTACAGGAAAGTACCATACATTGAAGGAATTTCACAACAGATTTAAAAAAACTTTGTTGAGATTTAATAACATTGAACCAGCCTTTTCAACAGAAACACTTTAAAGCATTTGTTATTCAATAACAAAATCAAGCCAAAAATTGACGACGTTGAAAAAAGCGGTGTATACAAAATTAATTGCTCCGATTGTCAAGCAATATACATAGGGAAAACAAAAAGATCTTTAAGAGTTAGGTTAAACGAACATATATGCTCTGCAAGGTTAAATAAACCAACTTCTGGAATTGCTAAACATTTGTGTGAATTTAATCATAATGTCACTTCAGAAAATATAAAGCTACTTCATAATCTAAAAGGAGGTAGAATACTGGACCGTTACGAGATATTTTAAATTAGAAATGAGCTGAGCGCTGGGTCTCTTTTAGTTAACGATCAGTTAGATTTTCAAATCAGAAGTCCGTTACTTAATCCGCAGATTGTAAGAACGTAGACCCAAATTTGTAAAATTTGTTTTAGTAGCCAGTTAGCCCTGATGATGTTCTAATAGAATGAAACGCGTAGGCTTTAATATATTGTTTTTTTAGTGTGAATAGTAAACAAGTGTTAACGAAATATAGTTGGTTGTTTTAATTCTGATTTTTATTTGTAAAAAAGCTTTGGCTCTAAGAGAGGACTATCATAGCTGTAATCTATTATATTATTCAAAATATTTTTACTGAGGTGCTTAGCTTTTTGGTCCTGTCAAGTGTTCGTTAAATCTCTTTTTTAGCGTCCTTTTGGTTTTGCCTATAAAAATTCCTGAGCAATCCTAACAACTAATCTCATAAACCCCACTTTTTCCAACTTATTCGATTTTCTTTTTAATTTATTATTTGTTAATATTTTCTTTAAAGACTTACTATTAAAAAATGCAGGTTCTATGTACGTCATATTTTTTAAATATCGGACAAATCCTCGTAATAAAAAAGCTTAAGGGGTTAGGCCACTCTAGAGGCCGAAAAAATAGGCTTTTTCAGAATAACTACAAAATAATTCCAGATTACAAAAAAGGGAGTTTATCTTACACATCACTGACTGTAAACAATAATATTTTTTGAAGTGATTAATTTCTAAATGGCGGCTGTGCAGCGTTTTTGCGATGACGTCTTAATTTTTCAAGGGTCCACGGCCGGACAACCCAGGAACGTGCTCATCAGCAAGCTGTTCGACGAGTAGAAAATAAAAAAAGCAGATCAGCCAAAATTCAATAAAGCGCTGAAAGAGGCAGCAACACAGCAACTCAAAAAAAAAAAAACAACTGGTTCAAATTCCAAAAAGGGGACAAAAAAACAGAATAAAATTTTTTTTGTAATTTGATTTATTTTTTAATAAAAACAATTTTGCTTCATAATATCTTAAAAGTAATGTGTTTAATTAATTTTAAAGTTTAGAGAAATTATTCAAATCACTCTACTAGTATTGTGATTTGGCTAACTACAGACTCTAAGGTCGATTTCACATTGGCGAGCGGTGAGCTTTGAGCTGTGAGAGGTAAAACACTGCGCAGTCAGGCCATCGGTATGAAAGTTTTCACATTGAAGAGCGTTGAGTGGTGAGCTTTGAGCTGTGCCGCCGAGCGGTGTTTTCACAGCTCAGATCAACTTGATTGTGGGCGGTGGCGGTGCGCGTTGCCGTGTAATTTTTGTAGAGCAAAGCGAAATTTGTCTGTTTTTTCTGCAGACGATTTCTAAGTTTTGATAATATGTAATCGAAAGTCTTAAGGGGTAACACCACTCTAGAATTTTGAAAAAATAAATTTTTTTTAATTTTTTGTTCTAGGTCTTATACTTAACGATAAATCCGTCCTCCCATGAAGGAGTTTTAAAAAAAGGCGATATCAAAGATTGGCTCTACCGCCGCCATTTTGTATCAAAATTATAATAAAAAAATATATTTTTATACTTCAATATGTATTAAATAAACTAAAGAAATCCTATTCCTTTTTCCATACTGCCAAAATAAATTGTTAATGTTACGTATTTTTTTTCGGCCGCTAGAGCGGTGTTACCCCTTAACTGACATTCGTAAAAATTAAAAAAAAATTTCAGGGTTTCTGCAAAGATCTTCATATAACATATTAAATTCACTAGACTCCAAACGGTTCTTATTAATTTCACAAATTGATAATCTTTTCCGTTTTCTTGCTAAAATCAATCTCTTTAACCGTAAGTTATCGAGTAATATAATTTACGTGGTATAGAGTGTGATCCCCCATTGCTAATAGGAGAATAATTTTGGTCCATGGGCCGATTTCGATGATTCTTTTTCTGGACCGATTGATGGACTTTTGGATTCTGGACCGATATGGATGGACTTTTTTTGTTGTACAGAGTAGAAGATACTAAAAAGTGAAAAAATAAAATAGTTTAAAAAAAGTTGAACCGATTTAACAAAAAGCGCTAAAAAGGATAAAATAATAATAATTATATTTATTACGAAATTTTGAAGTCGGTGTAAGTCAAGCAAACCAAACAACTACAACAAAAGTATGTAGTCGTCCTTCCTTATGATCCCGTGAGGTGAAACGTTCCGGTCGTTTTATGTATTATCTTCAATTGTGGTTGGGTAGTTGTTTTGTTCAACTTCAACTTTTTTTCAAAAACTATTTTATTTACAAAATGTTATTGAAAGTGGTAAGAAAAGTTATTTTGCTTGAAAATTCAAGGTTAAGAAGGTTGATTTTGAAAAGGAGGAAGAAGAGGTTAGCGACAAGGGAATTAAATAAAATTCCATTGAAACTGGCAGAATTTGTAATTTGGGTGTCATTACACAAACACTCTTTAGTTCGGACTTGTAAAATTAAAATTTCACGATCGGATACAGATAACTTAACTTTTTCTGACATTTCCCACTCCGAAATTTATACTTGGTATATTATTCCGACGTGATATGTTGAAAACTAACGTGCATCGCTCACCGCTACCGCTCACAATCAAGATTGTTTAGGCAGTGAAAACACCGCTTAGCTGTAAAGCTCACCGCCCACCGCTCATATCTGTTAAATGTGAACATTTCTGTTTACTTGCGTTTGTTGTGCGGTGTTGATGCGTCGCTTACCGCTCATCGCTGACCGCTCATTGCTCATCGCTGACCGCTCACCGCTTATCGCTCTTCAATGTGTACGCGGCCTTACGAGTCGTCTAATTACAGCACTAAATACTCCTCAAATCAAAGTGGTGTCTATGAGAAAAATATAGCCAAATGATGTGTCTACCATTTTGTATAAAATTTGTTTAAGTGCGCTACAGTGCAAAATGTCAATTTCTAGCAAAATTACCCAACCTTTATCTTTAATATATTTTTTTGCTTCTTTGAACAAATTCGTAGAGTCGCAGACATCTTGCCTTATGACAAATCTTAGTACGTGATTTCTTATCTCTACTGAGATTCTGTAAACGTTAAATTACTCCGATTTTATCTTGCAGCGATTTCTTCTCGTGCCTTCGAAAAGGCGATGTCTTTTAATTCCTGGCACTAGGATGACGATGAATTCCCCATCTTTCGCTCTTCATTATAATTTTTTTTTATATCTATACATGCTTCTAAAGCAAACTGTCTGATAACAAACTTGCACAAAAAGCGGAACCTACTGTATGTATATGATAAAGCCTAATAACTTATACTCGCAGGTATAGTCTGAAAATCTTTAAAAATATTCGCACACTTACGATAACAATTCCTAAGTTATTTGATGGGCTTAACATATTATCTTTTATCTAAAACCATGGCAATTTGGTCGTTATCTTTTCAATAATGTTGTTTTGAAAGAAGAATAGTTGCAAATAAATTTATTACCTACCTA
Source organism: Leptarthrus brevirostris (assembly GCA_964036015.1). Lineage (NCBI taxonomy): Eukaryota > Metazoa > Arthropoda > Insecta > Diptera > Asilidae > Leptarthrus > Leptarthrus brevirostris. Next base: position 134,305,380 of record OZ038372.1, on the reverse strand, counting down.
TAGTTAGTAAAAAAATTATTATGTAATTATATGACAAATGATAAAATAAATGAAATAAATATTTGGCATTAAGTAGTAATCAAACTGAATAGAGTGGTGCTGTCAGAACAATTGGGCTAGCATCAGCATTGAATAACTTTCTATGGAAAAATACTGTCAAAACGAATATTTTCATAGAAAAAACCTTACCTGCATATTACACTTAGTTACAGTGTTGCATGAAAAACTGCTACTGAAAGTTTCTCGCGTGTGCTATCATCAAGTTTTCGCGAAATAATAGTAAAAGCGTGAAAAAGCACAATTAATTAACGTAACTAAGATTGCTATCATAAGCTGTTTAGATAATTTCCGCAATTTGCTTAAGTAGGACAAGATAAACTTTATTAATGGAACGAAGGATGTTGTGTGCATAAATGTCTGTTTTATCTTCATATTTCGCGCCTTTGCTGTAATTAAGTAAATTTCCACAATTTGTTGGAAAGAAGGAGCTTAGGGAATCTGTTTATTTTTCAAGAAAAACTTTAATTTTAGTAACTTTCAGTTTCCAGATGCTTAAGGTACTCCCGACAAGTTTCAAAACTGAGAAATTTTAAATTGCAATTAGACTGAGATTGCATAAGGGAAATTGCGCAATAAAATGTGTCCACGTTTTATGGAAAATGTTTATTTTTGTTTAATTGTAGTGTTTTTTGAAGAAAGATAGTTTTTAAAATTACAAAATAAAAATAAAATATACTAATTTTTGTATAATCAAAGCCAGATATATACCTTAATGAAGTCCCTTAGATGTGTGTTTTGCGGTAATTCATTCAAATCACACAGTTTCAGAATAGAATAGAGTAAAAAATAACCATAGTAAAATTTATAAAATAAATGTCCATTAACGTAAAGTTTCTTATATATTTTCTTGCAAACTGTACCTGAAGAACTGCCAGATTCAACTTGGGAGGCTGCTCATTTTAATAAATCTCATATTAGGACATTTCAAACTAATAGAATGCAAACCACGGAAGTGATTTGTGAAGGTGAAATTATTTATGACAAAACAATTTAAAAAATAGGTATATGAACTGACTTCAAAAAAATTCAATCTTAATCATTTTTCATCATCATTTTTTGCCTAAAAACGCATTTTTGCCTAAAAATCGCTACCTTAAGTTCTAACACTTGCCATTTTCTCAAATAAAGATATTTCCAAAATCACCTCCGAAAGAGACTATGTTATTGCATCAATTTTAATAATCTTTATGTTTTTTTTGTTTCTGACGGTTACCGATGAAAGGAGCGTGGTCACCGCGAAGGACCTCTTTTATGCGGCAGTTCAAAGAGGACACGAATATTAAAGATTTTTTAATAAATAAAATTAAAGACTTTCTCAAAATCTGACAATCATATAGACTTCCTTAAAAAATTAGCAAAAATTGTCTTGTTTTCGCGCTTCTGGTGTATAGTGCCCCTTAAATTCGAGATCTTTATAATATTTTCTACTATTTCTACGTATAAATATATAAATTTAAACATACGTTCTCTACATCGACATGTTGCGCCTTTTGGAAAGGTAATAAGATGGGCAATTTATTTATAATATAAAAGAAGTATATTAATGTCATGAATTTCAGAGAAAATTTGGAAAAATGCTGAATTTTTGGTAAATTCAAAATAATTTTTTCACTTTTGGAAGTGACTGTACCTGTAATGGTAGGAGTTTGATCGACATTATTGAGAATTTTGTAAAAGTCGTTGGGATAGTAGTTTTTTAGCGTTTGCTTTATGTCGGTGCGTTGGGTAGATCAAAAGATAAAAGTAAAGGAGTAGTGTGCGTACCACGAAAAACTGAAATTTATGAATCATCCTGTAACTCCCAAACGGTTGAAATCCCCCCTCCACCCGCCATACAGTTTTCTGTTTGGCTAGGTGAGATCTATCACCTCACTTATTTCGGCACGTGAGATCTGAAATACCCTGTAAACTTGTAGATTGAAATACTGTTGGATTTTTTTCTGACAAACCGTTCTCGAAGAAACGATTCCAATCACTATTTTTTTGCAAGAGTTGTTTTAAAGTGTATAACTTTGAACACTTTTTAAGGTTTGGTAATACAAATTCATATAAGTAATGTTTAGTAATCGGAAATGAATAATGTAGAAAAGTAAGAACCTAAATCAGATCAGGCGTTATGGTTGTTCAATGCGTAAGTAAACAAATTTAAGGAAAAGTAGAGGTGACGTTATAGGAAGTTCGAACCCCCCCCCCCCCCCCCCACATCCTAGGTGAAATAATTTTATCATGGTACTAATAGGAGACGTGTTTCTGAAGCCGTGTGACAAAAGTAAAGAACTGGTAGATCTAATCGAGAGCCGATAAAACATGTATAAGAAGGGGTTTATCCTAACCCCCTACCCCCACCGAGATGTCAGAATTTGAAACTTTTGGATAATAAAACTAACCAGTTTTACATTTTTAAACATTTTGTCAACGATTTACGAGGCATTAGCGTTTTTACGCCTTACCGTTTTACTCTTCATTTACAATTCTTATTCTCACACTTTTTATATTTCGATTCGTTTATTTTTCCATTTCGATTAACGGGGAATTTCGAAGAGGGATATTTTTTCCCACTTACAAATATATAATTCTCGCAAGTTAGGGTTACACCGAGTTTTTAAAAAAATTCCACATGAAGCAACCGGAGGCGATCCACAAAAGGGAGGAAGCCTAAGTAGCTCATTCCATGTATCTTAATGCAAACCTAACGAAGCTTCGTTGCACCGACTCAATGCGTCTAGAATGAACAGCATAGCAATTTGATCACAGCCGAGATGCATACTCAAGGATTGGTCTAACCAAAGAAAAGAAGAAGTGAACTAAGGTCAGCGAATTCTTCTTCTAGGTAAAATGTTACCGAAAGATGCCCGAAATATCCTATCTTTTAGGTAAGAGCAAATCCAATCGAGCAAACCAATCCGTTTAAGTTTGAGTTTTGAGTGAAGAAGTTTATCAAATATCTTGCTGAAGTCGGTGTAGACGCAGTCGGTGTGGAGAAATAGTTGGAAGGCAGAGATTATGTGGGTGGTAAATTCAAGCAGGTTAGTAGTGGTCGATCTACCAGGCAAAAAGCCCATGCTTATTAGACGAGATTAACCCCTTACACTTCCCTATCTAACAGATTCGAACAACTTAGGAATGCGGGAAAGATTAGCGATTGGCCTATAATTTGTTATCAAGTTTTTATGAACCTTTTTATAAACGAGCTTTTTCATAGCAAAGGACATCAAGTGGAATAAAGAAACTTGTTGAAGATGAGTGCCAACGGAGTTAATAGGGAGTCAGATTAGGTCCTCAGGAACGCACGAGGAACGCCATCAGGGCCAAATGAAAACTCCAGTTTAAGTTTCCTAATACTATCCATGATAAAATCAGGAGATATACAGGGCACAGGAATGGACGCAACGGGATGGTTCTGGGTATGCGCAAACTCGTTTGGGGACGGCACAAAATTGCAAGAAGAAAAGGCGCTCCCAAATACAAGGCAAAGTTGTTGGCTATATCAGGCGCGCTTCTACTGGGGGATCCGTCGAACCACATTGTAGACGGATAATTATACTACTATCAATGTATTGCATGTATAACGATGATGACAATGCTGTCATAATTAGTGACGAAATCATAATAAGCTGTCGTGTCTCTATAATACAAGTAAGTTTCCCATTGTCTATTTTTTATTCCTAAGGCTCCAAAGTTCTCTAGTATACCACAGGGGAGAACGACAGAATTATCTGAACCGTTTGAGTGGTATACATGAATTAAACAAATCGTAAATCCTACCATAAAACACGGAAACACACTCATCGATATCGATATTATAAAATAGGGATGGGAAATAGATTGAGATGATCCAATCTGTAAGATTAGAGAAGTCCGCTCTTTTAAAATCAAGTACGTACTGATCTAACTTGGGATCAGCAATATTAGGATCATCGTATTAGAAAGAAATGAAAATAGGCGGTGGTAAGCTGTCGATAGCGGATAAACTTTAAAAGCCGATTCGACTATATTATTACTCGAATCGGAAAAAAATATAAGCTCTAACTGCTTTCTTTACATCACTCATTTGTGTAAACCAGAAGAGGAGGCTTATGACATTTCGGATAAGTGACTCTGTTTGCTGGATAGAAGACATACATCGCCGGCATAGTCGGCGATGGATAGTTATCTGGGGCGTTGCAATATATATCATTTATGACAATCAAGAAAAGCAATGGTGATAGTATGCGTCCTTGCTTCACTGCGTTCAGCACCCGGATGCACTCCGAGGGTTTCCTTTGTGTATTTCGTGTGGGCTCTTAACTAGGACCTCTTTATTTTATTTAACAGTGCTATAGGACAATTTAGCTCGAGCACGCGGCTGTAAACTATTCGAAAAGAAATTGATAATGGAAAATTGTTTTTTTAGTAATTCCCTTTTACTTTTTTTTCTAAATCTTTTATTTTTTACTTTTTTTTCGAGTCTTATTAAATACTTTCATGAAAGTGTCAGTTATTTTGATAATTGCTCTGAAAAATGATTCAATTTATTAGAATTTCCGCATATTTCCCAAAACTGTTAGACTGTTCGTGCCAACAAAAAGACACCTATTTTCATAAATTGGTATATCTGTTGATAAATTGAGACATATGGTCAGGAAGTATTCATAAATCAAGTGAAAAAAGACGCAAGTGTTCCGAAAATCATTGAAGCATATAATTTGCGATAGAATGAGGCAAACACTTAAATATAGGACAATTTAATTTTACAAAGAGAGCGCGTGCCAATTTTGTATTTAACATAACTCTGTAGGGAAAGGCTTGTTTAAAACTAGAACAAGTACCTAGAGATCTCGAATTATTATTCAACAGTATTAAAACATCTATTGATTTTTTTACGTAAAGCCAAGCACACCTTGGCTTCAATTAACTGCAAGTTGGGTGGTCTTGGATCTAAGCAAGCTCCATATGATTCATGATTTCTTTGGGTGTCTAATTTTGTGGATTTTGTTCAATTCTAAATGCTACTTAAGCTTTGTTTAACAAATCTACTACACGCAAATATGTAAAACTAATATTTGATAAGCTTTGCCGTATAATCATGGCATGAAACGTCTTTAATGTTTGCACTATATATTACATCATAGGGTACGTTCCGGCGCCATGAATTCATGTATTGGCGCTAGTTGTAAAATTGTGAAAGCTACAAACAGAAAATTGGACTAAAGTAGACGCCAAGCAGACCATTCAGTTCTAACTTGCATTGCAGCAATCATAAAAGCTCTAACGATATAGTCTCAGAATCTTAGCGATGCGAATTGAAATTGACGCTAAGTAGTAAATCATAATAAGATACTCGGGCTGTAGTGCTAATCGAATGACAATGAGTGCGAAAGATTTCGGTGAAGTTGAAAGTAACAAAATGAATAAATTATCGGAGGATGACGAAACCGTTGTGCCGCTAAAAAACGAGAACACAAGTCAGAAATGTCAGGGCCGAAAGGCAGTCTGTGAATGTTTTCGTGAATATAGTGCAAGTACCTCAATCCATGGTGTTCAATATTTGGGAGAGACTAATCGTCCCATGTGGGAAAGGTTCCAAATATGCTCAATGGCAACTTTCACTTATACTAATGTCTTAATCCGACAGGCTGTTTTGGATAGTTGTCTTCATTATTTCAATATACACGTGCTCGAGCATGATTTATAGGCTTTGGAGGAAATGGAATGACACTCCCGTGATAGTTAGTTTTGACGAAAGAGAAATGGAAATATGGAAAATCCCATTTCCAGCGGTAACAGTGTGTCCTCAGAAAAAATCAGAATCAGACCAGTTCAGATTTGAAGAAGCTTTAAATAAGCCTTTAGAAAATTGGACATATTCAGAGTAAGTACATATAAATCTATGCGCTATCGCACCCACATGACCGTGAATCAGTGTCGCGAAGCTTTAATTGATTAAACATTATTTAAGAGTGTCGCTGAGTTGTAATAGTGTTCATAAGGTTAATTATAACATCAAGTCACTATGTAATTAATTTACTTTAAGTGATAAGAAGTCAAATGCAAAAAAATGCAAGAAGATAAACTATCTCGCGTTTACGAGTAAAGTATTTTCAGCTGTTTGGGTAGCTTTTTTTATTATTTTATTGCGTAAACCTAATAAGAGCAGGCAGTAATAGGTTGAGTTGTTAACAAATATATTTATAGAATGTTTCTATAATATTTTCCGGTTGATATTATTGTTTAAAGTTTTTCTGGAGATAAAGAATAGTTTACAGTTTAAGCTCAGTTCTTTTCACACTGCTGTATCACATGCTATAATTATCCGTGTCGAGCTTTTTTATGCAAAATTTATATTTACATATTTGCTTTAGTGTTATACCGCTAACGAATTTTTTTAATGTCCAGAACAATGAGTATTTAGTTGACTGGCAACGTTCAGAAAAAGAGGTATAAGCAGATAGATAGGAAGAATAGTCAGACTCAGTCTGGGTTAAAAGAAAAGTTTGCCAACGTTTATTTCTCCTGTTGCGAAGAGAGCGTAATTCTTTGTCGTATCATACGGGGGGATGAGGAGTAGTTTTTACGAGGAAGAAGAGGGATAGATTGTGTAAGACAAGCGTGTATTTCCGAATAGAACGCCTCTAAAGCAACGTGAATTTGGAGATGTTCAGGGATATCACCAATATTAGAGTTGAGGAGCAAGTGATCTAATTTGTCAAAGTCGCCTTTACGAAAATTGAAGGACTAAGGAGACTCGGAGCTTGAAATGGCATGAGGGTGCTCGTAGGAGAAAACGAGGAACACGGGAGGATGGTGATGGTCGAGGGAGGAGAGAAGATGGTTGCTTTCTGCGACAGCCGAGTTAACTGGGTCTGAAGAAAAGATTAAGTCTAATTGTCTGTCCAGGAAGTTCCTGACTCCGCTTACTTGAAAGAGACCTGAAACGGAGAGCTGATCGGTAAAGAAGGCTCCTTTGGCCGAAGATGCATTAAGGGGGACAATGTGAGAGCAGTCCTCGGACAATGACCATTGAATACGGGGGAGGTTGAAGTCACCCAATAAAGTAAATTCATCGGAGGCGTTAGCGTTCTCAAGCAGGGTATCGAAAATTATGTTCACGTATTCCGACACGACGTAAGTCCGACACGTATTTTTAATTTAATTAATAATTTTGTAACGGCATTTTGTTAGGTAGATACCTATATGTTTACCAATTGGTATCATGTCAAAAAAAATTTTGATGGGGTGGGGATGAAACCTAACTTCGTAACACGTGAACCGATTTGGATAATTCTTTTTATATAGATATAGTATATCTTCCCCCATTGGTATCGCAACCCAATTTTAAACGGTGAGACTGTAGCAGGGGAAGGTTGCATGTCAACTTTTTAACGCATAGACCGATTTGGATGATTCTTTTTTTGTTGGATAGAGTATGATCCCCCATTGCCAATAATGAAAAAAAAATGTTGTCCTAGGGTGGGGAAGGGTAGCCTAACATCGTAAAGCGTGAACCGATTTGAATGATTCTATTTTTGTTGGGTAGAGTATGTTCCCCGAATGGTATCATATCAAAAATCTTTCTGGTGGGCTGGGGTGGAACCTAACTCTTTTTTGGTTGCATATAATATGATCGCCTATTGTTAATAATAGAAAAAAAATCTTCTGATTTGGGGCGGGGAGGGGGGAAATAGCAGTTCAACTTTCTAACACGTGGATAGATTTGGTTGATTTTTTTTCTGATGTACCCATAGAGTATGTTACCCCATTGCTACCGAGATAAAATTTTAAACAATGAGGTTGGGGTGGAATAAGGAGATGATGTTAACTTCTTAAAGCGTAGACCGATTTGGATGATTCTTCTTTTTATGTGTAGAATATGTTGTCCCATTGGTACCTCGACAAAAATGACCTATTTGAATGATTCTTTTTTGTTGGATACACTGCAGTTATAAGAAAAATGTTGAATAAGGGTTGTGGTGGGGGTAGTCTACATTTGTAACGCCAGGACTGATTTAGATTATTTGAAGGCATAAAGTATATATTTGTGTCATGACAAAAAATGTGGCTTATGGTGAGAGTTGACGGAGGATGATATTGATTCTGTACAGAATACGCTTTCTGATTTGTAAATGACAAAAATTTTGTACCTAGTATGCTTACGATGATTCGCTCTTACGATACGGTGGCGCATTAGCGCGATGGTAAAAATTTTGTATCTAAGGAAAGGGTATGAAAAGATCACTGGACTAATTTCGTAATATGTTGCCGGATTTCGATTTCAGATGTCGAATTTCCTTTCTATGGAGTGCACTACCTCTATAACTGTTGAAATTGGTTTGTTCGTATGAGCAGCATTCTTCGAGTCATATATACAAAGACACTAAAAGGTGTAAAATGTAATAGATTTAAACAAAAAATTTGAACCGACTTCACAAAAAGCGTTAAAAAGCATAAAATAATTTTTCATTTTATATCTATTACGACATTTGGAAATCTATTTATTTATTTAAGCTTAAGGGGTTATATACAAAGTTGAGGGAAAAAAGTGAGCTAAGTTGGTTATTTTTTTTAAGGGCTTTATGCAAATTTTATTAGAAAAAGCGAAAGACAATTTGTTGGTAGTACTATCGAAGAAAAAAACAAGTTGAATTATGAAAAAATATTAAAAATTGTCGGAGTTATGGCCCCTCCCCCGAAGCGCGTTTTTTTGCAGAGGCTTGCGGTGAATACTCTCCAAGGCGAACCGCTTAACTGAAATCAAAAGAGTAAAAAAATTATTGAAGAAAATGTAATGTGGTGTACTTGAACGGTTCGGTTTCCGAAACCAAAACACAAAAAAATCGAATTTTGAAGTGTTCAAAATTCTAAACAAAAATTCATTGCAAACAATCGAAAATTTTTAGATGAAAAAGAAACCGTTCAAGTAGGTACACGAGATTGTAAATATGAACAATTTAAAAAAAAAATTATGAAAATAGGTTGAAAAGTTTTTGAGATATCACGTTCACCGCAACGGTATTTTTCAAAAAACTGTATTCCGAGATCATCGCGTTTAAAGTTTTTGGACGCTGCTCGACAAGTGCTTATGGGTGGAACTAGCGCGCTGCAAACGGCTGTGATTTGAAATCTAGTGCTCCGATCTGGATGAAATTTCACACAGATATTTTCGAAAGTATGTACTTTCAGTATATGCAATCAAAAAATTTTCGATTTTTTGAGCCCCAACTTTGTATATAACCACTTAATACAAGCTATTACAGAAAAAAATACAAAATACAAGCTATAACTTATAAAAATACCTCCAATATAAGGCTTACTTTACACGTAAGAGGGACAATTTAAGGGTAAAAAGTTTGAGCGAATAATCCTTTCTTCAACATAAACAAATCAAACAAACTTCATTGGAAAGGTCATTTTAAAAGCTACAGATTGTCGTAGAATTTTTTTTTTTAAGTTTTTGAAAAAATGATTTTAGTTTAAAGAATAATATAACAAATTATGTCATTTTTACACCTTAAAAAATTAATAACTTTAGCCAGTGGTAAAATTATGAAAATCCCCTATGACAATTTCAAGAAAACACTTTCAAAAATAATTGTGCCAAATAAGAACTCGAACGGTTTCCAAAAAATCTTGCGCGCAAGTTTGTAAAATTAAGTTTTGAGAAAATCCACTTTAAAGTTTAGCAACTTTTAAAAATACGTAATTTTACAGAGGTGCGTGCCTGCACTATTTTCGTTCTAAAAAACTATTATGAATTTCGCTTAATATAATACATTGTTGAAAAGGTACTACCTTCCCCCCTTCCCCTCCCCTATATCCCCTTCCCCTCCACTCACCCACTTTCCCACCCCTCACCCCTTCCCCTAACCTCTCTCCCCTTCCCCTCCCCTACCCATCCGATCCCCATCCCCTTCCCTTTAATACGTTTGTTGTAGTTATTTGATTTGTTTGATTTGCACCGACTTCCAAATGTCGTAAAGGATATAAAATTAAAAAGTTATTTTATGCTTTTTAGCGCTTTTTGTGAAGTCCGTTCAACTTTTCTTTAAAAAACTATTTTAGTTACTTTTGATTTTTCTTCTTTTTCTTTTCTTCAAAAGTTTTCTACCTTTTGTTTCAGTCTGCCCTCCCCAATCCTTCGGCATGAATTATTCGATTATTGCGCGACATGGAACAGGGATGGCTTACTTTTTTCCCTCCTATTTCTCTACCGTATCTTTATCTATCCATTGCTCGCACCTCTACTTACGGACGAGTGTCCAGCGCAGGCTGTGACCACAGAGAGCCATATCTTGACTGTTAGTCAGCTATTGGTCTCCGGAATCACAACTAGAGATGGGTAAAACGGATCTTTTGAGTGAACCGGCTCCTCGGATCTGCTTCTTCAACAGTTGGTTCGAAAGAGTCACTGAAAATGTTCAACTTGAGACATTTTGTCTCAAGGTCTAGAGCGAAGACTGTTGCGTTCGCTTCAGTTGTAGTTCTTGCTGATCTCTTAGTTCCAGGTTCTTCTGTTTTTTCATGTATTCCTTTTTCTTTCATTCTTTTCTTATGAGCGCTCATTCTCATTAGTCAACAAGAGAAACCAAATCAAACTCATGCTAATTTTGAGAAATGACTCTTCGGGATCCGTCAAACGACAAAACTAGGATCCAGTTCACTTGACTCACTTTTGAGAGCCGGATCTTTAAGCCGGTTCAGATCTGAGTTGCCCATCTGACACAACCTGAGTCAGACAATCTTCAGAGGCGGCGGTTGGTCCCAGCGGCAACATATGTGACACATGTGCTTTCCGATTGTTAGTGTTTTTTTTTTATTTAAAGGGTTTCGTACCTACAAAATTAAAGAGCCGTTGGGTTAAGACCTTAGTGTTTGTCTGTATGTTACGACCATTCTTTCAGTAAATATTATTGCTATTAACTTGAAATTTGGCACAGTTTTCGGAAGTTATTAGTTCGCGGCTGTTTACAATAAACTTCAGAAATATATACAGGGTGATTCGTAAAGAAGTGTTCCAACATGTGCCAATCGATTCCATACAGTGAGAGATTAGCATTCACGATGAGCAATTTTTTCGTAAAATCCCTCCTTCACACCTTTTTTAACGGCTAAGGAGGTGAGCTCATATAAAATGCAATAACTTCTGTTCGAAACACAGTAGGACCACAAGTAAGGCTTTGATAAAAAGTATGCATTATGAGCTTTTTAACAGTTCCTCACATGTCGCGATTCGTTGGCAAATGTTGAAGGTATTAACGTTAAAAATTAACGTTAAAATTTTCAAAAGTTTTGATTAAACATTTCCTTTTTATCCTCCGTCCTTAAAAATTTCCTTAATAAGGATATGGTTTAAAATAAAAAAAAGCTATCTTTCAAATAAAAGATAACCATGTCAATATCTGTAGTCGGTCAAAAGTTATTAACATTTTTGTGGAATCACTGGAATACTCAATTGGAAAAAAATTTCTGCCATTAAACTTAAGCGGGAAACTTCTTACGAGATTGCTTGTGTTTGAAAGCTCAGACGGTCGTTTAAGTATAAATGTATTAGTCGTTCAAAGTGACCCCCATTTTGACGACTGCACAACCTCGCTCTTCGTCTTAAGGACCTTATAATTTTGTTCCCTAAGTTCGATATACCTCTCACTGTCACGCAAACTGAAATTATTTTATCCAACAGCTGATCCCTTGAAGTTACTGAATGTGAGTAAACCATATTTTTAGTATGACCCCACAAATAAAAATAAAACAGATTCAGATGTGGGGATCGGGCCGGCTACGCAACTGGACCTCCACGTCTAATCGAACAAACACCGTAAGTTTGCTCCAAATAATTTCGGACTCGTATATTTTTTTATCAAAGAATAGACTCATAAGGACGAACACTTTCCTTATCTGATAGCTTGGCATCTCGTTGATTCAAAGGATACTGTAGAAAGTTTCATGAAATTTGAACTTCCACTTTCATTTACATTTTGAAAGTTGAAAATTTCCAAAGCCTTTAACTTGAAACCAAAATTCTTGAAGATAACAATTTTGCGCACTTAACCAATGATATATAGATCTCATCTAGCGAAACAAAAAATTGTGTGGCAGGGAGGGACGATCTCAACCGTGGGGGTTCCAGGGTGATTCATAAATTTGAAATTTACACGGTATGTACATCATTTTTAAATTTTTAAATTTTAATCAACTCAACACAGAGACATAAAACAAATGCAAAAAACTACTATTCAAATGACCTTTCAAAAATTGTCACCAACGTTGACCTAACTCCTACCATTGCAGGTACAGTCACTTCTAAAAGTGAAGAAAATGTTTTGCGATTACCTATAATTCAGTATTTTCCTAAATTTTCATGTTCTTAATACATATTTGTTTTTATTTTTATTAAATTGCTTTCCAAAAAGGTACAGGAAGAATTAGGCGAACGGCATCCTTAGAGATCACTGATTACCATATTATTTTATTGCACATTAGGTGGGAAATTCTTTAAATAAACAAAATTTTTAAGATGAAGGGTCGAAAATGTTTGTTTAGGGTACACAGGTAACCAATTTTAATTACTGCTGCAAAAAAGTTATAATTAGTTAGTATAACTTTATTTGATAGCTGATATTAGCTTGTGTTTGCCAGAGTTCACACCCTAGTATCCTGCCGTTTTGTTACTAATATTTGATGAAAATTATGCTTCAAATATCAATCATAGTTGAAAAATAAATAGATAACTTCGGGTGTTTTTAAGCTAAAAGTATAAGAAATTGCCAGAATTTACTTTTGAGGAATACGCGGATATAATTTACATTTATTGTGTAGTAGACTGTACTGGAATATGAAAGGAGATTCCCTAATCGACGTGCACCCCGAAAAGGGGTACTTTCGCGGACTCTCCAAAGATTAAGAGAAACCGAAAGGGTAGCTTCAAACAGTACGGAATTGCGATCTGAAACATCGGAAGATTCTACCGTCGTCGAGCAGCAAATAATCACCCTCGTCGGGTAAGACCCTGAAATGAGCCCGAGATGAGTCACAAGACTATTAGGAGTGCCTTTAATTAAAACTTTGAAGGTTATTTATGTCATTATACCATTTTACAATTAATTTTGCCGCAAGTTGTTAATAGCCAAACTTATGCGAACTTTTTGGAAAATGCACTGCCCGATCTAATAAGAGGAGATCCTTACGGATAATCTGAGGGCAAGGTTTTACCAATACGACGAAGAACCAATGCATTCTGGTATCATTGAAAAGGCAATACTGAATTAAAAATTTCCTTACCGCTGGCTTAGACGAGGTGCATCGATTCCTCGGCCTGCTAGATCTCAAGATCTGATCCCATTGGACCTTGTCTTATGGAGAACAATATTCAAGACCAGTTAACAATAGAGATGAATTTGTTATCAGAATTGGGACTGCAGCGACGAACATACATGAGAGGCTGCCTACAATACACCTTAAAAAGGGGAATTAAAAGGGAGTTTTGGCATGCATCGAAACTGGGGAGTACATTTCGAACAGCTTTTCGGACATACTTAGATTAATTGTAATAAGTTTTGAATTCAATAAAGGGCATTTTATGGGTAATTTGAGTTAAATTTCTTTAAATTGCAGACTTTTACAATATTCCCCAAAAGGTTTTCTACGTGATAAATTGCTAAATTTTTTTTTTGGAAAAGTAATAAGATGGGCAATTTAATAAAAATAAAAAACAGGTGTATTAATTACATGAAAATTAAGGAAAACACCGAATTATAGGTAATCGCAAAATATTTTTTTCACTTTTGGAAGTGACTGTATCTCTGTAGCCATCAATTTGAAGACTGCAGTTATAAGACAGATACCGCACCAATTGCTACAACTCCTTAGGTCGCTTTTTTTTAGAATCTTCACAATTATGTATGTCGGTATGTAGTTTTGAGATTTTGTTTAACGGCAACGTCGATAGCTGAATTCATGCGGTCTTTAATCTGCTTCTGCTCTTGTATTTTAACCATATGGCGTCACTGATCCGTGGTCGTTTTCTGCTCTCTAAAAATCCTACGTGTTCTGTATCACAGCTCACAAAACATTCCAGCGCCCTTTCCCATTTTTGCTCGATGGAGTCTTTGGTGTTATGAGGCAGTGCATCAGCTTTTTGGTGCAATGTAGTGGTATATGCGATGCGGATGTTCAGTATTTTCAGTCTCTTCATATTCAAGTCAGCGCCGCGCCTTTTATCAAGAAGATACTTTATTCAAAGTGCAACTGAATACAGTTTTATTTTGTGGAATTTTCTAATTGGAATCCTGTACATGGAGATTTGTGGCCGAAATTCTGTATTTAGAAATTTTGTATATGGAACATTGTATTTTCAAATCTTGTTACTTGGAATTCTGGAATTGGAAAAATGTACTTAACCACTACGATTAGATTATTTTTAAAATCATCTGGAAAGTTAGATCGGATTTGTTTAATTTTGAAGTTTTACAATGATTACAATATGTATCAGTACATTATGCTACTGAAGTGTTTTTTTCCAATGAGGCATTTTTTTATGGGAGAATGGAAATGCCAAACGGACGCATGTACTATTATAGTCGTATGTATATCCTAGATAGCAAATTACGAAACAACTTCCAATGCTGATTCTCTAGGACATCAACGTCGAATTTCTAAAACTCTAATCTTGTCGCCACCTCGATGGTTACTGGTTTAACGAAATCTCTAGCCTGATCACTTATGGAGTTCCCCCTTCGTGCAAAAAAGGAGTTACAAATCATTACATACAAATTTTGTGAATACTTCCTAAGCAAACAGTACAAATGTGAATCATTTATATTTGTTTCTACTTCCTTTCCTCAACCCATTAATACCATATTCCTAACCCTGTTTCTCTCTCTAGCAAGGCTGCGCCACGGCGTTATAGGGTATTTGCTGAAATTTGACATCATAATACATATTTTTGGAATGAAACTATGGAAATGCTATAAAATAAGACAATATACAATTTTTACTTAAATTTTCAGAAACGCATCCGCAAGAGCCTTGTTAAATATTTGTGAATTAGCTAGTATGGTTGGTGAACACCCACTTCCGAATGACACTGATGATATTGACGTTATAGCAATACTTAAAGAAATCGCAGCAGAAAGTGATCCAGAAGTTACATTCAAAGGACAGAATTTTGGTGAAATTGCATCCCCGATATTAACCGATGAAGGAATTTGTTATAATTTTAATGGATTGAGAGCAAAGGACATATACGCGGATGATGTGTAAGATCTGCTATTTGTTTAGGTCACTATGATTCTATAAATTTATTTTTACAGTGTAATTCCCGACTTTTATGAAGATGGATTTGAAACAGATTGGACAAGAGAAAACGGGTATAAAAAGTCAGTAGGAATCCAAGCGAATCCCATTAGAGTTCTCGGACCTGGAATAAAACTTGGATTAGATCTCGATATGATTACTTTAGATTCCATTACCGACAATTTATGTTCACTGCCGGCTGATGGTTACAAGGTATGTAAAAGCTGTTTTTTTAAACGTGTACCAAAATTGTATTTTAAGGTTTTAATTCACTCACCGGATAATATTCCTTTGATATCATCAAAGTTCTTCAATCTTCCACCAAAGCAGCAAATTATTGCAGCAATCAAACCAAATATGATGTGGACATCAGAAGAACTAAGGAGTTATTCACCGGAAAAGTAAGAAGCCTTTTGAACGGACTTGGATAAAATGAATATTTCTATTTGTAGACGCCAATGCTTCTTTAATAACGAAAAAACTTTAAAGTACTTTAAAACGTATACGCAGATAAACTGTCATCTAGAATGTATCACGGATTTCACCCTCTCAAAGTGTGGATGTGTAAAATTTTCAATGCCAAGTAAGAATTCTATTTGATAGGATTTCTATTCATTGAGTTTTCTTTAAGGACTAAATGGAACGAGAATTTGTCAAAAGTATGACGAAATAGAATGCTATAGAGACGCAGATAAAGAATTTCTAAACTTTGAAGAGGAATCTGAGTCATCAGATAAAAATTTTGTAAAAAAAACGAAAGATGGTTGTAATTGCTTGCCTCCATGCACAACAATAGTGTACAACATAGAAACATCTCAGAGCAGCTTAGATATCTCGAAATTAGGAAAAGCAATGGCAAAAGCCGAAGGAGATGAATCAATACTTGAGATGTAAGTGTATAGTTGTCACAATATATCGTAGTAGGATGTAGTACGTAATTCAGCAGGTTTAAGGATTGCTTTGAAATTTTGAAGGATATGGTGTTTAAATTTAAATTTAAGCACATTCTTTAGAATGTTTTTAATAGTTTCTAAGAAGACCGCTAAATTGAAACGGTAGCGGTTAGAATACAATATTTTAAATAACACAACGCAACTTAAGTAAAGGATCAATTAAAAAATATAATCATTTTTGTGATCTACAAGTCGCTACATCTCTACGAAAAAGTAATTTGGTTTAAAGCCCCAACTGCTTATTTGGAAGCCTATGATTTCCTCTTTGAAACCTTTTCACCAAAAATGTCTCGCCATACTGGGGGAATATTAGAAGACCGATGATAACGAAGTAAGGGGATACAGTTTCGTGCGATAACTTAAAATTTACGGTTAACATCGAAAATAAAATTCCACCACATTATATCTAAAGAATCAAAGAATTTATTTTACATAATGGGAAGCTCAAGAATCAAAGAATTTATTTTACATAGTGGGAATTGTAACGTTAAGCGCGGAACGGTGTGCGGCACTCTTCAGTTTTGCAATGGTTTGGACGCGTTTAGAAATAAAATAAGTACTAACTAGTAAGTACTAACTAGTAACTATTGAGTAAAGCTACGACGTTTTGGTTTACAGGTTAAATAGAAATTAAAATTATCTGCCATGAGCGAAGACGTAGACACATCTGCTTCTTTTACTCCTTATCGTAAAAATATGGATTCGAAAAATATATGAGAGTGAATTCGAGAGAAACTTTCCACTTTAAAATAAACTTTTTTGTTCAATTTTTCTGCTATGTTTTTGAAAACAAAAAGAACGAGACATAAAGCTTTCATATCTTTTCAAAATAATGATCGCATAGAAATCCGCTCTCGGCTGTCCTCTTCAAGGTATATTACTGGATTATCTGAAAAAGTTAAAATTTTTACACTGTTTTAGTCAACTTGCCGCCATTTAAAAAAATAGTGGCGCCATTTTGAAAAGAAGGAGGGGGCGGAATCTAACTTCGTAACGTTTGGACCGATTTAGATGATTCTTTTTCCATTGTATACCATTTGATACCATGAAAAATTTTGGTACTCAGCGGAGGGCGGGGGGGGGGGGGGGGGGTTAGTTATCCAATGACACTATTTCGACGGTTCTGTTTTGTATAAAGCATCTTGCTCTTTTAGTAAGGTGACAATAATGTCAGTTCTAGAGTGGGGGTATTTAACTTCGTTATTTTTCGAGTAACACATTTCAAAATACTTTTTAAGTATAAATTCAGCAATTTTTTTTTCTCGGGTTCAGTCAGACATATTTGAGATTCATCCTTATTATACAAGAATATATTAAGTAATGGAAATTGCTTTAATTGTTATCTTATTGGCTATAGCGCGAAGCTCCGAGGGGTTAAAATATTAAAAATTACAAAAGTTGTGCGGTTATAAAGAAAAAAAGAAATTTTCAAACCGAGACACTACGGAATACCACTCCTTAAAACATTTAAAATATAAAAAAAAAATTATTTCTGTATTTTTTTAGAGCTTTTGATAGTTGCAGTCACTAAGCAAAAAACAATGCGGTAACTTAACTTTTTACACAACTTTCAAGGGGTTCCACATTTCTATTATTCCTTGTCGGCCACTGAATCGGGAAAACATGTAGACTTCGTGTTCACTGATTTTTGTAAGACCTGCGACAGGACATCCTCATGCCCAAGCTCGGTTTTTCTCCCCGTTTCGTTGATTGGTTGTCCAATTAATTGACTCATCGCACTAAACTTGTTCTGTTCAGGGAAGCACTTTCCATTAATATCTCTGTCTCATCTGGAGATCCTCAGGGCAGCATTCTTGGCCCACTACTATTTATTTTATATACCGACGATGTCTCACTGCTGCTTCCTAGCTCCATAATACTGTGTTGTGCTATGACACTAAGATATTTCCTACCGATTCGCGAGGCACTGATCGTGCTCTTCTAAACATTGGCTACGTTTCACCAATGGTGTTGTAGCAACCATCTTCAGTAAGAACATTGTCATGACCTTCTCCCGCAAAAAACGTCTTATTGTCTTTGAACACTCTATAGATGATAGTATTTTATCTAGACCAGATAAGTTCAAGGATTTGGTCGTGGTTTTTAATTCCCGTCTATCTTTTGAGGATCATGTAAACTTTATTGTTGGCAGGTTTTGCAAGACATTTCATGGTTTCGCTCAATAGATTTCTTAGGTTTGCATTTCGTGGCCTCTCCTCGAATAATCTCGTCGCCCTACCTTGTTATCGTGATTGATTCTGTACCCTTGTACACCATTGAAAAGAGGCTTAAGATTTCTAGGATAGTTTTGATTTTCGATTTGCTGCGAGGAAAGGTAGACTCGCCCGAATTGTTGAACTCTGCGAGCATTTCAGTTCATGGCCGCATCCTTCACGTTCCTTATAACAGAACATGGTATGGAATCCATAAGCCAAAAGCTACTATGAATTGCCTCTTTAGTCAGAGTTTCGCTTATTTTAACTTGAACTTCTAAAAGTTGCAGCTAAAAAGCAACATCAGCTATGGCTCAATTAGGTTTTTTATTCTAGATAAGGGTTTATTTTCCGTAGCCTAAGACTTACTCGTCGGTTACTCATTCGTTGGTGGAGTAAGTGATAACGTGTCGGCCTACCAATCCGAAGGTCCCAGTTTCGAATCCTACCGGCGGCGATCCATGGTTGTTTTCTGCTCACAACTGATTACGATAAAAAGGCCATGGGGAGAATATGTCAGTTCTTCGGAATCTACTTTAAATTATAGGTTCACTTGAAATCAATTTCTCGAATCGGGGGTGAAGTTCTCCTCACTCCCATGCCCTCATGATGGTAAAGGGAACTAGCGAGAGAGAAGATTTACTCTCTTATAACCTAGGTTAAAATTAATTTTCTCTAGGTCAAGATTTGATCTATTCTGTTATTTCTTCGGAGTAGTCTGCTTGGACGAATCCGTAAATAAATATATAAAAGATTCTCGAAATTTGACGTCTAAATTGAATTGAAGTCTAAATTTGATCTGGAGAGTTTAGGGGTGGGAGGGACTTGAAACTCTTGAGAAAATCGACAAAAAGCATTTTAAAGAGGACATTTTTAAATTTCCATTGGCGACTGGTGGATTTCGTTACGATCATTATTTCGAAAAAAACTTCAAGCAATTAAAAAAATAAACATTAGTACCTACCCCAAAAACAGAAAACAAACCCAAACACAACAATCAGAGGTGCACAGGCAATAGAGAACGCTTAATCCAAGCCAATACAAAACATACACAAACCAACATAAAAAACTTTACAAAAGGCTTATGGAGACGAGTGAGTACAACAGGATGGTTAGAAGTTGTAGAGGCTCCTCCTTAATGTTACCTTGTTCACGTTAGTGCTGAAAGCATCACCAATATCATTAGCAAACCTACACATGCAGTTAGCTGGCTCGAACATACCGTAACTAGTGCACGAAAAAGCTAGCTGTAAGCTTGAACGGTTTCAAAGGGAATATGACAGTTCTTTAGGTGACATTTTTGAAGATAGTTCCGCACTGCCAATCTTTCCCTGCAGAAGCTGGTGTAGAATAATTATATCAGCAAAACGTTTAATGTGAGATCCGTAAAACGGTGACCAAACCGTACTAGCAAATTCCAGCAGTGCTGGACCTCGAGAAGGTCATAACCAGACATTTCCCAATGTTTTATTTAAGGTTATTATTGCCACACGAGCTATAAAATATGTGTAGGTCCGACTGCAAGATCTCACAATCCACAAAAGATTTGATCGGGAGAAAATATCGTCCGCATAAATAAGAATTTTACTTCTTTGAAGGAAATAAGTAATATCATCAATAGATAAGATGAATAACAAAGGACCAAGATGACTACCCTGGGGGACGCCAGAAGGAGCCTCAAAAGCATCAGAGAGCTCGCATGAAAACGCACTCTATAAGTTCTATTAGATAAATACGACTTAATCCATGCAATAAGTGGGGGCGGGAAACCCAATATGGCCTATTTGAAACCGATGTTAAGTCAGACAGCTTATCAAGGGCCTTATTAAAATCAGTTTAAATGCAGTCAGTTTGGCAGCGATCCAAAAATCCACCCACATTGCCAGAAACAAACTCCAACAAATTGGATACCGTGGACCTACCCTGAAGGGAAAAATTTAAAATGCTTTACTCAGATTTACTCAAATTATTTTTCGAGTCCATGAATTTTCAAAAAAAATTAAGAATAATTTTTCGCTTTCCTTTTTTAAATTTTTTCGAAGGGATAAGGGATGAAAAAATATTTGGTCTAAAGGTCTTCAAAGATGCATCAATCTGAAAATCACAAAAGGTTTTCTAAATTAAGTTTTTCGGTTAATATCTTAATTAATTAGCAATATTATTTTAAAACTAATTTAAATTAAATTTTGTTTTCTATTTTCAGTATGTCAGTGTCCAGATTAACAGTGTTTTTTAAAGAAGGCTCATTTCTTACATCAAAACGTTCGGAATTGTATGGAATTTCGGAATTTGTTGCAAACTGTGGTGGCCTTTTAGGATTATTCATGGGCTTTTCTGTGCTTAGTTTTGTAGAAATATTTTATTTTTCGGTAATTAGATCGATAACAAATTATAGTCGTAGAAGAAGGCAAATCTGGCTTTAAATTAGTGTTTATCTTAAGAAATTTGTGCACATAGAAGAACTCTATTTTTGTCTTTCCTAAACTCTATTTGTGATGTTTATTAAATTATTTGATTAATAATAGCTAGAAATTGGTATTTTATTTCTGTGAATTGTTTATTTTGTTATTCCTTAACTACTAGTCTGAGATAATTTTGGTGCGTCCGAAATCGTCGCTCTTGATATTTCAAAGGCTTTTGATAGAGTCTGGCATGCTGTCCTTTTAGCCAAACTTCAAACATTTGGTCTGCACCCTACCCTCGTTAAATGGATAGAGTTTTTTTTCAGGCCGTTCAATCCGTGTAGTAATTGACGGAGTTACATCTGATTCCTACGAAATAAATGCCGGTGTACCTTAGTGTTCAGTTCTTTCAACAACCTTATTACTTCTTTTTATTAATCATCTCTTATCCCTTACTCTCAATCCTATTCATAGTTTCGCCGACGACAGCACCCTTGATTTCGCGTACTCATTTGATTCTGTAATGAATTCACGTGGAAATGCTACAGAAGCCAATCGGGAACGCATGTTTAGATCATTAAACAACGACATTACCAAGGTCCTTGCTTGGGGCAGAGCAAATCGTGTTACGTTTAATGCATCCAAAACTCAGTGCTGTTTCATGTCACTTAAAAAACGCCCAGTTCACGCAACCCATTTGAGTCGACGAAGTGAATATACCCAATTCACCCTCCCTAAACATCTTGCGTATTGAGATATCCAGCAAATTTTAGCTGGACTGATTATATATTTGCAATCGCTAAAAGTGCGATGAAATATTTGGGTTTTCTACAGAGATGTAAGAAATATTTCACCACACCTGACTTAGCGCTGATCTACAAGTCCCAAATTAGGCCTAGACTTGAATATAATTCCCATATTTGGGCAGGGACAGGACACACCGCATTGTCCGTGTTAGACAAAGTCCAGCGTAAAGCTATTAAAGTTATTGGCGATTCCTCAATCTCTGAGAGCCTTGACTTTCTGGAGCATCGACGGAATGTCGGTTGTCTCTCACTCTTCTATCGCTATTTCCATGGCCATTGTTCTAACGAAATTGCTAGCCTGATTCCTGTAGACACATGACAACGCGCGATACAAGATCTACTAGTCGCTCCCACCCCTATATTCTCCAAGTCAAATTTGGACGTACCGTCAAATTTCGGGAATCTTTTTTAAGCAGAACAACACGAATGTGGAACAGTTTACCATCTTCTGTTTTTCCCTCGTCTTATGAGACTGAAAGTTTCAAACGGGGCGTACATCGACACCTCCTTCACTCAACCTCCCAACCCATTTCCCTCATCTTTAATTCCTTCCTGGCAAGGCTGTGCTTTAGCATCATAGGGCATCCCCTGAGCTTTGGCAACATCATATATAAAAAAAAAAGTAAACCATAACCTATGCATGAAAATATAATTTTTAAAATGCACTGTTGTTATCAAATTTACTTTAAAACAAATTCAAAATCAATAATTAAAAAAAAATTACCACTAGTCCTAATGTGATGACCAAACACACTCTAACCAAAGAGAGAATTTTTATTAGTTCAGCCATGTGTTTTTATTTTACAAAAATTTAAATTCACCCTCGTAGAACACGTGCAAGCTATTCAAAAATTTGTTATCGAAAGCCTTAGAGGAACTGGTTTATCTATACCAAAGAAAATATTCAATTAAGATAGAAATCTATAGCTTTTAGCTAAGTAGCAAAGATATGAAACTAATTTTTATCTGCAAATATTGAAACTATTTTGAAGCAACTCAATTAGCAAAATTTTCCTCCCTAAAGCCCATAAAATTCGAATGCCAGTTCACGAGTTAATTTAGTGTTTCTTTACTCCGCCTTTATTTATTATTAGGACTGCGCCAATTTTCCGAAAGCGTTTTATTTTCCGTTTTCTGATCACAAGCTAGGAACATAATGTCTTGTTTCAAAAAGCTTTTCCACTTGCTGTTTTTTATGCGGTCTTTAATCATTTTTCACAAACCGTCATTTTATTAGTCAGTCCCACCAGAAAACATTTTGTTTACAAGGCAGCCAGCAATATGTTTTTCTGATATCGAAAAATTTTTGTGGAAACGACAGAAACACTCATTAATTCGCGGAGCTGGTGTAAATAATGACGGGGGAATTAGAACTTGGTGAGAAAACTAGTAAGACAAAATTCGGGAAGAAGCTATCAAGATTTCTGGAAGCATTCTGGAAGTGGTTTGAGGAGTATAGTAAGAAGACCTCTATACATGGTCTTAAGTATGTGGTAGACAGAAATCGATCATTAGCAGAGAAGTGAGTTGTTTAATGATTAAAATCTTGAGATTAAGATGTTCCTAAATATTATTCAGGACGTTTTGGGTAATTATTCTTGCTGCATCAATTTGTGTTTGTTCAAAGATGATACACGACTTATGGACTAAATGGAATGAATCTCCGGTTGTTGTGGCTTTCAATAATGTGGAAACATCTGTGCGGAGTATTCCATTTCCAGCTATAACAATTTGTCCAGAACAGCAATTTAATTTGAGTGTGGTCGATTTGAAATTATTACTGAGGAAGTGTAGTGAGAAAAGGACTCTGAACTTTGAAGAGTGAGTACATTTTATGCACGATTGGATACAAAATAATAAATATTTCCAAACAATTTGTTTAAACGAGTATTGGGAAAATTATTTTGTTAATAATTTTGATATGTTTGCTATTAAAAAATTATTAATAATTTGTGGAAAATACATGTGATGCTAAAATGTTGAACACAGCTGTAACGGATCAATAAATTGATTTATAATTAATTATTTAAGGACCGAGTAAGGGATAATAATAAAAAACTTGGTAAGTCGAAAAATGACCAACATAAGATTAGTATACTGTGGTCATCTCCAATGTCTTATACGCACTCTTAAAATGTTGGTAACTCATGACTCTAATATTTTCCGACCACATTGCTATCAACAATATGTATTTACTCCCAAAAATTGATTTTTGTGACTATAGATATTATTCAACTATTTTTATACCAATTTTGATCATCCTCGACGTAATGGTATCAAAAATACATCCCCCCCCCCATTGGCCCACTGCAATTTTGGTCAAGAACAAGAAAACAAATTTTTTTTAATATCAACATGAATGTAAATATTGTTGTGCGCGGTCTTTTTATTAATAAGCTGACGGCGATTTTTCTTAATTTTTAAGACGATTTTTTTTCTTTCAAGTGATCATGAAAAAAGTAATTTTCGAAAATTTGAAAATCGGCCACGCATAAGCTTGGCTATTGTGATTGCCAATATTTAAAAATAAAATTGAAAGTCGGTTGATTGTTTTCGAAAGTTTTGTTGGGACAAGTTCGGAAAATATCGATCGAAATATTTTTTATTACAAAGGAGCAACGTGTACACAGCAAACGACTCGTATTTATTGCATAGAATTTTATTTTTTGAATAGTTGCTGTAATCAAATATTTAAGCATTTTCAGCATAGAAGAGAACTTTTGAACTTTTGTCTTCAGGTGTGGAATAGATTATGTCTCCTTGCGATGACCTTTTGCTGCTGGGTGACTTCAATATGCCATCCATATGGAATCCATTTCTTCGTCTGGTCGTCGGCAATCATGTGCTGTTGGCAATGCTTTTGGACGCTGGCTCGACTTGGTGTTCTCCACGGATGACTGTGAAACTATGGTGAGGAGATATCCTTTACCTTTGCTTCTTGAATCGGACTTCCATACTGCTCTTCATGTGGTCTTCTGCTCTGAACTTTGTTTAAATGTGCCTTACAATTGTGGTAGTTATTGTTACGACTTTTAAAGAGCTGATTACTCTGTAATGAATTAAATTCAGGCAGATATCCCCTGAGACTACCTTTTTCGAGAACGCGATATTGATTTTACTCTAGAGTTATCTTACGACTTTATTTTTTCATGTTTCACCAGTTGTGTTCCCGTATCTCATTCTAGGAACCCTAATTCTTTTCGAGCTTAGCTTAATGCGTCTATAAAGCATCTTAAAAATCTTAAAAACAAAGCCTGAAGGAGGCTCTGTCTCTCTCGTAGTGTCGAAGATTACCTTATATTTTCAGATCTGTGTGGTCTTATACTTCTAAGTCCGAGCTTGCATATTGGAATTATCTTACTGAGGTTAGGTGGTCCATAAATGTTAATCCCAAAAAGTTCTGGAACTTCATTAATCTTAAGCGTAAGAGTGACGGCTTCCCCTCTGTTATGCGCCTTGTTGATCGGAGCACCGATGACCCTTTAACTGCTACCAACTTCTTTGCTAGTTTCTTTGGAGCTGCCTTCTCAACAAATAACTGTGATATTAGTTTAGGAGATTTTAAATTTTTGACGAGTTATCTCCCGACCTCCTTATCGGTCAAGGATTTGCTTTTTGACGATGCTTCAGTTATGATGCATATTTAGAAGTTATGTAATAGTTTTTTACCCGGTCCCGATGGTGTTCTCGTATCTGTACTAAAGAATTGTGCCCACTATCTTACTGCTGTCCTTACTTATTTGTTTAACATGTCCTATGGTATTTTCCATAAACTATGGAAATCGTCTACCATTTTTCCTTTCCATATATACCTATTGCTAGTTTGTCTTCCATCGCTAAGCTTTTTGAGATGTCGTTTGAGATGTCCTTACTTTTACTATAAACTGTTCTTGGGATCCTTCCAGGTTTTATTGAAGGCAGAGTTGTGGAGTTCTCCAATTATTGCATTTCCGCCATTGAGGCTGGTGAACAGGTTGATTGTATTTATACCGATTTTAGTAAGGCTTTTAATCGCATTGACCACCAGTTGCTTGTTTTGAAATTTACAATTTTGGGTTTTCCATCTCTTTTCGTCCAATGGATTCCTTGCTAGCTCTCTGACCGAACACAGCGTGTTCTGTTTCGTGGTTCCTTCTCTCGTGAAATTTCGGTCAGTTCTGTGGTGCCCCAGGGCAGCCATTTGGGTCCGCTTTTATTTATTATTTTTATTAACGACATGGGCTCCGTCTTAGTTAAGTCGGAAATTTTATGTTATGCTAACGATGCTAAAATATTTCGTGTTGTCTCTGACTTCAACGATTGTTTTACGATGAACTCTAATCTTCACTCTTTTAATTCTTGGTGTATTGCGAACAATATGCCTTTGAACGTTGATAAAAGTACGTTTTTCTAATATTCAAGAAGGAAGGCTCCATTGATGTATGACTATTCTGTCAGCTAACCAGACTAAATATATAGTAATGGATCTTGGTGTAATTTTTGATCCACATTTGTCTTTCATGGATCACATTAATTACATTGTTAACAAGCCCAACATTTCCTTGCGCTTTGTAAAGAGATGGTCTAAGGAATTTTATAATCTCTTTATCACCAACCTTCTTTTTTGTACCTTCGTCTGGCCAGCTTTAGAGTATGCCTGTCCCGTTTGGTCTTCGTCCTTTGCGGTTCATAGTGCTTGTATTGAGGCTGTTCAGCACAGGCTCCTCAAATTTCCATTGCGTGGCCTTTTATGGAATAACCCCTTGATTCTCCCCGCGTGTAAAGAAAAACTTGGGCTACTCTCTTTCGATTCGCTACAGAATGGACGCAACAGATCTAGGACTTCCTTTATCTTCGCAGGACTTCCTTTATCTTTGCATGTTTTTGTTGACTCACCTGAACTATTGTCTAAGTTGAACATACGTGTTCCTCATCATTCCATTGGACGTAGTGACTTTCTCCAGCTTTCGTTTCACCGTCGTCCATGTCTCGCATTTTTAATTGCTTTTACAACCGTCTCGATTTGAATTTTTCTAAATCAAATGTGAGGTATCAGCTCCGTTAAAGTCGTTTTAAGCTTATAGGAGTATTATTTTGTTATATTTGTATATATTCTTTATACTTTTTCCTTTGTTTTTGTATTATGATTTGTAAGAGTTTTGATATGTTGATTGGTACCCTTAATTCTAGTCTATTTTTATTTTCATTCCTTATTGTTATTTTTTATTCTTTTTCACTTTGAGTTTTACTTTCGCTTTTCTCTTGTTAAGTAATCAGCCTGAGATGAAACTGTGTAAATAAATAAGTAGAACCTAATATTTCATCTATTATGATTTGGTTTTTCGTCGTATCCATGCTGTTGTTGACAGGATTATCATTCTTTAGCTTCTGGTTGTCCAGTACCTACCAAATTACTTCGGAAGTGACACCCAACTGTCCAGGTATTAAAGGACCCCATTTTTTGTAGATCAGTGCAAATAGTGAGGTCATTGAAAAGATCTGCCATGCTGTAAGTGCTCGAAGAATACTTTAATATTATTAACTCTATTCTCTACTGAACAGGTGTTGTTTGCAATATTAATTATTTTGTACGAATTTAGAATTTTTCTTAATGTTGTTTTTGTACGAATCTCGATATGTGAATGAGGACGGTTTTTTTTACAAAATTCAATATTTTATTTGTTACTTTTTTATATTTAATATAGCTCTCGTTATATTGCACTGGCATCGCAAGTTTGTAGCAACTTTTTTATTTTGGCCGACGATTTATGTAAACATTTGTATAAGCAAAATCGTGAAATAAATATTGTTGCAGATCTTAATCGAACCAAATTCGATTTTGTTGTTCGATTTTCTAATAGATGTGAAAATAAGGAGCTAACAGCTGTTCCGGTAGTAACAACTGAAGGCTTATGTTACACCTTTAACCGGCTTCAACTAGGAAATGTTTACAGAGATCACTGGTATACTTTTGGTTTCCACAGGTACAGTAACCACTTAAAAATTTCACAGCGTTTTAGATTTTATGAATTATCATCAGTACAAAGGAAAAACATCTTGGAATCGGGATGATGGTTACAGCAACGAGGCAAATATAAAAACTTATCCAAAAAAAATTTTGGGTACTGGTCGAAAACTGGGTATTGAGGTTGTAGTATCTGCAAACAGTTACTTGTATTCAAATGATATTTGCCTTAACAAGTCCCCTGGATTTAAGGTTTGAAAACAATTAGTGGATTATTTATTATTTTAACCGTAATTTTCTAAAAAGCTTGCCCTTCATGCTCCAGATAATGTACCCAGTTTCGATGAGAGATTTTTTTCGATTCCTATTAATAAATCCATATTAGCTGCAGTATCTATAAAACTGTTAAGGACATCTAAAAGTCTGCGATCACTGTCGCCAGACAAGTACGTATGAGGAGGGGAACTTTGTTTATTGGGTTAAAAAGTAGGAAACGATTATGATTTTTTTTGAAAATTATAAAGCCAATATTTTTGGAACTTTTAGGTATATTTTTTTTATATATTCAAGTAAGTAGTAGAATATAGTTTTTTTTTATTACAAAACGCTGTAGTCAATGGACTATGGAACGTAGAAATAATTTTTACAAATTGAACAATTATAAGACTTAAAAAAAAGTTACGATTTTTATGAAAAAATTTGAATGCTTTTTGCAAAAAATATATTAACATAACTTTTTTATTTATTTTGAACAATTGGTCATAATTCTAAAAAATGCTTCAATTCAAAGGTTTATCAAATATCTGATTACTAGAAGTACCATATAAGTATAAAACAGTCAATATCGAAGATAAAAAATAACCCTAACTATATAGGGTGATCCTTTATTTGATTTCTCGAGAGATGAAAATCAATATAATCAAACTTGTCCTTAAAGAGTCGCGACATCGATATCAGAGGCTCATTCATACCATACTTATTTCGAACTTAGAAGAAACTGTGATTCAGCAGGGAGCGAACAGAAACAAAGACCCTAGCAGCTCCGGAGAATTAATTGTGCCCTGCAAACAATCGAAAGCAAGAATAATTTTAGATCGGTTACTCCTTTAAGCCTTGCGATCTTCAAGAGAATCCAATGAGATAATTTTGGGTCTGTCTAAATATGAATGCGAAATATGAGGATTATTTCAGGGAAGACCCACAAAAACTCAAAAATAATTGCTGGACGGCCTCGGTACGTTTAATATGTACTGGTCATTTCAATTCTGGTTATTGAGGTACTATTAATAACAAAATGACAGTGCAGAGAAATCATTTTGTGGGAAAAGGACATAGTGGTATATTTGAGGATGTTCAGAGGAAGGTCAGAATTTAACAGTGACTAAACCTGTCCATTAGCAACAGTACGAACAATTTTGCCGTCGTCATCATAGCGAAGAATTTTCGAGTGATGGAGGATCGTTGATACATCAGTGATGTAAATGGAAAAAAGCGACGGTCCCAGATGGCTACCCTGTGGCACCCCTAGATGTTAGGTATTTCATTAGAAAGTACACCACGAAACAAAACAGGCTGTGTACGATCAGACAGATACGAAAACAAAAGCCTAAGGAAAACCTAAAACGTGCAACTTATGGATGAGAATTCTGTGGTTGATTCTGTCAAAAGCTTTATTTAAATCAGGCCTTATTCTTCCTCATTCGAAAGATCTTTGTGACGAATTGAACGTCTTTATGCTAAAAGATGCAAACCGCAGAAATGGGAAATCTAACTTTGCATGACCATTGAATGAATTGAAAATGTAAGCATATTAGAAAACAAATTTCTAGCTAAAAATTTTAGGAAGCTTAAGGCCTGTACCAACCACGGCACCACGACCAGTCCCTCTTTTGTTGCTACAGGGATCTATAAACTGCAAGTACGAACATAAGGGTATAACTCTGTTGGGTAACCGGGAACAGAGGCATCACCAGTAATAAAACAACAGATAAGAGAACAGCTGCATTGAACAGCAGAGCTGAATGGAAGAGAAGAATTGAAATGGAAGCTCAGGAAGGGGAACAACTAAGTCCTCCGTTGCCAAATTTTCCAACGATGGGCTGTTTGATCTTTCGAAGATAAGATAGTAAGATATACCACAATGTGTCGAATTGAGAAGATCATGTCGAAGAGGACTAATTACCTACTTAGCCTAACTCGGAGTCAGTGTAACTATGGTCGGAATCTTCCCGGTCGTGAAAACGTATCTATATAGAATCGAGTCGGCCCCCATTACAAAACCATCCTGGTTTGCTAAGCATTCAT
Source organism: Leptarthrus brevirostris (assembly GCA_964036015.1). Classification (NCBI taxonomy): domain Eukaryota; kingdom Metazoa; phylum Arthropoda; class Insecta; order Diptera; family Asilidae; genus Leptarthrus; species Leptarthrus brevirostris. Next base: position 134,275,431 of record OZ038372.1, on the reverse strand, counting down.
CTTCATTAGTTTCATTAAAACTATACTGAAAAAAAGTATCGATATAAAGTATCGACGATTTAAAAAACTCCGATACCGATTCAAATAAATATCGAAGGAAATAATATCGATACAAAAGTATTGATTACTTTTTTAGTTTTTTGAATAAATTTTTTTAAACATAGAATATTGTACTATTTACTTTATTATAAATGCTCCACTCCTCTTCTGAGATTCCAGATAAAAAAAAGCTGTCGTGATAAACGCTCTGTTTTCAAGCGACTGTGCCGATGAGCGATGCTTTAGAAAATAAATGCTCGCATGGGACAGAGGTGGAAGGTACACTCAAATATTTCACTGCAACGGGATAAATGTTAGGAAAAGACTGTTTTGCTTCTTCCCTGTATTTGAGAGGATTTTCTTTTCGAGAAAAGACTTTCTGATTTAAAAAACTTCGAAGCTCTGATGGAATTTCATCAGCAGGTTCATTAGGAAGGCAGTTGTTTTTCACTTCATTTTCGTGGTGCAACCATACGTCGTAGAGAAAAGTTTCTTCTTTTGTGGTTTCGGCATTTTTGAACTCTGCCTCACTTTTCTTCCTGGACGCCTTCGTTTCCAATCCTATGGCTCGTATTGCATGTGCCGCAGTGAAAGACGGCTTTGTGAAATGCACATTTTTAAAGCGACGGTCGAGAAGGGTTGCTTTCGTCATAATTGGGTATTTTTCCGCTGCGTTGTCAAAGCGCAATTTCATGCTCTGTTTTAGCTGCATATGAAGTACCATGCCAGATTTTCGAGAGCTGCAGTAAGACACTTCAGGATCGGTTACACTTTGTAGGGATGGGGGATCGAACTGAGAAAATCGATTCAGTACGGATCGATCTGTAATTTTTTTCCGATTTCGAAGATCGATTAATCGCCCTAAATAGATCGATGTTCATAGATCGATTCCATTTATTTTGAAATTTTAATTTGGAGAAGCACAAATTTTGTTTCGCTTTATTAGGCTCAATTTATTATAACTAGCGAAAACCGGTGGACTTCATATGACAATATATTATATTTTCTTCACCAAGTGATTAATTTTGCAATTTTAAATGACTAAAAATAAGTGATGATAGTGCAGAAAAAGATCTTGCTCCATACTGGGTACCATATAGCGGAAGGACGGAGTGGGCGGACGTAACACCTATCCTTGTTAGCAGCGAGAAATTTTCAAGGCCTTAGAGTTAACCAGGGATGCACTAAAATTGAATGCTGCCAACTAGGTACTCATGGTACGCGGTGATACAGATAACACTACCATATTTTAGAAATCTGAAACGCATTTATCTAACATTAATAATTTTTTAGGTACGAAATTTTAAATTGACAGAATTATTTCTCAAATTAATGATGGTGCGAAAAAAATTTCCACGTGAGCTTGCGCAATTTTATTTTATATCGTCGCGTCTTGCCTTAAATCGATGGGAATCGGAAGTAAATAAATCGATTCGAGCTGAATCGGTCCAGCGAAAAATCGATTCAAAAATCGACAGATCGAAGGCTAAAAGATCGATTCGCAGAGATCGAATCGAAGATCGCCCATCCCTAACACTTTGCTGCAAGTAATCTCTTCGGAACACAATTCCCAGGTGATTTGCTCGAATGGCTTTAGAAGAGCCATAATTTCGTGACGTACGGTCCTCTTGGTCAGGCAATTTTTCGCCATTATTTCCTCTAGATTTTTGCGCTCGGAGAGCGCACAGCGCCGAATTCACTGTTGGGGCCATTTCGAGAAATCTTTCAACTATCTACCTCTTGTTTCAATTTGAGCACTCTCCCTTCGGTTTTTCCAGCAATAATCTGCAGCTCCCGAAATTTATCGGCCGCCTTAACGCTTTGCATGAAATATGTTACAAGTTTCTTGACTTTATCCACGATTTCTTTTAGCAAAGGTGTTTCATGCATAGCAGCCTTGGGCACCAGATGTTTAGTTGTTATTTTCAAAACAATAGAAAACAGAGATATCAGGCGGTATGGAGCAAAAGTCGCCGAGCCGTGGCGCTGAAGTCGCCCAAAGTCGCCGCGTCATTATTTGAAATCGCCTTTTGATTTTATAATCAATGAAGTCGTTCAAATTGTTGTTTGTACAACTTTAATGTAATATTTATTACGGTAATCACAGCAGAATTGTGGCAGAGACGTCGAGAAAAACAAAAAATACCCTTAAGTAGGTATTTAAAATGGAAGTGGCTATTTGCACTTACGTGTATTTACGTGTACTTTTGAATTCGGGAAAATTTCGCTTTTACTTATTTTATGTACTTTTATGTACCACTTTACAAATATATTCCCTGGCGGGGGGAGGGGGCGGTAAACAACCGCAGGGACGACAGAAAAACAATTTTGATGTCGACTGCATCAGAATCAGATATCCACGACGTGACGACGGCATTGAGCATACTTTTATGTTTGAGCGAAAAAATGCCTTTGCGATAAACGTCAGTTTGGACTCGTTCGGAGTTCAGTAAAAAGTTATTCGCACAAAATTAGTATTTCAGATGACTCGACAGCAAAAATTGTTCAACTGTCACGTCGGGTTATGTGATTTTGATTAGCCAATATGAACTGTTGCTGTAGGCTGCCGTGCATTCTGATTCAGCCTATAGCCCAAAAGCGCCCAGCAGGAATTAAAAAATCTCCCAAAAGCGCCCAGCAAGAATTAAAAATCGCCCAAAAGTGCCTAGTCGCAGAGAGGAAAATTTTCTCGCCGAACTGATGGCTCAAGTAGCCCAATCGGCGAGAAATCGCCCGAATTGGCAACTCTGATAGAAAAGACTGTTACGATATCAACAGAAAAAGTATCTATTACCGATTTATCGGTCTTCTCAAGTATCGGACACAAGAATCGATTCTTTTTTTTTTAACTTCTTTATTACACAAAGTATCAATTGCGCCGCTGTATGTGCAGGTATATTATACTATCAGTTCAGTTCATATGTACTGATTACAATATTTTACCGGAGTTAAATTCTAAGTGAACAGAAAAACACGCAACAAGAAGTTTGAGATCGCGATGACCAGTTTCACCGAATTTTACACTTTAAGTGAGTACTAAGAACTGATTAAATTTATAAAATTTTGTAATTAAGCACAGTATTTACAATAACGTCTTCACTACACGCAGTACTTAATTTCGTTGTTGCAACACTTGCGCTTAGGTCTTCATCGTCTTTTAGAGTAAATGTATTACCATAAAACTTTCTCTGTTAAGGCTTTGTTACACGTTTTAAGCTATCTTTAGTTTCTTTCGGACATATTCTTTAGCAATCATCAATTTGCTAATGTGTAAATAGGTCAAGATTTGATTTTAGACGACAAATAGAATCTGCAGACCTATCTAATATTAACTGTACATAGATAAACAGTTACAAACTATATGCAATTCATTTATAAATACTATGAAAGCATCTGCCGGCCTTCATAAAACCACTAAAGGGAATGAAGCCACTATTAAAATAAGGTCTCTTGCCGCCTGGGCGTATTCCTGCATGATACTAACTTTTTCGTAAGGGGGTATCCTCATTTGGAGAGCGAAAAAAACACCAAATTTTATAATTTTTTATCTCAAAAGTTCTATCATAAAATTGAAAAAAAAGTCTTTTTCATATTAAAGAGTATAATCTTAAGGCCTGAAAAAATAATTTTTTTTAATCTTGGTAACAATATTTGATTAGAGGACGCGTCGCAGACAACGCTGAAACTTCTAGGCGCGATATGGTCCTCCCAATTGATCTAAAAAAAGTCCTCTTAAGATGTATGGCTTAGTAACAAAAAACCGGAAATAAGCAATATGCCGACAAATGGCGCGTATTCAAAAAGAAGCGAAAAAAATGGAATTTTTTCAACATTTTCGGGTGAAAAAATTTGGAAATTTTTTTTTCAGAATTTTGTTGGTATATAAGAGGACCAGAGAACATATTTTTGAAACAACTTTTTTTTTTATTTTTGCAAACTACTTTGGTCAACAAGATCTTTTCGCTCAATTATTGTAATATTTATTGTAATAGATTCGAAAAGTTTGACATTGTAACTCGACGCTTAGTAACTCGTAAGGGTACCTACAGTTTAACTTTAAAAACATCCCTAATCGTTCTTTAAATCATCTGGTGAACCAGTGCATTAAAAAACACGGCAAATAAGTGCGAGAAACCAGTTTTATTTTCTTTTCTGATATTGTTTGTGTATAATATATCTATAACTTTTCCTCGGAGTTGAATTTTGCTACGTAATTTTAAACGTGTATTTAGCACATTATTAACAGAAAAAAAAACGCAAAAATATTTTTTTTCTAATGAGCAAAACTCTCAACTTCTAAAATAGCTTATATTTCGTTCTGAAATTTTACGAGTAAAGTTTTTGACAGTAATACTATTGATTAAATCAAATCAATTTTTTAACCTTTATAAACCCGGTTCTCCCTTAAAACCAACAATAGCAAATATATTTTTTCCGACTTTGTTTTTTTTCAGGCGTCGCTGCTATTTCAGTAACGAACACAATCTAAAATTTTTCAAAATTTATACCAAGAGTAACTGCGAATTGGAATGTTTAACTAATTTTACGCTCGAACAGTGTAAATGTGTTAAGTTTTCGATGCCAAGTAATGTGATTTATAGAGGCTGAGAGGATTTTTTGACAGATTTCTATATTTTAAGGATTCAACGGAACTAAAGTGTGTCAATCTTTTGAAAAGGTTAAATGCTATAAAGAAGCTGACGATAAGTATTTTGAAAAAAGGTCAGAATATGCAAAAACTTATTGCGATTGCCTTCCTCCATGCAATTCAGTTGTTTACCGGTCCGAAGTATCTCAAGTAAATCTTCCAGTAAATTTTAAAATACCTGCAAAATATGAGGCTGAAAACTCTAAAAAGTGAGAATAACTTTTAAAACAATATAAGACGAATTATTTCGTATTAGTTTTACGTATTAATTTCAGTTCGAATAATTTATTTACCTTTTCTTTGCAGAGTTATCCTTACTCATGTTACAATTTACTTCAAAGAGGAGAATATCTTGACAGCCAAGAGATCAGAACTGTATGGACTTACGCAATTTGCCTCTAATTGTGGAGGCTTGTTGGGGCTTTTTCTCGGAGTATCTGCACTAAGTTTTGTGGAAATTTTTTACTTTTCTATTGTAAGAGCTTTTTCAAATTTTTGTAACAAGTCTTTTAATTAAAATATAGTTGTAATTCAAAACTGATTCATCAATTGGAAGTTTTCATTGTATGCACATCCTTATTTTACTTGCGACTACTAGCGATATCAAATAGTTTTTGACCCCTCGAAATAGAAAAAAAATCATGTAAACCGTATTTTCTTTTGAATGCCCGCCATCTCGTAAAAAAAAGTGTTGTAAAAAGGATACGTATAGCGAAATCTACATTAAAAAAAAACCAAATCGAGAAAAAGTACTTTTTTCAGCCTCCTTTATTCGAATATGCCCTAGAAAAATATAAGCAACGGAAAGAACGTGACTACAACGACTTAATTATGGAAATCATCTACTTATCAGTAATTAGGTTGCAGTTCAAACATGCAATACCGACATCAGAGTGGTGATACAAAAAATCCTGTAACCTATGCTCGTGATAAGTTCACTTCTGACTAATAATAAAAAGGCTATGAAAGAATTCAAAGAATTAGTTAAGTATTAAGTTTTTATCCAACTTCCCAAAAATGAGGAGGTTCTAAGTTCGACCCGTATTGCTTTTATTGAATTTATTTTTTCCCCGATTGGTTCCTTGTGAATATTAAAGTGAAAATTAGCAGTGGGGAGTATAAGTGCAATAGAAAAAGAATCATCCAAATCGGTCCATGTGTTACAAAAGCTAGGTTCATCCCCTCTCTTCTTTTCAACGTAGACAAAATTTTCCGATAATTCAGATTGCGATTCTCTGCTGGTTGAAGGTACACTTACGGTTTCTCTTAACCTCCAGAAAGTTCGCGAAAATACCTCTCCTTGGGACGCTCGTGCACTAGGGAATTTCTTTTGGTATTCTCGTATAGTCGCTCTATCGTTTCCGTCTTCTGCATCATACATATAAATTATATCCTTGTAACTTCTGTAACGGTTGTTGTTGAGGGTCTTTTATCTCACTTATTTGGGAATTTCTTGTGTAAAACACCCGTATAAGAAATATTTCTTATTAATATGCATATCATATAAACGATATGGCAGCTAGTCTCGCTAAGCGAGGAGCGGACTGGAACACTCAAAGCCCGAAGCCATATGTTGCTTTATGAAGAGAGAAGTGGGCCATAGAGGTAAATCAGAGACAGTGACAAGAAGTGGACTAGTATAGACTATAGACAGGCCAAAATGGAATTGTCGTACTGTGCTGTCGAAAGAAGAATTTTGAATTGGGGCAGGAAAGCTCTAAAGTGACTGACAACCATGTCTTGTCTTTCCGGTGTCATCCGAAGAAAATGGATTTACTGAAACGAAACCTGTAGAATATACCTAAAAGATGAGAAGACGGCGGCTTGAAGCTATAGAGCTTGGCATAATGACCTACAAAAATATGATTTCAATAAGAATAATGATGAAGTATTGGAGAGTTTTATTTAATTTAATTGCTTGGACGATGGACGAAAAAGGAGGGGTCTGTATCGCAGATTTCAAGTTGTTTGTTTTAGCAGGAAAAAATTCTACACGCTGAGAGCCGGGGGAGGGGGGGGGAGGTTACAGCGCTTATGGAAACGTCACCCCTCCTCCCATCTATAGGGGTTTGTAATTTTTTTTAAGGATGAAAAACACCGTCTTATATTTTAACTTATATCTTTTACACTTTTAGTGCTAAAGACGTTATTAATATTTCAGTGGTGCTGAAGACTGTGAGTTTTTTTACTGCTTATAGTTTTAAAAAAAATTATTTTCAAGTTTAAATTTTCGAAGAAAAAAATTTACTTTTTCGTTTCAAAGGGAAATATCTTGAAAAATTGCCCTAGTATTTTTTTTACTTTGGGGTTTAAAGTAGTGTGGAATGTGTTCTTTTCAAAGAAAACTTAAAGCGAACAAAAACCTTTTACATGAACAAACGTACAGCTAATACCTGCCATTTTAAGCAAAAATTTAACCTGCCTCCTAAATTACTGATATTTTTTACTCTTTCTGTTAAATTTTGGTTATGTGGTGGTCAGGTGATCTGATCTGGTGGATATTTAATCCTTATCACTTAACCAGGTCACATGAAATTGAAGAGATCCACTCTTTTTAAATAAAATATTATGGACGAATAAAGGATGCTTCGATAGAGCATACATCTTCACAATTGGTACAGTTGGCAATAATCATACCCGCACATTATCCGTCTGATGAATATGCGGCATCGTTTTGATCTTATGATTTGGGCATGATCGGACCTTCTATTTTTGAATGTATTGTGAACGAAGAAACTTATCACCAATTCTTAGAAAACATTCTTTCAGAATTATTGGTTGATCTACCTCTTAACATTCGAGGAAGAATGATCTTTCAGAAAACACGTAGTATCAGAAATTTTAAACATTGGCAGGATAAAAAGTACCACGAACGATAGATTGGTGTTGGTGGTCATAACATAAATGATCTTGTCAAGAGATTGTAAGGAGATGCAGACATATTCCAAAGACTCAGCACTAGGAATGTCTATCGAAGCGGACGACAGCCTACTACGCACGGCACAAAGGACTCCACCGCCAACAGGAGCATCCATACAAGACAGGTGTTCCATGTCAAGAATCTTACCGCAAAGCCAGGTTTCAGAGAGGCATATAACGTCAAATCGAGAATCGGCCGAGTCAACAAAAAGGCTATTTATCTTGGAACGCAAGCCAGTTATGTTGGCATAGTATACTGAGATCTCCTTAACGAGTTTTTTGAATTAAAAACGGACGAGCGAGAACTAGGAATGAATTCTCGCACAATAGAGTTCGAAGGCCAGATTGACGGAACTAACACCGTAGAGTACCACCCCTCAGGAATTAGCAGCTTAAAAGATGATGAGTAAGCACGTCCACCATTGATGAATGAAGGAGTAATTCACACAAACATGGTTGATGATATCGTCAACTGACGTGTCAGATAAAAACCCACCATAGTAATTGAGCTGGACGAATTAAAGATGGATGTACATCGACCAGAGATGGCCCAAAATCCATCGGTAGAGGCACGCCTCATCATCTGATGTCACATGGCGTTCACCAGGCTGCGCAGATGAGAAACGCACATCATTCAATGTAAAAGACTCATCGCACGGAAGAACAGTCCCTCGTCGTGAAGAGGGAATATCAGTCTTGGTAAAGTCCCAGAAGTCGAACCAGCAGCAGCCCCCATGCGAGGGATGGAATAGGATATCGACGGCCTTAAGTTTACGTTTTAAAAATTTTCCAGATTGTTCTGACCAACTATTACTACAATAAAACCTCCACTCAAGTAACCAATGTTTATATTCTGGCTCCCCACTCCGTACATGCTCTACGGAAAAGGAGACTACTCGTATCTTACTTGTGACACTATTTTTTTAGATTTGTAATGAAAATATGTTTTTGGACAAACTAAAAGGGAGGCTTTCAAAAAAAGCTATTTTTTCCAAAATAAAAAGCTAATATTTTTTATGTCATAAATTTAGTGTCACATGAAAGGTGTTATAAACATACCCTGAAATAAAAAAATCATGATTTGAGAAAACAAGGTTTTCTGCACAGCTGTCCAACACAAAAATCCCCACTTCTTCGTACATAATATATGAATCACTTCAACCAGACAAAAATTTGTGAATAAAAAAAGTTCAAAAATTACAAAAATTTACACACTATTTTCGTTGATTGACACGACAGATGAATATGTTCCAAAATTATATCATTCGCAAGATAGTTCATATTAAACAAATTACCTCTATTTGTTAAACAAACAGGTGCCCTAGTCAATGAATTATCTCTTTCTCAAAAATTGTGTTCAAATCTCTTTGGGTTTCATAAATTATCCGAATTCTGATGAATGAGATCATTAGACAAAATACTAGAACGTGGCTTAGGTGCACAATCTCATGAAGTTAAGAAGTTGGTTGGTGGAAAAGCTTAAGAATATATTATCCAGACCAGACATAGTTTCTTTCTGCTGACGACAATTATGAGAAAATGCGCTAGCAGTAATAGGTAGACAGGTTGTCTAAATTTCAAGAAAAGCTACTGTGAAAACTTTGCTTCCGCAAGCTTTTTGATTTTCTATTAACAGCGAAACTTCTTAAAACTTTGGCAGTTTCTTATAAGCTGCTAGCATGAATATAAGTCTGCGGGTGTATAAAAATAATTTTTTACATTCGTTGAGATTTCTTTAGTTTTGGGATTTCACAAATTTTGCTTCTCTAAATTCAAGTTCAATGGAACTGGACAAGTTAAAGTGTGAAAAGTGCGGTTATGAGAAAAAGCTTTTCAAATCCTGTTTTTTTGAGTTTACCCAGTATACATCAGTTCATGGGGCAAAATATATGGGACAGCCTAATCGACCAATTTGGGAAAAGTAATTTTACTTAAATATTGCTAAGTGTTTAATAAAATGGTTTTCTTTGTCTCTAGATTATTTTGGATATTAACCTTCATTCTATCAATTTACTTCTGTGTAAGCATAATATTAAAAATTTGGTACAAGTGGATGGAAGCACCTTTTTTGGTAACCTTTAATAACGAAGAATTAGATATTTACAACATTCCCTTTCCGTCAGTCACTATATGCTCAGAAACAAAATGTAATAGCGATTTATTCGATTATAACAATGCGTTTTCTTCGGATAGTAATCTCACTTATTTAGAGTAAGTTACCTAAAGATATTTGCCTGCTCTGGAATATGTAAGTTCTTCAAGTACTTATTTTCACAGTTTAACAGCACCATCAGATAGTAACAACACTGTTAAGATTATAAAAAACCTATCCCCAACGCCAATAAGGACTTGTGTATGGAGGAATAAAATTGTTGATTGTCATTCCATTTTCAAAATAATTTCTACTGATGAAGGACTATGCTACAATTTTAATGGATTGAGTTCGCGCGATTTATACCGGACAGAAAGGTAAGTAAAATATATTGAAGGTAAAATTACTTAGCAAATTTAAAAATACATAGTTTACCAGATAATCGAAATGATTTACAAAAGACTTTACCCACTAGTTGGCGCCGTGATATAGGTTATATTGACTCCAACAATAATGATGGTGTAACTTTTCCATGGAGGGCAGCAGTAGGAAAAAATGGACTGGTAGTTTTCCTTGCTGAAAAGAAGACGAAAAAGGATTTGACTTGTAAAAAGTTTACCAGAGGTTACAGAGTAAGGCTGCTTTTTTATTTAATAATAATTTTAAAAAAATAGCTAGAGATATTGATTAAAAATATCGAATTTGCCTAATTACATATTGATTTTTGCATAAATCAGTTGGAAACTTTTACAAATCGCCAAATTTTTCTATTTATACAGGGTATAACACCCCAATTCGTAATGGTTGATAGTAGAGTAGAAATAGTACACAAAAAACGTAAAACCGTATTGTAATTAGAAGAACGACCCGTTCCTTTCCCGCACGCAAATTTTCAAATCTCCAACCTTTCCGCTCACTTAACCTTTACTCCAATTTTAACGAAATATGTATTGTATAAATTTTCAAAAAACTCATATGGAAGAAAAATGACAGGGGTAGTTAGAGTGGTGACGGTGAGGCGAACGTCAGCTGGTTCGCCTTAATTACTACTGGCCTCGTTTTAAACACAAAAGGATAGTTAAAAAATGTTTAAACCCGCTTAACTAACTTAAAATTACTAACTGGAATACTATCACTGCTCTCATATCTGTTGCTGTGGGGGATTTAGGTTTGATGCCGCCCCAGGCCCTTACCGATGTGCCGCCCTTTTTTTAATGCAAAAGTGATTGTCTAAATTATATATTTAAATTAACAAATTTTATTTTTAATATAACTCTTTGTTGGTTTACATATATTGTTTCAAAATAATTTCAAATATAAGTTAGTAATTTAAATAAAATTTTTTAATTAACTTATGAGATAAATTTTTTTTCTCGGTTTGGTTCGCGCGAAAACGTCGATTATAACGTCGTAATCAATTTATTGCACTAATTGAGCCTCAACAATAATGCGAGGGCATTAAGTCTATCTTGGCCCATACTAAAGCTATTTACATGCTTTTTACCCAATTCAGGGTGGAAAAAGATCTTTCTCCCGAACAGTTTGCAGCTGGAATGCTTAAAAAAATTCCTAAAGCAATGTCTACATTAGGATAAACATCCCGAATATTCCGTGAATGTAATACATCGTATATATTTTGTGCAGAGCATCCATCATCAGTTGTTACTAATGAATCTTTCAGTTGATAATGTAAGTGAATACATTCATTTCCTAATGTCTCTTCTAAATCTTTTAACGATTTTTATAATATCACTGATTTGGCGATCGTGAGCCACTTGGTGAGTACAAGTGAAACGTCAGAGATGCATGGGTTATATTAGTGGAAAGCTACCAAACTTTCTGTTTTGGTTTTTAAATTACCGAAATCCGTTCATTATTTGCCGAGATATGATTTTTTACCTGTAGCAAGGTACCTTTACAATGCTGAAATCCTGGACCATTACGAGATTTTTTGTGTCTTCTTTCCCGGCAAGTTTGGTATCAAATGAATGCTGAGTGGAATTCAAACATGGAAACCATTTTGAATTACCTTTATTATAGTAAGATATATAACGGTTTCTTTCTGTTAATATTTTACTAAAATGTATGGAAAAAGCATTGTACCGCCCTCTATCAGTAGGATCAAGGCTTAAAATATCGATGAGTAGTACTGTGCATGAAGATATAAACCTTAAGCTTTAATTTAAAAGTTATTTCATTTAATTTGTTAAATTCATTAAAAGTTATAAAGCCAGAGCAATTCGCTTGGATATTTCGTTTTTTTACTAATTCGTTTGCAAGTCGCGTGTTGTCGCAAAGAAGTAAGAAAAGGCTTGAAGGACTCAAGGGTTGTTGCTCGCAAGGGGTGGGAGGATACAACTGTCGTGGTTTGCAAGGGGCGGGAGGATACAAGGGTCGTATATCACAAGGGGCGGAAGAATACGAAGGTGGTAGTTTGCATGGGAGAGAGAATACAAAGGCCGGAGCACGCAAGGGGCGAGATGATACAAAGGAAGTAGCTCGCAAGGGACGTTAATGTACAAAGGTGGTAGCTCGCAAAGGGCGGGATTGGAAAATTCTATTACTTTGTTTATAGAATAAATTATGTTCTTCCATTTGCTACTAAGGAAAACGTTTTCACCTAAAACAAGGCTATAGTTGCTTTAGTCCAACTTCCTAACCCATGGACCGATTTTGATAATTCTTTTTGTTTCCCCAGCTACATACCCACCCATCCACCCGCACTCTCATTTTACTAAACGTTTTTTGTAGTATAATATACTACATTTGATTTGCGAGAAATTGTTTGCACCTACAGCTGCTATTGTCAAACTTCGTAACGTATGGACCGATTTGAATATTTCTATTTTTGTTACATAATGGGTCATCCCTCCTCCTGTAATATAGATTGTGTTGCTACAATTGTTACTAAGATAAAACTTTTGCACCTACAGTTGCTTTAGTCTATCTCCCTAACGCGTGAACCGATTTGGATTATTCTTTTGTTGTTAAATAGATCATAGTTCCCCCTATGGCCTACCACCTTATCTACTTGCACTATCATCGCATGCCGTAGGCGCGGGCACCAGCTAGTAAGTACGTAAATATTGTCTTTTTTTATAAATTGAACGCTTCAAGATATATTAGTTCAAATTCTTAGTTGAATAAAAATAAACATTTTCAAGTTACATAAAATCATGTTTTTTAATTTTTGAAAATATTTAAAATTTGTTGAAATAGTTTAAAATATTTCGAATTTCAATAATATTCGCCCATTGAAGTCATTAAAAAATTTTACAAAGTTTTTTTTCAATTTCCGATAAATTTTTTAATTTTTTTATATTATTCTGATGATTCATCAAATTAAATTAGTGAAAAAATAAAACATTCAGTTTCTTATGAAAAATTGCTTTTATAAGCAAAAATAGTTCGGTGGCTTTTAACCATGGAATACTAATCCTTTTTAACTCACAGGGGTTTAAATACACTGCACACAATTTCAAGCTGTAAAGTTTACACTACGCCGAGCAAAACAACATCTAACAAGCACGCACAAGACAACGCACTTGCGAACTATAGAAGCTCTGGTCATATGTCCTGAAAAAACATTTGCACAAAAAGTAGCTAGTAAGTAAATTTTACTCATGGTTAGCGTTCCAGGGTTAAATAAATAATAAAGAGATTTTTATTAAAGGCCAATATTGATAAATTAGAAAATTAAAAGTATACTTACAATCTAAAAACTAAGTTCAATAATAAAATTATTTAATATGATATACTGAAAACATTACACATTAATAACAAAACGAATCCAAGTCAATTATTAATTTCAATTATACATGTATTTTTACGCCTTCAAAATTCTGTCTTCCTTAAGTTTTTGCCACCCCTAAGACTTTGTCGCCCTAGGCCCAGGCCTCCCGGGCCTAGGCGTAAATCCATCACTGATCTGTTGTCAAAACTATTATATCATAGTGCTGCAAGGTTTGAAGCAACAGTCTATTGTGTACTGCATTACAGGTCATAACATAAGATATTATGATTTAAATTTCACCACGAGCTGTGATATAGCATTTTAGGATTGAACCATTTTTGATGAAACCATTTTATTGTATGAAATAAACGAGGAGACAAGGTTACAAATGATGATATAGATCTATTTTATCTAAATAGCCTGTTTCCTGAGCGTATGAAAGGGCGACCGTGACTAATTTCGTTATATGTTGCCAGATTTGGTTAACTGAAACTGAATTATGACAGTTGGCATAATACCGACGATATGTGTGTGACGAAGAAAGCGTGGCCACAGGGGTTTATATATTATTTCTTCAGAAGCTGTAAATTATTTCGACTGGATAATGATAAGCTAGCAGTATACAGGTAGATTTTTGATTATTGTGATGGAGAGGGAAGATCCATTAACAAGATAGAGAAAATGTATTTTTAGCACTTTCATTTAATCATATTTAACTGAAAAATTAAAGTTGTTTCAACTTCGTTGCTCACCCCGATCAATAATGTTATGTTCATAAGAAAGAAATGCCACCGGCAATAAAAAGGACTGGTATTAGCCAAAAAAGATTTATTTTCTAAAAAAAGCCTGTTGATAGGAAATTAATTTTGGCAATTTAAAAGAGCTTTGCACTTTGGAACCAAAGCAGCAGTTTAAAATAAAATTATTGAACTTTAGAAAAGGCTGCGATATTAAGTCTAGAAATTAATAAAAAAATTTAAGTCGAATGAAGAGAGAGTTACACGTCAAATAAAGAAAGTAAAAATGAATCAACGATTTGCTTTAAGACTATCAACAGAAAATCAAATTATCTACCTCAAACAGAAATAGTTTAAGTATAGGCAGAAGGACTCATGCGTTATAGAAGGACCGCAAAAATAAGTCAATTTTTTAATGAGTACACTTAAAGACTGTGTATTTCTGTAAATTCGAAATTTTTTATGTAATATTAATGATAGAAAATTGACAATGGAAAAGAATGGTTTATTCGATATAAAATATATTAGGCTCCTAAATAATATAATAAATAAATTAAATTATCTAAGCAAAAGTGTTGATACGAAAGTTATGCTCTTGTAAAATTTTGTTGTAGAAAGGTGTTTTAAAAAATTTGATGTATGTATGTACATTTTGTCAATAATAGAAATAAGTTATACAATGGACTAAAAAAATTATCTGTTCGCAATTTTTTTAATAATACGCAAACGACAATTAGAAAAAATTTTCACTGAATTTCATCCTATTCTACAAGGAAACAATTCATCCTCTTCTTTTTTACTGTGGCATCAGGCTGCTTTGTAAACGAAGCTTATATGGCCTATTTAAAAAGGGTCGACCGTTGCAATGGAAAGAACCAGTACTAAGAGTCGAACAGTAGAGGTAGGTATTTTTTAACTTTTATTCTTATTCTGGGTTAAAACAATCAAAGCGGGCTGTAGATAGTCTTTAAGCGAATCCTTGATTCCTTTTTATTTTCTTTCCCTCTCTATCCCACTTAGATTCGGAAAGGTTAATTAATTTCTGGACTTGAAAACACACCTTTTTCTCAGGGTAAATAAGTTTATTTGATATTGTTGTTTAAATAGTGAAAACATCGACATATGTACCTACTTATATCAATTCTTTTTGTTGCCGAAGTGCCAAGCTCCTTTTGAAGCGTTTTAATTAAATTTAAATTGGCGACATTTCTTTCCCATCACTACACTTTTTTTATAAAAGTTAATTTATTGTTTGTTTTAGTGGTGGTGGTGTTGGGGGGAGGGGCGAGGGTATTATTTACTATAGCGAATAAAAGTTGATGACAAAAAATCCTCTCCTGTAAATATAAAACTACCAAAACCTCCTCAGATTATGGCATTTGGAGTGCTCTTATCAGAATAATGCTCGATTTGAATATGAATTAAAATTGTCTTTGCTATTAACTTTTGACTACGACTCTATTTATATATCAGAGACAGCTTTGCTGTTTCATTTGGATAAAATGTATAAATATGCTCCTTTTTAGGTGACATTACATTCACCAGATAATATACCACAAGTGACGGAAAAGTTCTTCTTCCTGCCGTTAGGAGAAGCGGTAACAGCTGTGATACATCCAGAACTACTAATGACACCCTCAAGCTTAAAAAGTTACCATCCAGAAAAGTAAGGTAACAATGCAAAAGTTCAATCAAAACTAAAATAATTTGTTTTAGGAGGATGTGCTTCTTCAGTGATGAACATTACTTAAAACATTTCAAAATCTATACGCAAAATAATTGTAGATTGGAATGTGTTACAAATTTCACCCTTTCGACATGCAAATGTGTTCACTTTTCGATGCCAAGTAATATAATGACGCATATCTCTGATATATTTCCTTATATTTGGTGCTTTCTAGGAGACAGTTCAGCACCAATTTGCAATGTAAAACAACTCGAGTGCTATGTAAATGCTACGTACGACTTGCTTCTGGCAGAATTTGAGCGACAAGTTTTAAATGAAAAACCCAGCAATGGCTGCAATTGTATGCCTCCTTGTACAAATATTGAGTACAATGCTGAAACTATTCAAACAAAATTTAGTACGGAAAGGTTTTTCTCTTCAATCTACTTCAACATATCTGCAGGGTATGTACGGTTGACTTAAGTGTAAATTTAAATTTCGTCTAATTAACGTAAGTAAGCGTAATTACACCGACAAAAGTGCTACTCTTTCTTTACTTATCAAAGACTTCTTTAAACATTTTAAATGGGAATATGAAGCCTAACTGCTGCTTTTGTTATATATTATAATATAAATTTGTTTTTGGTTTTTTAGGTCCAGTATGTTAGGTGAGGATTTAGAATACTCAAAACTTAAAGTGTTATTTAAAGAAAGTGAGTATTTAGCATCGAAACGGACAGAATTATACGGACTTGCTGAGCTGTTGTCTAACTGGGGTGGAATCCTTGGACTTTTCATGGGAATTTCAGTGATAAGTTTTGCAGAGATGTTCTACTTTTCGGCGGTACGTGTTGTTGTCAATCGGTGGTTTGAAAAGAAAACGTAGTATACAGTTTAAAATTAGTAAAATTAAATAAATTAAATAAAATCTGCATTTTATGGGCATATTTTTGAAATAAGTCAGACATCTTTACCAAGAAAAAATTTCAGAGAAAGTTACAGTTCTATTCACGGTAATCGTGTTGCAGCTTCACTATGAAATTTAAGATCTTTTGAATCAGTTTAAATGTGTTCATACGTAATTTTTACGGAACGGCACCGTAAAATTGTTGATTCATAAAATTTACTTGCGTAGTTCTAGGCCTCCAAATCGACATTTGCTCTAGTTGGTTTTTCCTTTAACACTTATTATTTCCTTTATTTTTTTAAAAAACCAATCAAATGAAAGTAGTGGATTATTTTTTTATTTTACCTTCAGCTCGTACAAGTTTCAATTTACCACTGCCAAATAAATTCCTCATTTGTAACGTCTACCAAACATATTTATTCATTTAGTCTTAGATTGAAATGTTGGTTTGTATGAGTACAGTATAATAAAAATATGCTGGAACAAAATTTATGCTTTCAAAGTAAAGTTATAACGCAGTTACAAAAATGGCATAAAGCCTGTCAACAACAAAGTGCAAAACCTGTTGACGGCAGCATGTGCCAAATAAAGAATTTTAAGCGCTACCAAACTTCTCCTGGCACTATTCTAACTAGGGCTTCACCATACTCGAGATAATTCTCGCTGCCGGTATCGGTCTCGACACGATACCGAGACCGGCAGCGAGACCAATATCATTGGTAACAGTGCGATACCGAGAGCGAGATTGAGGTGACGAGAGTGAACGAGATATTAGTTTTTATCATTTTATTGTGGAAAATTTTTTTTAAGTTGTTCTGTGATTTATGGGGCATATAAGTATACACTGCTCTCCTCAATCGCTTCTTTCTACATTATTTCCTTGTTCAGATATTTGCGCTTTATCCCCAATAGCAAACAAGAGCCCTTGCCTAAAAAACCCTTTTTTATCTTGCCGAGAGCGAAATCGCACCGAGACTGGCCTTTATCTCGCCGAGATTGCGGCGAGAGCGAGATCGTCTTCACCTTGACGAGACCAAGACCGAGATCTGCCAAAGTCTCGGTGCCGTGAAGCCCCAATTCTAACGAAGTAACAAAGTTAAGAAAACCTGCTAACAGCAAATCAGAGCTCCCTGGCACTATAAAAGGATGACTGGCTTCGTGGATGAGTCAGTCTTCACCGATTGACATTATCAGCAAAACTTTCACCAAGGAGCAGCCAAGGGAATAAAGCAGGAGTACTTGGAGCCGACTAGTACGTAAGGAGAGCTGACTCAGTGAATCAGGCAGTCGTTACCGACAAGCACCAGCAGGTAGATCAACCAGGTCACTCTTCTAATCGGCGAGTTTCTCGGTTATCGCGCTTACTCCTGTATCTTCAAGTTCCCCGGTACAAGACATTTTGTTAGCCAGCGTGCTTGCTGACTCCTTTTTTCAGTTATTGTCCCTTAAAGCTGTTACCATAGTCTAGGGAGTATATATATATATATATATATATATATATATATATATATATATATATATATATATACATATATATCCTTTCGTAATTATCTGTCCTCGTATCTTTCTCCACAGGAAAATACTCGTTACCAGCTCAGAGGATTCCACTCGGAGATAAGGCGACCCGACCCACTCATCAAAGCGAACTAACTGATACGTCAACCGCCAGGAGTATCTTCGCTGATAGTCGAGGCCTATCGTTCAGGAGATTTTACGGTGCTGTTTACTAAAAGTTAAGGCAGCTGAGTTTTGCGACACGATTACAGTTGAGAATCGGAATTTTGACTGAAAACAAATACAAAAATCCAAAACTTTTCTCTCTGTGCAATTATTTCAATAAAGAAAAGAGTTGTAGGGAGTCACTAAAACTAGTTTGTAGGGCATATTTACAATTAGTACAGCTTATCAGTTTCTTCAACTGGTAAAGAAGACAAAAAATAAGGAGCGGTAAGAAAATGTTATGCAATTGAATTCATTTATTAACTGTGTTTTATTAATGAACTGGTTCATGGAAAGATTAGGGAAATTTTTAAAATAAAACTGCAGATAACTTCCCAAGTTACACATTTAACAGTTTTCAATTATTTTCCGAGTTTATATTTTATGTCAAAGGTAAAGTCTAATCGTAAAAAAGAATAGATAAAATGTTGGAATTCCCTTCAGCTGGATAATGAATCAGATACAGAACTGGTTCAGCAGTTTGTGTGTGGAAGATCTATTTAGCTCATTAAAAAAACACATGGGACAATATGAGACTCCTGACATAACTTAACATTGGTAGGTATAGTGGATGCTTACTTTGTATCTGGCTGTCGAAATGTAACACATGTTTCGGCGGATTTAAATAGTGGAAAAAATAGAACAAAAAAATTGCGTTATATTTTGCTATTGAATGTTGCTTTTGCAAGTTTAGTTCGATAGTGATTTATTTTTACCAAAATTCAAACATCTACAGTTATTTTCTAAGTTCTCATAGCATTTTAAATGCTAAAAATTGTACACTCCTACTACCTAAAATTGTCGAATTTTCAATTAAAGACACATTGTACATACGTTCTGTCTCGAAATCCGACACTCTGGATATATTACGACAACGTGCCCAGAAGTCTGAAATTATAAAGAAAAGCATTTTGTGAAATCAGTATCGAATAGTTACTGGAAGTATAAACTTATTTTCAATAAATTGCCCAAACAAACAATTCATCAAAAATTTTGAAAAACATATTTTTAAATCCATAAAGGTAGACCTTTCAAACGATATCTCGCAACATACAAAAAATAAAACGGTTTTGGCTGGAACCACCTTCCCCTTCTCTAAAAAATTTTGCCTGTGAATATATTACAGCTTTTTGAAAACAACATAACAAAAACAAAATTTTCGTTGAAAAAAAAATACATATGTTTACATAAACATATGTATTTTTTTTTCAACGAAAATTTACGAATGTGTATCACAGTCTATGAATTGAAATACGTACATATGTAGGTTTGTACTCAATACTTTTTACGACTCTGTAAGTAGCTATAAATAGTACTATTAGTTTGCCTTTTTAATACGAACTTTTTAAAATTCCATACATTTAAATGTGTATCTTCAATATATTACTCTTCGTTACATATTTCTACATATTGTGTAGAACATTTATTAACTGCTGTATTTCATCATTCATTTTAATTTCTTTGCACTGCAGTATATCCTGAGAGTCCTTGATCTTATTTGAAGCTAGTATTATTTATCCCGTTTTAGAAGATTGACGATTTGAGAATCAGTGAGATGTTAATGTCTACTACACGATCATCTCCATCTTGTTCACGTAACCCATGTGGAGCACGGGTCAGTAGAAGGACTTCTCCCGATTCGAGACAACGATTGCAAGTGGACCTATAATTTAAGGTAGATTCCGAACCACTAACATTACTCTGCAATACCCAATGGTCTCTTTACCGCAATCTGTCGTCAGCAGATAACAACCAACCGCCGGTGGGATGTGAACCTGGGACAACCTGGATGAAAGGCTGACACGTTATCACTTACTCCACCGACGACTATCATCTAAGTTAATGAAACCGTCATTATTTATGTAGGATTTCTAAAGATTAAGTTTATTCCACCTTTTAAATAAGCCAGCAATTTCCAAAAAATTCGTCCTTTCCATCCAATAATTGTAAATTGTCTTTGAATATACTCTTTCGAGCATTTCACAGGAAAACTACGTATGTACGTGGGTGAATTAAATATAAACGAGACTTTTGTTTCGGAGTAAGGTTAAAGAAATCGAGCGTCCGCTTCTTTGTGGCATAGGTAGGGATGTCAGGAGACGAGAGAGCAGGCAGTTAACCGGTTGAAACAGGTTTGCAACTAGTTATCACAATTTGGGAGCAACCGGTGCATCCTTTCTCTGCGCAACGTATTATTATTAAATTTCTTACTCAAGAAGGAGTAAAATCAGTTGAAATTTTGAAAAGATTGACAACATAGTTTTGCTGTCAAGGGTTAGCGTCCTAAGGAGTTCAAGGAAGGACGTCAACAGGTTGAAAATGAGAAAACTGCATCTTGCATGAGCGTCGTACAATAAATGCTGCTTATTACTTATTCGAAACGTTCTCCTCCACGATAACGCTCGGCCACATACTTTATCTTGCCAAAAATTAGAGGAAATTAGATGGACTCCACTTGAGCATCCCCCACATTGTGCTGCCTTATAGCTCTGCGATTTCCATCCGTTTCGGCCGCAGGAACAAGGAGTGAAGACCTTCATGCGCAATTGGCTCCTAACACAACTCTCTTAATTTTACGATGCCGGGATCTAAAACCTCCCAATCCGATAAGAAATATGCGTTTCTAAAGGATGAGATTATGTTGAAAATTATGGGTGCTTGGCTATTGTATTAAGCCAAATTACATTTTTTTATAAGGGAAGTCTCGTTTATACTTAATTCACCTTCGTATTATGTTAAGTTAGCTTGAGCACGCGCGTGTACATCTCACAAATTTTGAAAATTGCCAGCCAGATAAATTTATTTTTAAATAATTTTTCCTTTCTTCTTTGAAAAAGTTTCGTTCAGTGTAGAAATTTTTTTTTGATCGGAAATTATTTTCCCAGCAAAGTTAGTAAATTCAGTTACATATGTGTTAGTTTTTTAAATTGAAAAGTTTGTTCTATAGATATAAAGAAGTAGAATATCTTGACCAAATCTTTAATAGTTTTTTTTCTATAAACTCTTAAAAATTATCAATTTTTTAAATCAACAAAGTGGAAACCCACCTAATCAACTTTTTATAGAAAACAGAAAGTTTTTACAACTTACCTCAACCGGAACTGGGACCGGCAAATTTATGCAAATATCCGTAGAAGTTAAATCTTTCACAAGCTGCACTTAAAAGTTCACGGAAGGGACACAAAAAAATTTTCATAATGGACTGTAACTTTTCACTGAGAATTTTTCAGAAAACTGTTACAAAAATTTAACAGAATACCTTACCTAAGGTAAAAATCAACATTATGTAAAGTTATTACTTTAAAAAACTTAAAAACGATAAGAAATACATTACGAGCGAAAACTAAATGTCACCACAAATTATGGTAAAAACGAAGTTCCTCATAAAAGGAATTTTGTTACTATATACAGGGTCTTTCATATAAATAAGTGGAGTGATTGATCTCACCTAGCCACACAAAACAATTTGAAAGCCCAGGGGGGATGGGATATCTCAACCATTTGGGAGTTACAGGGTGATTCATAAATTTGCAATTTCTAAGGTATTCACGTGATTATTTAATTTTTAACGTATTATATCGATATCCAACAAACATCAAAAACCTATTTTCCCAATGACCTTTCCTAAATTGTCAACAATCTTGATCTACCATTGTATTATTTTTACTTGTTTTGCGATTACTTAAAATTCATAATTTTCCCAACCTTTCTTCGAAATTCCTGTAATTAAAACAATTTGTTTTTTATTTTTATTAAATTGTCCATCTATAACCTTTCCAAAAAGGTACAACATGCCCACGTAGAGAAAGGATGTAGAAATTTATAAGTAAAAAACATTTTGCGGAATATTATAACAATCTCCAATTTAAATAAATTAAACTCAAATTAAAATGCTTTTTATTGAATTCGAAATTTATTACAATTAATTTTGTTATGTTGGAATAGTCTTCCGCCACTTTCGACGCATAATCCGCTTGTAATTCGCTCTTTAAGGGGGCAGACCCAGTTAGAATTTTTAAAAAAAAATTTGTTTCCATTTTCTTCAAAGAAGAATATTTCTAAAGTATTCTTTGAAAATTTCAGACAAATCGGACCTTTATTTATGAGATATATAATATCGTATATTTATCGATATATATATATATATATATATATATATATATATATATATATATATATATATATATATATATATATATATATATATACTTTAAACGCGTTTTTCTCGAAAGCATATTTTCGAAGTCGGTGATCACTGTAAATTGAGAACTTCTTTGCCTATCGGTTTCAAATTTGTCTCACTTATTCTATACATAATTGTCCTCCGGATGAGCGAAGGACGATAATTTTTTTATAGCCGAAAATACGAGTGAAATTTTATTCGAATAAAGAATTTTGACTTTCAACATCCGCCATTTTGTGCAAATTCAATTTTTCAAATCCCTACGTCCATCCGGAGCATTATGTCATTAACTACTGATCCCTTTTGTTTTTGTTTTATTTCCGATGATGCAGTGACGAGCAGCGGTGATCACGAAAAACACTTTTTTTTTGGACCCCTCCAAATTTGCTGTATCATTTTTCAATATTTTAATGCGTGGCCAAAAAAAAAAGAGCTTTTTTTTGGAAGTACCAACAGGTTCTGCCCCCTTAAGGGGTTAGGGGTAGTCAGAGGCCTGAAAAAAATTTAAAATAATTTTTTTTGGCAGTAATTAAATTTATTTTACAAAACTAATTATGCAGAGTTGTTAAATCATCTTTTAACTTGATTTTATTAAAATTAAAAAAAAAATTAATTTTTAAAAAAGTTATCGCCCCGTTCCGAAAGTTGCGATATACGGTGACCAACACAGCATACATATTACTGGTTCATCGGAAATCAAT
Source organism: Leptarthrus brevirostris (assembly GCA_964036015.1). NCBI lineage: Eukaryota > Metazoa > Arthropoda > Insecta > Diptera > Asilidae > Leptarthrus > Leptarthrus brevirostris. Next base: position 134,252,087 of record OZ038372.1, on the reverse strand, counting down.
CAAACGAAGGAAATCATAGTTTAATGGCGGCTTCTGAAAGTTTACTCGCTGGTTTTCAAGCAAAAAACCACTACCTAGTTAACTGTTTAAAAAAATCGAAGTTTTAAAAAGAAATTAAAATCCGTCGATCAATAGCGGTATAAATTTCATCCAAATCCGTCCAGTAGTTTTTAACCGACTTCCCAAAAACAAAGAGGTTCTAAGTTCGACGCGTATTTTTTATTTTTATTTTTTTATAAATTTTTTTTTTAGGTCTGACCGGGCATAACTTCGTAACGCGTCGACCGATTTTGATGATTCTTTTTTTGTTGGGTAGAGTATGTTCCATGTATTGGTACCATGTCAAAAAAATTTTTGGTAGGGTTGTGGTGGGTGGTGGGGGTGGGGGTGGGGGTGGGGGTGAAACCTAACTTTGTAACGCGTGGTCCGATTTGGATGGTTCTTTTTTTGTTGTACAGAGTATGATCCCCCATTGCTAACAGGAGAAAAAAATTTGGCCTAGGGTGGGGGAGGGGTAGTCTAACTTTGTAACGCGTGGACTGATTTGGATAATTCTTTTTCTGTTGGGTAGAGTATGTTCCGTGGTTGATACCAGGTGAAAAAAATTTTGGGGGTGCGGGTGGGGGGTGGAGTGGGGGGAGGGGGGGGGGTGGAACTTAACTTTGTAACGCGTGGTCCGATTTTGATGGTTCTTTTTCTGTTGATCCTTGGTTGATACTACGAGAAAAAAATGTTGTTGGGGTGGGGGTGGGAGAAGGGTGTGGAACCTAACTTTGTAACGCCTGGATCGTTTTGGATGCTTCTTTTGTTGTTGTATAGAGTGTGCTCCCTCATTGCTAATAGGAGAATAATTTGGTCCTATGGTGGTGGTGGGGGAGAGAGAGGAGTAGTAACTTCGTAACGCGTGAACTGATTTCGATGATTCCTTTTCTGTTCGGTAGAGTATGTTCCTTGATTGATACCATGAGAAAAAAAGTTTAGTGGAATGGGGGTGGGGTAGGGGGTTAAAACAATCGGTTAACTTGTGGACCGATTTGGATGGTTCTTTCTTCGTTGTATAGAGTAGAAGACACTAAAAAGTGAAAAATAAAATAGTTTTTTTAAAAAAAGTTGAACCGGCTTCACAAAAAGCGCTAAAAAGCATAAAATAATTTTTAATTTTATATCTATTACGACATTTTGAAGTCGGTGCAAATTAAACAAATAAAACAACTACAGAACCACAATTGAAAATAATACATAATACTACCTGAACGTTTCAGCTTACATGATCATAAGAAATGACGATTAAATATTTTTGTTGTAGTTGTTTGCTTTGTTTGATTTGCACCGACTTCAAAATGTCGTAATAGATATAAAATTAAAAATTATTTTATGCTTTTTAGCGCTTTTTGTGAAGTCGGTTAAACATTTTTTTTAAAAACTATTTTTGAGATATAGTGTTTACCGTTTGAAAACATAGTTTCGAGAAAAACGCGTTTTAAGTTTAAAGTTCTCACAAGCGCGTTGCAAATTGCCCTTCAGTAAATGTGGGATATATCGAAAACCATTTGTCGGATTGACTTAAAATTTTCAGGGAATATTTTCAAGATATCACACTTCATGAGGTGTGTTGGCTCTCACTTTTCCTTTGATGACCACATAGATTCTTTTCTAAATAAAGCTTACGCGTCCTTTGGTTTTATTTAACGCTAGCCGACTCTTATGTAACTAAACTCCTCTATCTGAATTTGCTCAGGTATACTCTAGAATACTGTTTGGTCCCCATTTCATGCGGTCCATATTATCTCCATCGAGAGCGTCCAGCGTACGTTCTTGAGATTTGCTTTTAGAGTTCTTCTCTGGAGCAATCCTCAAATTTTTTTAATTTATTTTTATTTATTTAAGCTTAATACAAGCTATAACATAATACTAATACTACAAGCTATAATAAATGATGACATAATAAATAAATAGTAAAAGCTACAATATGAGCTCTACTTAAAGTAGATACGGTCACTTTGACCGTAGTTTGTGCGATGACGGTCGAGTCGGAAAAGGGGAGTGGACCTAAGGTTGCGGGGATTGGTATAGATGGGTAAAGATTGCAGGACTGAAGGGCAGTCTATGGCACCACTTAATAGCTGATGAATGAAGAGAATGTCGGAAACATCACGACGTTTGCTTAAAGGTTGTAAGTCTATCAGTTTCAGACGGTTTTCATAAGGTGGAAGGTTAAATCTGTCTACCCACGGAAGATCACGTAGAGCGAAGCGAATGAACCTAAGCTGGACGGATTCAATCCTGTTAATGTAGGTTGTTTGTGTAGGCGACCATACCTGGCTGGCATATTTAAGGAGAGGTCTAACGAAGGAGATATAGAGAGATTTGGAAACATAAGGATTGGAGAACTCTATGGACCAGCGCTTCACAAACCCTAGCGCGGAGTTAGCTCTGTTAATTATGCTGTCAATATAGGAACGGAAATTGAGTTCACTATCACAGATTATTCCTAGGTCACAGAAAGAGGTAACGATAGGGACTGGTACGTCGGTTATCATGTAGACTCTCGGGGTGGGTGTAAGACTCTTGCGGGAATAAGAGATGGACTGGCATTTGGAGACATTGAGTTCAAGAAAATTTTTCATGCACCATGTGGTGAAGGAATCGAGATCTTTTTGCAGAAGAAGAGAGTCGGTTGTGGAGGAGATATGTTTAATTATTTTCATGTCATCAGCATAAATAGACAGCTCTGAGTGATTGATGACACATTCAACATCATTTATTGTAAGGATGAAAATTAACGGACCGAGGTGGCTGCCCTGGTGGACGCCGGAACGAGCGACAATAGGGTTAGAAATGGATGAGCTGAAAAGAACATTGTACCGACGGTTGTTGAGATAGGATTGAATCCAGGAGATGAATCTGGAGGGGAAGCCTAGGCGATCAAGTTTGAACATGAAAACATTATGGGAGATCTTGTCGAAGGCCTTACTAAAATCTGTGGCGATAACATCAACATCTTTACTGTTTTCCAGGGCACATAGTGTTTTGGAGACGAAGTCAGTAAGGTTGGTGGTTGTAGATCTTCCTTTAAAGAAGCCATGCTGTGAGAGGGAGAAGATAGACTTACAGTTGAAGAACATGGAATCATAGACCAATTTTTCGAATAATTTAGGTATGGATGATAATTTAGCGATGGGTCTGTAGTTGGACGCATCGTTCTTGCAACCTTTTTTGAAGATGGGATTAATATACGAGTTTTTTCATAAATGAGGGAAAACCCCTTGAGTGACCGAGCGGCGGAAAAGCAAGGTAAGGGGTTGAATTAGATGCATGGCACACTTTTTCAGAACGATGGCCGGAATGCCGTCAGGACCTGGGTTGAAGTCGTCCTCAAGCCCGTTGATACAGTCGGCGATTAGACGTAAACGACGTTTAAGTGCATTTGTCCAAGAATGAAAAGTAGTTAAGGTCAGGTTGTAGGGAATTGTCGCTGAAAGATTTACTGAAGAAGTGTGCAAGGAGCTTGATGATTACCTTAGGATCAGACGAAGAGGTATTCTCAAGTTTAAGGGTAGAGGGGAAACCATTAGATTTCTTCTTGGAATTAATAAAGTTATAAAAACGCTTGGGGTCGGATATAAGGACAAGTTTGATTATGTTTATTTTCATTAATAATTTTTTCTCTTTTTTATTGACTGTTTTATATTTGTATTAAATCTGCAGTAATTAAAGTTTTGATGAATGTGTGAAAAAATAAATGAATAAATTAAAGGTTCCCACACTGTCAGGGATAGTCGCTATCTCTATTACATTATTGAAAACAGCTTCGTATAATCTGTGTACCAAGTCGTAAAGTGCTTGCTTTGCAAGATTCTAGGCAAAAGTCTAAAGATAGAGATTTGATTTGAATAAAAGGCCGCTCAATAACGTTTTCCTCCGATTTTAAAAGAATCAATTCTAAATCAAATCTCTATCTAATAGTCTCATCAAGAACAATACAAAATATCATAAACCATTTATTAAAACCTGGCTCAGACCTTGAATTTTATAATAATAATATTTATTAGCAGCAATAAGAAAATAAAATCTGAACTAAGTTACGAAATTCTTGTACCAGTAAATCTCTTCCATTTCAATCCTGGGCAGCATTGAATATTTGAAATGTTCGCAATTCAGAGAAGTCTATACAAAATTGGAGACGGAGTTGGATCAATACGTTGAGCGGCAAGACCAACATACCATGGGTCCCGGTTTCGAGACCAGATGACCCCGTGAGCTTCTATTAAGAAATTAAATTAATCCACTCCGTCTCTGGGCTGTTGTCTAGCTCGCAGCAATGCAAAAACAAGACTCAAGTTTCCTCACTTCCCTTACCCTAATTTCCTTCCGGCCAAAAAACTATGCTAACGCATCAAAGGGTTGTCCCCTAGGATTTGGCCACATCATATAAAAAATAAAAAATAAATAATAACAGGTTCCGTGGGGTCCAGCTTGTTCTGCAGTTATTTAAATAAGTAATTAGAATTAATTTTCAGTACTTTACTCAAACAATGCAATCAATTACTCAAACAAATTTTACAAAGCGTCCAAAAGCTTTGAATTGCCACAAATTGAAACTAAACGCGATGATGTCATTATCCTCCCATGCTAGCACAAAGCTTTCAACTAGTTCAATTCTTGCAGAATCAGTTCAATTTTTGCTCTATGTTAGTTGAGTGTTCGTGCTACGACCAACTAAGTTATGGAAATTTCAATAGTTTTGAGATAATTAAAGGGTGCCATACTATAGTAAGTTAATTAAGTGCGTTTAATCACATTCACTAATTACCTCAATTAGTAGCGAATTATTTCGGTAGAAGCTAGAAATTTGGGGCAACTATTAATATTACCACAGAGCAAGTAATGCAGGCGCCAATTAGATTAGCCCCACCAGAAAATCATCATTTGCAATGTGTGAAGTGTGGTAAACAGAGAGAAGCTTTTCCGACTTGTGCTTATGATTTCAGTCAGAAAACTTCTATCCACGGATTGAAATATTTAGGAGAAGTCGATCGTCCAATATGGGAAAAGTAAGTTAATGTTTCCGATATAAGGCCAGGTTTACTTTGATAAGTTTAGTTGCATGCAGGATATTTTGGATACTATTTTTTGTCGTGTCTATGTATTTCTGCGTAACGATGATTCTTAATGTCTTCAAAAAATGGATCGAATCACCTATTTTGGTTACCTTTAATGAAAGGTCTACTCAAATTGAGAGCATACCATTTCCAGCAGTCACAATTTGTCCTGAAGTAAAATCAAATTCTGAAATTTTTCGATTTGAAAGAGCTTTCAGCAAGTACAACCAAAATCAGAATTTAACGAAAGAAGAGTAAGTTTAAATCAATGCTTCTTTGACTTTTTATATTGTGCTCAAACTCCGTTTGTAGAAAACAGTATATTGCTGCATTAGCACAAGTTTGTGAAATAGAAGTGGATGAAGAAGGATTTCCAGTTGATATTGACCCAATAAAAATTTTGAAAGGGTTAGCACTTGACCCGATGGTAAACTGCGAATGGAAAGGAGCTGATGTTGACTGTGAAGATATTTTTAAGAAGATTGTAACTGATGATGGAATATGCTACAATTTCAATGGAATGGATGCTGAAGATATATATCGTGATGAAAGGTAATTTTTAATAAATTTCTCAAAAGTTAATGAATTTGTTTAACTTTTGTGTTTATTATAAGTTTACCTAAACCTTTAGAAAAGTATAAGCGTGTAAAGAGCAAGTGGAATCGGTATGCTGGCTACGATCATGATAGTGGAAGCAATACGTTTCCTAGGCGGGCTACTAGTGGTAAAAATCGACTTGAGGTTACTTTTATGATGTCTACAGATGACAAAGACGAACTATGTAAATTTTCAAATAGTGGATATAGGGTAAGGTAAACAACAACATTATTTTTGGCGACTGTGGTTTGGCTATCTGTGGTTTATTATCCGTCTTTAAACTAATTTTGGTTAAATTAAATTTATTGAAGTGTGAAAAGTGAAGTTGGCATACACTGAACAGTAGCAATCTTGCACATCTCTTATTTATTTAATAAAACTAACAAATAAATTTAAAATACTTGCTAGACATAATAAAAATACAGCTTTTTCGATTTTGTCGCATACAACTTTATATTGTCTTCTGAACCCCGAAATACATAATTAATTTTAGTACTTATTCCATAACCCTCTCGACTTTTTCAGATTCTCCATTTTCCTATGCATACGGTTATCTGAAATTTTTATTAAACTGCTAGGAATTGTATATCAATCATCCTGTATTCTTTTCCATAGCTCATCGAACGCACTAGAATGTTCCGGATAACTTCCCAAGGTTATTAACCTATATTTTCTATGGGGTTCAAATCAGAGCTCTGTGCTGGTCACGTTAGAGTAAACTATTAATGTTGGGGCCATTCCTTAACTATTTCTGCCGTGTCTTTACGGTATCCGTCTTGCTGAAATATCTCTTCATCCACATGTTGCCCACTTTTTTTTATCACACTTGAGAAATTTCTTCGTAAAATATCAAATGACCCACAATATTTGAGGGCACACAGCCTCATGTCATGATCGAGCTACCATCCTGCTTTATAGTCTATTTTATTTGCATGACTTACCAAGTTACCTCTAATATTTAAATTTATTCTAACTTTTATTACTATACGGGAAATATCATATACCACAGGGTGTTTTGTTAGAGGTTTGTTTTTCAAATCGGCAAATTTTTTTCAGCGACAGCTAATTTGTCGTTAGTTTGGTTTGCTATTTCACTGTGAGTAGACTTACGCTAGAACAACGCTTGCAAATTGTGCAAATTTATTTTGAAAATCGTGGTTCAGTTAGCGAAACTTACCGTGCGTTACGTCCATTTTACGGTCGACATAATCGTCAATCCCAGCAAGTAATTTGAATAACCTTGCACCGCTTTCGTACCCCGCATACTCTAGTTGATATTTTCTGCTTGGTGTGTTTTATTTGGTCCACATTTCTTCAAAAAAGATTTCGGCCAGAACGTTACAGTCATTGAAGAGCGATATAGATCCATCATTACTGGCTTTTTCGTTCCCCAATTTGATGTATTTGAAGTCGCTACTCTATGCCGATAAACCAGAGACGATGGACTATTTGGAAGCCAGCATTCGCCGCATTGTTGCCGATATATTGTTCAAAGAAGAGGTCGAAAATTAAGCTTACAGATGGCGCTTTATTAGAGCCAGTCGTGGTACTCATATTCCCCAAATCATATTCAAACAGTTATGGACTTCTCGTTTGGCTATGCTCCCACCAGACTCTATCTAAAGCTACGACTTCCTACTCTCCAAAATTATGGAAAAAATGTTTCCAACGCTCCATCAGAGTTGTTAGTAAGTCTCTGGTCGAGCGGCCAACGTAGAAACCGTACTGTATCTAACATGATTACTTTCTAGATATTTCATTAACGAAAAGTTTATGAGGGATTCAAAAACTTTAGATTAAACCGAATTAAGAGGAATTGGTCTAGTTATTTCTAAATGACCTTTTATCCTTAACTTCTAAACCAATTCATAGTTTTTTTGGCGAGAGTACATATAATTGAGTTTAACACATACAAAACACAAAGAAAGCTATCTTATCTTTCTTAAACGTTTTATAATCTATTTCCATCTCAATTCGTCAAGGACATTTCATATTCGCCTTACTTAAACACTTTAAGAGTTCTTGTGTCCAGTAATCTCCGCTGGATAGTTTATATATCAGCAATAGGTGATAAAACGCCTGGGTTTCTTACAGAACTGCAAGAAATACTTTACCCAATTTGATCATTTATAGCCCATATCAGACGCAGAATAGAATATAACATTCGCATTATCCCTGTTATAAAGGTTCTTAAAGCAGGTGTTTGAACTTATTAGCCACGAAACTATTTCATCCAATATTGATTCTTATAAGCATAGACGTAATGTCACATCATCTTACACTCTTTAAAGGCTACTTTATGGATATTATTCTAACAAAATCTCTGATCTCTTTTAGATTTCTCCTATATATAATAACCGTGCTGCAAGTAATCTTCAGTCCTTAACAGTAACCAGATAGTTACATTTTTAAATTATTTCTTAAGCAGAACTATTCGAATGTGGAGCAAACTATTATCATTTGGTTTTTCTCTAAAATAGAAGCAGTTTTAAGGGGAATGTAGGAGAAAGTGGGGTAGTTGGGAAAACCTAACTTAAAACAAACGATTTTTTCGAAAATCCCTTTTAAAAAAAAATTTTGTTCAAGGATTTGTCCTTTTGCTGTAAAGTCCTGCAATCTCAAAATCAACGCTGTCATATAAAGCGTTTGTTTTTAAATTCTAAAAAATTAGTTTGGTCTTTTCTGGAATTGCAAAGGATAGCCGCCTTGGAAATTTTTTTATATTATTCATTATTCGTCAACAATATTCTCTCTCTTCTAGGGCGTTAGTTCTGTTGATGATATAAAGATATTAACGATCATTCAAAATCTGATGTCCATGTCTTCTAGGCTGATCTCTCTAGCTTCTCCTAGAGAGATCCTCCTCTTCTAAAATTCACTTGATTCTAAATGTGAAATGTTAATAATTGCTTTTTTATGTTGATACCAAAGTGCTACCTTGCACCTATGCAAGCTTAGCAGGAAAGAAAAAAGACTGGTTCAACGAATTGAAGTAAAGTAGAAAGGGTAAACGATCAGGGATTAAAATTGGAGGGAAATTAGAGGCTGGTAAACTCTTCCAAATTAACGCTGTTCAGCTGGAAAAGTATCACTGAAATTTTATGTTACATTTGACTAGATAGATTAGAGAGTAAGACGACAATTCGAGGATGTTCTATAGAATCAATATTAAAAGTGATGATTCGATCGCCAATAACCTTACACACATGAGAATAATACACAATTCTAGGCCTAATATGAGACTTATAGTTTAGATGGAGTAAAACCTTGTATCAATTGGTTGCGTGGCACGAACACCACGCCATGGTACCCTGGTTCGAGTTTTGGTCTCCCCGTGAGTTTTTAATAAGAATTAAAAAAATCCACTCCGTTTCTGGGATGCTCGCAGAAATGCAAAAACAAGACATTCAAATTTCTCCTTTCCGCTCACCCTAAATTCCTTTCCGAACAAAGCCATCCTAAACTCATCATAGGTTAGGGGACAGATTTGGCTAAATCATAAAAATAAATCCTAAATTATTTGCTATTATAAAGGTATAAACGGTCCAGCTAAGATTGCTGGATATCTAAATAGCAAATCGGCTACATTAATAGCGTATGAATGAGCGGTAGACTTCGACATATTACAGATACTCCCTTGGGTAAATCACTTTCAATATTGGTTTGGCAGAGAATTAAAGACTTTTAGGAATAAGAATAATAGACTTTGGAAAAGGTGTTGACACTGTTGATTCCTGGCATAGATTTAATGTTTGCCATGACCATTTTATAAGCCGTTCTCGTTCCCTTTATGAAGAGTACCTTCAAAATGTTATAGAACAGGTTATTCTCTGAACCCCGGGCATTTTTCAAGTATGTCAACTTGAAGAGAAAGGACTATGGAATCAGGAGAGATTTTCAGCAATGATTCTAATATTATTTGTAACCTATTTGCTGAATCTGGTGAATGGTGCATTTGAATCATCTGATTTCTATCCGGATAGTATGAAATTTTCGCACGGAGGAGGTCTTGTTGATTGCTTTTACTATTATTATTCAGGAAGTCTCTTTTACAGGGCCACTTCCCAGCACTCAGAAAGACATCCTTTTAATTCATATTTTTAAGAGTGGCAATAGAAGAGAGATTTCCATTTACAGGCCAATAGCTAAATTGTCTTATATTCCTATTATCCGAAGTGTGTAAAGGCTTAATCTCTGCTCGGCAGCATGGTTTTCTTCAAGTTAGGTCCACGGTTTGAAATTCTGTTGAGTTTGTTTCTTGCACTGTGGGCGGATTCATGGATGGTTGCCAAACTGACTGCATTTACACTGATTTTAGTAAGGCCTTTGATAAGCTGTCTCACTTAAACATTGCATTTAAATTGGCTAACGTACGTTTTCGTGGCGCACTTTCTGATGATTTTATGGCTCCTTTCGGCGTTCCCCAGGACAGTCATCTGGGTTCATTATTATTCATCTTATCTGTTGATGGTATTTCGTATTTGCTTCAAAGATGTAAGATTCTTATATATGCTGACGATATTAAGATTTTTCTCCCAATCAAATCTAATGCTCATTGTGAGATTTTAAAATCAGAGTTGCACATTTTCTATCTACGACAATGATCTTAAGCAGAATATTGGGAAATGTCACGTTATGTCCTTCTCGAGGTCTCGCAGCTTCCGTACTTTTCAGTACATGCTGGAAGGTGTGAGGGACTTGGGAGTGTACCTTAATATTCAATTGAACTTCATCTCACATAGTAAAAACTTCGTTACATTCGAGAAGCGACGTTTTATTGCTGATTTTATATTTTTGCATCAGCTTCTTCAGGGAAAGTTACACAGCGCTAAACTAGCTTTCAAAATATTGCCCTACGCTAATGATATTGGAGATGTTTTTAGTACTAATGTGGGCAAAGTGATACTTAAAAGGAGCATCTACAACTTTGAATTCGTTCCGTTGTTCGCATAAAAAAAATATAAAAAAAATCAAAAAAAAAAAAATTTAAAAAAAATCACATGTCTAGAGCCGTGAATATGGATCCTGTTTTTGACCTGGCTTTTACTAAGGATTTGCTAAAACGATCTTTGTTGTCTGTGCATCCCTGATTGTTGTGCGTGGGCGAGTGTTAGTTTTTTGTTTACTAATGTTTTTTTGCATGTTGGTGTGGGAGCCTCATTCGCCTCAAAATATTGTTATGTTCTGACGAATAGATCAATTGATTCTAGGCTTCTGCCTGAGAAATGCGCCTTCTGAGTGAGAAGGATTAATTCTATTAAAACAAATTGCATCCTGCTAAACGCGTCCAAGACTACATAAATGTTGTCTTCTATATTTTTAACGCAGCGAAGTCAGTGTACCCAACATCAGAACATATTTTTTCTAAAGCAAATAAAATAGTTTTTTTTTAAAGTTGAACAGACTTCACAAAAAGAGCTAAAAGCATAAAATAATTTTTAATTTTATATCTATTACGACCTTTTGAAGTCGGTGCGTAGTAAACATACCAAACAACTGTTCGTACGAACAATGTGATTTCAAAAGTTGCAGAGTTAGTGCACTCTTAAGAATGGAAATTATCAAAATCAGGCAATATATTACGAAATCAGTCGTGGTCACCCTTCCATACCCTCACCTTAGAAAATTCTTAACATGACCTTATTGCGCCACAGTCTATACAAAAAGAGAGAATTATCGTAGTCAGAGAATCATCGTAGTCACTCTAGGTACAAAATTGGTATCATTTATCAACCAAGAAACTTATACAATCGAATAAAAATTATCAAAATTTGGTCTACGCCTTATGAAGCTAGGCGCCACCCTCCTCGAACTGTCACCACAAGCCAACATTTTTTCACAATAAAAAAGATAGGTACTCTATGCATTTAGAATCATTGAAATCAGTCCACGCGTTCCAAAGTTAAGCTACCCCAACCCCAGGTCATATTTTACATTTAGAAGCAATGGGGGATCATACTGTATACAACAAACAAGGAGTTTCCAAATAGGTGTGCTCATTAAGAAATTGGCTAACAACCCCTACGTACACTACCTCACCCGACACATTTTTGATCATCGTACCAGTGGGGCAACACATTCTAACCGTCAAAAGAAGAATAATCCAAATCGCTCTACACGTTACGAAGTTAACCTACCCCTCCCCTCACCCTCATCCTAGTCAAAAATGTATCTTCATATTAACAATGGTGGATTATACTCTATATAACATAAAAAGAACTATCCAAATCGTTCTACGCGTTAACAAGTTGACATCCAACCCCTCCCTTAATACAACCCCAACGTTTAAAATTGTTTAGGGGTTCCAATCCGGAAACATACTCTATAACATCAGAAAAAGAATCATCTAACTCTGTTTACGCTTTACGGAGTTAGACTGCCCCTCCCAACCCAATTTTTTTCATTATTAGCAATGGGGCATCATACTCTATACAACCAAAAAGGAATCTTCCAAGTAGGTGTGTTAATTAAGAAATTTGATAGCAACCCCTCCGCACACCACCCCACCCGACACATTTTTGATCGTCGTACCAGTAGGGCAACACATTCTAACCGTCAAAAGAATAATCCAAATTGCTCTACACGTTACGAAGTTAACCTACCCCTCCCCTCACCCCCACCCTAGTCAAAAATGTATCCTCATATTAGCAATGGTGGAATATACTCTATATAACATAAAAAGAACCATCCAAATCGGTCTACGCGTTAACTAGTTGACATCCAACCCCTTCCTTAATACAATCCCACCGTTTAAAATTGTGTCGGGGTTCCAACCCGGAAACATACTCTATACATGAGAAAAAGAATCATCTAACTCTGCCCACGCGTTACGGAGTTAGACTGCCCCTCCCAACCCAATTTTTTTCATTATTAGCAATGGGGCATCATACTCTATACAACCAAAAAGAACCATCCAAATCGGTCCACGCGTTACGAAGTCAGAGCACCATTCTCCTCATCACACCCTGGGGCAAAATTTTGTCCATTACAAAGTTAGGTTTCACCCCCACCCCTCCAGCAATTTTTTTTGAATTGGTACCAATAGGGGAACATACTACCCAACAAAAAAAAAGAATCATCAAAATCGGTTACGGAATTATGTTCGGTCTATACATAAAAAAAAAGAAAAAATATGTGTCGTACTTAGAACCTTGTTGTTTTTGGGAGTCGGTTAAAAATGCGATGAAGTTTTTGGGGTTATTAGAAAATGAAAGAAATACTTTACTTCACCTGACTTACAAATTCCATATTAGGTATCGATTTAAATACACTTCACATATTTTAGGCAGGAGTAGAACACAGCGTATTGTCGGCGATAGATAGAATTTAGGGAAAAGTCTATTGATTTTTTGGCGTTCTACGATAGCTCAAATATTGGTTTTCTGGGCAATAACGACGCAATGTTGGTTGTCAATACATCACTCTTCTATAGCATCTCTACTCCCCTATAGCTGTCCTTCTTCTCTTACCCTACTACTAAATTTGGACATACCGTGCAATTTTAAAAATCTTTCTTAACCAGAAAACTACGAATGTGAATCAGTTTGTTATCTTCGGCCACCAAGTCGCTTCGACCACTATACCCTTGAGGTCAAATTTGAACACATGATCATCCCTCCTAAGCATAACTAAATCAATGTCGAAGAATTTACTATCTCCTGTTTGTCCCTCATCGTATGAACCCTAAACCTTCAAAGCAAGAGATCTCGCCATCTCTTTTACTCAATCCCTTAACACATTTATCTTTCCTCTAATTCAGCAGCATCACAGGATATCTCTTGAATTTTGGCATCAAAAATGTTAGTTTCTCAGAATATTAATTCAAAGTCGAGAAAATTTAAAATCTTATGGGTTCACATATTTTCGTTCCTCTCTAACTCCAGTCGACTTTAGTGCGAAAGAAGAATTTCACGCAATTTGACCGTATATTATTCATAAATGATCTTTTATTATAATCGTAAAACCAATCAGGGGTGGTCGCTAGTGGTGATCGGACTTGTGCCTGTCCAAAGCCAGAGTGCTACTTCTTACAATACCATTAATAAATTAAAATATGATAAACTCTCTCTCCATTTTTGATAGTTAAGTATTTATTATTTCATTAAACAAAACTAATTTTATCGTTTTTATATTTCTAGATTTTACTACATTCCCCCGATGATATACCACAGCTTTCCCATGAATACTTTTCCTTACCATGGGGAAGACATCTGATTGCGTCCATAAATCCGGCTATGATAATCACACCACTGGATTTAAAATCATACAGTCCAGAAACGTAAATATAATTTCATTTATTAAACGAAAAAAGGAAAAATAAAATTTTTCAAATAAAATTACAGGAGACAGTGTTACTTTAGCGATGAGAAGTATTTACACCACTTTAAGCGCTACACACAAAAAAATTGTTACTTGGAATGTCAAACAAATTTTACCCTCGCAAATTGTAGTTGTGTACATTTGTCTATGCCAAGTAAGAAATTAAAATAAAAGTTCAATTCCTCTTACATTTGTTTCTTGCAGGAGCCAACTCTACTCCTATTTGCAATATTAGACAGTTGAAATGCTATAACAATGCTTCTAGTAACTTACTACTTGAGGAGTTTGGACGAAGTATTTTGGGCGAGGAAAGTGAATTGGGGCCGGGATGCAAGTGCATGCCTTCATGTACCCGCCTTGAATACGATCCAGAGACATTCCACACCGAGTTTCTTGCAGAAAGGGCTTTGTCAACGTACTTTTCAAAATTGGAAAAAATTGATGTGTAGGTTTGATTGATTTTTCATTATTATTTTATGTAATTGTTGCAGATAATTCATTAGTTTATTTATTTTGCTAGAATAAGCTTAGCTATATAAAACCACTCATAACATCTACGCCTTCTAAAATGTAGCTACCACAGAATTTATATTGTGTAGTTATGGTAATTTCCAGGTTAATAGATTAATACATCTACGGATTAAATTATGGTTATATCCTTATTGCTATACAGCAGAACTTGTGGGGAAAGACATGAAATCTCAAAAAACAAAATACCCAAGCGAAATTTCCTCAAATTCACAATTCTCAATTAAAGTACGGATTCAATTCAAAAGAATTGACTGTTCCATTCTTGCGTTTTATCATTCCTTGAGTAATCATAGTATACTCCATATATAAGCCAGAAATCGTGATCATTTTCTAACCGACTTCCCGAAAACGAGAGGTTATAAGTTTGACTGTATTTTTTAAAATTTTGTTTATGTATAACCGGGCGAAAGTTCATAACGCGTGAACCGATACTGACGATGCTTTTTTTTGTTAGGTAGCGTATCTTCTCCGATTACCTAATTTAGCAATGTGTGGACAGATTTCGATGGTTCTTTCTTCCGCGAAGATCGATTTGGATGATTCCCTTTTTGTTGGTTAGAGTATGTTCCCCCATTGGTACCATGTGAAAAATCTTGTAAGTGGAGTGGGCGCGGGCGCGTGTACCCCAGGTGGGTTGATTCGATTTCTGGTGTACAGTGTATGTTTCCCCATTAGTACCCCAAAATAATTTATTTCATGGAGGGCAGGGGAGGGGGTGATGTAAACTTCTTAACCTGTAGACCGATTTGGATGATTTATGTTTTGTTTAAAACGAGATCATTATTTAAAGTCTACGGGAAGTAGTAATTGTGGAACGAAATTTGTATAAATACAAGATGCTGCTGGTAGTTTTTTTTATATATATACACAGCACATACATATATGAGGCAAAATTCCTCAGGTGTAAAAGGTGAAAAAATTCGATGAATCCGATTTTGTTCAAACTTCATCAACTTAACGCAGATTGTTCGTGATCTTTTTTTGAACTAGAAAAGGTAATCGTTTCACAAAAATTTTTTTCACCCAGTTATACAGAGCATCACGTGTCAAAATTTGATTGAGAAGAAGCTTATAAACTCGCACGAGTTGCAAGCCGTTTCAAGTTTTTTCTTTGATCTAGATTTCAAAAATCAAAAACTTACACTGAATATTGCCTTGCCACTCTAAATGATACATGATTTTAAAGCTAAGGGATTACACTTTCATTTGAAAAATATGAAAATAATTCATAATCAAGTATTTTTTTAAAAACCAAAGAAATATTTGCAAAGTGAATAATCTTTTTTTAAGTTTTTATTCGGGAGGCAATATAAGGACCTTTACATATCACTTAAGATCATCCTTCTACGGCAAAGGTGACGATAGTTATGAATTTTCAAAAAAGGTATGATCACGAGAAAAGTGCACATTTTACTAACAAAGAGCGAGTTATGTACATGAAAACTTACAGAAATAAATGAATATTATCAATATACTTAGTAACAATAAATTACTAATGCAATGATCTCGTACAATATTATACACTACACATTATTAACAACATATCTTACTTTAAGATTACATTATGCCTCGCGGAAAATTGCTTATGAACGAGGACAAGGGCAAAATTGTTACATACCGAGATGCCGGTCTTTCGAAAAAATTTACTTAAAAATAGGAAGGTCTCATACAGTTGTTTGCAATTTTTTATTGCAACGTGCAAATCATGGCAAAAAGAAGAAGAAAGACAATAAGAAAAAATAACAAAGTAGAATAATTGAATTTACCAATTGCGGAAAGGCGAGTCTAACAATTGCTAAGTGTGAAGAAAAATATAGTGTTTAGGAAACCCTTAAAGTGACTTCCTCTAACGGTCCTTTACAAAGAAGTCAGGTTAAATCTTTGTAAATAACACATGTCACGGACAACGGAATGGAATGGGGTATTGTTTAATGAAGAAAAGAGCTTCTCTATTGGCTTGATAATAGAATGTCGGAAGAAATACGTATGAGTAGCCATTTTGGAGGAAATGGAGTGATAAGTCGGGGAGGATTTTCCACAGCAGGAAAAACTTAAATTGCTGACTTTCCAAAGACGATGAATACCGATTTATACATTGAATTACTGGATAATGTCATGGTAGAGCGCATTATTTTCCAGCAGGACAATGAAGCAGTCCATACAGCTAGGAAAGTAAGGGAGTAGTTCTTTAGCAAAAATATAATGGTCATGGACTGACTAGACAGAAGTACGGTTCTAAACCTCATAGTAAAACCTGTACGAAGACACATCTACGTCAACGGACTTTAGTTTGACACAGTTGGTAACCTTAAAGAAGCGATTGAAAAATAACGACAAGGAATTTCAATTGATAAGTTTCAAAATTTTATCTCTTCAATGTAAAACAGAATTTTTCGCATTAATTCAGACGAATGGCGTAAGTACTAACCCATTTCCCCCAACCTTAATTCCTTTCCTGCCAAGGCTGTACTCTAGCATCATAGGGCATCCCCTGAGCTTTGGCAACATCATATATAAAAAAAGGACGCATTTTTAGTGCTGTTTTTTAGTTTTTGCTATAACTAACTTAAATAATTTTTCATAATTTTGTGATTGTTTGGTAAATATTTTATTAGTTTCTAAAGCTAGAAGTAGTTAAAAACTATTCAAATATAATATTTCATGGATTGTCCCCGTTTATTTCTTGAACCAAACTTGTTAATAATTAGTTTTAAAGAAAAAACATAGCCAGGGAAAAACAAAATGTCGTCTGTAATTTTGAGTCAATCCATATCAAATCAACCTATGATGGTTGCTGGCCACTTTTTTTTTTATTTTGTTACATAAATTTGTACTATTCTCAGAGAGTTGAAAATAGGTATTCATTAATTTTTTAGATATTTAGTTTTTTTTGAGTCACCACTTTGTATTAGTGCAAGAGAATATTTTGCATTTTACAGATCTTGAATTTTAAAGTTATTCAGGTCAAATAAGTACCATGTAAAAGTGTATAAAATGTTCAATAAAAAAATACAAATACAAAATAAAAAATAAACTATAAAATTTAAAAATTTATAACTAAAAAACTAATAAAGCATTAGTGATGCAATTTTACACTTTCACTTATTACAAAACAGTGAAGGAATGTTTTCTGGAAATGCGCGATTTAAAAAAAATCGCAATATTTGAAGACACATTAAAAAAAATGATATTATCCTTAGGCCTGAAACTTTTTAGGGAAGTAGTATACTATATCCTGAAAAAGAGTTGAAAGTGAGCCATAGTTTTTTCTTTAACATTTTGAATTTTAAAAGAGTAGGTTTTTAGTTTGAAAACGATACCATTTATAAATTTTTTGTTCATTTTTAGTTAAGTAGGCCTAAATATATTTTGGACAGAAAGTATTGTATGTACATGTTATGCTATTTAACATGGTTCTAGTTTGAACTTAATATCTTTGAAATTCAAGAAGTTACAGCGTTTACCATAAACCAAAATAGGCTGTAGCACTTAGACAAAATGGCGGCTAAAAAAACTAGACATCTAAAAAATTAATGAATACCTGTTTTTAAATCTCTGTATACAGTACAAACTTAGGTAACAAAATAAAAAATTAATAAACTTTTTACTTTAAAGAATTATTTAAAATAAAAACATTAAGAAAATTCCTTTCCATTGCAAAGTTATAGCAAGAGATGTGACCGCACGTCGTTTATATTTTCATTGTTCGCTTTAAAAATCAATTCGTAAGATTATCCGTTCATATGTGTAGTTCATGATTCTAATGTTAGGTTACTGTCGATTTTCGAAGAGTATAGCTGTGTGTTTTCTTATAAATTTTGAAATTGATAAAACGTATAATACGAAGCCAACCCAAAATGTTAAACGCGTTTTTCTCAAAACAATGTTTTAGACATAAAGATTGCTCAGTCAATTTACAATATTTTTAACTTAGGGTTCCGAATGAAAAAACGGACTAGGATCACTTGGTACGAATGAATTTGCACGGACGTTTAACGTAAATAAATAAATTTTGAATATTGGGATCAGGAAGGGGAAGTTGGGGGGGGGGGGGGGGGCAAATTAGAATAATTAAAAAAAAGTTTTGCAAACTGTACCGTGTGACATATCAAATAAAAAGGGTTGTTGTGAGGGTCCCAGATATTTTATTTTACAATTTTAAAATAAATAGTTTTAAAGTTATTTAAAAAAGTAGACTAAAATTGACCATCCCCCCCTTATCTCGGAAACTACACTACTGAGCCTAAAATTTTGAAAAGAATACAGAGAATAGCTCTTTACTTATAGATTACAGGAAAACCTATAAGAAGTCTATGATCTTAAAATAACATGGTAAATCTCTCAATATTGTGCGTACAAACTTACATTAAGAACAAATCAAAAAATTAACTATCAGAATATGTACATGCTATCACTAGGTCTTAGTCCACGTATTCAGGAATATACGACAAGACAGAATTCAACAAAAGTCAATACACACCTTTCATAGTTACCACAAACAAATTTGGGTCAGGTTTAAAAAACATGGTAGATAACATATTCATCGTTCGGAACCCTGTCTACGCGATAGACCATTGTTTTCTCCATCGTATCGGTTTTTGAAATTTTTCAAAAATTGCACATAAATGTTTAAAACGCCATAAATTTTGCATTTTGAAAAACCGTCTTACGACAACAACAACAATATTTTACAAGATGATTTTTTCATTTTTGCGGGTCGGATGACTTTTGGCGTAGTTGTCTTCATTCCAAGGGAGCGTCGTCCTATTAATCTCTAGCCCATTTGACCCAGTCTAACATACTGTTGGTTTTGAAAAGTAATTTGTTATTATTTTTTAAAGTTTAATAAAGACGTATAATCGATATTTTTTCATATTTTTAATTTAATTACCGTTTGAATAGTATTTTATTAAAATACATACTTTTCACAGCGCTCAAAGGTACACCCCTGGACAAAAAAAAAGCCGAATCAAGAATTTTTGCAATTTTTCACCGAAAGGCTCTTTTCTTCAGGATATAAAGACTTTGTCGGCAAAAATACAGGCAATATCCATTGCATTGTTATCTCCTTGAGACAAATCAAACTGACTCCTTTACAAACTTCTGGGAATTTCGCAGCTGGACCCAGCATAATTTCAAGTGTAATAAAATATGATAGACCGAAAAATTTCTGCATTTTTGAGAATACCTGGAAAAACGTTATAAAATTGGCAAATGGAGTATTAAGGTCAACACTATTCTCATCATTTTATTTAACTATATAGGATATGTAGGATAATAAAAAGAATACTGAAAAAATAAAATTTTCTATCTAGTCCGCGTAGCACCTCGTTTTGCTTTTATGATCTCGGATATTCTACGAGGCATAGAAGCGTAAAGATTTAACCATAAATCCTGGTCTATGTCGTTGTATCACACCTCCACAATTATCTGTTTAAATTCGCTTTATCTGAAATTTTCTTGCCTAGTATTGTCCAAAAATTTTCTATTATATTAATGTGCGGGTTATTGGATGGCCAAGAAAGAGACTTTATACCCAAAGTATCTTTAAGATTGATTATCTGCAATGAATAAATATTAAAATCAGTGATTATTATAATCAAGGTGGTATTTTATACGTATAATTCGTACCAGTTTTGCTCGATGGCAAGGTGCTGAATCGTTCTGAAATATCGGTGTGTCAATTTTCTCGGACAATTCTTCTATCGTCGGTATAAAGCTATCCTTGATGATCTCTTTGTATTTTCCGTCATTTATCGTCCCTTCAAGAATAAATCCGCCCAATGTGACGCATCCCCATACCATAACGTCGGGGGAAAATTTCGCACTGTGAGTGATGCATTCGGTGCTATATTTTTCCCCAGTTAAATTTGGACTCATCCGAAAACAATACGGCTTTTCAATCGTTAACAGTAAGATTTTCGTACTGCTTCGCCCAATCTCCTTTGCATGCCCCAAGTAAATAAAGGTTTCCTTGCTGGTCTTCTGTTCGTTAATCCGAGCGCACTGAGCCTCTTGCGAATTGTCCTGCTGGAAACCTTTGATCCTCTATAAACCCTCCCTCCTCAATTGGATGAATTGGCAAAACGATTTCTGATACTAAGCCGTTGCAACAACCGATCTTCCCTATCAGACGTTTTTCGTTTTCTACCACTTCCTTTTTTCCAGGATATTTCATAATTTTTGCGATATGTTTTCAAAAAACGTCTTATGAATGATTCGTTAGACTTTAACCGTTTAGCTATATGACATTTTTTTCCGTTCGCTTAGAACCATTTTTGCTACTAAACTTTTATATATTACAAGAGAGTTCAATAAATATCAATTATTGAAAAGTCGACTACTTTTTATAATTCCGCAGTTAAGGAGTCGCCCTAATTGTTTCACGATATTCTAATTTGCTATCTCTATCCTTTTATGAAAAAAAATCTTATTTCTAAGAAAACAAGGTAAAATTTTCAATTCGACTTTTTTTTTTTGGCCAGGGATGTATGTAAACCCTTAAGCTTATCGCGTTTGCGCAGAATAAAGTATAAGCTTAATCCAAAAATCGAAAATTGTTATGTGTTCTCTATTTGGATCTCAAGATACAACGTCTTACACTTACTTTTTCTTCTCTCATCTTTACTGCGGTAAAGTATTCAAAATACCAATTCATAAAGGAAAAGGAAAAACGGACTGCGAATAGAATATAATCCTCAAGCAACGAAACATTCTGGAATAGAGAACGGTAACTCAAGTATTAGTATGAGGTGTTGGCTAAATTAAAACAAAATTAACTCTTCCTTTCATTTATTTATTCTATAATTTTAAATTGTTATTAAAAAAATATTAAAATTTCTTATTATAATTTTTCTCAGTCCGTTGAATGTAGGTTTTGCGAAGCTTGAAGTTGTCTTTCAGCAGAACGATTTTCTGGCCGCTAAACGCACAGAGTTGTATGGAATTGCGGATTTGTTATCAAACTGTGGCGGCCTATTGGGACTTTTTGTGGGGATTTCTGCGTTAAGTTTTGTAGAAATTTTTTATTTTGCCACGCTGAGGTTATTATCTGATAATTGGGCTAAGAAGAAACGTGTTCATTTACCAAATTGCGAACATCACCAGGAAGTAATAAACATGAAAGATTTTAAATCAAAGGAGTAAGTGTCATGATCTAAATCAACTAACGTTTAAACTTATATTTCAATATAATCGAAATGTTAATGTCAAAACTTGCAATTCGGGTTTCACTTCTTCTATCATAGAACTGTTAACTAAAATTTCTTATTAAATTTACAATATTTGGTATTATCTGTTTTAATTAATGTTTTTTTTAACACTAAAGGTATTAAAAAATAAGTTAATATCAGTTCATAGTATTTGTTTATGTGAAAAATATTGTTGAAAAATGTGTAAATGAACTAATGTGATGAATTTAATGTAATTTAAAATATAATAAATATATAAATCGTTAGAATTTTCTTTTTTTCTATGGAAATTAAAAATATTACAGGATTCGTAAGCAGCTTAAACCTTGAACTGGTACTGGAATGTTATACCAACAATATCATGATATAATGTACTACCTCGTTTCGTTAAAGATCGTAATTTATATTTTTATACAGGGTATTTCTTAGGTCGTGTGCAAAAATGAGGGAACTGGTAGGTCTAGGCGAGAAAAGGAGAAAATTTTGTGTATTGTTATCTCTTCCAAACGTTAAGGGGTAACATACCTGTTGAAAGTGTGTATTTAAAAAAATTATTGAAATTGTTTCACATTTTTTACGATGGAAAAAAAACATTCTTGCATTTTAACGTATATAGCATTTTTGGATTAAATGAAACCATTTTTAACCGACTTCCCAAAAACAAAGAAGTTCTAAGTTCGACGCGTATTTTATAAATTTTTTTTTTAATTTTTAATTTTTATTTTTTTTTATATCTGACCGGGCATAACTTCGTAACGCGTCGACTGATTTTGATAGTTCTTTTTTTTTTGGGTAGAGTATGTTCACCGATTGGTACCAAGTCAAAAAAATTTTTGGTAGGGTGGTGGTGAAACCTAACTTTGTAACGCGTGGTCCGATTTGGATAGTTCTTTTTTTGTTGTACAGAGTATGATCCCCCATTGCTAATAGGAGAAAAAAAAATTTGGCCTAGGGTGGGAGGAGGGGGGAGGGGTAGTCTAACTTTGTAACGCGTGGAACGATTTGGATAATTCTTTTTCTGTTGGGTAGAGCATTTTCCGTGGTTGATAGCAGGTGAAAAAAATTTTGGTGGGATTGGGGTGCTGGTGGGGGTGGAACCTTACTTTGTAACTCGTGGTCCGATTTGAATGGTTCTCTTTCTGTTGTATAGAGTATGATCCCCCATTCCTAATAGAAGAATAATTTGGCCTATGGTGAAAGGTGTGGGTGGGGGGAGGGGTAGTCTAACTTCGTAACGCGTGGACCGATTTGGAGAATTATTTTTCTATTGGGTAGAATATGATCCTTGGTTGATACTACGAGAAAACAAATGTTGCTGGGGTGGGGTGGGAGAAGGGGGGGTGGGACCTAACTTTGTATCGCGTGGATCGATTTGGATGGTTGCTGTTGTATAGAGTGTGATCCCCCATTGCTAATAGGAGAATAATTTGGTCCTATGGCGGTGGTGGGGGAGGGGGAGGTGTAGTAACTTCGTAACGCGTGGACCGATTTCGATGATTCCCTTTCTGTTCGGTAGAGTATGTTCCTTGATTGATACCATGAGGAAAAAAGTTTAGTGGAATGGGGGTGGGGTAGGGGGTTAAAACTAACTTTTAACGCGTGAAACGATTTGGATGGTTCTTTCTTCGTTGTATAGAGTAGAAGACACTAAAAAGTGAAAAATAAAATAGTTTTAAAAAAAAAGTTGAACCGACTTCACAAAAAGCGCTAAAAAGCATAAAATAATTTTTAATTTTGTATCTATTACGACACTTTGAAGTCGGTGCAAATTAAACAAATAAAACAACTAGAGAACCACAATTGAAAATAATACATAATACTACCTGAACGTTTCAGCTTACATGATCATAAGAAATGACGATTAAATATTTTTGTTGTAGTCGTTTGCTTTGTTTGATTTGCACCGACTTCAAAATGTCGTAATAGATACAAAATTAAAAATTATCGGTTCAACTTTTTTTTTTAAAACTATTTTATTAGATCAAAAGAAACTATTTTCACATTGATTGAAACTATTTTGAAATTAAATGAAACTATATTCAAATAAAATGAAACCTCGGAGAATAAAATATGAAATTAATGTTTTTATACGTTGTTATTCAATAAAAAGGTACATTAAATTTTAAAGTACAGTGTATCGTTTAAAAAATGTAATTCATTTTTTAGTTCCGCATACTTGTAGCCAAGTAATTCTAACTAAACCGTTATGTGTTCTGCAAATTGCAACCTTTTACGTATTAAATTATTGAAGCATACCTACATTGTGATATTTTTTATTTGTAATAAGTTCAGGTAGTTAAAAATCACATTTCAATATTCAGGTGCATTCAATCCGGAAAAAGGTACATTCAAACAGGACAAGGGTGCATTCAATCTGGACAAAGATTCATTCCAACCGGACAAAGTTTAATTTTATCCGGACAAGGGTGGAGTTAATCCGGACAAAGGGACATTCAATTCGGACAAAGTTGCATTTAATCCGAAAATAGATGAAATGCAAATGCAACTGATAACTGGTCATTTCAGTCTTAGCGGAGTAGCAAATAAGTGACACATAATTTTTCAATTGAAAGTTACTAATAAAATGAGTGGTGACGATTTTAATTCTGAAAGCTCCGATTATTGGCAACCTAGCCAGAAGTCTTCTAGTTTAAGCCATAGTGAAGTATTTCATGAAGGTAATCTGGAGCAATTGAATTCAAATCGTGGGGAAAGAAGAGATGATACCCGGAGAAATCCTGGACGAAGAAGAATAGGACGGTACTTGAAAATTACAAAAGACATGAAATTGCTATAAAAATTAATTAAATTTTTTAAGCGATACACTGCACACTGAATATAACAACGTACAAAAACATTAATTTCTTATTTTGTTCTCCGAGGTTTCATTTTATTTGAATATACACCCCGTGCAACAAAAAGAGCCGCACGTTTAAAGTTAAATAACAAGAATTTATTATGTAATTTTGCTGTATTTTACATTATTCACATATAACCCGAAATTAAAAAATGCTTCAATTTGTTCAAATTTTTAATGCAATGTTATTTCATAACAAATTTAAAAATACAAATACTCTTTATTTTTATTAAACTTAAAAATGTATTTTCAAAACTTAAAAGTTTTAAAATTGAGTTTAAAAAAAATTAGTACTTTGTAGTACTGCCCTTTGCCTTAATAACGTCTGGAACCCTATGCATGTATGCAACTGTGCATAGTGAATATTTTTAGCAGAAGAGTGCTATTGCACATCAACAACCGTTAAAAGCAATTTGGACATCTTGGAGACTATTTAGCACGAATTGAGCCGGGAAGATATGAAAAAGGAAACCACGTGCGGCTCTTTTTGTTGCACGGGGTGTAGTTTCGTTTAATTTCAAAATAGTTTCAATCAATGTGAAAATTGTTTCTTTTAATCTAAAAATGGTTTCATTTAATTCGAAAACAGTTTAATTTAAACCAAAAATGCTATATTCTCTAAAGTTTTTTTTGCTATAGAAGTTATTAATATCTGCATCTTAAATTATTGATCTTTTTTACTTTACTTAAATTTTTGATCTATTTTGAAATGAAAAAATTGATTTTTTTCCGAAAATTTTAGTTTGAAAATCAATTTTTTGAAAACGTTACAATGTAAGACTGTTTCTTTTATTGTAAAAATATTTCCGCCAATCTATAGGGTCGTTGGGGGAGGAGATAGACTACCTCCCATGCAATTGTTTTCGTTTCTCGCGTAGGTCTACCAGTTGATTCAGTTCTGCATATGACCTAAGAGATACCCTGTATATCACAGTGTAACAGTTTTCGGGTCATCACCGCTTCCGGCCCAAATGGGTCTAAAGCAAAATCAAAATAGGGTAACAGACTAATAAAAGCCTGTGGTTTTGCTACACTAACTCCCAGGGTCGCTAGATGTGGCGATTCTTCGCCAAATTGGAGATTTTCTATCAATCCTGGCGACAAAAAAATATGAAATTGGCGATGGCGATTTTTTTTGGCGATTTTTTATCGATTTTGGTCGTTTTTATGTCGATTTTTCTTAAAAGAAAAATTGACAGATTATTAACCTTTTAAAAGTTTCTAAAGTTTTACAAATGTAACATACATCAATTTAGCAAAATTTTTTGAAAAATTGAGCTGATTTGAGGAAAAGTTGCCGCAACTGCAAGTGACACTTGAAGGGACCGAAAATTCTACGGCACGTCTAATGAGTTATTTTTGGGCTTTTTTGCAATTTAATTCTGTGATTTTTAATAAGAGTTAGGAGAAATAACGGAAAACGGTTTATCAAAAGTAAGATATCCTACTTTAACAAAAAGTCGTATATTTTTGGGAAACCTACAAACATGTACCAGAGAAGAACTCGAAGGTATCTGAAATAGATACGGAACAATTCTTGGCTCTTTGGGGCAAAATATTTCGGATTTGTACAATTTGAAACAGAAGCGATTGCTTATAAGACAGCTCAAGCCCTCTTTGTTTAAAGGGTACAAAATAATAGTCCGAAATGCGGAAATAGGTAAAGGTAAGAAAACCACAGCTAGAGAAAGAAACTCTAGAAGAGGCAACTGAAGACAATTTACAACAGCTTCAGCAGTATCATGCTCAGGTCCCTCCTGATTACAATGATTATGAGATAATTGTCGTTAACAAGGCGCACATGTAACTAGTTTTTTAATATGTATAGATTCATTACTTTTTTTACCTCTTATAGAGAATATGCCGAATATGAAAAGGTTATATTTAAAAGTTGATTTGCTTTTGCCCAAATGAAGGGGTACCAATTGGGAAAGAAAAAGGATTCGTAGTGGGTTTTAGTGAATCTGTCTACACCAATAATATTTTATTTCCAACAAAATAATGCGCCCTGTCATAAAGCGAAGGTAGTAACTACCTACCTTCAGGGGAAATGCATGTCGGTATTAGAAAATTGGCCTGCTCAAAGTTCTGACCTTAATACCATCAAAAATTAATGAGATTATATCGACAGACAAATCTATAAAAAAAACCGATTATCAATTTAGAACAACTGAGGGGTGAAGTTAATAGAGTTTGAAGGGAAATCCCAACCAATTACTTAGGAAATTTAATTAGGTCGGTGCTTACAAGAATAAAGGCTGTGATTGAAAATAAAGGAGGAAATACGAATTACTAGTAAACCAACAATAAATATATAAAAAGTTGTTTGAATTTAAAGATTTTCCTTAAATACTTCTACGTAGTTCTATGAATTCGGAAATATGAAGCTGCAACTTTTGTGTTTCTGAATTTTCTTAGGTGGTCACTTTTTTTACAGATATGTGTAGGATTATTACCTGGCAACTTTTGTTGTACATTTCATAAAACTGTAAGCCTGCAAGACACTAGCGGAAGCTTTTAAAATACTTCCTATCATACCGGTTTCAGATGCATCTTGGGAAAGATCATTTAGCAAGCTAAAATTGACAAAATCGCACTTGAGATTAATTGTGAGCCAACACAGCCTATCAAATCTTTCGATTCTTTCAATAGAAAGATTATGAGGACATTATCAATGAATTCACAGAAATTAAAATAAAAAAAGTGAAGGTTTGAATTTCAAACTGCATCATCTAATTAAAATAAAATAAAATTATCAAGTTATGATCAGAACAAATTTTTAATATTATTTGCAATGTATTATTTGTATGTAGACGATTCAATTTTAGCCGTTCCGAAAGAGAAGGTGGAATTCGTGGTGAAGTGTTTCAATAGTTTCAATAGTAAAATTCAGTTCACAGTAGAAGCTGAAGACAGCGGCTCCTTACCATTCCCAGAGACATTAGTTCATAGAGAAGACAATGGTACACTAACTACGGATTGGTATATAAAACCGAGCAGTTCAGGTAGGGTGCTTCTTCCTATCAAATTGTCCTATACAATATAAACGTAATGTAGTCTCAAACATGATCAATAAAATTTACAACATTTGCTCTGCTAAATACATAAATACAAATATACATCGAATGAAACAAATATTGAAAACTAATAACTAGCCATCTTACTTAATTAATCAAATCATAGTTAAATACCAACGTAAGATCAATAACATTAATAGGATAGAACCGCCGAATATGATATCACAACAGCCAACATATAAATATATGAAATTTCCTTTCGTATCTCATCTTTCGTATAGATTAGGTAGGCTATTTTCAACTATTCCAAACACAAAAGTGGTATTTTATAATATAAAAACAGTGCGGAATATTTTCACTCATATCAAAGATCGTGATGAGATGGATTTCCAATCTCACGTAGTTTACAGAGTGGATTGTAAGGATTGTGACTCGTGTTATGTTGGCCAAACGAGACAAGTACTAAAAACCAGACTCTGGTCATCGTACTCTGTATGGGATGTACGAGCCCATCACGTCGACGTCTCGTCTCCTCAACCAACATTTCGCCAATCTTGACCTTAACCTCTCCAGGCTGCAATTGAAGGGCATACTCAGACAGTGTTTGTCGTAGATATTGTGAACCGCTGTCCATCAGTCGCTGATCAATTTGTTCTTCGGCTTCTTGTATATAGTCTAGTTAATAAATATTTTTGCGCTGTAGTAATATTTGTGGATGAATCTGATGTAATAAATAGTTGACTGTGATATTACATTCTATTTCATTTTTGATGTTATATAGCCCTGATGAAGCGTAAATAAACACGCGAAACGTAGGCATAAGAGGATAATGGTGTTTTATTTATATTTTTTGGTCCCCATACCAGCAACAATGGAAGAACAATAACACAATAAGCTTGGGACACGAATTTAAAATCAATTATTTGCAAATCTCAATGAATACCGAAGCCCCTCACCCCCCTTCGCCTAGTTATGCCACTGAATCAATTTTCCTTTAAAAAAATTGCAAAATACCCTTCTTTTACCTCTTTACCGAAATGCCCCCTTAAAGACCCCTAACTATTACAACAGCAGTATTCGAATAGTTGCCGATGTTGTAAGGGTCAACAAGGTGGCTTTCCAGACGATGGTCGAAGGTTTGAATTTTTCCGGCAGCGACCCATGGCTGTCATCTGCTGACTGCATATTCTGCTTAAATGCTATTAAGGGTTGCGAAAATATCGGTAGTTTAGAATCCTCTTTAAAGTACAGTTTTATTGGCATTTTTTTACGAAACCAGGCAACCTAGAGAGATGCTTTTTTGTTAAACCTTGTGTTGGTTGATTTGTTGTCACCATTATATACCTACATACTATAAAACCGGCCGATATACGATTTTCTTACAAATCAAGTAAATGTAGAGTAATATCATTTCGAACTGCTTTTAATATATATTTAATTGACCTCTATACAATGAAAGCCACATAGTGTGCCACACATTCATGATTTGAAAATAATTGAATTTTGACTTGAAACTAAACATATTCCTTCTTCAATAGATCCCTCAATGACCTCAATACTGCAGTTATCTGCAGTCACATGTTTGTACTTTGGGATATTCTCGCGTATATGACTTGGAGTTGCATGAAGCACAAAACACTCAAAGGCTGTTAGAAGCTAATCCCTTCAGTACTTTGGAAGTTTTAAAAGTGATTTTCGCCTGTCACTTTAGATTTTCCATAAAATGGACTTAGGGTCACTGGGCGGAAAGAGTGAGTTTCGTTCATTGATTTTGGTAAAGACAGCAAAGTCCAAACATTTCTAACCGAAAATATGCAAATTGAATGTCCCACACGTACCAATTCTCACTATAGGGTGTGTGGTAAAAATCTCTGGAGAAATTCTCTAGAGTGCCAATATAAACAGAGTCGACTGTTAACCTTTTGTTCGAAATGGAACGTATATGCCAGTGCCCATCCCTATTCCTGTCATACAGGTAAAGGTGCATTGACGATTTGTTTTAAATTAGTCGGTGATAAGTTCTCAAGGCAAACAAAGCTCAGACAATTGCTATCAATGAACGTTATAGACTGCAGTAGTCACCGCAGTTCGGTGTCGGAAGCTAGCAGTTTTGCTCTTTCGGACGTGCTAAGTGAAGTGCCTAGTGAGGTTATTGTAAGGACTCGAATTCAATATGGAAGTATTCCAGAAGCTGCTGTGGGTATATTTATGGAGTATTGCAAGAATAGTACAATTCATGGAATTCGGTACTTAGGTCAAAGGAAAAGACCCTTAGTGGAAAGGTAGGAGATGAACATAAATTTAAAAGACAAAAACGCTTATCTTCTCGTTTTGGTGCATTCAAAGAATTTTCTGGATTTTTGTGTTTATCATCTCAATCTACGCTTGTTCTCATCTAATTGCAAAAGTTTGGAAAAAGTGGGGCGACACTCCAGTGATAGTCAGTTTCAATGAAAGGAAAGCTCCTGTCTGGGATATTCCATTTCCTTCTGTTATTGTTTGTCCAGAAACAAAGGCCCGAGGAAGTGCTTTCAACTTTTCTAAAGTCTACAACTACGTGAAAAACCGAGAAAAAAGTCTAGAAAATATAACAGCATCTGAGTATGTCTTCTGTTCTGAAAATATTTTGTCTTCAAATAACTGGCTCATCTCTTTCAGTATTGTGAAGTTTCAGGCATTCCTTCATTTGTGTGACCTCGAAATATCGTCGAAACTTGACCTCGAGGCAAACGATACGATCGACATTGGAGCAACCCTGTTGAGTATAGCTGAAACTGTTAACAATACAACACCGTTTTGCAAGTTTAGATCGATGGTAAAAATGTGCGAAGAGTGGTTTACTTACGTACAAACGGATGATGGTATCTGTTACCAGTTCAATGGACTTAGCAGCAGGGACCTGTTGCGTGATACCGGGTAATTTGGTTGCTTAGTTATGTAGAAAATTCGCATAAATTTACGTAAAAAGGTATCTAATTTATTATTGGATACACATGGACAATAAAACTTTAATTAAATAATTCCGTATTAAATTCTGGGTCCTGTGTGGGGCCTACTTATTCCACACTACGCTCCGTTGATAAATCAACCCTTGTTAAAGTGGTTGGTTTTTAACCACAATACAGTCTTTGGTGGAGTAAGTGATAACGTGTCGGCCTACCTTACCCAGGTTGGAATCCTACCGGCGGCAACCCATGGTGGTTTTCTGCTGACAATAGATACGATAAAAAAGGTTCGCAATCCACTTAAAATTGTAGGTCCACTTGCAATCGTTGTCTGGAATTTAGTGAAATTCTGCTCCCGGCCATGCCCCATAAGGGGTTAGTGCAACTAGGGAGGTATAGTCTTGAATAGCCCATTAAGGATGGATATCAATAGGATGTAGGCTTAAACTAGGCCAACATTTTCATAATATCAGGAGCTGATGATTTATGCGAGCCGATTGGCACCAGCTTGAGGTAAGACTTGATTTAACGATAAAGTTTACAGATATACATAGAGCTGAAGAACCATCAGAAGTAATGGCAATCAAAATGGCTGGTTAATATATTTCGTTTTTGTTGGATAGAGTTTGTTCCCCCTTTGATATTATAACAAAAAAATTTCGGACCTCAATGAAACCATTTTCAGTCCTCTGATGTTGTATTTTGTATGAAAATAGTTACATTTAATTTTAAAATAGTTTCATTCAATTTTAGACTTATATCAATTGTAAGTGGTTTTATTTATTTCACCCTGTTGTTGTTGTTTGAATTAATTTCT
Organism: Leptarthrus brevirostris; assembly: GCA_964036015.1. Classification (NCBI taxonomy): domain Eukaryota; kingdom Metazoa; phylum Arthropoda; class Insecta; order Diptera; family Asilidae; genus Leptarthrus; species Leptarthrus brevirostris. The sequence continues at coordinate 134,220,712 of OZ038372.1, read as the reverse complement.
TGAAGACTAGAAAGAAATTTGTAAACCCCATATTCAACGTAAGCCGTCGGTAGAGTAAGTGATAACGTATTTGGAGTATCAGGTTCGAATACCACCGGCGGCGACCCAAGGTTGTTTTCTGTTCACAACAGATTACGATGAAAAGGCCATGGCGGTTGCAGAGAACATGCCAGTGGTTCGGAATCCATTTTAAATGGTAGATCCACTTGCAATTGTGGTTTGTTTATATATCTGGACGTTCTACTGTACTTGTAAACTATTGCAATAATATTTTGGTGACTAGTAACCAGGTCGATGCATTATACTATACAGATTCTGCTTAGGCCTCTGAAAAAGTCAAAATTCGTTTGTTTTTAATGAAGCTTAAGGCACTAGCTGAGATATTATGAATTCTAAAATTGTTTTTCGTCTTTTTTCACTAATAGAACTGAAACAGTTCTTATAACTAGTTTTCAATCACGTCGAATTTCCGTTTCCTCTGGAGTTCCTCAAGGCAACCATCTTGGACCTTCTGAGTTTATTCCTTCATTGATGATGTTTTTTCCTTATTAGAATTTCTTCAATGGAAACACATATCATTACATATCTGATGTTTGTAATTTTTTTAAATAAATTTTTGAGTTCCGCATTCTTTCAAATGTAAACATTTCACGTTATGTAGCGCATTTAAGAAATTTTAATGTGGTTAATAACTATATGATTATCTCCAGTTGTGATAGTGTTTCTGATTTAGGTGTTATTATTGATAGTAATTTATCGTTTTATTTCATATATTGAATTTATTGCAAATAAAATGTATTCTCGGCTTCGTTTCGTTAAGCGACGTACTTGTGAATTATCTGATTCATATGCATTTATGTGTAGCTCCCGTTAAGCCTATATTTGAATAATGTTCAATTTCAAACTCCTTTGGTATTGCGTAAGATATCGTGTTAACTACTAGTTTATCTCTGAACTTCTCGAAAATTCTTTCAAGTCCACTGCCACGTAAGTGTAGGGGAGAATGTTTGGAAGCGCTTTTTAGGCTAAGATTGGATAAGGGCGCATGGCACCGGTTACTCCTAGACACCCAAGTCTCTGAAGACGTTGTAGTTTCGATGTGCTATATCGGCGCTGCGTATGTGACCAGGGGACTTATAATTACCTGATAGACTCAGAGGACCATTTTAGGTTTGCGTCCAAAAGTCTTTTCAAATAATCGTGGGCATGTCCATAAGTCTGCCAATCAGTTTCCGGTCGAGGGTTCCAGGTGAATTGTTGGTATAGCGTTATGCGTAGGTATTTAACCTCTTTGGAGAATTCTAGCTCTATTCCCGGAGGTATTAGGTCAGCTTCTTATGTCTCGTGAATAGAATGGTAACTGTTTAGTCGGGATTTTCACCAAGGCGTGCCTGCCAGCACCAGTTTTAGACTATGCCTAGGGCCTTTTGCATTGGTTCAGAAATTGTCCGAAGATGACTACCTTTGATTATGATAATCAAGTCATCTGCATATCCTTGGTTTTTAAAGCCGTCATTTGTCAGCTTAGTCAGGAGCTTATCAATCACAAGTGACCATAGAAGGGAAGATATAACCCCTTCTTGGGGCACCCCTTCGTGGTTTTAAGTGGGATTTCTACTGTGATAGCCTAATTTGATACCTAATTTGGAATTTTTTTTTTGGGAAAAGTAAGATAAGAATAATTATAAAACTTCTTGCGTCTTTTTATTTGGGACATAACGTACAAAAAGAATTTTTTTTCTGACAAGATAAACCCAAACATGGGGGCGCTGCTGAGCGCTGAATTTGGCCCTCGAAAATAGTTATCATTCAGACCAGATTCGAGTCGAAATGGCATGAAATTCAACAAGGATTTTCAAAATTTCCATGCTTTTTCGTCTTTTATTGACCGTGACTTTGTCCTTAAGGCAAAGCGCTTGAAAAAAGGCTATCTTTATGAGATTATGAATGACGATATTGATGTAGGGTTTGTTAGGCTTAATAAGGAATGAAAAAAAGGCGAAAAAAAGAAATGAAGATAAAAAATTTCATATTTTATCACTGGTTTCTGAAATAAAAACAATAGTGAAAATCAAAATTTTTAAATAATTCTAGTTTAGTAAGGTTTCTATAGGTGTGCAGAATATGTGGTTAAATTTTATAACAACCGGTCTAGTAATTTCGGAAATTTTCGGTTAAGTTTCAGTATTTTAATCAAACTTTTAAATAAACAAACAAAAAATATGGTAAATAAAAATTTATTTTTAAGTTAAGAACATAATAGTACAACATTTCAAGAATCTTCTGTTAAATTTTTGGGTAAAAATATTGTGAATTGAGCGACTGACAGGAAATCTATGTATACACAAACAAGAAAAGATACTTTGCGGTGATCATCATAACTCATGACTGGATCATATGTTGACAAAAAACCAAAAAGATTTCGTTAGTTTATGAGTTTCTCGAGGTAACAACGTTGAGATTTTTTTTATGTTATTGATTTTTCAATTTTTAGAAGTTAAAAGAAGTTTTTGAATTTATGAAAATTCATTGATAAAAATCGGCGAATTTGTTGTTGTAAAATTAATTATAACAATAAAAAATACAAAATCTTGAAGTCGTTACCTCGTAATTTATGTATAAAAGAAGTGTGCAAAATTTGAGAAGGATCGGACGAGTAGATTTTGAGTTACAGTGATCACCGACTTTGAAAAAGGAAATCTAAAAAAACGCGTTTAAAGTTTTAACACTGCTCTTTTGTATATGGGATGTATCGAATGGAGGGAGACCCGAGGCACTGTATCTCCGGCAGTTGTACTCCAATCGACCTCAAATTTTAACTAGATACTCTGGAAGAGTTGTGCTATCAAGAAAAAATATGGAAAAAAAATTTTAATACCTCGACCCCCCAATCGCCAGAGAGGCTTTTAATCCGCTTTAAATACCAGTAGTGGGGCCAATTCGCCTCGGAAGACCTTTCTTCAGTTGCTGTTGAATCTGAGAACTGATTACCCAGAAGTAATTTTATTGTCTTTTATCGGCTCCATGTAAACATACTGTTAGATTTTTGAAGAAAACCAAAGCCGATGGAGTGATCCTTTGAACTTTTTGGAGTCGTGCGCTAGTGGGTAAGGCATCCGTATGTTCACAGAAGTTCTTTCAACTTCTGCTTTTGGATTTCCTTAGCTTTTTCTTGGAATTGGTCAGGGTCTTTTTTAATCATTCCAGATACCTGCTCGTTTGGTCTTTTTAAATAGCTTCCTGGCCTGCGCTTGCCTAGCGTCCTGTTGCACCAAGGCACATTTTTAGTTGCATCTCTGTGTTTTAATGTGTTTGTGTATTTGAGGCCAAATTTAAGTCCTCCGCGGTTACTAGGGATATGTTATCAAGTTCGTCAAGTCTTTTCCTAATATTCTTATTATGATGCACACAGGTTGCCTCAATATCGAATCTGATATGGTTACGATCCGATAAATAGACCTACAGTTAAGAATTTTGTTTCCTAGCTTAGGATTGGGTAATGTGAGGTCTAGTACCTCTTCACGTAAAACGTTTGAAAAAAAAAGAAAATAGGTTCGCTTCTTTTGTTGAGTATTTCTATATGATTTTTGAAAAAGTATTCCAAAAATGACTCAACACATTTATTCCTCTCGCTGCTACCCCAAATGTTGCTAACACTCCTGCTACGGTGAGGTTGCTTTTGATGCTATAAGTTGTCGACGCATCGGTGATCGCATGATACATTTTTTCTGCCTCTTTCAAGCTAGCTGCTACGATTAATTTGTTTGCTCCTGTCACTTACACTGACTAATTATTTCATTGTCCGTGAATTTATTCACGGGCATCGACAATGACTTCAGTCCAAAAACCTCATCAGCGAAATCTCGATTACTCTGATTATAATATACTATGATTATGTAATCGGCCTTCGATCCAAGACAACCAGCTTCTTGGTTGGTGTTTATGAGACAGACTTTCATGTTTGTTTTCCGAGACTTGACTCTGTGCTTCTGTTAATACTGCTGTTAATCCTCTTGTTCGAGACGAAGTTTTGTGCTATATCCGTCGTAGCATCTCGCGTAACGTTGTTGATGTACTACCAAGGAATTGGATAGGTTTTTCGATTTGTTCTTAAAATGCCATACAAAACAGTTCTTGTCTCTTCCATTTCCATTTCGTCCAGTGCATCTTCGGGCACTTATGATTTATCAGCCTTATGCACCGACGTGCTCGCTAAGGCTTTAGGACCATGCGATGAATTGCTGTTTTTCAATGGTTTTCTTATGTTCGAAATTTTGCACACAGCTTAGATTTTGATAACAATATATTATCTCGGTATCTCTCTCTAGTTCCCGTAACCCCTCGTGGAATACGGAGGCGAAAGAAAAATGTCACCCGGTTCGAGACAACGATTGTAAGTGGACCTACAATTTAAAGTGGGTTTCGAACTGAATTCCGAATCACCGACATTACTCTACAACCCTCAATGGCCTTTTGTATCGTTATCTGTTGGCGACAGAAACTAACCATGCGTTGTCACCGGTGTGATTCAAACCTGGACCTCCGCAGTGGAAGAGCAGCACATTATTACTTACTCCACCGAAGATAAATATCGTTCTAAATCCAATGTAGTGGATACCTCAAGATGGCGGATTATCTTTTTCTTCACAACCCCCTTAGCATGTAAAAGTGTGAAAGTGTATTATGAGTAGAATGTAATAAGTTACATGACTTTGTTTTCAACCCAATATGGCGGACATCCTAAGATGGCCGATTACCTGATTCAACCAAAAATTATGAACTATTCTTTCACCTAATGTCATGGTGTTTATATGTACATATGTGTATTGATAATATAAGACTAATTATAAAAATTTGAATAAAAATATAACTTGAACAGCAAAAAATAGTGAAAGTATAGGTGAAGAATTCTACTAGGCTTTACTTGTAGGCAAATATAAATTTAATTTATTAGACAAAGTAATATTTTAGTTCGTTCGTTCCTCAGTAATTTTTACCTGAAACCCCTTTTCCCTTAGGTATGAGTAATCCCTAATGAGAACAAAATATTGATTCTATAGGCATGATGATTTTTATGAGGACGATATAGTTCCAGCAACAGAATGGACTTTAGAAAATGGCTACTTACCTGACGCGGGTGAGGACGCTTATCCTATGCGAGTCCTTGCTGCTGGAAAACCAGGTGGACTAGTTTTTACACCACAGGGAAATAAATATGATCTAGACTATCTCTGTAGAGGGTCTACGCAAGGATTCAGGGTAAATTTTATAATTTAATTATTTTTGTACTAATAAGCAGATAGAAATTATTAATTTATAAAACTGTATTTTTAAGGTCTATTTACAAGCACCAGATGATGCTCCACAGGCAGCTAAACAATTCTTTCGTGTACCATTTGGGGAAGAAGTATTAATCAAAATCAATCCAAATTTAGAAACCACTGCAGCTAATTTAAGGAGTTATACACCAAAGGAGTAAGTTTTTTATATGTAAGCAGTCCAATTGTGAAATGGCTGCTCTTATTTTAGGAGACAATGTTTTTTCGATCATGAGCGCTATCTTCGCTTCTTCAAAGTTTATACTCAAAAAAATTGCGATTTCGAATGTTTGGTAAATTATACTATAAGCAAGTGTGACTGTGTTAAATACTCGATGCCAAGTAAGTTTTCACAAATGCATTGAATTTAAAATTATTTAATTTTTTTTAAGAGGTTAAAGGTATCCGATTATGTGGAATCACGGACATACAATGTTATAATCAGGCTGAATACGAAGTATTGGAAAGAGAGTTCGAAACCGCTTTAGAAACATCGAAAGGAGAGAACAAGTATTGGAAAACTAAATGTAATTGCTTGCCAGCCTGTACTTCACTTGAATACGATTTTGAAATATCTCAAGCACATTACGATGCTTGGAAACTATTGCAGGCTCACAAGGATGATTATACGGATACATTTCCTGGGTAGGATCTTATTTGTGGGCAATCAAAATTTGGTATATTGAATTCATTACGTTTAGATTACTTATGTCACGAGTATCGTTATTTTTCACGGAGCAATATTTCATCACCACGAAGCGGTCAGCTTTATATGATACAACTGACTTTTTGGCAAACTGTGGAGGATTGTTCGGTTTATTTATGGGTGTGTCGTTTTTGAGCGTGATTGAGTTGATTTATTTTTGCTCGGTAAGACTTAGTTCCAATATTAAAATGAGGGGGAGAAAACAGAAAAAACGACCCAGTAAATTCTATTTCGATGAAAGTGGTAAATGATTATTAACAGATTTTCTATGTTGTATACTTATAAATATTTTTTAGTGACCAACAAAACTACATAAATTGCAACAGTTCATCAATAGAGAAGAAAGATTTTGTAAAATTTTATTTGATTTGCAGTAAATTGGAAATAAAAGTTTAAAAAAAGAATCAAATTGTTTATATTAGAAACTTTTTTTATTAACCTTAACTTTAAGGTTCAACCAACGCTGTTCATCACATCGACGCTATAATCAACAAATTTGTAAGATTAGGCTTTGGACTGCATTCGGCGTACCCCAGGTTTTGTTTTATGACAAAGCCAAAATTCGGGAGATACCCTATGATGCTATAACACAGTCTTGACAGGAAAGGAATTAATTGTAACGGAAATAGGTTTGAAAGAATTGAGCTTATAAGATAAGATAAAAGCAAAAGATAAACGTAAAGTTCTATTGTTCTACTATTGTTCTCAAAATTTGACAGTACGTTCAAATCGTGGGTATATGGCTGGAAACCCCTTGATTCACAGGTTCTGATGTGTCTGCATGGAGTCACGCTAGTAATTTCGTAAGAACAATAATCGCAGAAACAACGATAGAAGAAACAGAAAAAACCGACGTTACGTGGATGCTCCAGCGAGCGAGATTGTAGAAAGTTACCTAGCCTTTCATTGAGCTTAGTCCAACACGTACAGTACGATATTTTCAGACCCTACCAAAATATGGGAATTATATTTGAGTATAGGCATGACGAAGGATTTGTAAATCAGGTCCCAGTCAGCTGAAGGAAAGTATTTCTTGCATCTCTGTAGAAAATATAAGTATTCGCTGTATTTTAAGTGACTGCAAATATATAATGGGCTCAGCTGAGGCTATTACTGGTTATCTAACTACCCAATATGTTCAGAGAGAGTGAATTGGCTTTTTCTTTAGGGACATTACAAATCATTGATTTTTGGATGCGATAAACATAACACGACTTGCTGTGACCAGTAAAAATGTCGTTGTTTAATCAACTAGCAACTATCAACGGCAACTAGCGCCCTTAGTATCCGTGGAACTCTACCTCACTTCATCTCTTGGTAAGTATCTATGTCGATAACTTGAAACCAGAACCAACCCAGCGAGGGGAACAGTTACAACTTAGAAGCAGAAGCAGGTTGGTATTACTATTATTATTGAGCCCGTATAAACATGCGAGGTCTGTTAAACTGAACCGAACTTTTTTCTTAATTTTTTTTATTTAATATACAACATTGTCTTTGTCTCCTTCAAAGTATTCCCCATCTCTATTCACACACTTGTTCGAGCGGTATTTGCACTCTACCAGGTAGTTCTGCACCTAATTCCACGCCGTTATCCTCCTACACTGTCGCCCCGTCTCAAACAAATTCTACCTCCGTTAACCCGCCCATTCCGCTAGCCAAAACTCCTTTATCCGAACATCATTCATTTATCGATCCCCTTCTCCCACCTACAGTTAAATTGACTTTGCGCTCTGCTGATTCTAGCGATGGACGATACCTCTTGTCTATTTCTAGCCTATCTCCAAGACAAACCGAACTCCGTCTGTGTTGAAGGTAAAACCAGCACCAACGTCATGTTAAGTATACAACAAGAAGGCCTGCCCACAGACCCATCAGTCCTACTCCAACTTTTCACAAAATACCATGAATCATTCAATATACCTTCCCATAAAGTTTCAGAAGATCTATCCACCTATGCTGCGTACGTCAGTTCTCGCCGTATTTCCCATCTTCAAAAAAGTCGTAAAGACTCCTTAAACTACTTTCGTTCCTAACCCCCTTGATTTCCCTATTTCTGACTTCCCCTCTATTGCACCAGCGGTTTCCGATCAAGATCCTCTCCCCAACAGCTTGTCGGTCTATTACCAGAACGTAAGAGGACTTCGTACAAAAACATCCAATATTTTTCTTAACTCCCACACATTCCAGCACGATATCTTTGCCTTAACTGAAACCAATCTAACACAAGGAATTCTCGACAACGAACTATTCCCTCCAAACTATACTATTTTCCATGTCGACGGTTGTGTAGGCACCAATGATCCACCAGGTCGCGGGGTTCTCATAGCTGCTCACAACCGTTATGACGCCACCCTGCTAAAGACCTCCGACTCTACAATATCAGAATTTGTGTGTATAAAAATAGCACTAAATAAGTGTCTTCTGTACATCCTCTGTTGTTACATTCGCCCCTCTCAATCTTTAGACGCCTACGAGCCCATAATTGAAGCGATCGATACCCTGCTTGAGAACGCTAACGCGTCCGATGAATTTATTTTATTGGGTGACTTTAACCTCCCCCGTATCCAATGGTCATTGTCCGAGGACTGTTCTCACTTTGTCCCCCTTAACGCATCTTCGGCCAAAGAAGCCTTCTTTACCGATCAGCTCTCCGTTTCAGGTCTCTTTCAAGTAAGCGGAGTCAGGAACTTCCTGGACAGACAATTAGACTTAATCTTTTCTTCAGACCCAGTTAACTCGGCTGTCGCAAAAAGCAACCATCTTCTCTCCTCCCTCGACCATCACCATCCTCCCGTGTTCCTCGTTTTCTTCTACGAGCACCTTCATGCCGTTTCAGGCTCCGAGTCTTCTTTATCCTTCAATTTTCGTTAAGGCGACTTTGACAAATTAAATCACTTGCTCCTCAACTCTAATATTGGGGATATCCCTCAACATCTCCCAGTTGACGTCGCTTTAGAGGCGTTCTATTCGGAAATACACGCTTGTCTTACACAATCTATCCCTCTTCTTCCTCGTAAAAACTACTCCTGATCCCCCGTATGGTACGACAAAGAATTACGCTCTCTTCGCAACAGGAGAAATAAACGTTGGCAAACTTTTCTTCTAACCCAGACCTAGTCTGACTATTCTTCCTATCTATCTGCTTATACCTCTTTTTCTGAACGTTGTGATACCCTCTACTATGAGTACCTCCAACGGATGGAAACTAGCCTCATATCCGACCCCAAGCGTTTTTATAGCTTTATTAATTCTAAGAAGAAATCCAATGGTTACCCTTCCACCCTAAAGCTCGAGAGTACCTCTTCATCTGATCCTAAGGTTATCGCTAACCTCTTTGCACACTTCTTCAGTAAATCTTTCAGCGACAATTCTCTACAACCCGACCTTAACTATTTTGCATTCATGGACAAATGCACTCAAACGTCGTTTTCATCTTTTGACCCTGATCCTGAACTAATCGCCGCCAGTATTAATAGGCTTGAGGACGACTTTCACCCAGGTCCTGATGGCATTCCGGCCATCGTTCTGAAAAAGTGTGCCATGCATCTAGTCCAACCCCTTTTTCCCTCAATTATGGAAAATTTCGTATATTATTCCCATCTTCAAAAAAGGTTGCAAGAACGATGTGTCCAACTACAGACCCATTGCTAAATTATCATCCGTACCTAAACTATTCGAAAAATTGGTCTATGATTCCATGTTCTTCCACTGTAAGTCTATCTTCTCACTCTCCCAGCATGGCTTCCTCAAAGGTAGATCTACAACCACCAACCGTACTGACTTCGTCTCTAAAACCCTATGTGCCCTGGAAAACGGTAAAGATGTTGATGTTATCGCCACCGATTTTAGTAAAGCCTTCGACAAGATCTCCCATAACGTTATCTTGTTCAAACTTGATCGCCTAGGCTTCCCCCCCAGATTCATCTCCTGGATCCGATCCTACCTCAACAACCGTCAGTACAATATTCTTTTCAGTTCATCCATTTCTAACCCTATTGTCGCTCGTTCCGGCGTCCCTCAGGGCAGCCACCTAGGTCCATTGCTTTTTATCCTCACAATAAATGATGTTGAATGTGTCATCAAACACTCAGAGTTGTCCATTTATGCCGATGACATGAAAATAATCAAACATATCTCCTCCACTACCGACTCTCTTCTCCTGCAAGAAGACCTCGATTCATTTATCACATGGTGCATGAAAAACTTTCTAGAGCTCAATGTCTCCAAATGCCAGTCCATCTCATATTCCCGCAAGCGTCTTACCACCACCCCGAGAGTCTATATGTTAACCGACGTACCAGTCCCTATCGTTACCTCTTTGTGTGACTTAGGAATAATCTGTGATAGTGAACTCAATTTCCGTTCCCACATTGACAGCATAATTAACAGAGCTAACTCCGCGCTAGGGTTTGTGAAGCGCTGGTCTAGAGAGTTCTCCAATCCTTATGTTTCCAAATCTCTCTACGTCTCCTTCATTAGACCTCTCCTTGAATATGCCAGCCAGGTATGGTCCCCTACACAAACAACTCACATTAATAGGATTGAATCTGTCCAGCGTAGGTTTATTCGCTTTGCTCTACGTGATCTTCCGTGGGTTGACAGATTCAACCTTCCTCCCTATGAAAACCGTCTGAAACTGATCGACTTACAACCTCTAAGCAAACGTCGTGATGTTTCCGACATTCTCTTCATTTATCAATTATTAACTGGTGCCATAGACTGCCCTTCAATCCTGCAATCTTTACCCATCTATACCAATCCCCGTAACCTTAGCTCCACTCCCCTTTTCCGACTCGATCGCCATCGCACAAACTACGGTCAAAGCGAGCCAATTACCAGGATGTTACGAAAAGTCAACGACCTTTCCTCTTTTGACTTCCATCTGAGTAAATCATCACTCCACAAAGCCTTATATCTTGACCCCGCCCATCTTGATCCTGATCGCCTACTTTAATTCTTCTTCCTTTCGCCTTCTGCCAGTTATCAATATATATAGCTCATATTGTAGCTTATACTTTTTATTTATTTATTCTTAATTATTCATTTATTATATTCTGTAGAATTAGTATTAAGTTATAGTTTGTATTTAATTTTTTATTTTTGTATTTTTTATGCAATAGCTTGTATTAAGCTTAAATAAATAAACCTTTTTTCGGAACATGCTTCACTACCAGTTAAAAACTGTTCTTAATGCCATCAATTGAGTCGAAACAGCGTACTTTTAGAAATTATTTTAATTCGGCAAATAAGAAGAAGAGGCAGATAAGCTAGAAGAGACCAGGAGCCCTGAGTTTTCTCGCTGCAACGGTGATCCAGTGAGCATTACCTTGACAGAGGATCGAACCTGTCGTGCTTTTCTGTGGTGTGGAGATCCTTTGCAAACTCACTGTAATGACTGGACTTACTGTCGCATCCGTAAACCCAACTCCCGCCCTGTGATGATCCTTTCAAAGAATGTTTCATCTTCGTCAGCTTTTCCAAGGAGTTTCTGGCAAACGTTCACTTGATGTTCCTTCTGCTCTTTGGTCATTAAATGAGGAACAAACTTTGATGCAATGATGATTGCATGTTTAACTTATCTGTCAGAATTTAATGACATGACTCAATTGATATTTTTATTTCTTTTGCAACTTTATTGACAGTCAGTGGACGGTTGGCACGCTCAATATCTTTAATTCTCTGAACGTGAGTGTCATCAGTTGCGATCGAAGGCCTTTCGAAGGTGTCTTTAATTGTTTGACGAACATTTTTAAATCTGTTGGGCCATTTGTAACACTCCCTCTAGTTCCCGTAATACCTTGTGGGTATGGGGCGAGAGAACTTTTTTCCTGCGTGCGAGAAAGAGCATCAACTATGTAGGTTACTTGCTTCAAAGGTTTAAACGTTTCTGTAAATGTTTTCCCCAGTTTAAACCAGAGGAATGTTATGACTAAGAGGAAGGTTTGGCCGACCGCTCGTCCCAACGACCATTCATTGCTTTTTTTTTAACAGACGTCGCAGATACCGCTTATTAATGAGTCTGGTATGGTATTTAAGAACTACTAAAATAATTGTTTACGGTGTTAGCGAGAGAACAGAAGCCCTTGCTACTCTTTTGGGTTGCAAATATCGCTCTGTTCGAAGTTGAATTTAGCCCAACGAATCACCTATTTGAATATATTCTGCGCAATTTTATTGATACGTCTACATTGCTCTGATGGGATATGTGTAGAAAGCTGCTTCTTTGCTTTTAGTGGCTGTATAATAGTCGTTATTCAACCAGTTGATGTTAGCTGGTTTCGTATTTTCAAAATTATAAGAAATAAAGCAATGCATCCCAAACCATAGGATTATTGCATGCTGCGGTTAACGTGAGTAAAGTAATCAGACCAGTCCAATTCACTGAGGTAGTTCAGCCTAATCAGGATTTTTATAATGCCAGAATAATGTTTTTATGAAATTTTGATTTATGGTGGGGAAGGTGGAAAATTTTCCGGAGATTATAAAACTGTGTGAATTGCCCGGGAAAGCCGTGACTGATACCAGGTACGTGTGTAGATGCGATGTTAAAAGTATACCCAACGGTTCCACGTTTTATACCTTAGTATCAGAAACATGAAATAGACACGCAGCCAATTACTGAAGATTAAAGTAATCGGTGAATAAGTTGACGTGTCTTCCAATTGGGCTTGTGGTAGAAGAATGGCTAGGTAATTTTGTTTATACGATGTGGTCAAAGCCTAGGGGACAACCTTTTGATGCGTTCGCATGGTTTTGGCCAGAAGGAAATTAGGGTAAGGGAAGTGAGGAGACTTGAATGTCTTATTTTTGCATTGCTGCGAGCTAGACAACAGTCCAGAGACGGAGTGGATTATTTTAGTTTCTTAATAAAAGCAAATGGGGAGACCTGGTCTCGAACCAGGGACCCATGGCATGGTGGTCATGCCGCTCAACGAATTCATCCAACTCTGTCTTCAAAGTATGCCAAGTATGGACGTTAAAATCGCCAGCAAGAACGATTTTATAAAAGGCAAACATATTTCCAGAAACTTATCGATATCTGAAGGCAGTTTATCAAAGGAACACACAGTATCAGACATATTCGGGCGATGATATAAAAAGCAGAGTGAATGATGTGTCGATGGAGTTCAAATCTTTCCCAGACATAATTAAATTCTGGATTAACAGAAGTGAATTAAGGGAGATGTGAAGAGGGCACAGCATGTTTGATGTAGTGCAAGAACAACCGGCTGGCAGTGAACTGAAAACTAGTGTTGAATAAACAAAAAGTAAATATTTGTATGGTCATGTATGAGCTTTATTTGCCCAAAACACAACAGAAACCACAAGGCGCATGGACTAAATGGGATACATAATTGCGAAGCAAAACCAGCAGCAGTATTATGCCTGCTGTGCCGATCTCCGTTCACAGTAAGGGTAGCCAAAGGCTCGGCAGTGGAGACCGTAGGGAAAAAATGGAAAATAAAAAAGAAACAGACTTTTCAATAGGGCATAAAAGCCCTTCCCTTTGTCGAGATGACACCTCATTTCTCACAAATTTTTACCTTGTTTAATAATGTTAGCTTCTGACCGAGTTAAAATAAAAGGTGGGTGCAAGATGGGTGGCACCTCTCTTTTCGAATTATTATGGAACAATCTGCCAAATGACGGTCTTCATAATTTTTTAAGTTTTAAGACGATTTGGAAAAGGGGTGTGACAGCGTTTATTGTGAGTACCTACATATGCACAGCTTAACACAGGAAAGATATAACAGAAAAAAGTACTACCATCGTCAAAATAGATACTTCGGAGCCAAAGGTCACGTAGAAAACTGTCTTTCCATGCGCTGAGCGAAGTAACAGAAGCATGCATACTGTAACCTTAGCTATTTTCGATTGTAATCACTGATGTAATGTGCAGCGCTTTAAATAACTCCCCCTCCCATTCACGAGGATGAGATACCTTACACACGTAGCTCAAATGTCTGAAGCCCTAAATGTAAATGGTCGCAAAACAGTCTTAAGATCAATGCTTCTAAAACCAAACTAGTAAGCTCGAACTCTAGGAGACGGAATCACTGATCCCTCGAAGAACAGCCAATAGAAGCTATGGATACATTTTATTATTTCGGGAGCATAGTAACATCAGATGGCGGAGTTGAAGCTGACGTACATAATCCCATCAACCAGGCTCGAGGTGCATTTAATTGGTAAGGTATGGCGTAATAACGCAAAATGTTGTATTTTTGAAGTGAACGTACAATCTGTTCCACCATTCTAAATTAATAGCGATCTATTAAATAATGTCTCAGTTAGAAGACTTTGTAAACCGGTCCCTCTGGTACATTCTGAACATCTATTAGTTGGAGGTCATCTGCGTAGACTCACAAAGCCGAAACAGGATAAACGAGAACGAAAATGTCAATGGATAGGCCACACAATTAGAAACTATCAAAACATAAGCTTCAGGTTAGAACCCGGAAAAAGTCAATTTGGAAAACTGCGCAACACGCGAAGAAATTTGTTAATCAGAAAGGTACTCAAATACACAAATCATGGCAAGAGTTGAAGACGTTGGAGCAAAATCGGACGAGATAGAGGGTCGGCGAAGTAGATACCCTATACCCCCATTTATGTAAGCAAAGAGACTGGTAAATCCAAAATGAAGCATGATAAATTCACTTCAGGCCGGACGTCGTTTTTAATGTTACGACATACTTAATGCAATTAAATAAATATTTGTTTTATTACAATAATTTATCATTTTTAAAGTAATACGTCAAGCAAATGTTTTATCTGTTTCATAATTGCTGCCGTGCAATTTATTCGCTAGACATATCCGTGTTAACGACACAATCTCTGGAATACTTTTAAATGGCACTGACACGTTTTATGTACAGGTTTACCAACAGGATATGTAGTAAATACTCTGAAATAATTACACTGCACCCAGGCCGCATCATGAACAGCATAAATTTGATAAAAAAGGATGACCGATTTCGTGATGGCTAACTGAAGAAGGAAAGGATAACTCAGTAAAAACCCGAATTTGATCTTTTCGTTTCAATTATTCCCTTTTTTTTGTACCAAGGAACACCTTTGGGACGATAGAGTGTCACTTCAATTCCCGATCCAGCCATTACTCCCAATAGTGAGACACGAAACTCGAATATATTCTTACTCAGGGCAGCTACTTGTTAATTAATTTATCCGGCGTTTTTACGTTTTACTTCACGGCGTGCGGATATCAAGAATAGTTGGTTCACAACTGTTGGATATACACCTCTTCCTAAATGGTTCAAATGGCAGTAAACAGATTAAACACTTGGTAAGGTTAAACTTATATTAATAAATAAGTGTTGATAAACTTAAGATTTTAATTACAGGAAACGAGCTGCTCTATTTAGTAAAACTTTGAATACTTTGAAGGACAATACATCCATAGCGGTTAGTGAAGCTCCATCAGACTACGATACTCGCAAGAAAATTATCTATGGAAACACCTCTGAGGCCGCTTGGGGAATATTTTCAGAGTACTGCAATAACAGCACCATACATGGAATCAAGTATCTGGGAGAGCAAAAGAGGCCAATCCTGGAGCGGTTATATACTTTTGAAATATTTTAGTTCCTGCATTTTAAAACAAGAGAATATTTGCAGTCTTTTCTGGATTTGTGTCTTCGTGTTGTCTATATATACATGTGTCCGGTTGACCACAAATATTTGGAATAAATGGGATACGCATCCTGTAATTGTAAGCTTTGCAGAGAAATATACTCCTGTGTGGCAAATTCCTTTTCCAACAGTAACAGTATGTTCCGAAACTAAGAGCAAACCTCGCTTATTCAGTTTTGAGGACACATATTGGAGGATAAGGCTTGGAGAAAGGATTAACTTGTCCTCACAGAGGTAAGTAGCTCAATTACATAATACACAACAATATTTGAAACCCATTTTCTGAACAAAGCTTGGATTACATGGAGACTATTACTCAAGTGTGCGACTCCCACTTAACCACTGATCTAGATTTTGGTTTCGAGAACAAAACTGCGAATGTGACAAATTTTTTCCAATCCCTGCATAACGTGGCGATTCCTTTTAACGAAACCTTTTCCTATTGCAAGTGGCGAAATAAGAAACTTCCATGTGGCAGTGTACTTCGCAAGGTGATAACCGAGGAAGGGATTTGCTACAGTTTTAATGCTTTGAGTGCCCACGAAATATTCCGAGAGGAGGTGTATGGATTCTATTACGATATGTGAAATTTGTGTATTAAGTGAAAATTCGATTTTCAGTATACATAGTATACAGGAATTTGAAGACGTTTCAAATGTGGACGAGGTTTTGGATTGGGATTTGGAATTGGGATACAAGCCTGATGCCAGGAACGCAACATCACCCAAACGAGTATTTGCTGCTGGTGCAAGGATTGGTCTACATTTGCTGCTGCAGGGTATTGAAGCTGATTATGATAATTTATGTAGAGGACCTGTTCAGGGATTTAAGGTAAATTATATGTAATTGCTGTGAATGAGTAAATCCCTTCGGTACAGAAAGTAGTCTTAACATTTAATTAATTACAAAGCGAATTTAACATTATTTTGCTAGAATGTACGATTTATGAAAATAATTGCTTAAAGTAAACAGCAGTTCAGTTACGTACGCAAAGTCTCAACTTAGGCTGAAATGGGTTTGGATAGTATTTTACAATTTAACTAAGCAAGAAAAGTTTTAAATGAAAAGATTACCGATTTTATGTAATATGTTACTTTTAGTCATCGATGGTGTAAGGGATAATGTGTGTACTTTTCATAATGAAAGTCGCAGGTTTGAGTTCCACTGTCGCCGTCTTGATTATTTCCAGACAACTGATAACACTAAAAAGCTATTGGTCGTTTCTCATTAAGATTAGTGGTAAGTGGAGTAAGTGAGCATTTTCATAACGCTTTTAACATTTTAAAATACCATACAGTTAGCTGAGTTCTATTGGAGTGGTGTTTGTCAGTCTGTAGTATATGTGTTCTCCAAAGTGAAATTATCATCTTAATGCGAATCAAGCAAACAATTGAGTGCCCTTTTAGCGTTGAACAGAGGCTTTGGTGACTGTATTTCCTGCAGCGATCACATCAACTCCTTCTAAATTACCATAAAGCACACCATGGAATGAAGATTACCTTCACGACATACATATATCAATCAAGTTCGAGAAGGCGTTTGACTGCCTTGATCCTGAGTATATATGGCAAGCTTTAAATAGTACAAGCATCCCAATTCGAATTCTAACCATCATCATCATCAGGAACCCAAAGTTACGTAATTGCAAAAAGAAAACTGTCGGACTCCTAAGTGCTTACCATAGTGAGACAAGGATGCAGATTGCCACTTTGGTATTCTTGATCGTCATCAATGATGTAATGCACAGTACACTTTATAACTCGCGAGGGATTAGATGTAACCTTTTTAAATACCTTACGCACCTGGACTATGCCAACGGTGTATATATCCTATCCAACAGAGTCATATATCTCAAATTCCCCTGGGCGCAATCCAGGGTTTATAATCAGTACGACTAACCAAAGTTCTGAGCTTGAAATCCAGTAAAGGAGGTGAGATTGATCTTAAAGAGTAGCGAGGAGAACAGCTGGAAGCATAGTAATAGACCCAACGCACACCTGACTCTAAATTTCTTCCCTCAAGCCGGTTTTCGGATTTGAGTCCGACGCACACGTAAGATATTTTGCTTTTCAAAAACCTGTGCTAAATATCCAATATGTACTTATATTTTTGTTCTGCCCACGAGATATAGAAATAATTTCTGTAGAAAAATGTAAATGTAATGTAATGTGAAATATTTTCTAACAGCATTACTGACCCAAATTAATTATAGTTTGAATTGAGTTCACAATGTGGGTCTATTGTTGCATGACCATAATTAACGGATCACATGCAAAATCATTTAATTAACCCTCCAGTCACAAAATATAATAAAAATTGTATGTTGCACCCGACGGATAGAAATCATTTCGGTGGAAAAATGTGTTCAAGCAATTTCCTTCCTTGCGATCTTTTACCTGAAATATTTTCGTTTTAATTACCAAGTTGACTACCTGAGAACTAAAACATTAATGAACCCAGCACAAGCAGAAAAATTTTCTGAACCCTCCAGTCACAAAATATCCACTCTATGCATGTAGTGGTGTTTTGCACCCGAGAGATAGAAATCATTTTGGTGGAAAATTTGAGGGAACAATGCCCCTTCCCTACGATCCTTTACTTTCAAAAACCTGTTTGGATAGACTCAAAAGAGGACCGTGTGCGTTTGCTGAACAGCACTGAGGCAATTTTCGGTTATAAAAAGTGCTTGAGGGGAAGTTGATTTGACAACAAATCAAATAGCGAGCACTGAAAGTTGGGAAATGCTTTCAGTGTCATTTAATGAGCAGGAGTAATCACTAGTGCTCGTTGAGTAACAGACCTACAGATAAAGGCTGGAACACAATGTGGCTCTGGCGCTCGGAAATGTCAAATTTTGCGCGCGCCAAAAGTTAAAAATATTGAACTTTGCGCTACAGCGCCAGCTACACATTGGACAGCCATCTCTTTATTTCCTTTTTTTTTAACTTTTGGCAGGTCTGGCTACCGCGCCAGCTACGAGCGCCAGCAGCACATTGTGTTCCACACTTAACGTGTCAAAAAACATCGCACCACAGCCTGCTCTAGATGCAAGCGCGGAAGCTGACATGAACAGCTGAGCATTGGTGGTGTAAACAAACCAAAACTTGCTACAGTAAAGAATAGGAAAAGCTTGTGAAATTCTACTTTTTCCTAGTATTTCTCGAAATATTTTTACAGTCTCAACTTGGAATTTACTTGACGCAAACTTACAAATATTCTGACCACAATTCACCATAAAAAATTTCAAAGTTTCATGTGTTTTATTGGGAAGACCCGCTCTTACGTTCATTTTTTTGAAGAATTGAGGTTAGAATGCGTCAGCATTTCTCTTTAGATCAGCAGTTGAAGTTTGATATGTGTGCAAGGATTACCAGTGATACAAAAATAAATGAAATAATGACGACACGTTTTTTGATGTTTTCCGGGCTTGTATCTGGAACAGGCTGTGAGCGAATATACTATCCCTCTTCCCCCTCCCTATATTTCTAAAGCTAATTACGAAGCGCCTGATGTCATATTAGAAAATAAATGTCAGAGAAAAAGAGCAGAAAACAATGCCAGAGCATCGAAATATGCGATCTGAAAGCAATATCTCAGTTTTTTGTTTTTTTTTTTTTACAAATATTTATATGAAACTGTTTTGCATGATTTAGTATATGTGGGCTAGGTCTGACACGTTCATTAAAAATTTGTTCAAGTTCAGATTTTAGTAGACGTATGTTTAAAGACATAATTGACTTTCTTAAATGATTTTACTATTGTATGTAAAACAATATCTATTGCAGCACATAAACATAACTTTCCATAAATGAAACTATAAAGCTACTAGTAATCGTCCAAAGCGCCACGTGTTTGTCACCCCGGAAGTAGTCGTTTATCAACATCGCAATGCGAATTATGATGAAATCTGCCTTGTATAGATTTTTGTTTGTAATACCGTCTTTTTCGCCATAAAGCTTGCTTGTACAGAGTGTTCAAAAAGTATCGGACCTCCACTATATCACAGAAAGTACTGATCGGAGAAGAAAATGACCAAGACAAAAGTTGCAGGATTTTTCCCTGGCTATCTATTGGTGATCTTGAACTTCAAGATCATTTAAAGGTCATGTCGTTTTATTTAAATCGGACCCAATATTTTTGACCATGGAAATGGAAAGAGCGGAAAATTTTACGTTCAGATATGTCCTTGACCATTTTTTAAATTCAACCTTGTTAGTCCATGGAATCAGCAACCCCGAAAACCCCCGAGTATCGAGTTTGGCATAAAAAATATAATAAAAATTCGCAAAGGGTTAATCGATCGTTTTCATAACTCCGCATTGAAATTTGTTCTGCCAATCTACTTCTTGCTTCTTTTTCTTTATTTTTTGGGCAAAATTCGTTGATGACTGTTTTTATCAGCCAAATTTAATTGTTCTTATAAAAGAGTCAGTAAAAAACTGGTTATGGCAGAGCTATCTGAGAGAACCTGTACCCCTGTTAATGATGCGAGGATAGAGTGATCAAATACAGGGTTATAAGAAAGTGGCTGAATTATTTAATGAACAGTTTCGAGATAAAGATAATAAAATATCTAAAAGTACAGTTATGCGCACAATTTGGGGAAACGGGGTCAGTTAAAGATCGCGCAAGATCTGGTTGACCAAAAGAGACAACGAATGAGGAAAAGTCACTCTTAATTTGACAATCCTTTGTTAAAAACCCGAACATCTCTTTACGTCGTGTTGCTTTGGTGCAGGATGTCTCACTTGGATCTGTTTCTAAAATTATGGAAATATGAAGCCACTTTTGAATTGTCTGGCAACATACATACATAACTGCAGGTACTGGAGTGACAGTAATCCACACTGGATGCAGGAAAACCATTCACAATATCCGCAAAAGCGTGGGCTGGTATTTTAATGGTCAAAAATATGAAATAATGCTTCGAGTAGAAGAAGCCCAAGCTATTCAAGCTTTAAAGAATAACCAAATGGATGAAATTTATTATCAGCAAGACGGGGCTGCACCCCATTCCGGCGATATTTTGACAAGATATTCCACGGCAGGTGGATGGGGCGTAGGGGATACATTGAGTGGCCAGCACGGTTGCCACATTTAACACCACAGGATTATTTCCTATGGGGTTATTTAAAAAGTAAAGTTTAAGCAACTAAAGCAAAGAACGTGCTAGAATAATTCACGAAATGGAAGCAGTACCCCTCCCAAATGTTTCAATGCGCTATTCAAGCTTTTTACACTAGACTAGTTCATTGTCAAACTACTGAAGAAAAACATTATGAACATTTATTGTAAGCCTGACTTTTGTCTTGGTCATTTTTAAGGACATATCTGAACGCAAAATGTTTCACTCAGTGATTGGGATTATTCGAATAAATTTTCAATCAAATAAGGATTTTTTTAAAAAAGCGAATAACAAATAATTCGAATAAATTTTTATTCGATTTTCAACTTATTTTAAGCAATTCGCAAATAATTATTTGTTATTTGGTGCTCCTTAATTCAATTTCAAATAATTATTTGTTATTCGATCGTTCGTTATTCGATAATCAAATAATTATTCGATAGTTCATGTCTCTTTATGAAATAATTATTTATTGTTGGGGTCCATTAGTTCAATTTCAAATAATTATTTCATGGTACACGCATTTCATATCTTAATAACTGCCCTGTTATGTTTCGACGTTTACAGTAAAGAGTTTAGTAAATGATACCATAAAACAAATAAGTACTCCATAAAGAGACATCAACTATCGAATAATTTTTTGATAATCGAATAACAAATAATTATTTGAAATTCGAATAAAAAGCACCAAAAGACAAATAATTATTTGTGAATAATCCTCCAAATAACAAATAATTTTTGTAATTAAATAAATTTTTATTTGATTTTTCAATTTATTTGAGCTTTTAGCTTTTATCTTTATTCGAATAAAAAATGCCTATCTCTGGTTTCACTCTTTTCATTTCCGTGGTCAAAAATATGGGATCTCATTTAAAAAATCGACTTGACCTTCAAATGATCTTGAAGGTCAAGGTCAAACCCAAGGTGACGAATAGGTAGCCAGGAAAATGTCTTCCAACTTTTGCCTTGGTAATTTTTTTCTCCGCAACATTTTAAAAAGCAAAAGCGATGGTAAGTGGTGAGCTGGCTAGCCGCTCGAAGTTGAAATGGTCGAAACTCTCTTTATAAATTAATATGAGTTGTATAAAAATATTTATAGACGGACGGAATTTAATTGTACTTGTTTAGTGGGGTGAGGTACCGCGACGTCAAAATCAATCTCATAAACTTTTATAGAACAGTCATGTGTATGTATTTAGACGCTCCTTAATCTTATAGTTCGTTCTTATGCAGGCATTTAAATTTAGGCTTTTTGACATTTTTTATTCGCAACTTCTCAAAAGTATGTTCTCGCAAAAATTTATGACTTCCAGATAAGAAAAGAACTTTTGTACACATTCATTTTGAATTTCGCTAATATTTTTATGTGATCTAAAATAAATTTGAATAATATGTATGTATAATATACTAAAACTAATAATACTTTTTTAAGATATCTCTACATCCTCCTGGTGAAGTTCCACAAATATCTCGGCAATATTTTCGAATACCATTTAACACGGAGGTACTGATATCAGTAAAACCGAATATAATAACCACCTCAGACGGGCTAAAACACTACGATCCTGAGAGGTAAGTATATTATTCTGATTTGTACAAAACTGTATTATATAAATTTCTCTAGGCGGCAGTGCTTTTTTCAAAGAGAGCGATATCTTCGCTATTTCAGGGTATACACTCAAATAAATTGTCAGATGGAATGTCTAGCAAATTTTACATTGCAAAGATGTGGATGTGTCCAGTTCTCAATGCCACGTATGTTAATTTAACATTAAATTATTTATAACAAAAAATAAATTTTTAATTAGGAACGGTGGACACGCCAGTGTGTGGAGCAATAGCAATTGATTGTTTAGAAAAAGCTGGCTATGAAATGTTAAAGCGCGAATTCGAGCAAGGAAGAAGATCTTATGTCAAAGGAGATTTAGATTGCAACTGTTTGCCAGGCTGTACTTCAATTGTCTACAACGCTGAAATTTCCCAAGCAGACATAAGTCACTTGACATCATTCAGTGCATTTCGAGAAACATCATATGTCGAAAAACCTATTGGGTGACAATATGCAATTAATTGTAATTTAATTGATCCTTTATAGGGTTTAATTTTGCAGAACGGACATGTCTAGATTGTTTGTGTTTTTCAAGGAAGCCCAGTTTCTTACATCAAAGCGATCGGAGTTGTATGGAACGACGGATTTCTTCGCAAATTGTGGAGGTTTATTGGCACTGTTTATGGGGATTTCATCACTAAGTGTCATTGAAATCCTTTACTTTTTTTCAATTCGATTAATATCGAATCTAAAAATGCGGCGACATAAAAAAAAGATGTTTAGACAAGTATCTGCTAATCCTCCTCAGATTGTTGTCGATGGAATAGAATTTGAAGATGATAATGTGGAGGAGTAAAGAGTGATTTATTTGTTTTTTGGGGGATATTCACTTAATATTATTTACAACAGTTTGAATACTGTCTAAATTTGACTTAAATAAAACGATTTTTATATGCAATGGTAGGTTATTTTTACTACAAAAAGCGGGGTAGACACATGAATAGAATTTTGCAGCTTTTGTGGCACGCCGTACTAATCAGTAGGTATATAAAAGTAAGTGAAACAAATGTGAGTGCTGCTAAAACTCAGAAACGAGTCTCGGTACGATCAAGGGAGTTATATGATGTGGTAGCCCTCTATCCCTCATCCATGACGAACGTTCCCGTTTTTACCTGAAGGGCGTTCTTTTGAAGATACAAGGGTTGGAAGTTTCGCCCTCTAAAAATTTCTAGAACAGTCCAGAAAATTCAAGAAAATTCTAGAGCATTCCACAACATTCCAGAACATCCCAGAACATTCTGGAATGTTGTCAAATGTACGAAAATAATCTGGAAAGTTCGGGAACATCCCGGAACATCCCAGATAATTGCAGAACATTTCAGAACACTCTCGAATGTTGTGGAATGTTCTGGAACATTGTGGACCTTTCGAAGGCTTTTTGTATGGGTGGGGCTACTCAGATCCGTCGTGGGTTCGAACGTAAGTTTCTTATCAGTGAAGTGCAGGGAGTGAATAAAAACAAACAGTGAATTGTGAGTAATCAGAGTTATATTTTATACAATGCCTAAACCTAAAAGAGGAGGAGATCTTGCCAGTTCTGGACCAAAACGGCGAAAACAACAAGAACAGCGAAAAACGAAAAATTGCAAGCGAACCACCTAAGAACACAACATTAATAGCTATTTTCCAACTGTGCCAAACGGATCCATTCGCGAAAACATTACTATGTGTGGACGTCCCTACCTATTTTAAGTGGAATACAACAAAAAAATCTTTAAGCCACGAAAACAAGGAATTCCAGTAGAGGATCATCCAGGAATCATGAAAACTAACGCACTAGGCCAAGTATAGGCCGTACATCCGAACAACGCCGAATGTTTCTATCCCCGGATCTTGCTACACAAAAAACGGGGACCAACAAATTTCACAGATCTCAAGACTGCTGATGGTTACCAATGCCAGACGTACAGAGAAGCATGCCAACGCTTAGGACTATTGGAAAACGAAAACCGCTGGGAATTAACACTACAAGAAGACTCACTCACAGCCTCAGCTGAGCAAATCAGAGACTTATTCGCCATAACTCTAACAACATGTAATCCATCGAATCCAAAACATCTATGGGACACCTTCAAAGAAAGTATGAGTGATGACATACTCTCTTTGAAGCATATCCGACAAGCTCATCCAGAACTGGCCATCGAATTCAACGACGACATCTTCAATGAAACACTCATTCGCCTAGAAATGTTTAGCAATATAAAACTAGTCCTTAGTACAACTTGGGATGCCAGCACCACGACGGTATGTAAAATCTCAAGACCATCTGGACGGGGTGAACTTCTTAAACAAGCTAATATTATCTTCTGGGACGAATACACAATGGCACATAAAAAATCACTCGAAGCCATGGGCAGAACATTACAAGGCTTGCGAGGAAACTCTGAAGTGATGGGAGGAGCTCGTACTCGTACTCTTAGGAGATTTTTGACAAACACCTCCAGTTATCACCAAGTTAACAACAGCAGACTTAAAAAAATACTTAAAAAAATCACATCTATGGCCACAGAAACAAATACTGCGACTAACAGAAAACATGGGAGTTCAACTATCGAAAGGCGAAACAACAGCACATTTTACTCAAAAGCTTTTACAAATAGGCGAAGGCACATATCCTACTGACCAGACGACCGGCCTTATTGAACTCAACAGTGATTTCTGCAACAATTCCACTACTGAAAACGAATTCATCGACTAAATTTATCCAAACATTGGTCACCACAACTATATCAATCCGGAGTGGCTATTTCAGAGGGCAATTTAAGTAGGTAAAAATAATATTGTCGACGACATCAACTTTAATATTCGAAAGAAAATTTCCGGTGAAGAGAGAATATACAAATCGATCGACACGATGGTAAACGTTGAAGAAAGTATCAACTTCCCAATAGAATTTTTAAACTTTTTGCAAGTACCTTCTCCACTCACCCGTTCACGCCCGGCAGTATGCCTACCAAACCGGAAAATCCACTACAATGGCACTCCATTATTTAGTACTCAAGCTGGAGGGATCGCTTAATAGCAAGGGAACTGCGATTGCACCCATCTTGGATATAGAAGGCGCTTTTGATAATGCATCATTTGATGTGATCACTCGGGCCCTAAGAAAGAGAGGCCTTGGGTCGACCTTCTGTCGATGGATAGATGTGTTGCTCGGGTCTCGAGATGTTACCTTAAGTCTCCTCGACAGCACGATCAGGGGCTGCGTCACAAGAGGATGTCCGCAGGGTGCCTTGTGATCGATAATCTACTAGTGCGCCTCGATGAGCGAAGCTTCTTCGCGCGGGACTATGCAGATGACATTGTAGTTGCGGCATCCACCGATATGGGGGACAACATCACAAGACAACTCCAGGGGGCACTACATGTAGTTGCAACCTGGTGTAATGAGGTTGACCTCAAGGTCAACCCTGACAAAATGGTCGTCGTTCCGTTTATTAGGAAGAGGAACACGGCGAGTCTGACTGATCCGACCTTCCTGGGCACTGCGCTACCCTTCAAGGATCAGATGAAGTACTTGGGGGTGATCCTGGATTCCAAGCTATACTGGAACCTGCACCTAGATGCAACCGTGGAAAAAGCTCGGAAGTCCTTTTGGACATTCCGTAGAGCTTGCGGGACTACCTGGGTAAGTCCCCAGGAAAATGCTCTGGATCTAGACATCGGTAATAAGGCCCATGATAACCTAGGGAGCGATTACATGGTGGCACAGAGCAAAACTTAATGTGGTCAAGACTAAGCTTAGCAGACTGTAACGTATGGCCTGCCTATGTTTCACTGGAGCCATGCGCACCTCGCCGACGGCTGCACTCGAAATCATGCTAAACATCAAACCTCTTCATATAGAGGTTGAAAGCCTGGCTTTATGTGCGGCCTACAAACTAGAGGGAGCTGGGAGAAACATAGGTAAGGGCCACATGACAATAAGGGAGATTCTTGAGGCCACGCCTGAGTTGGCAATGGTAGCTGATCAGATGCCGGCAAGATTCTCACCATTCCAACCACCGCTAATATGAGTGGAGAATCGGGAGACCTGAACGTTTCAACTGTTCGTCCAGGGGAACAAGTATGGTATACGGATGGATCCAAAACTGAATCGGGCGATTGGGCAGGTGTCTGGAGTAACTCCCCTCGGTTCAGTTTATCACTGGCCCTGCGAAAGTACACCACCGTATTCCAGGCTGAGATCTTCGCTATACTGACATGTACTTACGAGAACTTAAGAAGAGCTTATAAGAACAAAAGCATCTCAATCTTCTCGGATAGTCAAGCTGCAATCAAAGCAATTGCTTCATCTACCACCAGGTCTAAGCTGGTGTGGGAATGCCAAAGGAGCCTAGATGAACCGTGTAGAACTAATCAAGTCATCTTGGTTTGGATGCCGTGACATCAGGGATACACTGAGAACGAAAAGGTAGATGAACTTGCTAGGATGGGGTCCAATACGGCTTTCATAGGGCCGGAGTCGGTCTGTGGAATTCCTCTCTGCACGGCTAAAAGGTTGATAGCATACCGTGCAAGTGAGGAGCATAGGTTGTATTGGAACAAGATTGAGGGGCATGGTCACTCAAGGAGCCTTATGTCCTCACCGTCGACGGGTAGATCCAGGAGCTCCTCAAGCAGAGTAGGTAGGATGTTAGAACTCTGGCTGGCCTGCTTACCCGCCACAGTCAGCTGAGGAAGCACCTGGTAAAGATAGGCAGAACCTCTCATCTCCAATTCAATCAATCAATCAAGTACCAGGAATGCCATTACACTGCCTTCGACTGATTGGATTTCCGATCATACTACTCAGAAATCTCAACTCACCAAGACTATGTAATGAAACAAGGATGATCGTCAAACAGCTATCAAATAACATCATCGAAGCCGAGCTTATGACTGGAAAGGACAAAGGACACACAGTATTTATTCCCAAAATACCACTGATTTCTACTGAACTGCCATTCCAATTTAAAAGATTGCAATTTCCACTCAAATCAGCCTGTAGTTTTGCAATTAACAAAGCGCAAGGAGAAACTATAAAATCTTGCGGGATCAACCTCAAAGACTCTTGATTTTCTCATTATCATCATATTTTCTCATTATACATAGCTTGCTCTCAAGTAGGAAATTCGAAAAATTTTTACATATACTACATACCCCGGATAACAAAATGAAAAATGTTTAACAAGTGTTGTAAATAGTTAGAATATGTTTTCAATATAAAATTGTTTAGTTGTAAAGTTTATCCGTTTATTCCAACTGCCACACAAATCAACTCCCTGAGCGAAGCCGGGTACCCCAGCTTAAAAATAAGAAAAAACTTCAATTTTTACACAACCCTTATGAACCTCAGCTTTTGACGTTTATTTTTGTAATTCTGCAATAAATTTTGCGCACTGGCAGTAAGGTTATTATAATTTTGTCTTTGGTTGTAATTGTTATATAATAATTTAATTAATTAATTTAATTAATTACTATTATTATTTTAAGAAATGTAATTTCGCAATTTGCCGAAAGAATTAAGTGCTTGTGATGGAAATTTTTATGGTTTTGTGGGACTTACCTGAGCGGCGCTTTTCTACGAAGAGGAAACAAATTCTATTAAATATGTTTGATTAAAGTATATTTTTGCGAATAGTAAACATATGTCACATTTATTGAATATTTAGCATTAATTTCCACAGTAAATTAGGTAAATTTTCACTAAATAAAAACATAAATCCGCACTGAAACTAACAAACAATTGACAAGGAATAATGCACTGAACTGATGATTCCACCACTCTGCAATAAATTTAGCCATTTAAGCCACAATTCTTTATGAACTGCATTACCTTCATTATTTCAAGATGACAGTCCCGGGTATATATCGGTTCAGATATTCACTTAAATTGAGAGGTTAGGTGAATTAAGCCTGCAAATGACATTTGTCGTTAAGGTTTTCAGCAGCTTAAGAAAAGCAAATATTTTGATGTTGCTTTGTTTGTCAGAAACACCATCCGCAAGTTAGGAAAATTCAAACTTTCTTATAAACTACAGCTTGAAAGAAGTACTAATTCATTATAACCCAAAAAGTTTCCATTGGGGCATTTTCGGATTATGCGGGATTTTATAGCACGTTTAAAGCACTTTTTAATTAAAGTGGGCATAACTACGTCCACTCACCTTTCTGCGGCTAACTGAAGTCATTTTATTAAAAGAAATCATCAAACACACATGTAAATTATGTTACACAAATCCAAAACGATACTTACAGCTCAATTACTTTGCAGCCTGAATATGTCTGCCAGTAACACTGCGTGTTCCTTCTATAAGCAGTCTTCCGATATTGATAAGATTTTGAAAATATCCCCCTCTTCTGAAATCAGTCTTCTTGGCGATTCCAACGTCCACAACATAGAGGGGCTGAGGCATTCTTCTACCACAAGCCCGTCTGGAAGACACGTCGAGTTATTCAGTGAGTGCTTTAATTTACAACAAATGGTTGAGTGTCCGACTCGTGTTCCTGATACTATGTGGCAACAAGATAAGTACTCGGCTTCGGGAACTGCTGCCTTGGACAATTCGGACCATTGTCTTATCTTCGCCCAATCCTCCAACTCCTGTCTGAAAACCACTAAAATAAATTCCGCCAAGAGATTAGTGTGGTATTATACAAATGCTGATTGGACGGGGCTTAATAAATATAATGCTGGACTGATCTGATTGCTTCTCTATGAGAGACGTTAAGAAAAGCACCGATTACATCTTGAACATGAACATCCTATGATTTGGAATGCATCGCTTTAATCCTCATAGCTTCAAAAACATCAAATTAACTAACACCAATTGGTTCAATAATGACTGTTCCATAGACATTAAAAACAAGGAATCAGCCTTCCATGCTATTTTTGATTCGGTACTTTGCCCCGACATCTGGCCACTTAATTCTATCGTCCGTGAATTCATTCCAAGGACTCGCTTGAACGCAACTACGGACCGTAATATTTCATCAAAAAACGCATTAGTGAGTTCTCCCTTTACTATGCCAACGTAACCGGACTGCGATCGAAGACGACTCGACTCTTCATTGGCTCGACGAATAAATGTTTTGACGTGGTCTGCCTGACTGAGACTTAGCTTTGTGGAAGAATTGCATACGCTGAGCTCTTTGACTCTGAGTACTTGGTTTTCCGCCGTTACCGCCACCTTTCCGCTCCTGATGTTCCAGTGGGAGGTGGTGTTCTATGCGCTGTCCGCCATGACATTCCCTGTATGGTCGTTGATGTTGCGGGATCTGATCCCCTAGAATTAATTTGTGTGGTTCTCAAGCTTCCACACAAAAATGTTTACATTGCCACGGTCTATATTCCACCTGGATCGCTCTCTGATTACTATGAGTCGATGTCTACTTGTGTTGAAGGACTGGCTGATTTTCTGCTTCCGTCGGATGACCTTATGCTCCTTGGAGATTTTAATATGCCTTGGATCAGTTGAGAGCGCTCCTTGGATAAGGATTGCCTACTACCATCTTTTTCGGCTGCCCCGCGGTATGTTCCGGCCTTAATGGATTCTATTGCCTCTTGTGGTTTATCATAGGCCTGTGACGTGATGAATGACTCGGGCAGGTTCCTGGATTTGGTGTTCTCATCTGACTGCTCGAGTACTGTCGTGAAGCACTGTCTATCTCCCCTGGTTCCTGAATCTCGTCATCATCCAGCACTGCATATCATTTTTGGTTTTGATCCTGTACTGACCACATCTTCTGACTCAAGTAATTTTTGTTATAACTTTAGCAAGACTGATTATTCTAAACTTAATAATTGGCTCTTTGCCTGTGAATGGTCGAATGTTCTAAATGAACGTAATATTGATAACGATGTAAAATTATTTTACGGTTCTCTTTCTGTTTGTTTTGCTACTTGTGTTCCTGTTTCAAGGTCTTGTGGTTCGCGTTCATATCAGCCTTGGCTCAATAGTTCCGTGAAGCACTTAAAGAATCTGAAGAATAAAGCTTGGAAGCGGTTTTGTTCCTCAAGGAGTGATGCTGACTACTTCACTTACTCCATGTTACGCAACCAATTTTGCTTTGCACTTGATTTTTCTTATTCTGATTATTTAGAGAGAATTAAATCGACTTTGCGTGTTGAGCCTAAACAGTTCTGGAGGTTCGTAAATTGTAAGCACAATTGTGATGGCTACCCGTCTGTGTTAAGTTTTGGTGATGTCAAGAGCGACGACCGCCTGACGACTGCCAACCTATTTGGCGAATTTTTTGGCACCGCATTTTTGACTACAGACTGTGATACTAGTGATAAGGATTTTACTCGAATGACGAGGTTTGCTCCGTTTACTCTTGAAACCAAAGACCTTGTGTTTGACGAGGATGCTGTGCTAAAGCATATTTCTGGTTTGGCTGATATTTTCCCGTGCGGTCCTGATGGTATCCCTGCTTGCTTTGTAAAAAATTGTCGCTTGTCCCTAGTTTCTATACTTTGTCACTTGTTTAACTTATCTATTTGTTGTGGTGTTTTTCCGAAATCTTGGAAAGCATCTGTCATCATTCCCCTACATAAGAGAGGAAGTAAAAAGGACATATTAAACTACCGCCCCATTGCCAATTTATGTTGTATTGGTAAAATGTTTGAGGCTCTCGTGTGCAATGCTCTTAACTTTCACTGCAAACCTTTTCTAGGTTCCTTTCAGCATGGCTTCATGAAGGGTAGATCTACTGTGACTAGCTTGCTGGAATTCTCTAATTGCTGTATTTCTGCCATTGAAGCTGGCAAGCAGGTCGACTGCATTTTTACTGATTTTAGCAAGGCTTTTGACAGAATTAACCATAGTGTTCTTGTTCGTAAGTTGTCTTTTCTAGGGTTTCCATCAATTTTTGTTAATTGGATTCGTTCCTATCTGTCTGATCGCACGCAACGTGTGCTATTTCGTGGTTCACTTTCGAACGATATTTATGTTACCTCCGGTGATCCTCAAGGAAGTCATCTAGGACCTCTGCTTTTTATCATTTACATCAATGATGTATCCTTAATTCTCCCTAATTCCAGAATTCTATGTTACGCTGATGACGCCAAAATTTTCCGCGTTATTTCAAGTGCGAATGACTGTGCACTATTATACTCGGACTTAGACGCCTTTCATAACTGGTGTTCTATAAACTTCCTTCCCCAAAATATTAGCAAGTGCACTACTATGTCATTCTCTCGATCAAGAAATCCAGTGCACTTTAACTACACCCTAGACGGTGGCTCTCTGAACAGACTTGACAAGACCAAAGATTTAGGGGTAGTGCTAAATACGACCCTTTCATTTGACGACCATATTAACACTATTGTAAACAAAGCTAATTCTGCTCTGGGCTTCGTCAAGCGATGGTCTAAGGAGTTTGATGACCCATATATAACTTAACTCCTTTATTTTACGTTCGTGAGACCTGTTTTGGAGTATGCTAGTCCTGTGTGGTCTCCTTTTTATGCGACTCATTTTAATCGTATTGAGGCTTCGTTAGATTTGCCCTTCGCGGCATTCCTTGGACCGATCCTCTTCAGCTGCCTCCCTACGCTAACCGATTAAAGCTTATCTCATTGGAGTCCCTTGAAAGCAGACGCGACAACTCCAGAGTTGTCTTTGCCTTTGATTGCTTGCGGGGCGTAGTTGATTCCCCCGAGCTGCTAGGAGCTGTAGGTTTATCGAGTCCTGCTCGCCCCTTGAGGAACCAAAGCTTTCTCCATGTTCCCCACCACCGCACTAATTATGGTATGCATGAGCCTATTACATCTATGTGTCGTCTTTTTAATAATCATTTTGAGCTTGTTGATTTTCACTTATCTAGATCTCATATGAAGAATCAGCTTTGTTAGGGATACTTTTTCTTTTTCTTTGTAGTTATATTGTTGTTTATTTTATTTTTTGCAGTAGTCAGTATTTGATAAGTCTTAATAGTTAATCACTTTGATTTTGTAGTTTATTTTGATATTTCATTTTTAGGTTATATTTACTGTTTAGATTTCGTTGATTTGTAGTAGTCAGTATTTGGCGAATTTGTAAATAAATAAATAAAAATGCCCTTCAGAGGAATTAGACGTATCTATTGAGATTCGCGGAATATTTGTAATTCAGTGATTAGTATGGCAAAGTTCATTTTCAACCAGAGCGTTAGACAGAAGGTATTTTCTGCTCAAAAGGGTAGTAAGGGCTTCTGGCCTCTAGTAAAAACCGTAAAGAATAATTTCGTCTGTTCGTCATTTATAATGGGAATGTTTTTACTGACTCATTGGACAAGGCTTGTTTGTTGCTAATTTTGCTGCTACTTCATACTTCCCAAATTCATCGCAGCCACTTCCATCTCCATCACAGTGTACTAGTAGGCAAAAAGCGCTACGTTTTCTCACTCGGGAAGTTTTTAGGGTACTTTCGAAACTCGACGTGCCCAAAGCTACTGGGCCTGATGGTCTCTCGTCACTGATTTTAGAATGATGCGCCTCCGCTTTGGCTAAACCTTTGGGCAAACGTTTCACCTGTCATATTCAACAGAGATAACATATATATTTTCACAACAGATAGTCAGGCCGCTATTAAATCCCTCACGGAGTATACATCATCTCCAAAACAGTTGTAACATGTCGCTCAGCACTAAATGACATAGTTGAGCACCTGAAAGTACGACTCTTCTGTGTGCCTGGACATAGTAATATTCCGGGTAATTGTAGAGCCGACGAACTAGCGGGAATCGGTACCACTCGTCCTGATTCGGACATTAACCACCAGCTGGGTAAACCGCTGGCTGGCTACTTGCAAACTGGAATTCTTACAGAAATCTCTCAGGATAGCAAATATTAATTGGCAGGAGGAAGAAACTTGCCTGATAACCCGACAGATATGGCCAAAACTTCACCTTAAACGATCAAGAGAGCTCAACCTACTTGGACGCAAAGCCATTAGCAGTACCGTAGCTGTTATCACGGGCCACTTCCTATTAGGTAGACACGCCATTAGACTGGGCAGACCTTCAAACGACTTCTGTAGGAGTTGCCATGACGATGAGGAAAAGGAAACCATTCTCCACCTCTTCGGTAACTGCCCGGGCCTAGCCAACCCTAGGAACCGGCTTTTGGGCCCACCCCCTTCTCTAAAAAGCTTACCGGATTAGGCAACACGTTATTTTGACTCCCCGTTAATTGGTTCCACTGGAGACACGGTACTGACTCGGTGCGCAGGGGTTAGGTTCTTCTGCTTCTTCACAGGTATTTTTATGGGGTTTTAAATGTTTTTAGCCTCAATTTGTGGTAACACAATGGGCCTCCTTGGCCTAAGTGTGCCTTCTTAGGCAGCAACTTTAACCTAACCTAACCTTGTGTCCTTCCTAGATATTTTTTTCATATTTCATATTTTTTAGGTTCATATTTATTGTTAATTAAAGGACTGAATTTGTATTATGTTATTATTTATTGACCGCCCTGTAAAACAAAGTTAATTAAATTTCAGACTACGCATTGATTTGTAAACCCGATTTAGATTAAAAATCCTTCGAAATATATAGTGAAATTTCATTAAATCTGTTTCGGAAATTTTCAAAACAGATGTATCATATATCGTCAGTTTACAGTTTGAGAACCACTCACCTTAGAAAATAATTCCCGAATCATCAGAATGATATCACAAGTGGAATTTGGCCACAGCAATGACGTTATTCCCAAAAGGGGATTCACTCATGACTTGTTGAATATTTCAAGGCGAGGAAACTAGTTCCACTTTAACTGCTACGGAGACAGGATGACCACTGTGGACAAGAAATCGGAGCGGTGGAATCTCGTTTCAGAATATTGTGATTCCAGTACAATTCATGGTGTACGATATCTTGGAGAATTCTATCGTCCTATCTTGGAAAGGTTTGGAATTGTACGGGCATTAAATTGTAATCTAATAGTGTTCGTTGCAGGATATTTTGGGTAATCATATTTTCAGTTTCCTTATTTATGTGTGCAAAACTTACATGGCAAGTGTTGGACAAATGGGAAAATCACCCGGTGATTGTTAGTTTCGATGACAAATCAACTGCAGTGGGGGCAATTCCGTTCCCAGCGGTGACTTTGTGCCCGGGAAATCAAATCGATTCAAATATCTTCCAATTTTCTCCAAAAGTAGATGACATTTTTGGCGCAACGTTGTCTGGTGAAAATATCACTCACTTTACACCCGATGAGTAAAATATTCAGAAAATTTCAAAAATGTTTGCCAAAAAAACTGATTTCTTTTCAAGATGGGAACTAACTGAGACATTTTTTGATATCTGCACCAAAATGATTTTTAAAGATTTGCTTTTCCCTGAAATAACTATGAGGAACACAATTGTGGAGAATTTACTGCGAGTGCATCCTTCCTTTGAAAAGGCGTTTGATGGATGCTCGTGGAAGGGAAGACCAGAAAACTGTACGGAATTGTGGACAAAAAGTTTAACTGGAGATGGAATTTGCTATACCTTTAATATGCTCGGTTTCGAGAATATTCTAAGGGATGAAGCGTTAGTTCTGTAAATGTCAGATATTTTGAATTTTTAAAATTGTTTTCATGCGATAGGTTGCATTCAGACTATTTCCTACAAAAATCCATTGTTAGAAACATAAGTTGGGAACCTGATTCTGGATATCATGGATATGGCAAGGGTGACACGCCTTACCCGAGGAGAGTTTTGTCTGCAGGATTTGAATTGGGTTTGTCATTGGAACTTACTGGAGATACAAAAGATCTGGAAATATATTGCGGTGGAATTGTTCCCGGGTTTAAGGTAACGTGTACTAAGTATTTGAACTTTTTAATAAATGCAGTTAATTGTTAAAACTCAGATGATTTTGCATGAACCGCATGAGATTCCTCAATCTTTGAGAAACTTTGTCCGAATTCCTTTCGGTCAAGAAACTCTTCTGGCAATTAAACCGACTATGCGTTCAACCTCTTCAAAACTTAAGAGTTATTCTCCAAAAAAGTTAAGATTATATTTAAGCGATTATCTTTAACTTCTAAGTACATCTATTCCAGACGACAATGTTATTTTACTTCAGAGCGTTATCTTCGATTTTTCAAAATCTACACCCAAAGTAGTTGTGAATTCGAATGTTTGGGGAACTACTCATTAGCATTGTGTAATTGTGTGGATTTTCATTTGCCACGTAAGACTTAGCAATTTTGTTTGTATTTATTTCTTATTGCATCTTCCTGTCCAGGTACTAGTGATACTCCTGTTTGCAGACCAAAAGATATAACGTGTTTGGAAGATGCGTTCAAGGAGATGGTCCTCAATGAAATGGACGAGGGTCAGTGTAATTGTCTCCCATCATGTAACTCTATTAATTATGGAATGGAAGTATCTCAATCAGAGATTATCAGCAACAATAACACAATGTAATTTCAAATATTTATATACTTTTTTATATATTTTAATTCCGTGCTTATTTGTAGAACGCAGAAAGCAACAATTAACGTATTTTACAAGGAAGATCAGTTTTGGTCCTCGGTGCGTTCGGAATTGTATGGCATCACTGAAGTTATAGCCAGTATTGGAGGAATCTTAGGCCTTTTTATGGGCGTATCTGTATTAAGTGTTATCGAAATATCATATTTTCTCACTTTTCGTTTTATAAGAAGTTTTAAATCAAAGGAAGAGTGAAAAGAATACTTTTCTATGGCTTAATAACACATAAAATAAAGAATACCAATCCTCATAGCTCTAAGATGCTAAAATCACAAATTCTTTTAATGAACATAATAAGATAGGTCGCAAACAGCGAAATTGGTTTATCATATGTTTTAAAAAATATGTGTATATTTGCATTATATGCTTAAAATACTTAAGTCGAAGTGTTACACAAGTGTTAAATGTAGGTGGTTTTAAAAAGGCATTACCCTATCTTTAGATGGCCCAGACTATAGTGCACACGACTTCTTTAGTTCTTTTCTCTGTTGCTTGGATTGCGTTTTAGTGTAGTTCATTTTGTTCAAGTTAATCTAAATAAATTTAATCAAGTGGACTAATTTTCATAAATCCGGAACGCTTATTGCGTAAGACTGCATATCAATAACAACTTCGGTCAATAAGTACCCACCCATATGTAAAAACAGATGTCGCTCCTGAGTTAAGTTGGCGTAACTATCGTGTACTGCCAACATACGTCGTACGAAATCTGTCCGAGCGATGGGTGTCACAGTGTATAACAATCGCACACGGTTGTCAATTGCGAACCACGTTTTTTTTGTGTTGGCCAAATCCGAGTGGACAACCCTTTAATGCGTTCCGGAAGGAACGTTGAGGATGAGGAAGGTTGAGGATGGTGAGGAAACTTAAAAGTGTCCTTTTTGCATTGCTGCAAGGTAGACAACAGCCCAGAGATGGAGTGGAGTTTTTAATTCAATTTTTAAAACCCATGTGGTAACTTGGACTCAAACCCGGGAACCATGGCATGGTGGTGCTGCCGCTCAACCAATTGATTCAACTCGGTCTGCAGTGTTTGTACCTCTATATAGCCAAATTCCCAGGAGTTTTTGCGTCGAGTCGTCACCGTTGATGAAAACGTGATCTATCATTACATTCCAGATACCAAGTCACAAAAAACAATGAACTTTTTGGTGTATATGCTTCCAAAGTTACAAAATTTTTGGCTTCATCAGCTGAAGAGGTCATGGCCAGTTTTTTTTGAGATTTCAAATAAATAGTCCGCGGTGAAAATGAAAAAGACGTGGCTTTGTTTAACAAAGACAAAAGTATTGTTTCATCGCGACAACGCATCAGCTCATTCAGTTGGAATCGTCGCGGACAAATTTCATAAATTGCGATACCGCCAGCGCAGTCTTTGTGAAATTTAAAACATGGATTCGGGAGAGAGCTCCAACGAAGAGGTCATCGTCGACATGGAAGCCCATTATTAGGAGTTTGACAAATCGTATATTTTGAGGGTGTTAAGGAAATAACAGGGATATTAGACGTTAGAATTGCTCGTCTCTGATTTATTGTGATAGTGAGAATGATGATTCCTATAAAATAGCAAATTTTATCACGGAGTACTTTCACACTGCCTTCTGTGATTCAAACTGTGATATTTCCTCTATTGATTTTACCCATCCGACGAAGCTTCCACCTACTTTCCTTCCTACTAGTATTTGACGACACATCTATTGCTGAGTATCTATCTAATCAATCAGACGGCTTCTCTGAGAGCCCTGACAACATTCCTGCTTCCTTTCTTAAAATATGTCAATCTTCTCTTGTTCGCGTTCTGTGTTATTTATTCATCCTGTCCTTGTGCTCCTGCTGTTTCTCTGTGCGCTAGAAGAGCTCATTGACTATTCCCCTCTACAAGAAATGCAGAATATTTGATATTTCAAATTACCGATCTTTGCTGGCCTTTGGGATATCGTTAAGATCTTCGAGGCCCTGGTTAGCGACGCACTACGATTTCACTGCTGGAGTGGAGGTGGAGAGTATGGTAGACCCTAATAGGTTGGATAGACCCACGGTACCCACAACCAAAAAGTAGCAGCTTTGGGAAAATTGCCGTTTTTAGGTTCTGTGGCGGCTCTCTCACTCCCGCCGGCTGAAACTGCTGCAGCAGTCCTGGAAGAAGGTTCCATTGGCAAAATAATATCTAGCACTTTCTCAGGTGCGGCAATGTAGAGATGGTAGACTCTAACGATTTGGTTATTTCCGCGGTACACGCACCAGTAGAAGATGCAAACCTGCCTTCCGAAGGGTTAGTTGCGGTTAATACGGAGGAGGTTACTAGTCTTGGCTCTGGACTGGCTTTATGCCCTGGATCCCTTCAATGCCGTGGACAAAGAAGGGGGAAGAAGGAACACTGGCGACGGTGGAACAGCATGGATTCCTGCAGATAGGCTAGGATTCTAGCAGTGACCCGTGTTAGTGGCGACAGTGGAATAACTGGATACTCAGTTGCCCCCACTAAGAGAGACTGGAGGGAACGAAAGGGGACTCGATTCTATATGGTGTTTTAAGTGAGTAAGAACCTTACACTACCGGAGGGTACGGGCTGTCCGGTGCCTTTTGGAAGATTTTCACCTGTCCCGCTTAAAAAAAAACCATGCTTGAATTTCCCTTACGTTTCGTCGAATGGTTGTCTTCTTATCTCTCTGGTCGCACGCAGCGTATCCGATTTTCGTGGAGCTCTCTCAGATCACATCTTCGTCACTTTTATTCTGTATAAAAATGATGTTTCGCTTCTTCTTGCCAAGGCTAAGATTTGGTGTTATTCGGATGATGAAAAAATTGTTAGCACTGGTTCTCAGAACTCTGAAGGTCAAATAAACCACTATGATTTTTTCCCGCAACAGAAGTCCTTTGCTTTTGAACTACTCTATGAATGACACTGTATTGAGAAGAATTGACAAAGCTTAAGATTTAGGCGTGGTTCTCAGCTATCGTGTTTCTTTTGAGGACCCCTATTAAACCAAACTTCTGTACTGCACCTGTACTGTTTTTTTACGATGTGGCCAAAGCCTTGGGGATAACCCTTTGATGCGTTAGCATGGCTTAGACCGGAAGGCAATTTGGGTAAAGGAAGTGAAGAAACTTAACTTTCTTTTGTATTATTGCGAGCTATATAACAACCAAGAGACGGAGTGGATTTGTTAAGAAATTTTTTTTTTTAGAAACCCACGGTAGGTCTCTCTTAAACCCGGGAACCATTACATGGCGGTCGTGCCGTTCCAACTCCGTCTTTTGTGAGCCAACTCCATCTTCAATTCTGGAGTTTGCTAGCCCTGACTGGGATGCCTGCTTTGTTACACATATCAACTGCATTAAGGCGATGAAGCACAGATTTTTAAGAATTAGACTTAGCGATCTTCCTTGAGATGACCGTGATGCGCTACCCTCTTATTCGGATCGATTGAGGATCTTCTCTCTATACTCCCTTGAAAAGAAACGACATATGGCCAAAATTTCTTTTATTTTTGATCTATTGCAAGGATCACTAAATTCACTCGAATTACGCCCCACTCATTCAGGAGTCACAACTTCCTTCATTTTCCTCTTTACCAAACTTTGTATGACATGCACGAGCCAATTACATCGATGTGTCGCCTCTTAAATGAGTGCTATACCAGAGTGGATCTAAGCTTCTCCAAGCAACGATTAACGAGCCTACTTATGCTGAGCCTTCACTGACTTCCGAGTTCGACTAAGCTTTTTTTTATTACCTCTATTTTAATTGAATTGTTTTTTATATATTATTATATGCTGAGATCTTCGCTATACTGACATGTACCTACGAGAACCTAAGAAGAGGCTATAAAAACAAAAGGATCTCGATCTTCTCGGATAGTCAAGCTGCAATCAAAGCAATTGCTTCATCTACCACCAGATCTAAGTTGGTGTGGGAATGTCAAAGGAGCCTAGATGAACTGTGTAGAACTAATCAAGTAAACTTGATCTGGATACCGGCACATCAGGGCTACACGGGGAATGAATGGGATAATATTAAGGGGCACGCGCACTCAAGAAGCCTTATGCCCTCACCGTCGCCAGGTAGATCCAGTGAGCTCCTCAAGCTGAGCAGGTCGGATGTTAGAACTCTGGCTGGCCTACTTACCGGCCATTGTCAGCTAAGGCAGCACCTGGTAAGGATAGTCAGAGCATCGACCCCACCTGCAGACTCTGTATGGAGGATGATGAGACCCCATTACACGTACTACGTGAATGCCCTGCAGTGGCCAGGCGCAGATTTAACCAATTTGGGAAAGCCAACCCTGGTACCGAGCGGGCTGAATGAATGCCAACTGCGGGAGCTGTTGATCTTCTTCAGAGGGACCGGCTTACTATAAGGAGTTGAGAGGGTAAGCGTAATAGGCCCCAGCGGCCGCAGCGCTTGAGAACCTCACACCTCCTATTTAATCAAATCAAATCAAATCAATATGCTGTGTATTAGCCTTTTGTTGACGAAATGAATAAATAAATAAAAAATAAAAATTCATTTTAGGGAGAAACTTCCGGTTTAATTCATAACAAGAGTACTTATTGATCTGCCCTCACCCATATCAAGAAGTTCGTCCCGAGATATATATGAACTCGTGCCTCCACTAGTCATTTGTAATCTGTGACGACTTTACATAAGAATAAAGTATGCTGTTCCAACGGAGTCGGTCATATAGCGTCGTGTATGATTTAATTCTCACACCAACGATTGAAAGATA
Source organism: Leptarthrus brevirostris (assembly GCA_964036015.1). Lineage (NCBI taxonomy): Eukaryota > Metazoa > Arthropoda > Insecta > Diptera > Asilidae > Leptarthrus > Leptarthrus brevirostris. The sequence goes on along the minus strand of OZ038372.1, from coordinate 134,180,121 downwards.
ACCGGGTATGGATTTCACATCCAAGTGGAGCGACCTCAAGCTCTTCTATTGCGCGTTGCGATGTGCCTGCAAGGAACTAGACTAGCAATTTCGTTAGAACAGTGGTCGTAGAAATTCAGAACCATTATAGATTCCGTCTCTCCATCCGTCTGTCTGTTCACATGTCACAGCCTTTCATCCTCTCATTTATAAACCTATTAAAATGATATTTGGTATACGGACGGTACCACAAAAAGATTTGTTGAGATTTTTTGAAAAGTAATATTTTCGAACTTCAATCTTATTGCAAAGTGTGCTGAAACAATATTTTATACTAAAATACTAATACTGCAAACATATCTAAGGACTTTTTGATTTTAACCCTTCAATCACCAGATGTGTGTTTACAAAGTGAATGTTTAGATGGTTCCTTTCAGCTCACTTTCGTCACGTAATTCGTGGGTGAGGGGTAAATTCGGGTGATAAGAAAGTGCGTCTGGATTGTAACTGGACTGGTGGACGTGATTTTTCTATCGGTATATTTGTGCATTTTATTGTAAAGTGCTAGAATTATTCAGCATACTTGTGAAAAAAATTTTATTTTGAGGAACGACAAAACTGAAGACAAAGCGAAACGGTGAACGCACAAAGTCGTTATCAACACACCTCCTCCCTGCTCTTATTTTTAAACTTTTTAATGCAAAATATCTCCCAAAATTCCTGAATATAGCCGTTAGCTAGTACTTTCAATGAAAAGTATAGCGAACACTGTAGACAAAATAGTTTTTGGAAAGTGTAAGCTCTACGGCACTCTATCATGTGCGTGTACCACATGCTTCTAATTTTATCTTCTTCTTTTTCTATATTAAAAATTAGAGTGTATGTTTGTGATGTCAAGATAATTGTCATTTTACCAGCTCATATCGTTATTTACATGACACGAAAAAACTTTTTTAAAACCAACTATTTTTACAATTTTTGTCCTGTCTGTCTGCTTGTCCGGCCTAATCTCAGAAACGGCTGATCTGATTTCGTCTGATCGTCATTTTAAGGGAAGGTTCAGTGTTTGCCTAGATATAGGTTAGGCCACTAATGGTATGCGGGTGTAAGTACACTCCCCATTGATGCATGTAAACTAATTCGAAACTGGAAGATAAAGTTAAATAATTTGGTGATAAGACACCCTAGGGGATGAAGGTAGGAAGAAAGTGACATGTACAAATAATCGAAAACGGCCGCTATTAGTTTCCAATATAGTTTTCGGTACTTTTAAATACTGTTCGTATGTGTGGAAGGGGGGGGGGGTACCTAATATCATTTTTAATCATATTATAAAAGAATTAAGGCTAATCGAAAGCGGTTAACAGGAGTATTTCTTACATCTATGTAGAGAATATAATGAGAATTTTCACGTTTGTAGAATCACTAATAAATTTTATTTGTGAATAAATCCTTTAAATTTACTGTAAAAGGTACGGGTTGGTTCCTCGAAATCAGTCTACTTTTGATTGCCTCCATCGCGCAGTTCCGTATAGTATATTTTACAGTGATTTTCGCCGTAATCTTTATTATACAGATCTTTCCGTGTCTAATTAGTTTACTTAGGGAGTACAGGAAAGACTCTCGCACCATCCTGTAAGTCTGTTAAGTGGTGGCAAAAATCATCTTCATAGGAATCAAGCGGACTTGTAACAATGAACAGGCAGGACTTCGTTTAGATTTTTCTTGCAGCAACCACTTCACCAACTCAGAATTATCGTCAAGCAAATGGAGGTCTCCTTTACATTCTATGTTCGTCTGAGGTCTACTCCTATGTTCGCCGATTTCGAGAAGGCATTTGACAGTATTGATAACGAGTACAGTCTTACCTAGAACTGAATTCTCAGAAAAAACTATCACCACCATGAAGGAGTTCTACACACAGGCCCATAGGGGGTATCACATACAGGCCCCGCGAAAGGAATTTCGGGACCGGTACTAAGCTTTTACGGGCCCACATACGATCGAATGACGTTCAATTTAAAATCTGTCTACTATATTACAATTTTTCGATCGTGAAACATTTATTTATATATAATTAATATGGATAAAATTTTCTGTTGATGAATTAGATGACGGGGCCTCTTTTGAAAGCCCGGCCCCGGGGGGTTTCTCCCCCCCTTTCGGCGGCTCTGTCTTCACAGGATCCTATTGTCCTTTCCAAAGAAAAACTATCGGAGCTCTTCCTAATGCTGAAATAAGTGAGAGAGGCATATTATCTCTTTCACTTCTATTAATTTTCATTACTGACGTATTGCGCAGAGCCTTTTATAATCACTCTTTGCGAGAAATCATGTAACCTAAATCTCTGACGCCGTGAGTGCAGAGGACGCATAACTGATCTTAATATTAATGTTTCTAAAACCAAACTAATGAATGAAAGAGAAGAAGCAATTTATCTAAAAGGACAGCGAAAAAGTGTTCGAATCAGAGTTCGAAAACGAAAGTGACAATGGATAGCGGACATATAAAAAAGGGCCAAACAACATCGCGTAATATATATATATATATATATAAGATTAAAACCTACGTGGGATCTAAGGGCGGAGCAGGATGGAATGACCGCGTGGCACGTGGAAAAGATCTGTAGAGAATGAAGGCTTTTTTTATGATACAACCAAAGCCCAGGGGACAACTCTATGATACGTTAGCATGGCTTTGACCGGATGGCTAGACAACAGGCCAGAGACAGAGTGGAGTTTTCTTTTATTTATTAAAAACTCACGGTGAGAGCCTAGAGCCTAAAATCATGGCGTGGTTGAGTGGCACGATCCACTGAATCAATTGATCCAACTCAAATCCAAAAATCTTAATTAGACTTAGTGCATACTTTGTTCTTACAAGGGGTTAAAGAAACCAGACAGAACTGTGCATGGCGCTTGAGTGGTCTTTTCTTTTTGAACAAGTTGGTACTAAGGAAACTGGTTCTTGCTCTTGAATTTTGTCTTTTATTGTTTTGATATTTTGCTTATCATTAGCAAAAACATACTTGACGCCAAGATAATGACCTGATCAGCCATGAAACCCTTCACATTCCCTGCTTTTCACACTCTGAGAGTAAGTAGTTTTGAAACAACTACTGTGTTGTGCACCTATATTGCGTGCTGCCGCGCTCAACGATTATCATGTTTTTCACTGGCCTACACATAGTCTTATTCAACATTGCTATATTTCAAACCTTTACCACAACTTCGGTGGTTAGTTTATTTAAGATCCCATCAAGGGTAGTTAAAGTTTACGGTACTCTCGGTACTTGGTATTCCCTTATAAATGAATCTAAAACTCTTTATAAAGAGTACTTCAAAGTGTTTTCTATTAGAGCATTCAAATGCGGTCAAATTATGCCAAGGACAACAGATCAGTCCAACGGCGTTTCTACTTAAATCCCTAGTGCCAACCAAAAATGGCGTCTGGCAATATAGAAATAAACAATAGTGTCCGATGCAAAAATAGCATAGCAATTTTGACTCTGCACAAAATTATTTTTGGATTTCTTCAAAATAGCATATACATCCTTCCTCTTAAGTTAAACATTTTAACTTTACAATTTCGGCTTTAATGAATTTTTACCTAGTTTCGTTAGCACTTTAAATTAACGCGTGTAATTATCACGTATTACCCACACAATTGCTTCGTTATTATCATTTTCTCTATGGTTATGTCTGGCTTCCCCGATAAACTTATATTATCAAATTAGAGTGTGAGGTCACAACTCCCAAGGCAGGCATAAATACCGGCAACAGGACACAAAGGTGAATTCGGAATTCGTTTTGTTCAATATCGCAGTTCAAGGAGAAAAATTGCGGTGGATATATTCCATTCGGTTCTAAACTGCCAATAGATCAAGAGCACCAAAGGATATTCGAGTTTGTGTAGTTAACGTTTTTCTATAGTAGTGTGCCGTGCTGTTAGAAATTTACAATGGAGGAGCCAAAATTGACCGCGTGGTAAGAAAATCTGTTTTTTTTATAAAAATATTTTGTGGAAAAAAAATTTAAAATTTAAGGAAACGCGCGGCTATGTATACGAAAACGGTGAACGCTTTTCTAGACAATGCGTCCGTAGCAGCTAGTGAAGCTCCTTCGGACTTCGATACTAGAAAGAAGATTAAGTACGGAACATCTTACCAAGCAGCCTGGGGAATCTTCTCGGAGTACTGCAACAATAGTACCATCCACGGAATCAAGTACTTAGGAGAAGAGAAAAGGCCAATACTTGAACGGTGAATTGTTTTAATTGTTTAGTAGGTTTTTTTTTTTAAACAAGTGGCTCTTGCAGATTGTTCTGGCTTTTTGTCTTCGGATTGTCTATATATACTTGTTCGCAACTTACGTCCAATATTTGGGAAAAATGGGACACAAATCCTGTGATAGTTAGTTTTGCTGAAAAGTCTACTCCGGTGTGGCAGATACCATTCCCTACTGTTACCGTGTGCCCAGAAACAAAGACCAAGCCATCAATTTTCAACTTTACCGACAGTTATTGGACATTATTTTTGGAGGGAAGGGACAACATGTCTACTGACCGGTAAATTTAAAATCGTGATACAACAGTGTTTTTGCTTACAGTTATTTTTTTGAATCTAGGTTGAATTACATGGAAGCTGTGACGCAGGTGTGTGATTTGCATCTTACCACTGGTCTTGATTTTAAATTTGAAAATGGTACCATGAACGCGACGAAATTGATTCAGTCTTTGCACGATGTTGCACCGACATTTAATGAAACTTATTTTTACTGCAAGTGGAGGAATAGTATGGGCGCATGCAATAATGTTTTCCGTAAAATTATAACAGAAGAAGGGATTTGCTATAGCTTTAACTCGCTGAATCCACACGAGATATACCGGGAAGAAGCGTATGCTTTCAAAAGGTGTATTCAACTTTTCCAAAAAAACATTGTACGTTTTTTCATTTTAGTATTCACGAATTCGCCGAGGATGACTATGGCACCTACGTTGAAAAGGAACCAGACTGGGATTTAGAAGAAGGATATCATCCTAATGCAGGAAAAGAAACATTCCCTGAACGTGTGCTAGCTGCAGGAGCAAGAGCGGGTTTGTTTCTTTTACTTCAGGGGTTTGAATCCGACAACGATCAACTATGTCGCGGGCCTGTGCAGGGTTTCAAGGTAATTACGAATTGTATTTGTTTGCCTTCTGGTAAATGCGGGCCTCACCTATTATTCACCTACGAAATTTGCACTACTGGGAATTGGCTGAAATAGTGTGGCTCGGAATAATAAATGAAGTTTTCATGACTATTCCCAGCCAGTCAGTTTTTAATTAATTTACATGTAATGGGTGAAGCTAAATATTATCAGGGTGATTAGGTGTTAAAGAGAATTTTCAATTTATTTTCCGTCAGCGGACTTTTCTGGGATTTTAATGCAAGTTACTCACTAACATGATAACTTTAATGTGCATTGCTTTGTTTTGTTAACGAAGAATCGTCTAAATTTAGCATTTATAGTTTTTAGAGTTTTACTCTAGGGACTAATATTTTTGTACACTTCATTTCCACTTTAATTTTGTATACTTTCTGATAGGATAATTCAAAGTTCCTGATTGAGTCTTGCCATTATTTGCTCAATGGTAAACTCTCTGGCTGAGATATAATTGAAATTACATAGTATATAAAACATTACTGATAGTGTCCTTGACAACATGTCTCTCTCTCTCTCTTGTAATAATTTGTGGAGCATGGGGTGGGAGAAGTACTTCACCTGATTCGATGACAACAATTGCAAGTGGACCTACGATTTAGAGTGACCGATATTATTCTGCAACTTAAAGAATATTATTTGAGTTTCTTCTCTCTGGTTTCCTTAATCGCTTGTTGACGCTCTTAAGATATTTTTGAAATGTGTCTATCTCGTCTTGGGTTATCAGGCTATCGAGGTCTTTGTCCACAATGACCTCCGAGCAAAACAAGTTCAGGATTCGCCGGTAACACGGTTTTACAAAAGCTCGTAGCTTAGATGTCATTTGGCAAATCGCTTTTCTTCCTGTACAACCAAACACAAAGCGGTCGATGGAGAAAGTGATAACGTGTCGGTATTGGATTCTGCTTCACTCGTTCCTCTATGTAGCTGGGAGGCTGATGACACTTTTCATTCAGGGTGAGGAACAGTTTTCGGCTGCGCCAATTTTGTTTGATATTTTATTTTTTGTGTGGTAAGAGAGTTAAAACTCTCTTCCAGTGGGAAATGTATTAAAGCGAACTCACTTGATTGCTAACACACCTCATTTATTTTAGAAATGAGCGATGTTAACAAAACATCGATGACTGAACATCGATGATCGATAATAATCGAACCTTAAACATCGATGTTCTTTAATATGGATGTCATATAGAATGGCGACCAATGGCATAAAAAGAGATGATATTTGAATGGCTGGAATTTTTTTTTCGCTCTATTAGGAACGATATACCTAACTGCTAATTAACTATCCACCTGTTGCCAATGTATTTGAAGTTAGCAAAGGCAATTATATCTGATACGCTATACAGGGTGTTTCACAGCGCGTGTGCAAAATAAAGCATCTGTTAGATCTTTAGATCTAAGTAAGAAACGAAAAAAATTGTATGGGGGTGGACTTTACAAGGCGATTTGAAAAGTTCGTCACCCGAAAGGGAAAACAAAGAAAATAAAATTTAAAAATATTTTATTTTTCTACATATTCTCCCCTTGTCTCAATACACTTAATCAATTTACGCTCCAGCGCTTCTATACCGCTCTTATAGGCCGATTCATCCAACCCTTCAAGAAAACGCCCCGCCTCAGCTATTACCTCTTTGCTATAACTTTCTTCCAGCCAGCTGTTTTTTCAGTTTATGGAACGCGAAATAGTCCGATGGTGCTAAATCAGGCGAATATGGGGGATCCTTCGAAACTTTCATGGAGCTTAGCCACTGCAACAACTGACATGTGCGCCTGTGCATTATCCTGATAAAAAAGGATTTTATTTTTGGCCAATCCCGGCGTGGTGGACGTCGACGGCATTCCCCTTCTCGGGCCATCTTCGGCGCTTTCTCTGCCTTGTTTGAACGAAACTGCCCACTTTTTTACTGTGGAATACGATGGCGCAGATTCATCGAATGTGTTATTTATGTCTTCTTTGATTTGGATTGGCGTAATTTTGTTGAAATATTTCATCACAGCTCTTATTTAACTTATTTCCATTTATCCGAGAGAAAAGCAGATTCGCTCGAACGAAAAATCGTAAAAAAGTAATTACGCAACCTATCACAATAGCACTTGACAAACGACTAAATAAAGAATCAGGCTATCGAATGAGTATAAATTTATTTACATACTACCCTCAAATCTCTGTTAGGCCGAGAACTTTTCAAATCGCCCGTTAAAATATAAGACGGGTTTTTTAAAATGTAAAAACATTTCAAATACTTATAGTTGGGAGATGGACCCCCCTCCCTTTTCACATACAATTTTCGTTTCTCATCTACATCTATATGATCCTGCATTTTTGCACGCGCGCTGTGAAACACCCTGTATTTTATTGGCGCCTTCCTACTGGCTTTTCAAAATGTAAGTCCACAACTACTATTTTAATATAGCGTTCTAAACACTGCGTATATCCTTTGAGCTTGGGTAAACAAGTCAACTGTATCTATACAGATTTCAGTACGGCTTTTGATAGGATTAATTATAGCGTAAGTTTATAGAAACTTCCTTTGTCAGGTTTCCCATTCTTTTTGTAAAGTTGTCAAGGTTCTACCTGTATAATCGTACACAGCTTATTTCCTATATACTGGGTCTGGGAAAAAGTTCGTGGCGTTTTTTTAGTGAAATTCAACTGGTTTTCTTATAGTGTGAAAAATAGTTTTTAAAAAAAAAGAAAAACCGACTTCACAAAAGGCGCTAAAAAGCATAAAATAATTTTAAATTTTATATCTATTACGACATTTTGAAGTCGGTGCAAGTCAAACAAACCAAACAAATACAACAAAAATATTTTATCGTCATTCTTATGATCCCGTAAGCTGAAACGTTCAGGTAGTATTATGTATTATTTTCAATTATCGTTCTGTAGTTGTTTTATTTGTTTAATTTGCACCGACTTCAAAATGTCGTAATATATATATATATATAAAATTAAAAATTATTTTGTACTTGTTAGCGCCTTTTGTGAAGTCGGTTCAACTTTATTTTTAAAAACAATTTTATTTTTCACTTTTTAGTGTCTCCGACTCTATTCAACGAAGAAAGAACCATCCAAATCGGTCCACGCGTTAAAAGTTAGTTTTAACCCCCTACCCCACCCTCATTCCACTTAACTTTTTTTCTCATGGCATTAATCAAGGAACATACTCCACCACCACTATAGGACCAAATTATTCTCCTATTAGCAATGAGGGATCACACTCTATACAACAGCAAAAGAATCATCCAAATCGGTTCACGCGTTACGAAGTTAGACTACCCCTCCCCCCAACCCCATCTTTCACCATAGGACCAAATTATTCTGCTAGTAGCAATGGGGGATCATACTCTATACAACAGAAAAAGAACCATCGAAATCGGACCACGCGTTACAAAGTTATGTTCCACCCTCACCCCCATCCACCCAAAATTTTTTTCTTCTGGTATCAACCACGGAACATACTCTACCCAACAAAAAAAGAATCATCAAAATCGGTCGACGCGTTACGAAGTTATGCCCGGTCAGACATAAAAAAAATAAAAATAAAAAAAAACATACGCGTCGAACTTAGAACCCTTTGTTTTTGGGAAGTCGGTTAAAAATGAATTTATTTAAACCAAATATGCTCCCTTATTATCGACAATGTTTCTTCATTTTTTGTGTAGAGCTATGATTGGTGATCGGTGAAGAACTTCTCTGGTTTCTGGTTGAAAAACTGAATCAAGTCTTCTGAAAGCAGCTTAATTCCATCGAGAGAGTTCTGCAGAAATCGAAATAAGTGACAGTCAGAGGCTGCTATGTCTGGACTATACGGTGGATGCAACAAATCTTCCCAACCAAGCTCTCGCAATTTTTTACTGGTCATCAAAGAAGTGTGTGGTCGGGCGTTGTCATATTCAAAACTCAAGAGACAGAGTTACATCAATTCTTTGAGCTACACGACCATCATGCCATGGGTCCCGGGTTCGAGACCAAGACTCCCGTGAGCTTCTATTAAGAAATTAAAATAATCCACTCCGTTTCTGGGCTGTTGTCTAGTTCTCAGCAATGAAAAAAAAACAAGAAATTCAAGTTTCCTTACTTCCTTTACCCTAATTCCCTTCCGGCCAAAACCATGCCAACGCATCAAAGGGTTGTCCCCTAGGCTTTGGCCACATCGTATATATATAAAAATATAGGATCGTTACGTAAAACTGCTTGCATTCTGTCAACATAAGTATTGTAGGAGGATTCAAGACCTCACGTAAATTAGAATAAATATTAAAATCGATCTCGCTCCTTGGCAAGCAGAACCGATTCCAAACTTTACTTTTTAAGTGATTCAGTGAGTAATCAACCCAAGGGAGACCAGAAATACTTGACCTTGAAATAGGAACGCATTGCAAAACACAAACAAATAAATTTCTCTAGATAGAAAAAGCATTAGACCAGTTGCAATTCCATACTTAATCATTAAGAATAGAATATTTAGCCTTTCTAAAATTAAAACAATAGTTACTGTGGTTCGGAGATGCTGCAGTCACAGGTTCAAAGAATAAGGGAATCTGAAAAGCAGGAAGATGAGACGTCTCAGAGAGCAAAGGGGCAGAACACCCCTTAACAATGGTACCACTGGGGTCGGTACTAAACACCAAATCCAAAAATCTGGTGGAGTCATTGGCTATATCGAAGCACTCTATCGCAGATGATAAGTTCAATTCTCCAAATGACAAATACTTAAGATTTACGTTTCTTAGGACAGGTTTTTCGTCACAGAAGATAAGTTTACTCTACATTGTATCAACTAGAGAAAATCTTACCGACTTACCAACGTACAATCTACTCTCGATTACGATCGCTTGACTAACTCACTCACTAACTTACGACTAACTCACGCCTCAACCAACTTACCTACTTACTTACTATTATTTAACAAATATCCCTCAGCGGAAGCTTTCTGTAATTTTTCTTCCGCTTAGATGAAGAAGCTCTATTCTGTGCAGGTGTTTTGCAGCAGCAAACTTTCTTACACCAGAAGATTTCACATCTGCGTTCAGCACAGATGTTACTTTTGCTTCGGTAATAAAGATAAAGATTTGCTCATGAAACAAATCTGCATCTGTGCGGAACACAATACGTGGACTAAAAAAACAAGGATCGATATTCATGGCTCAGCCTAAGCTTCGCCACACCTTGGTCAGAGACTAGTAAACCTGCGTATGATTTTTAAGCCGTAATTAATGCTTGGGCCAGGCTAGGGTAGAAAACGCTTGGCATACCAGCATTCGGCCAAGTTGGGTTCCGTTGTCAGACCTGGTAATTTCTACATGGGTGTCTCTACGGTTATCTTTGTTTTTTATTCAGTTGGGGAGCGTATCCTTCAGTTTAAAAAAGTCCATGAGGCTGTTGGGACAACTTTTGCCTTTTGGGAGCAGATTTTAGTGGCTCAGTTTAACGGAGTTTAATGGGGTTAACATCTGCATCCTCTTGTTGTCCACAGGGAGCAATCACAGCGCGACGGCTTCTTTACCTCTATCTTGGTTCGTGTGGCTGCCTTAAAGGGCACACTTCGACCTCAATAGGCCCATTGTGATTTACCTCTATCTTACAATGTAAAAGAAAGACAGATGGCAGTACCTTTTAGTGGTACCAACTTTGATAAACAGCGCCACCTGCCTTCAAAAATATGTACTAATTGCGACCCCTGCCCTTATTGCCATGTTTTGATTGGCAAAAATTTCCTTTTTAATTAAAATAATTTTTATAACGTTAATTTGTTTTTAGGTTTTACTACACACTCCTGGTGAAGTTCCTCAAGTTTCAAAGCAATATTTTCGTATACCATTTAAAACCGAAGTACTTATCTCAATAAAGCCGAACATCATTACAACTTCAGATGGCCTAAAACATTATCATCCCAGCATGTAACTATTTAAACAAATATTTGTAGAAACATAAAATATACGAAAATTTTTATGTCTTTCAACAGAAGACAGTGCTTCTTTCAGCGAGAACGAAATCTTCGATACTTCAAATTATACACACAAACAAATTGTGAACTGGAATGTCTAGCCAACTTCACCTTGCAAAAATGTGGCTGCGTTCAATTTTCAATGCCAAGTTAGAATCCTTTGTCTAAATATTAAATTAATAATTGTTTTTCATGTTTGTTATCAGGAACAGCTGACACACCAGTATGTGGAGCGATAGCTATTGCATGTCTAGAAGAAGCCGGTGATGAACTTCTACAGAAAGAGTTTGAACAAGGGCTGAAAACATCGAAATCAAATGTCAGAGGTGAGACGGATTGTAACTGCCTTCCGGCGTGCACATCGGTTGTCTACAATGCTGAAATATCCCAAGCAGATTTCGATCATCTTGCCATGTTTCGAGCCTTCGGTGAAACTTCATACTTCGACGAGCATCCAGGGTAATTCTAGATCAATAATCATTAGTAAAAGTAAAGACTCCTCCTAAATTTCTGTTTCAGTGCCCAAATGTCTCGTCTTTCTATATTCTTCAAGGAGGCCCAGTTTCTTACTTCAAAACGATCGGAGTTATATGGTACAACTGATTTCCTTGCCAATTGTGGCGGATTACTTGGACTTTTCATGGGCGTTTCTGCACTTAGCATCATCGAGCTCATCTATTTTTGCTCTGTTCGGTTAGTTACAAACTTGAAAATGCGTCACCGGAAAAGAAAGGAATTACAGCGTGCAGCTGCCGATGCACCCGAAATTATTGTGGATGATCCTGATATTTCGGATCAAAAAATGAAATGAAATTTGAACAATTTGTACTAAGATTTTATTAAATATTACTGAAGTAGTGGAAAATGAAATTCTAATGAAGGTCAACTCGTATTTTTTAATAGCAAATTTATTGCAAGAAATGGAAAAAGTGGGAGATTTTATTATGGTTTCATTCAGGTATAGTAAAGCAGTGCCAGATTAATAAATTGGAATGTGTAGGCTGCAGCCTATAGGCCTCCACCACAGTGAATAAAAGATTTTTTTTCGTAAAATAATGAAACCCTGGAAAGACTCGTAGATATCTTTATTAAAGAGACAATCAATCCATCCAAGCTGTCTCTCTCGTAGAATGCTTACACTAAAGATAAGTCCGTAGAGACAGCTACTGCAGAAAGAATACTCACCTACAGCTTTCCTCGATATAAAGGGTTCTATTAATAATATCAGGTCAGAGGCGATAATGGCATCCTTGAGGAGGCTAGAACTTTATGATCGTCTAATCAAATTTATTGACCTCATGCTAAAGAGCAGTATCATCGTCTCCAGTTTGAGAGGATTTTATATTCAAAGAGTGGTCACTGGAGGTACCCCTCAGGGAGGAATCCTTTCACCATTCTTATGGAACATAACTCTGGATGAGTTACTCACAGACCTGGAGCAGTCTGGGCGCAAGGTTATTGCCTTCGCTGATGATATTGCCCTGATATGTTCAGGAAAGCACTAAAACACACTGGCTGAAGTGTTACAATACGCCCTCTCAATGATATTGTCATGGAATGATGGGTGTGGTCTGGGCATAAACCCGAACAAAACAGAGTTAATACTATTCTCTCGGATACATAATACACCTCCTATGGATTTCCCTATACTAGGGGTTAGGGATTATGCAAAAACTGTGTAATCAGGTTAAATATCTAGGTCATTCCTATTAAGAAAACTTACCTGGAAGCCTAACGTCCAGGAAAGAGTACGGAAAGCTACAGTGGCGCTGTACGCATTGTGCATTTACTCTACTCAAGTGTCATCCGACCTATAATTACGTATGTGGTGATTGTCTGCTGGCCGGCACTAAATATTTGAACCCATCACAAAACAATAGATAAAGTTCAGAGGATGGCAACACTGCTGATAACAGGTGCCCTTAGAACCACACCTTCTTAAGCCCTGAACACTATTCTCCACCTTTTATCGTTAGATCTCTTTGGTAAGAAAACTGCATCCTCAGCTGCCATTAGGCTTAACTCAATCCAGACTTGGAACCGAATCGACTTCGGTTGCTCCGAAATTCTGGATGGAAGAACTGCCAGCAACATCGACTACACCTCGCCCAAACGTTTCTTTGGAACTAAATTCGACTCCTTCTTTCCCACCAGATCGGAATAGGAGGAAGTTAAACCCCAATGGAGGGAGTCAGTGTGTCTCTACACTGACGGCTCCAAACTGGAAGACATAGTAGGTGGAGGTATCTTCTCGGAACAAGTGGTCCTCGATTTCTCATTCCGCTTACCTGACTACTGCAGCGTATTTCAGGCGGAATTCGTGGCTATAAAAGTAGCTGCAGCCCGTCTGAATCTTTTAACGCTACCCATACATACATAAGTATTCTCACAGATAGTCAAGCCGCTATTAAATCCCTCCAAGTATATACTGCCTCCAAAACGGTAGTAACATGTCGCTCAGCTCTGAACTACATAGCTGAGTACCTGAAACTACGGCTCATCTGGGTGCCAGGACATAGCAATATTCCAGGTAACTGTAACTAGCGAGAATCGGTACCACTTGTCCTGATTCGGACATTAACAACAAGCTGGGAAAGCCACTGGCCACTTGCAAACTGAAACTCTCACAGAAATCTTTCAGGATTGCAAATGTCAATTGATAAGGGGAACACAATTGCCTGATTACCCGACAAATATGGCCAAAACTTGACTCTAAACGGTCAAGAGAGCTCATTCTACTCGGACGTAAAGTAATTAGCAGTACCGTAGCCTTTATTACGGGATACTGCCTCATAGGTAGACACGCTGAAAGACTAGGTGCATCTTCAAACGACTTCCGTAGGAGGTGCCATGATGAAGATCAAGGGGAAATCATACACCACCTCCTCTGCAACTTCCCGGCTCTAGCCAACCGTAGGAACCGGTTTTCGGCTCCCCTTCTGTGAAGAGCTAACTGAATTAGGCTCCGCTAACGTCAGAGACCTAGCTCAATTTATCAGGAATTCCAAATGGTTCCCGACGACGGGTTAAGGCTGAACACCCTTTCCATCCCAGCCAATTTTATTTTGACTCCCCGAGAACTGATTTCCACTGGAAACAGGGAACTGGTTCGGTGCACAGAGAGTAACAGATTTGCTCTCTTCTTCTCTAGATATTTTTATAGGGTTTTAAAACTTTTGAAGCCTAATTAATTTTTGAGTGCAATTTATCAGGTTGCCTGCCTAAGGTTTAAGGTTATAGAACTCATTTTACCCTGTTTTATTAAATTATAGGTCACCTGATAAGGACTTGACGTTAAAAAAATAATTTTCCACCCGGTTAAAAGTTAAAATTAATTTTCCCCGGATAATTAGATTACAGATTACCTGTTTAAGGTTTAAAGATTTTATTAGCATGTGCAGGGTAAAAATACTAAAAAGAGGAATTTTCGTTTCATAGAAGGGACCCCCACCAATTTTTAGCCCATAGTCCTAAAAAATGTAGTAAAGTATAAAAACATTTCGACAGGCAGTTTCGATGGACAAAAGTACCTTACAGCTAACCACGGCATTGTGCAATAAAGGACATAAAATACGCAGTATCAGTAAAAAACTCAGCAATCATTGTCTCCATAATTTTGCTGAGTCGGAAATCGTTACATTTGATTTTTCTAAAGCTTCTGATAGAGTCTGTCATGCTGCCCTTTTAGCCAATCTTGAAGCATTTGGTCGGGATCTGCACCTCTTAAAATGGATAGAAAGTATTTTCTCAGGCTGCTTAATCAGTGTAATAATAGACGGAACTACATATGATCCCTACAAAATAAATAACGGTATACCTCAGGGTTCAGGGTTCACACGAACCTTATTTCTTGTTTATGTCTTTGATTTTTTTTGTCTCACTTACAATCCTATTCATAGTTTCGTCGACAACAGGACCCTTGATTTCACGTACTCTTTTGATTCTATAATGAGTTTTCGTGGGAATTGTACAGAAATCAACCGAGAACACATGTTTGGATCATTAAACAACGACATTTCTACGATCCTTGCTTGGTCCAGACGCTAAGAAGTAATCCCATCCCATCCCACAAAAAAAGTTTTTGACATGGCACCAATCGGTCAACATCCTACCCAGCAAAAACCGAAACTTTCAAATCGGTCATACATAATTTGATGTGATAGCTTTATCTGAGACGTGGTATTTCGGATGCCGAGCTGTTTAATGCCTCTTTTCAGGTTTTCCGTAGGGATAGGCAGGCTGTCTGTACGGGGAGGTGGGGTTCTTATTGCATGTTGGAAATTTCTAAATACTAATTTTGTAGACCCTCCTTTTTCTGATCAACTTGATCTGGAAAGAGGCGCATTAAAAATTTCACTTGATTTGGGCAACCTCTTTTTACCTCCAGGTATGTGTAATGTCGTTGATAATAATGGTTTGAGTCGGTATGATATTTTAATTCAGCATATTGACTATATCCATGACCAGTTGGGTTCTAATGACGAAATTATCCTCGTGGGGGACTTCAACTTGCCCAACTTGCATGATGGATGATGATGACGATATTGCTGCAGGGTTCATGTTGTAGCACAATAAGAGGAAGTCGAGATCAAAATTACTTGGTAGAGTTATTTGCTTATTAAATAAGACACTGTACTCAATTGAGGTTAACATATAGTCAAGCATTGAGGGAGACGTAGAATTAAAGTAAGTTGGAGACTGATTGACCACATTCAGGTCAAGTGTTTGCAATAGTTACATCAGATTGTTCTTAACCATCCCAGTTGAAAGGGCATTAAAATCTCCATATACAATAACATTAGGACATCTTGAGTTTGCGAACGATACTGCTTCAACGAACTCAGTTGCGCTATCCAAGTTGAAAATATTAGGGGGACAATAAACACAAAAAGCACGCATTTATCAGTAGGTATTTAAAACTATTTCAATACCCAAAAATTCTATCTTTCCTTCTGGGTAAGAGGTTCTTCAAATCGACGCACTCAAAGACCTATGAACAGGAATTGCTGCTCCACCTCCCACTCTACCTACACGATCGTTTCTATAAATTTTATAATTCCGAATTGATACAAAATTCGAGCTCACATTTTTGTCAAGCCAAGTTTCAGACACAGCCAAGGCATGGATTTTACTACCGGCAAACATATATAATTATGCAACATAAAACTTAAGCACGTCAAATTTCTGAACTTTCATTCAAATCGTTAACACGTTACACATGTTGAGAAGCACTGGACTCTTTCAGAAGTAGTAAAATTTTAACTTCTAAAAAGGAAATCATCCATCAGTTTCAGCAAAAGTGTTGCTTTGCAAACAACGCGAACAAAATAAAGTTCAAAACCTGAAATGAGTTCGTTGCGTGCAGCATATGGGAGCCAGGAACCCCAAGAGGATGGAACATTTTCTGAAGTAGTACTTGAAAAGTGGGTCGTTTTCAAAGAAATCTTAACTACAACCTTATTCAATTCAGTTTTTATATTAGGAACGGAAATGAAACGCGCAAAGTTTCTATTACGGAAACCTTAAGTGAGGCATCAACATTAGGCTTAATAAGAAAAGGAACAGCATTCCAAGCCATTCGAGGACTAATTTCTGAGTACTCCAATAACACATCAATTCACGGAATCAAGTATTTTGGGGCTAGAAATCAACCGTGGATAGACAGGTGAGTGAGTGAAATTAAACTGAATTTGACATACACTTAAGCGAGGCGGAGTAGATTTTTCAAATCATTTACGAATATAACTATTAATATATTTCTAAATGGTATGAAACATTTACTCCTAGTGTGATGATTTCATTTTCACGTTTTCAGATTATTTTGGCTGTTTGTGATTGGATTATCAATGTACGCGTGTGTGAGCTTAACGTTGACGACATATAGTAGATGGTACAACAATCCTCTTATTGTTACATTGGCAGAATCGACCACACCCGTTTGGGAAATCCCCTTTCCAACAGTTACTATATGTCCTTTGGTGAAATCCAAACGGGACGTATTCGATTTCGGGAGTTACTTGCAAGTATATAACAATGCTGGACCAGATGACGATCTTGATAACGAAGAGTAAATCTTATCTGTTTACGAAAATGCTGGTAGATTTGACAAAATTTTGGTTTTTCAGATTATTCAAGTTTGAGGTGCTTTCCCATGTTTGTTTACTGAACTCTTACGTTCTCAAAGAATTGCGAGAATTTAGCGATGATACCTCGAACAACTCATTAACAGAAACACTAAGCGAATTGGCCCCACAGTTGACTGATGTGTTCGAAGAAGTGAAGTGGAGAAAAAGTGATTTGAACGCCACCTTAGTTATAGATGATGTTTTAACTGACGACGGACTTTGTTTTAGCTTTAATGCTTTGGACGAGAACGATATTTATAGGTCTAAGGACCTTCAAATTAAAAGAATTTATTCTAATAAATTGCTTTCCATAGAAATCGTAATACTGACAGTAATGGGAAGAGACCAAAGAAAGCATGGTCTTTGGAGAATGGTTATCTACCAAAGGCTGGAATTAATGCTTACCCCAGAAGAGTTCTAGCAGGAGATGTCGATGAAGGTTTCTATTTAATGTTAAAGTCTAGGTTTTCTGATTCGGATCCGGATTGTAGTGGTAAATCACAAGGATTTAAGGTAAGGCAAGGTTAAATAATTGCAAAATAATGTAGAGTCTAGGTAAGACCCTATAACTTTCTATTGAGTAATTGTGAAACTTAGACTGCTTGAATACTAATACATATGAAAAATTTCCAATACTTAAGCTTCATCTGTATACACTTAAAGAAATCAGTGCAATAAATATATATAATAATAGTGGTCCAAACGTAACTCGTTCTGATATGCAAGATGTTAATTTCATGAGAAAAGATTAGCTTGGAAATAAGTTTATTTCAAAGGTGACACAATTTTCTAAATTATGGTTTACTGCAAGTCGGTAATACTTTTACTATTCAATGTGAAACAGGCCTTGGCTTGGTTTTAGGTAGCGGGCACGGGGGGAGGGCAATTTTAAGTTTTATTTGAAATTTCTTTATAGTCCTTTACCATGATGAAAGCACGAAGGAAACATCGTGTAATTTAGGACTAACTTTGTTAGATATTTGTTAAGAGAGCTCCCAGATCTGCTAATTAAAATATTTAATCAATAGTACAGGAAACGAAGCACGAAAAAATAGGGTTCCTTCGAAAAATTACCTACAGGAATTTGACTTGATAAATCGTTAGGGGGCATAAAGAAAGCTTAACTCTAGATTTCCGAATTTCCCCCCCCCCTGTTTTTGAGAAAATCCAAAAAAATTTTGAAATGCGTTTTTCATAATAATGTAAATGGGAAAGTTGTTCGTCACAAAAATACCTACATTTTTTATTTAAACAATTTTTTTGTAAAACTTACCGTTCTCGAGCTGGAGCTTGCCAAAGTGTGAAAATTGTACTTTATGGCCGCGCTGAGTCGCGTATTCCATATGGAATAAAGTACAATTTTCACACTTTGGCAAGCTCCAGCTCGAGAACGGTAAGTTTTACAAAAAAATTGTTTAAATAAAAAATGTAGGTATTTTTGTGACGAACAACTTTCCCATTTACATTATTATGAAAAACGCATTTCAAAACTTTTTTGGATTTTCTCAAAAACAGGGGGGGGGGGGGGAAATTCGGAAATCTAGAGTTAAGCTTTCTTTATGCCCCCCTAACGATTTATCAAGTCAAATTCCTGTAGGTAATTTTTCGAAGTGTAATTCTTTTATTTCCTGTACTACAAGTACTCTTGTTAACAGGTTTCCTTTAGGCAGTAATCTCCAAAGACAATCTTTGTTACATATTGACCCCCCCCCCCCCCCCCCCAGATGAAATTATGGCAGACATGAACCAATTAACCGATTATGTAGGGCTGTTAATGCATTTTCCACATTTTGATCTAACCCTTAGCAAGGAATCACTGAAAAACTATCTTTCTCTGTGCTCGCGTGTTGTATGTTGTGTCTCCTTCCAGGCTTTCTTTTTCTTTCTATGCATGTTGGTATGGGAGCCACATTCCACCGATTTGAAGAAATATATAAATTTTTCTTGGCTCTTACCAAAAAGTGTGCCTTCTGTGTTAGAAGGAAAACTCTATATTAACACTTGGACCAATTTGAATGATTTTAGTTGTATTCAGTATGTTCCGCCATTAGCGGGAAATTGAGGTATTTTCGCCCTTTCTATGCCTGAAAGATTACTCACGCAGAAGCTAAGCAGAAGGAGTGTACTTTTGCTGTCGCAATATTCTGGCTAATTATATCTTCCACAAAGTTGTGAAATTTCACTCCTCAGTCCAGTTAATTTGGATTTTTGGATGATATAGCGCAGTTGGAATGGGAAAAATGAAGTGAAAATATAGCAGGATAATCAAGGTTTCTTTTTTATTTGACTACTACAAATTGTAATGTAGTAATGTTAAAAGAAATAAAGCCGTATACGAAGGGCCATGCATCCGTGCCTTTTGAGGAAGACTCCACTGAATGAGACAAAGTTTTGAAGTTGGTACTTTAACATTAGTCAAAGTGGTCCGGAATTTCGTTTAGTTTACGTTGCTTCTTATGGCAGTCGGGGTACTTCTGCAATTTTTGATATCTGTTTGTTCATAAGAGCAGAATATCTGGAATTATTAAAAAACGGAAAATTGAGTAGCTTTAAAAGAACCGATTGCTCAGAAAGCGCTAAGTTTTGTGAAGTCAGTTCAACTGTTTTATTAAATACTTCTTTTCCTAGCTATTGTACGGTGTTGAGTAGTTTGCAAATAATAATATTTTGTATTTGATGTACGAAGCAAACTACTTTCTTAAAAAGTAGAAAATTTAGGGCTTAAAGAAAAACTAATACGACAATTATATGATTGATGACAGGAAAAATTACATCATTAAGTTTCGTATAACAACTCTAACTTATTAAATATTGTCTTTCAGGTCATACTTCATACACCTGGTGAATTTCCACAAGTTTCAAAACGATTTTTCAGAGTTCCTTACAAACAGATTGTGCTCGTTTCAATTAAACCTAACATGATAACAACTTCTTTAAAAGTTAGATCTTATGACCCAGAAAAGTACTTACTTTTTTTTTAATTAAGCTTTTACATTTTTTAATAATTTGTCTTTTTAGGAAACAGTGCTTTTTCACCAGTGAACGATACTTAAAATATTTTAAAATTTACACTCAAGGCAACTGCGAACACGAATGTTTAACTAATGCAACGTTAGAACAATGTGAATGTGTTAAATTTTCGATGCCACGTAAGTATTAAAACAAAACATAAATTCTACATATAAAATATACTAAATCGCAACTCTACTAATCGCAGCTATTATTGTTATTGATGCGTAATGTTATATATGTACATGTACATATACATACATGGTCCCAAAAGTTTCCTTGAAAAGAGATTATATTTTATCCGCATGAATCATTTTGTAGCGGTTTTACCGAATTCGACTTGAATTTGAATGGAGTGACTTATCAGCTCATATGAGTACAATTTTACTTTCAGTGGAGATAACCAAATATATACCTACGAAATGGCAAATATTTAATTTTAATCTTTTATATTATTGTTGGGAAAATGTAAAAATCATTACGGTTACTGAAAAAAAGTTACAAAAAGAACGCTGTTCTAATTTATAAAATGCTTACTCAAAAGAGATATAAAATGAAAAATATTTCCATTTATTCCTGTCGTATGAATTTAGCAGATATTTTTTATAATGACGTGGACAATGAACATAATCGGGTTTAAATTCAGTAAAGAAACAAGATTTTTACACATAAGGAGCCAACTAGCGAAAAGTGATCCATTTTCCTGACGAAATTTCAGGGCTCCAGTCAATCCAGTGTATACAGGGTGGATCTGGTAAATCTAGGTGAACGAAAAAAAATTGTATAAGAAGGGGTCTATTGAAGTTTGGGTAACGATTGGGGAATCTTGATGAGAGGGCGTATTCCCTGTTAACCCATTAACGCCCAAGAATTCAGAATTTTTAAGTCATTTTTAAGCTTCATTCTCGAATGAAAACAAGCCAAATATTCAAACCAGGCCTATATACCTAGTCTTGCCATAAATTCTGTCACACAATTTCTAATGCGCGCTTTCTCAGAAATTATCTTGGAATTGTACAGTTATGTTGAACTTTATAACATATAACCTGTACGGCGTAATATTCCGATCAGTTTGGTGACAGTCTTTGACTAGTAATCATGGAGTGGGGCGTAAAAGAAAATTGTATCGCTGTAATAGCACTCCATAAGTGTGGAAAAAGTGCTTCTGAAATTTTTAATTTGTTGAAACCGCTAAAAATAACAAAAATATTCATTTATCGTGCCATAGAACGATTTAATGAAACTTCAGGCATAGATAATAGAGCAAGGACCGGTCGTCCACGTACGGTTAGAACAGTCACTGCCATCAAAACTGTCCGAGAGCGCATCCGTAGAAATCTACTGCGCAAACAACAAATTGTGTCAAGGGAGTTGGAAATCTCCACAAGATCTATGAGTAGGCTCATTCGAGATGACCTTCATATGGAGGCTTATCGTCATTCAACGACCCCCATGTTGACTCCTCGGTTAAAGAAAATAAGATTGGAAAGATGTAAGCGTCTCTTGCTTTGGGACGCAACCAATGGCCATGAGAACATCCTCTTTATCGACGAAAAAATTTTTACTGTGGAGCAAGTTTTTAATAAACAAAATGATAAGGTTTAAGGAACATCATCAGAACAAGCTAAAAAAACGGTTCCCAGGGTGCAACGAGGCCATCATCCAGCTTCTGTAATGGTTTGGTGGGGTTTATCCCATAAAGGTGTCACAACACTCCATTTTTGCGAAAAAGGAGTCAAAACCGGTGCCGCGGTTTATCAAACCAACGTGCTAGAAGGTGTTGTGAAACCTCTATCGCAAACTCTCTTCGGTGGACAACATTGGGTCTTCCAGCAAGACTCTGCTCCTGCTCACAAAGCAAGAAGCACACAAGAGTGGCTTCGCAACAACATTCCTGCTTTTATTGCACAAGAAGACTGGCCATCCGGGAGTCCAGATTTAAATCCGCTGGATTATGCATTATGGACAGAGTTAGAGAACAAGGCCTGTAGAACTCCCCACCAAAATGTGGACAGTCTGAAAAAATCGTTGGTGAAAGCAGGAAAAAAAAGTCGTTGGATACCGTGAGTCCCGCTATAGACTAGTGGCCACAACGATTAAAAGCTTGTATAAAAGCAAAAGGAGGTCATTTCGAGTAAAGTTATTATTATGTAATAAATAATATCTTATTAAAATAGATTTCGTTGGAATGAACATATTATCTTTTATTGTTTAGATTTCATGCTACTTTAAAGTTGTGACAGAATTTATTGCACGACTAGGTATATTACTATTCTTGGGTGTGCTCTTTCGATTCTTGCATTTTACTGCTAACAGTTTGAAAAAAAAAATATTTTCCAATTTAAATTTTCTGAAAAAAAATCAATTTTTTCATTTCAAAGGGAAAATCTTGCAAAATTGGACTATTTTTTTTTGTTCTTTTTCGGTTTAAAATAGTCGCAAATGTGTTCCATTTCGATGAAAACTTGAAGTGCACACAAATCTTTTACCATTTCTTAGTAACATCACCAAACGTATAGCTCATCTAAGAAAAAAATTCTACCTGCTTCCAAAATTGTTGATCTTTTTACTCTTTGTGTTAAAATTTGAGAGTCCTGAAAAGGACTAATATAATAGTGCTGAAAAAAGGAAGTAAAATAAATAATTTATAATTTTTTTTTTCAAAATGTCCTCCGTCACTTCGAAAACACAGAAGATTTCTTTTTCGCATGGCTCTTTTCAAGTCAGTTGTTAGATTTTATTTCCGGCTTTTAAACTTCTTTCTATTAGTTCATCTCTTGTTGCAACTTTTAACGCATATACCATTTCTTTCATGGTCCCTCATAAATACAAATCAAGTGGGGTTAGGTCGAGAGAACGAGTTGGGCAAGGAAAAGTACCACGCTGTCCTATCCACCCACCCCTGTAATTACCATTTAACCACTGGAGTACATTTCTTCCGCAATAGATTTGCACGTCATCATGTTTATATAATACACTTCTTCGTTTTTCCAAGGGTATATCCTCCATTAAGTCAATTAGATCGTTTTGCAGGAAGTTAAAATAATTGTCGCTGTTTAACCTATCCGGTAAAATTTGTGAACCAATCATCGATTGATAACCTACAATTCCTGTCAAAAAGTTTACGGATAATCTGCTTTAGGACGACGTCTATCGAGCAATTCTCGGTTTTTCTGGACTCCAAAAGTGAATAATTTTTAAATTCACTATGCTCCATTTAGTGAATTGTGATTCATCCGTCCACAGAATCTTATCCAAGAATGTCCAGCCATCGAAGTCTTCCTCAAGTATCCAACTACAGAATTGTTTTCAACTTTTTTTGTTCTGCGACTGAAGTTCCTGTACATGTGTCATGTGGAAAGGATGAAGTCCTTCTCTTCGTAATACTCTCCATACCGTCGCTGTATTAACATCCACGCTATAAGCTATGCGACTTGTACTTGCAGTAGGATCAGCTCTGCTTACCACAAGAATTGTCTTCTCCATTTCTTATGAAATTAACGCAAAATTGACCCTCGCTTTTGTAGAAAATGTATTAGCGCTACCAGTTTGTCAAGGACTTCGAAACGCTCTTTGAAAAACACCTCTCGAAAGTTGTCTTGTTTCTGGGAATCACCGATAATATTCATGCTCTGCTTTGAAAGAATTTCTGTTACTAAATCCACGTATTCTTGACTAGTAAATTGCGCCATTATTAACTAACAAACGATCAAAACGACTTCACACTATAAAACTGTCAAACGACTTTTCACTTTGAGATATTACGTGCTATTAAAAATTGCACTGCGTTTGCATCTCATTTTATACCTGGAGATCATAGGATATCGATTCCAAGTATAAGAAATCATTACCCACTATTTAAACCCAAAAATTAAAAAAAGTGGGAGAATTTTTCAAGATATTTCCCTTTGATTTTTTTTTCGGAAAAGTTAAGTTTAAAAATTAATTTGTTTTAAGAATAACGTCTCTAGCACTAAAACTTTAGAAAATATTCGTTAAAATTTAAGACTGATCTTTAAACGGTTTCAAACTCTATTAACTGGAGGGGGTATGGAGAGATAGACCATCCATACAATTTTGTTCGTTTCTCACCTAGTTCTACCAGATCGTTCACTTTTTCATACGTGCTGTGAGACACCCTGTATATCTCAGTGGTACAGTCGCAATAGGATGTGATATAAGCAGATTTAATTGAGATTGCATAGATGGCACCACTTATACAGTTAAATTACCTTTTAAAAATTTTCGAATAACCGTCATCATGTCTTAAATGCACTTTTCGAATTCGCAATTTTATTTAGCTGGCCTGTTTTTCAAAATGTTCCGACTTTGGAACTAAATCAAAATAATATTTTCTTCCTAACTTCTAATTATATAAAAAAAAGTAAATAATATTTATAGGTGACGACGGAATACCATATTGTGGTGCTGGAAAAATTAAGTGCTACCTTGATGTAAGAAGGAATCTTCTTAGAGAAGATGGATTCAAAAAGTATTGCAATTGCTTACCTGAATGCACGGCAATTGTTTATGACGCAGAAGTGACACAGTCGGTCCTTAACTTAACTGGCGTTGATTTTGGTCAATTTGAGGATCTGGAAAATGATACAAAGTAAGTTTACCTGATGAACATAAATATAAATATAATGTTAACAATTTATTTAATCTATTTAACAGTATTGCTCGATCTACAATGAATGTGTTCTTTGGAAATAATCACTTTTTGTCTTCGAAGAGATCGGAATTATATGGTGTAGCGGATCTTATTGCAAATATTGGAGGATTATTTGGTCTGTTCATGGGCGTTTCTATTTTGAGCCTAGTAGAAATATTATACTTTTGCACAATTCGTCTTGGAACAAATATTTCAATGAGACAAAACGCTAAGATGAAGGAAGTGAATTAGTTTAAATTATTTAATTGTCACTTACCAAATTTTGTTATCGATTAAATCACGCTTAATATTATATTGTGTAATTAAAGTCAATTATAAATAAATTTTATCTTTATCTTAAAATAATACCCAACCTCAAGGAAAGGAATTCAGGATAAAGAAAATGGAATTAGGGGTTAAGTGAAAAAGATGCTGATGTACGCTTCGTCAAGTGCCTGAGAATTGTAAGACGAGGAAAGTTGAGAATATGCTAAATTGCACCACAATCGTATTATTGTGCTTAATAAGAATTTTATGGTACGTAGGTTTAATTATTTTATTATTATGGAAGTTATATTCAAGTCTAAGCTTTATATAGGAATGCAAGGAGGTCTCAGCATTTTATCACTATTTTAGAGATATTAAAGACATCTTCACAATCACTTATCATATATATGTCCAGCTAAGACGTTTACGATTGATGTGCGTCAAAGGATCACCTACGCAAAATAAGGGGTTGATACTAAGGAGAACGGACTAAACCCTGCGGTACGAATTATTTCTTTAGTAGGGATTAGTTGTAACCCTATCTCTTATTATACAGATTGAGCGGACATATTTCTATCTATGAATATATTTAAAGAAATTGGGGTCAAAAACAAATGCTTGAAGTTTAGCTATAAGGGCAGGACTAAATTACGTAGGTTGCTACTTAAGTTTTGAGGCATGGAAACACAAGTGTGAATATGTCAAATCTGACATTGTCATCGTAAAGTTTGAAATTTTTAATGGTTATCCTACTCAGAATGTTTTGCCATACGAGTACTATTTGTGTTGTTTACAGATACTTCAAACATTCTTCTAGGTCAAAAAATCGTGAACATTTTCGTGCGATGATTTTCTATGATTTTCGACGTTGATTAAGCCAACAACAGCGTGCCGATCAACTCGCTTCGACTTTTGGTAATGAAGCAACATCTCGAGCCACCGTGTTTCGCTGGCTTTCCGAATTCAATCGTGGTCGCATTTCGCTACAGGACGAATTTCGTGATGGTCGTCCTAAATCGATTGTTGTACTAGAAAGAATCGATGCTGTGTGTGAACTGATATTGCATGATCGTCATGTGACATACCGTGAGATTGAGACATGCTTGGGCATTAGTTCCACTCAAATACATTCAATATTGCATGATTATTTGGCCGTCAAAAAGAGTTGTCCGCGTTGGATACCGCAAGGTAGTATCCTATGATGCTAAAGCACAGCTTTTGCAGGAAGGCAATTAAGAATAAGGGTTAACTGGTTTTAAGGGAAGGAGACGACGATGTACGCGAATTGTATTCCAGTCCAGGCCTGATGTCAAGTCAGAAAGAGTATTTTTTACATCCAACTAACACAAGCCAAGTGCCTGCAAATACATATACGATCATTTCAGTTAAAAATTAATATCAAACTCTATTCTAAAAGTAATCCAGATAAATTATTTAATATCAAGATTGAGGAAAATCCCGTATGTTAGGTGAGAATGGGGCTGTCGGGCTACTTTAAGCCCGCTTCAGTTAGACCTCTCAATGCGAGTTGATTGTGCCTAATAGAATCATGGGGAATCACCCTTCTTATTTACCCTGTTATCATAGTCATCCTGTACGAATAAACACATGAGCCGAGCAAATTTTCAAAAATTTTTAATAACTTGGAATTGCAAATTCCGAACTAAACCGTAGAAGAAGTAAGAAATATTAAAATATTTCTTAACGCGATCGGCGTTTCTAATAAAGAAAAGTTAAATTCCTTTGGCTCGTCTTCAACACCAGCACTCGAGTTTGAACAGTTTAGTTCGGAATTTGCAATTCCAAGTTATTAAAAATTTTTGAAAATAGTCATCCTGCTTCTCTAAGGAATCTCAACAAGGATTTGAACTCTACGCTCTGCCGCTTACTATGTCCAGTAGCTTACCTATTGTGTCGAGCCTTCCGACCTTGAATTCCCACGCAGAACCTGGAAGGCCAAACCACGGAAGATGCTCCGAATCCTTCTTCAAATGGGGTATTTACGAATCGCCGGAATGCGACTACGGTGCGAGTCATCGAACGCTGAGCCACATATTTGAAAGGTGTGATCTACGTGCCCACCCAGGCCACATATACGATCTGTAGACCTCCCTGCAGGATTGCGGGAGTGGCTGAATACCCTGGGCGTTATGCCGTGACGTGCTGCACTGTTTTTACCGATATTTTTTATCCTTATTCACTGTTCCTTTTTCCTTTTTTTTCAATTCATGATTAACTTACTGTTTCTTTTTTATATTTTAATTTTTTAATTGTAATTTATTCAGTTTTACATTCTGTATTATTACTATTTTGTTACGCTAAATAAATAAAGGGTAGTCTCTTGGGCTTTGGTTACACCATAAAATCTGTTGCCAGCGGAAAGCAACCATGAGTCGTTGAATTTATTAAGTTTACAGACGCTATAAAATGTTGGTCCAGTGTTTGGAGTAAAGACAAGCTCAACCCAAGTTAGATTATATATATGTTCAGTTATTTACACTCACTTGGGAAAGAGTAGGCGACAACCGAAAAACGCATTTGCGACCCATCAAAATTTTAATTATAAAGATAAGCGAAAGCATGTATGTGCATCCAATAAAGTAGGAAATTTGAAAATTTAATTGATTACATTGCCTGGTCCATTACCACGTTTATTACTTCGTCATGTAATGATTTTCATGCTGCAATCATCCCGTTCCCCAGTTTGTTGTTCTACAAGTGCATTAGTTTGTTTCGCAGAGCCACGTTACTGTTGACAATGAAGGATTATGACTATAAGGAAACAACACAAGAAAATAAAAGAAGGGGAAAACAATTTATATTTTCTGTACAGCGCGCCATTTGTCAATCAGTTCGATTCTTAAAATTCAGCAAATGAAGATTAAATAAAAATGGATTATGATGATGTCATCAACTGGAGTTTGTAATTGCTCAGTGCTTTATAACAATTTCAAGTCTGTGTCTAAACGAAATTTCAATGGTCAGTCCTGGTTGCAAATCCCGAATTGCTTACTCTTGCTGATACACAGTTGGGCCAAATAAATTAGGTCCTAAATACAGGAAATTAAAGAAATTTAAAGTTTTGAAGGATAATACGAAAGCTTGCGTGACTGAAAGAACTAGTTTCCGAAGAATTCTCCTGATAATAAGGATGAGGTAAGTATTTAGTATTTACTAGGTCATGGTTGAGCACATTTCAGCAGTTCAACTTAACTTGTCGGGCAACCCAAATCATTTCATCCTCAATTGTATATAGTAAAAAATGACTATTTCATCAAATTCATTCGAAAAAACTAAGCCTTTCAGGTTTATATCAGAATATTGTTCTTCGAGTAGTCTTCATGGCGTGAAATTTATTGGAGAGCCTTCCAGGCCTTATTGGGAAAGGTAAATTGTTTTGCATTTATTTACCTTGAATCGTACTTAGTACATTTTTAGAGTATTTTGGTTATGTGTTTTGTTCCTCTCGTTATATGGAAGTACTACGCTGACACTACAAGTTTGGGAGAAGTGGCAAAATCATCCGGTGATATTAACATATTCAGACAAAACTACGCCAATTAATAAAATACCTTTTCCAGCCATGACTATTTGTCCGACCAATCAAATAAAGAACAGCTCATTTGATACAGCGTGGTATTTGGAAAAGTTATCTAATGGGAATGTCTCACTATCACAAGAGGAGTAAGAATTTAGTCGCTCATTCAAGTGTCTTAGAAAATATTTTTCAATTTGGTCTGTAGACTGAAAACGCTTGAAGTTATCAGCAATTTCTGTGACGGAATTTCCTTCGTTGATCTTATTGAGACGGGAATTTCCAATAAAGATATTTTACACATTATGAATCGTCTTAACCCGCCAATAGAAGAAATATTTTTGAAATGCACTTGGAGAGGTCGAGTTCATCCTTGTGATACATTATGGATGAAAGTTTTGACTAGTAATGGAATTTGCTATACGTTTAATTCACTTGGCAGTAAGAATATGTTGCGCGAAGAAATGTAAGTGATATTCCATAAATGAGAGATTAAATTTCATGAATATTTTCAGAATGATTGATGATAATCCTATTCTGGACGAAGTGAATGTAAGTGTCAATTGGGATTCTAATAATGGTTATTTGGCTAAAAATCGAAATGAAATGGTTTATCCGCGAAGAGTGTGGAATGCTGGATTTGAAATTGGTATGACTTTGAGTTTAATAGGTCGACAGGACGAGATAATACTAGAATGTGGTGGAATATCTCCAGGGTATCTGGTATGTTTTTTGTTTTGTGAAAATATTTTGCTTTTGGTATCAGTGAATAACATTTCAGGCTGTTTTCTAAAACCATAATTGTAAGATCTTTTTTTTTGATCTTATCTCTTAATTTTTTGTTTTTTTTTTTTATACGAAGTGGCCAAAGCCTAAGGGACAACCCTTTGATTTGTGAGCATGGCTTTGGATGGAAGGCAAGATTGAATGTCTTGATTTTGCATAGCTGCGAGCTAGACAACAGCCCAGAGACGAAGTGGATTTTTTTAAATTCAATATTAAAATCCCACGGGAAGAACTGGTTTCGAACCCGGTAACCATGGCATGGTGGTCATGCCGCTCAACCAACTCCAACTTCTAATCTTCTTACAAAAATCGCTGCGTTTTGATTTTTTGATTTATTTATTTTTCTATGTTTTTTACAACTTTATCTTTATTAGTTTTACTATATTCTACAACTTTACTGTTTTTCTTAAAATATAGTTTCTTATATTAAGACAATTTTCAAAATAACCAAAATTCTCAAAATACCACGGAACGTTTGAAATGCATAATAATTCCCAGAAAATTATATTAATTAACAGCCTGTAACTACCATTAGTGCTATAGTTGCCTATAATAATTCTGAAGAATAAAATATTTTTCAAACACTATTTATTTAAATATTTTCAGTTGCTTGTGCATGCTCCAAATGATTACCCTGACGGTGACAGAAATTTTGTACGAATTTCGTTTGGTCAAGAAGTCCTAATCGCTATAAAACCTAGCATGATAATTACATCATCAAAACTACGAAATTACTTACCAGAAAAGTAATTTTTTTAAATTTTATTAATAAATCTATTGAGTACTATTTAAATTAATGTTTAGGAGACAATGTTATCTAAGTGAAGAGAGGCACTTGAGATTCTTCAAGATTTACACTCAAAGCAATTGTGAAATGGAATGTGTTGGGAACTATTCATTATCCTTGTGTAATTGCCTACCATTCTACTATCCTAGTAAGAACTTGAGGGAAGAATAGTATGGTTGTAATAAAATAAAATATTTTCAGGAACTGAAAATGTATCCATCTGCAAAGTGCAACATTACGAATGTTTTACCAATGCTACACAGCAGATGTTAATAGCCGAAAGTGAAAACGACCAATGCAAATGTTTGCCCGGTTGTACATCTTTGTCGTATACAATGGAAGTTTCAGAATCTGATATATACGAATCCGATGAGGATGTGTATGAAAAGGATACTTCCGCTTGGTATAACGTTTTAATGAAAACAATAAAAACAAATAAAACCAATTTGTCCTTTTTAGGGACATGCGAGCCGATGCTGTAATATATTTTAAAGAGGACCACTTTTGGATGTCTAAGCGTTCAGAATCATATGGAATAACTGAGGTTTTGGCGAATTGTGGAGGAGTACTTGGTTTACTTATAGGGTTTTCTGCTCTTAGCTTAATTGAAATTTTCTACTTTTTAACATTTCGACTTTTTCAATTTACCAAATCAAAGGCCACAATTGCATTGTAAGCTCGTTGATTGCTCTTGTTAGTGCAATTTATATTTTTATTGTAGAAAATTCGAAAATAAACTTAAATTAAAGTGAAGAAAAATATTGGAGTTTAATTTACGCCTGTGATTAAGGGGTTTTATTAGATTTTTATTGGATTCCTATTGGATTGAAAGTACGTCTTCTGTGCAGAAAAGAACTGCGAACCGTAGACTAAAAGAGACCAGACCGGTCAAGACAAATGGTAAAATGTCTGCGGCGGTGCAGAAACCAAAAGTTCACCAGAAAGGGACAGTAACCGGCACTTCTGCCAGGAAGTGACAAATATTTGCCGCCGTCAACTATTGTTGCAAAATCAGAATCACTTTGAAAGGAAAATGTTAGATTTTATATGCCAAAAGCTGTAGCTCAAAAGCCAAAAATAAGAGTCAGAAAAATGAGCCAAATTTCAGAACCAAAACCCCTCACCGAAATAAGTATACCGAAATAAATTTAAATTTGGAAGTAATGTACAAATAATAGTAATGGCTACTTTAAATAATATTCGCCTCCTTTCTTCCTTTAAATTATGGCTTATGGCTGATTTTGAAATATCTAGTGTTAAGGGTGCATTAACCTCATTTCCTAATGCTAAAATGAAAGGTTGTCTTTTTGGCGAAAAATTCAATCACTTGGCTTAAAAGAAAATATGAAAATAACGAAAGTATTATTGTTACAATTTAATAAATTTATTAATT
This sequence comes from Leptarthrus brevirostris, assembly GCA_964036015.1. Lineage (NCBI taxonomy): Eukaryota > Metazoa > Arthropoda > Insecta > Diptera > Asilidae > Leptarthrus > Leptarthrus brevirostris. Next base: position 134,148,431 of record OZ038372.1, on the reverse strand, counting down.
AATTCTAAAGTTCTACGAATTTGTTATAGATTTTAGTTTTAATTTACAAACTAACATCTATAACAAATTCGCTTATATAACAAATTGCTAAAAAGCTCCTCCAGAAGATATGGAAAGTTACTACCAGAATAATTTTCACTCCGATAAAAAAGAATAGGGCGTTGGTTTGTACAAAACTGCTTATTTGGTAATATTTTTATTTTTCTACCATTTCTGTTAAAATATTTTTTTTACGATAGGGAAAATCACTAAGAAAAATAGTTTTTTCTTTTAAAAAAAGTTTTACCTACTTCACAAACAAGCTAGAAAAATTAAATAATTTTTAACTTTATATCTATTACGACATTATCAGGTCGGTGCAAATTAAATAAACCAAACAACTACAAGCAAAGTATTTAATTGTCCTTCCTTATGATCCCGTGAGCTGAAACGTGTTAGGTATTTTTATATAGTATCTTCGATTGGGGTTGGGTCTTCTATAACGACTCGAAGAATGCTGCTCGTACGAACAAAGCAATTTCCAAAGTTGCAGAAACAGTGCACTCCAAAGAATGGAAACGGAATTATCTAAGTCCAGCAACATATAACGAAATAAGTTACGGTCACCCTTTCATACCTTAGAAATTTCTTACCATGATGCTAGTGTGCCAAGAGAGAATTATCGTAGTCAGAGAATCATCGTAGTCACTCTAAGTACAAAATTGTTATCATTTATCAATCAGGACACGTATTCTATTCACAAAAATCAAAATTATCAAAATAGGTCTTTGCCTTATGAAGCTAGGGGCCGCTCCTCTTCCAACACTCACCACAAGCCACATTTTTTGTCTTAAAACAAACATATACTCTATGAATTCATAATCATCTAAATTACTCCACGCGTTACAAAGTTAGGCTTCCCCTCCTCCCACCACAATCCTTTGTCAACATTTTTCTAAAGCTATACGGGGTATGTCTATAAGAAACCTTACCTGCGAGGGCACGAGAATCTATGTTCGAATTCAAAAGCTGGTGATTAAAGATCAGGGCAGCAACTCTGCTTCGTACCTCCAAAGAGTGCATTTTAAACAATCGGAGGCGATCCTCTAAACGAGGAAACCGTAATGGATCATTCCACAGGAGGTCTCTTAGTGCGAACCTAACCAAGTTCCGCTGTACCGATTCAATGCGCCTAGAATGAACAGCATAGCAAGAACAGAGTGAAATCGAGCTTTTTGTCTAGCTTCACACCAAGATCAGTAACGGACTGAACGCAACGGATAGAAGTATCCACAAAGGTATAATAAAAGACGAGCTGACTGAGGTTCCTAGAAAATGGAATAACTTCACATTTATCCAGATTAAGTTGCATGCCATTTGATCCACACCAAACCCTGAAGGTATTTAAATCATCCTGAATGCAGGAAGAATCATAACTGTTTCTAACGCAAGAGAAAATCTTCATATTGTCTGCACAGATTAAGACTTTGGAGTGTTTAATTAGAAGGACAATGTCATCAATGGCAAGAATAAACAGCAGCGGACCAAGATGGTTACCCTGAGGTACACCGTATGAAGTCCTAATGACTCTAGATAAACTGTTACGAAAAGATACTCGATGTGTCTCATGTTTTAAGTGCAAGAAGATCCAGTCAAGCATCGAAGGCGTAAGACCTAACTTTGTAGGTTTGAGCATAATCACAGAGTGAGGGAGTTTATCAAGTGCCTTGCTGAAGTCAGTATAGACGCATTCGGTCTGGAGACCCTGTTTATATTATTTGGGAGGTAAATTCAAGCAGGTTAATTGTCGTCGATCTACCAGGCCGGAAGGCATGTTAATTAGCTGAGATTAGCACCTTACACTGCCTCATTAGCTGTGAATATATAACAGACTCGAACAACTTGGGTATGCAGGAAATCTTCGCAATCGGCCTATGATTTTTAGTTAAGTTTTTGTGGCCACTTTTATAAACAGGAATTATAAAGGAGCTCTTGCATAGCGTGGGAGATCTACCGGCCTGAAGAGACTTGCTGAAGATGAGTTCCAGTGGAGTGAGTAAGGCGTCGGAGCAGAACCTCACGAACGCAGATGAAACACCAACAGGACAAAAGGAAAAGTCCATTTTAAGTTCCCTGATACTATTCATAATAATATCACGAAATAGAGGCAGCAGGCCGCTCTTAGATATGACCAAACTCTTCCAGGAAAGGCTAAAATTGCGAGAAGAAAAGGCACTCTCGAAGAACAACGCAAAGTTGTCGGCAGTTTCGGGCGCGCTGCAACTGGAGGACCCGCTGTACCACATTTTAGATGGATAATCATTAGTTTTCTTCTTCCTTTTTTACAAATTTGAAAAAGGTACGAGAATCACTATGCAAGTTATAGTGAACACTATCAATGTATTCCATGTATAACGATCAGGCCCGTAGAGACAAAATTCGGGCCCGGGGGGTATCACATATGGGCCCCCACGAAAAGAATTTCGGGAGCGGGACTAAGCGTTTACGGGCCCAAATACAATCGAATGAGTGACTTTCAATTTAAAATCTGTCTAGTATATTACACTTTTTCGATCGTGAAACATTTTTTTATATATAAAATTAAAATGGAAAAATGTTTCTGTTAATGACTTAGATGATGGGCCCCTTTTGAAAGCCCGGTTTACCCCCTTCGCCACCCCCCTCTCGGCGGACCTGATAATGATGAAGAAAACGCCAAAAATCTGTCACAACAATCGACGTAATCACAGTAAGCTGACGTGTCTTTGCAGCGTAAGTTGGTTTTCCATAGTCTGTTTTTTTATTCTTAAGGCCCCGACGTTCTCTAGTACACCACGGGGGAGAGCAGCAGGGTGATCTCGACAGCTTGATCGTAAATCCTTCTATGAAACACGGATACTCATTCGTCGATATCTTTATTATAAAATAGAGATGCGAAATTGATTAAGATGATTCTATCTGCAGGATCAGAGAAGGCCGCCCTGCTAAAATCAAAAACGAACTGATCTAAGTTGGGATAACTAGAATTAGAACCATCGTAGCAGAAAGAAATGAAAATAGGCAGGTGTAAACTGTCGATAGGGGTTAAGTTACGAAAAGCCGATTTGACTATAGTGTTACTCGAATCAGAAGAAAAGAAAAGATCTAACTGTCTGCCCAAAGAGTTCTTTAGATCACTCATTTGGTGTAAACCAGAGGAGAAGATGGCGTCAAGGAAATGGCGTCAGCGTTCAATACCCACTGAATGTTGGGTGAATTAAAACCACCAAGAAGGATGGTTTCGTCCTCCAAGTTCGTCATATTATTAACAAAATCTAAGTTAACAATTACAATATCAAAAAGACTTCGACCGTCTGAATCAACATACTTTGTCAAGTTGGGAAGTATATAACAACAGAGCAGGAAAATTTTCATCCTTACCAGAGAGATCTTAAGAGCTAAGAGTTCGATTGTAAGTGTGTCGGAAAAAGTAGGTATATCAACCAAACTGCAATGCAAATGCGATTTGGAAGCAATCAGCACATCTACAACACTAGCCATGCAGTCAGAGTATCTATCCCTACGGAAAAATTGATAGGACTCATCAAGAATTTCTGCGTCATTAAAACCGCGATGAAGCCAGGTTTCGGTCAGAGCGACGACGTCGTAACAACAAGCAAGAGAAGCCTGAAATAATTGGCTTGTCCTTGTTCTTAGTCCACGTTCATTTTAATAGTAAAGGGAAAGCGTTTTTAGTTCTTTTGGTTGCTGCCAGTGGCTCTATTTTGAGTGCGCGGGGAACATTCCCTACCCAACAAAGAAAAAATCATGCAAATCGGTCCACGCGTTACGAAGTTAGGCCCACCCTAGGGAACCATTTTTCTATTATTATCTAAATCGGTCCACGGTTGGTTTTTTGGAATTTTCGGTATTTTGATTTCGGGATTATTTTTTACGACATTGTGTACTGATCGCGAAAAGAACATCACATAAGGTAAAAAAGAGGAACAAAAAATATGATAAGTAAAAAATTAAGAAAACGGGATTTGGTAGTCATTGTCGGCTCACTGGCTTCTTTCGCTAGAGAGATCTGGAGCTTACTAACCTGTTATTTGGTCTGGTTTTCTTAATGATCCTTTAGACATAAAATTTAGATTCATTATATATTTTTTGCAGTTTCTTAATACTATACCTTTTAGGATTCTATCCCATTTTGAAAAATAAATAAGTATATTAAGTTTTTAAGTAATTCGTTCAAGTTTTTTTTACAAAAATTCACAAAATAAAATTATACAAATCGTAAAGCATAAGTTGTTTATAAATACCAAAACTTGCTCTTAATATATTAGGCCTGATTTGCAAGACAAGTAAACTCGAAAATTATAAATCCTGCTTTCGTTTAATATTAGAGCTAACTTAGCATGCATCACAACTCTCTCTTTCTCTCTCTAGTTCCCGTGACCCTCGTGGGGCATGGGGCGGTAGAAGAACTTCACCTGATTTGAGACAACGATTACAAATGGACCTACAAATTAAAGTGAATTCCGAACCACCGAAATTTTGTCTGCAACCTCCCTTGTCTTTTTTTTTATCGTAACCTGTCGCCAGAAGAAACGAACCATGTGTCGAGGCCGGTGCGATTCGGGACCTCCGAATTGCTAGGTCGACATTTTATCATTTACTTCACCGACGACTGCATCAAAGCTTTAATTGCATAAAGCTCAACCGTTCGCACAATACCACAGGAATTATGTCAGCCGCGGTCAGGACCCAATAATTACGTTATTGCAATTATAATTAAACACCCTTTTGTCAAAATGAGTGCTCTAATTTCAATGTCAAGTACTTATGTAATTGTATCGACATTACAAAACATAGCACAAATTTGAATACTTTTTATTGCTTTTCAACAGAAGGTTTTTAATTAACTAAAGTGAGCTGAAATACTCTTGAGGATAGAATAAGTGGGGAAAAGTATCCTTGTGCCACGAGGACTTGTTGCAGGAGTTTAGTCGGTTTTTTAACTTTCGTGCTGTGGTATTGTTAGAGTTTCAGCTAAATGAATAACTTTTATGAAAACCGGACAAAATCGAAATCGGTGAATTCCTTCAAAGTAGGTTTAAAATATTCATGCAGCATTAATGCAATTCGTAGTTTTGATGATTGGGACTTGGTGGAAATGTATTTCACTTAAATTTTTTGAAATTTTTCAAACCAATGCTTTGAACAAACAACATTATTTAAAGTTTCAACAACGATAAAGTGAAACGCGTCAGCCCAAATTAATTTAATAAGTTTTATACTGTGGAAAATATTTAAGTATTTCATTTGTTTAAAAAAAAATTAAAGATACATACATACATACATCAATTCGAGTGGAATGGGTCAGAAAAACTAAAGCATTTTGAAACCATTTTGAAGGCATATAAAGAGTGATTTTTTAAGCGTTTGGTTTTTAATTTAAAAAAAAACACAGAAAAATTGGAAAAAGTTATAAAATTTTTATTGGAGATTAAAAAGCAATCCTTTTTAAAGGTGATTTTATGTAAATGTTGGCCACGGGTACGTTTCAGGTGATCCATACGAGAAGTCCAATTTTGAGTGACTTTTTCGAGCATAGCCGCTGTTATCTCACCGATAACACGTGCGATGTTGTCTTCTAGTGCGTGATTCGATGCTGGTTTATCGGCATAAACAAGAGATTTGAAGCACCTCCACAAAAAGTAGTCCAGCAGTGTCAAATTGTACGATCTAGGCGGCCAATTAATTCACTGGTCCAAAACGAGATATGAATTGCAATTGAATAGGTCCATCGTTTCGCTGTGTGGCATCTGACACCACATATCAACCAAATTCAGATCGTGTATTTTGGGCAATAAAAAGGTGGAAATCATTGCACCATTGATGATAACGTTGTTCTCATCGTCACCTTTGAAAAAGCACGGACCAATGATTCCACCAGCCCATAAACCACACCAAACAGTGCATTTGTCAGGATGGATTGGCAGCTCTTGTATTGCTTGTGGCTGCTCATCGGACCAAATACGGCGGCTGCTGATCGAACCAAATACCGAAAACAAGACACTGTGGCAGATCGCCCGGCTTAGGTACTTGAACGAGCTGTATTTCATGCGCCTTCAAACCAAGATCCTTGCGTAAAATCTGCCACGTAGTGGAATAACACAATCCCAGTTGCTGCGAATGGCGTCGAATGGACACATCACGATCTTCACGGACACTGGCAACCAGCAAAAAGGCGTGCGCAGGCTTTCAAAAATCGAAAATTTACACTTAACATTGCCTTACCACTCCAAATGATACATACCTTTAAAGCTAAGGGATGACACTTTCATTCGAAAAAATATGAAAAAAATTCATTATCAAGTATTTGTCAAAAAACCAAAAAATATTTTTCAAAGTCAAAATCTTTTTTTGAAAAAATTTTTGTTCGGAAAATTATATTTTTATTCAAAAGATTATGTTAATCAATTATAGCTATGAATTTTCAAAAAAGGTATGATCACGAGAAAAAGTGCAAAAATGAAAAAAGTTTACAACCTCCTACTTCTGAACACAATTTTTTTTTGAAAATCCTTTAGCACTTACTTATACCAGTAACAATAATTTGGTGAAGTTTGAACAAAATCGGAGACATCGAATTTGTTCACCTGGTACACTTAAAGAATTTTGCCTCATTAGCAGAAACTGTAAATTCCATAGAAGTGTTGATAGCCCCCCCCCCTCCCCCCCGCATTGAATCGATTCAACCACATAAGCCCTTATTAATACCCATCCTCCTCCAGCAGGTTATGGATGACTTCCTTCTTAAGGTTATTGAACGCTCCCTCGACGTCCAGGAAAGCACCCGGGGTGTATTCCTTAAACCACAGAGATCTTTCAATCATCGACACCACTGCGTGCAGCGCCGTCTCTACCGATTTCTCTTTAGTATAGTCATGTTGATTTTTTGAAGTGTGATAGCCCTAATTAAAGGTAGTAAAATACAAAAAAAAATATTTTTGAAAAATCGAATTTTTTACAGAAAGAAAATAATGCCCATAAGTACCCTTTTGCCAATTTATTTGGTCAAGGTATTGTACAAATATTTAGAAATATTACTATAAATATTATTAAAGTCAACTATTATAACTTTAATAAAAGAAAATGTCAGTAAGAAATATTTTTGTTTGTTCTCTTAAAAGCCTTGAAAAATGTTTTAGAAGTCGTTTTCAAAAAATTGTTTAAGTGCTAAGGAGTATTCAATAACATTCAATTTTAACTTTTTATATGTTACTCGAAAATTGCTGCTAATATAAACAAACAGTAGTGCCAGAGGCAGTGCAGATCTAATGGATTGTTGTATGAGGTAGAAAAAAATTGCTGATTGGAAAAAATTGGTACAGAAGTGGTACATGATACCAAAGGCTGAGGATATTTATTTATTTATTATGATTCATCATATTCCGATTACTATAAACTGAAACTACATCACATAAGTTACAGAAAAAAGTAACCCTATCAAAGCTGAGCTTCCAGTTGAGACCTCGACAGGTAGAAATTGATAAAATCAAAACGGTCATTAATAAGACGAGACACTGATGTAATAGGTTCGTACATATATACCGTGATGGGGAATATGCAAAAAGCTTTGATTCCTCATGGAGTGAGCTGGAATCGATAAATTCGGAGCCCCTAGTAATTAAGGGGAATTAGCCGCGGCCTGCCAGCAATCAAAGGCGAAAACAATTCAAGAGTTCTCACGTCTGCTTTCGAGGGGCTCTAATGGATTGAGCTTTAGACGATCAGAATACGGAGTACGGAGGAAACCGTAAGCTGACTAGTCCAGGGAAGACCACGTCCTCTAAAATTGGTCTGCCGAACGTAGAAGTTTACGTTTTATTCATCTGTAGTACTTTTATAAAAAAAATATTATTATTATTATAAATTATTATTATATTGTATTATATGGATATTAAGCCTTTGCAAGCGCACTTTTATACAGCTTATGTTCTAAGCCCTTATCTTAAATGAATAAGATAATTTGATAGTTTCTGTGATCTGACGAAGTTAATGCTAATGTGATGCAAGGCTCAGTTCTACCACCACTTATGTTTTTTTTTAATAAAAAGTTGTTTTTTTGGAACTGTAGAATTCATATAATAATTAACAGACTTTCACCATGTCTCTTCTTGATACCCGTGACCCCATAATTTGTGACAATTTGTTAAGTGTATTGTAGAACTTTCGCAAACAAATATTTGGTGTGGCCAAATTTTTCATCTCTTCTTTGATGTCAACTGATTTGGCTGGATTTAATAATTATCTCATTGGGGATATCAGCCGCTACATGGATTATATACGTAAATTTTAAATATCACTATTCTAAAAGAAAAAACTAAATTATATCAATTGGTTAAATAACGACTTAGAAACCATTAAATACAATAGTAAAGATTTTTTGGGAATGAAATTGCGCCTAAATTCGGAATTGTGCGACTCAAAAAGATTGTGAAGAATACTTCTAAATCTTTAATTCGTCAAGCTAAGTCAAACTTCGATCAGAACCTTAGATATAAAATATGTTGAATCCAAAAGTTTCGTACGGCTTCTGGTCTCTCGTTAAAACTGTTAAGAAAAATTTGACAAGTTAGTCTATACGATCACTCATATATGTATACTGAAATAGCTTATAGTGATTTATAAAACAAAGTCATGGTTTCTTCTTCACTCGTCTTCTGTTCTCCTCTATCTCCATTGTAGAGGCAAAACTCTCCACATTCGACGTATCCAAAGATACTTAACTTTACGTTATTTGCCTTTCAATTTAAAAAAACTACTTCACGTTTTTTTGGGCAAAATGCTGGTGTACCACAGGGTTCAGTTCTTTCACTATTCCGTTTTATTATTTTTATAATTGATATTCTTTCGCTCTGTCAATCCTATTCACAGATTTGTTGATGGGAGCTTCTTGTTTTTGCCTTATTTTTTAATTCCTTGGTAAGTTTCCACTGGAACTCTATATAAATCAATCGGGAAAAAGTATATGAATCATATGAACGTCGCTTGGAGTAGAGTATATCGTGTCATATCTACTTAATGCGGTCAAAACTTTACGATATTTTAAGTGTCTTAAAAAGCGTTCAGTCTGCCTACAACCATTTTTCGTCTCATGCCTCTTTCACCCTCCCTTAATATTTTGGGCATTAAGATATCCAGCTTACCTGTACCAATCATCTATTTTCATTTCATTGAATAGTTCTGTTTTTCACGGTTCTTCTCACTTCCTGTATTCTTTGCAGGCACTTAACATTTTATTCTTCTTTTGAAACTTTAGTTCTACGCTTGGCCGTTTTAAATTTGAGTTAGTGGTTAAGGGATATGTATTTATATTATACTGAATACTATAGCATGGTTTCTAACGGTTTTTATATATATTTATTTTTCAAAACAGAAAAGGATACGAATATTATTAAATGAATTTTGTGAAAATAGTAGCATCCACGGTGTTAAATATTTGGCGGAAGACAAGCGATCCTCGTTCTTTCAAAAGTGAGTAATATTTAAAAAAATATTTTAACTTTTTCTTAATAATTTTTTATATTTAGGATATTTTGGATTATTGTATTTGTAGCAACTTTATCCGGTTGTAGTACTCTAATTTATTCAGTGTGGTACAAATGGAGCAAAACACCAGTTATTGTAACATTCTGCGATAGATCGACACCTGTTTGGACAGTACCATACCCAACCATAACGATTTGCCCGAATGTCAAGGCAAATAGCTCAAAATTCAAGTATTCGGAAGAACTCGAAAAATTCGAAAATATCGAAAATTATTCGTCTGAAGCGTGGGACAAAGAGAAGTAACGATTATTTCATACTACGAAGCAATACAGACATTTTGTGGTTTTTTATAGAATAATGTTATTTGATGCTATGGCCCAGATTTGCGAGTTTGAGTTTGCAAAGAGCTACAAAATAGGATTAAATTATACAAGTGGTTCTTTCAAAGATATTTTAAAAAAGGTAGCACCAGATGACTTTGTAATCTTCTGCCAATGGAAAGGTCAAATGTGTAATAACTGGGAAGATTTGTTTGACTTAATTATTACAGAGAGGGGTATATGCTATAGCTTCAACTTTTTGCACCCTTTAGATGTTTACCGAGAAGATGTGTAAGATGTTTGACTTCTTCATTGAGTTTTCAAAAAATATTTAAAAGTCCTATTTTAGCTTATATTTTGACAATATTTTGCAGCAGGTTGGCAATAAAAGTACAAAATGGAAACTTGAAACCGGGTTTGCTGGTGATGCAGTAAATGAAACGTTTCCGCATAGAATCCCAAATGCTTTCACTAAACATGGCTTAATTGTTGGGTTTCCATCCTTATTAGATAACATAGATAAAGTGTGTAATCAAGGTGTCGAAGGATACAAGGAAAGTTATACTAAGAAATTGTCACATTTTATTTTCTTTCCTACTTTACCTAAACAGATTTCAATAGACACACCTGGTAATATACCCCAGCTGTCGAGAGACTACTATAGCATACCATTTGATCAGGAAGTTCTTGTCGATATTACTCCTGAGTTGATAGATTCATCTGAGAATACCAGAGAATATTCTTCAGAGATGTAAGTATACTAAAAACAACACATAAGGAAGATCAAATTTCAATTTTAATCAGACGACAGTGCTACTTCTCATCGGAAAGAGAGTTGAGATTTTTCAAAATTTACAGCCAGTCGAATTGCGAATTGGAATGCCTGGCGAACTATACTTTACAGAAATGCGGATGTGTTCGATTTAGTATGCCTAGTATAACCTAAAATCATACTACTTATACCCGTATAACTTGTAAAGACTCTTGTAGGAATTAAAGGTACTTTAGTGTGCGCCGAGGATAAAGTGCCCTGTTACCAAAAAGCAAAACGTGATATGATGGAAGACAATTTTGAAGTAGAGCACATTTTCGAAGATGGCAATGTATCCATTTTGGCTGATTGTAATTGCATGCCTCCTTGCAAAAGTCTGACATATGCAGTCGGGATAACTCAAGGAAAATTAGGAAATGAAATGAAAAGTCTAGGAATATCTGCCGAGTAAATTTAAAAACTTTTGTCCAAAATTTGGATTACTCTAATTGTTTAATTGCAGTATAAGACTTTCTATTTTTAAATTTCACTATAAAGAAACACGTTTTTGGGCTAAAAAGCGAACAAAACTTTATGGTTCTATCGATTTTATTGCCCACGCTGGAGGATTACTTGGACTTTTTATGGGAATATCGGCAGTAAGTTTCGTCGAAATATTGTACTTTTTCGTAATGAGGATATGGGGAAGTCCAAGGAACGACAAAAAGTGTATTAGTTCTAAGAAGGTGTTTTAGCTATACAATTATTTTGAAAACATAATTACTATATCATTTACCTTAGTAAAAAATTTCGAACTTTGGCGAAGCGCCACCTCTTTCTTTTTATAAGATAGGTTAGGAAATTATATTGTCTAATCTATAAAATAAATAAATAAAATAAATTTATTTTTACTTAAATTATTAATTTTAATAATTATACCGCCATTTACTCATTCTAATCTAGCAAGTTCATAACACTGTGAGGGAGATAATTTTTTTGAGAACAAGTCAGACCCTCGATTTTGGATGAAAATTATGAGGACATTTCTAGTTGTTAAATACTCGTGCTACTATTAAACATTTTCTTATACTCACAAAATATCATTATAAAGTGCGACCCGTGAGATCCACACAGCCAAGTTCGCAGTATAATGAATATTGCGTGAGTGTTGTAAATGAATATAAATGATAATAATAATAACAAAGAAGTTTAACAATTTTGATCATTAAAAGATATTAAAGAACTTAAAAAATTTTATAGTAGGGACCTTAAAACGCTATGGAGTAAACCCGCGATCTAGGGGATATGGCGCCACTAAAATCAAAATGAAATTTGAAGTAAAACCTTTTTAAGTATATGCCAACATAATTACCTGTGCTTACTGTACTGACTGTGTTCACCATAAATAGATTAGATCTTACAAAGATTTTTGAATTATTTTCAGGTAGGATAATTTCGGGTGATTTGGCTAGAAATTAACATTTAGCGCTTGCGCTGTGGCGAACTCAAAAATATTTTTTTTGTTAATCCTTTTATATCAAGTTTTAGATACATCCTTTGGCTTCATTTTTCAAGTTAGCAAGTTAGCCAAATCATCATACTATCATAGTAGGGTGATTTGGCAAATTTCTCTTAGTTTTAGTTAAACTGTTTTAAAGTGAATTAAACACATTGTTTTTACGATATTATGAAGCAATATTGCCTTTATTCAAAAAAGAAATGAAATTAAAAAAAAAACATTTTGTTTCCTTATTTTTTTAGCCTTTTTTTACTTCGGACCAGGTTTTTTTTGAGTTGCTGTTGTTGCTGTTTCTTTCAGCGCTCTATTGATTATGCGCTGGTCTACTTTTTTTTTATTTTATACTTGTCGAACAGTTTGCTGGTGAGCACGTTCCTAGACCTCCGGGGAAGTTAAAACAACACTACCAGGCTGTCTACCTGGGGAATGGTATAATCTTCCTCTAATGCAACTGAAAGCTGACAGACCGAGGTAGTTATAATAGATTGACGTAAAAACCCAATTATTTGGTTTCATATTTATATATTACTAAATCACATAATAATTTTTTTATTTTTATGTTAGGTAAACTGAAGTAAATAAGTACCTGCAATAAATATATTCACTTCAAAAATATTATTGAATTAAGACCGGCTAAATTGGTTTTCAATGCCATGCCAGTACGGACGTGTTTGAATGCCATTTACTTGCCAGTACTGGCATCTTGGTGTCCGTAGTGGAAGACAGCATCGGTCCACGCGTTTCAAAGTTAGGTTCTACCACTACCTCAAAGAAATTTTTTTCTCGTGGTATCAACCAGGGAACATACTCTACCCAACAAAAAAAAGAATCATCAGAATCGGTCAACGCGTTACGAAGTTAGACTACCCCCTCCCCCGGCCGATTTTTTTTCTCCTTTTAGCAATGGGGCATCATACTATGTACAACAAAAAAAGAACCACCCAAATCGTTCCACGCGTTACACAGTTAGGTTTCAATCCCACCCCACCAACATTTTTTTGGCATGGTACTAATCGGTGAATATCTCTACCCAAAAAAAAAAGAATCATCAAAATCGGTCAACGCGTTACGAAGTTATGCCCGGTCAGACATAAAAAAATACACGTCCAACTTATAACCTCTGTGCTTTTGGAAAGTCGGTTAAAAAGTAATTAAGACGGAGTTGTATGAATTGGTTGAGCGGCACGACCACTATGCCATGGTTCCCGGTTTCGATACCAGGTCTCTGCGTGGGTTTTCAAAATTGAATTAAAAAATCCATTCCGTCTCTGGGCTGATGTCTAGCTCGTAGCAATGCACAAACAGGACATTGGAGTTTCCTCACCCCCCTTACTCTTATTCCCTTCCGGACAAGGCCACACAAATGCATCAAAGGGTTGCCCCCTAGGCTTTGGCCACATCGAAAAAAAAGATCACGGTATGAAATAGGGATGGGGGATCGAACTGAGAAAATCGATTCAGTACGGATTGATCTATAATTTTTTTTCGATTTCGAAGATCGATTAATCGGTCTTAAAAAATCGATGTTCATGGATCGATTCCATTGATTTTGACATCTCGATTTTGTAAATTGATCTCACCACTGTCCTTTTCCGTGGAATGACGTCGCAATATGAAAATGATTTTTGAAAATCTTAATGCTGCTCCAAATAGTTTCTGTAATCCCCAGGAAGTTTAAAAATGAATTATTTTTGATATTTCCTTAACATTTAGCCAGCCTTCGGGGTCTAGATGACCCCAAGCAATATTCGTATTCATGTTTTGAATATTTAGATCGCGATTAGGGACCTGGTATTTTGGTATTTCACCATTTTAAAATACCTACAAAAACCATTTTGCCTTTACCCACAGTCATTTTAGCTAAGATATTATAAGCGGTTCGATCTTGAGATTTTAATAGTAGGCTGGGGTTAGATTGCCCCCATGTGCAGGCTACGAGATTTTCAAGAAGTGTGCTGGCTGAAGGTTAAATACCTATTTTTTCCTTGATCCAGAATCACCACACCAGAAATAAAGGACAAACCAAAGATCACTTACTAATAAATAAAGAGTTTCGAAGAAAGTAAAGAAAAATTTGTGGTTGCTTTTATATATTTCCTGCATCGGGTAACCCTGCATTCAGAACTAAAAATTTATTTTCTGGGAGAGTTTGTGGATAAGAGACACGTATACTTTTCTTATGTATATTTACAAATGTCAATCATTAAAAGATCGAAATCCATTGAAAGTTTGAAAGTTTCTTACGCACCCAAGTAACTCAGTCATGTGCTTCACATGAATTGTTTTATTTGGTGCTACTTTTTGGTACATTTTTACTTTTCGACAAGATTTGGCGATCCTTATTTGATAGGAGTCTGTAATTCTCTCCGGATGAGAACAGAATTTTGACTGCAGTAAGTGATTCTCTCAAATAATTTTGACAGGAGTAAATGACCCCACACTACCTGTGCTCTTTATTTGCATATATATTCTTATAACTTTAAAAGCTGGATATATTTCGTTTTTCTGTGGTTCCAGCGTTACTTTTTCAAGACTAGCTGGGTAATTTAGGGAGTCGGTTATCTAGTACATAGTAGGTAATCTTTGGGATAAACACCCACTGATGATTACAAAATCACAAAATCATGGTACTCACTGATACTGATTACACTAACAAATTACAGAGATCCGAAATGCATTTATCTAACATTAAAACTTTTTAAATACGAAATTTTAAATTTGCAGGATTATTACACGAATAAATGATGATGCGAAAAAATTCCACGTGAACTTACTCAGTTTTATTTTAGTGCGTTTTATCTTGTCTTAAATTGATGAGAATCGGAAATAAATAAATCGATTCGAGCTGAATCGGTCCAGCGAAAAATCGATTCAAAAATCGGCAGATCGAAGGCTAAAAGATCGATCCGTCGAGATCGAATCGAAGATCGCCCATCCCTAGTATGAAATATTAATTGCACAAGTCTTCTTTGTGCTTGGGCGGTATTTTTTTTGTATATATTTTTTTACGTTTGTGGATTGTGGCGAAACTACTTCAAGTTTATTTTACTATTTTTAGAAAGAATTTAGCTATATTTTGGTACCCCACACTTGAGAGTACTAGTGTAAAAGTGGTCGCCTACGCCGATGATGTAGTTATAATAGTATGAGGCAAGTGCCACGAACACGATTAGTGAAATCGCTGAAGGAGTTCTAAATAAGCTGAGCTAATGGGCGAAAACCAGACAGGCTTCGTTTCAACCCACGCAAGATCAAAATGGTACTCTTCACTAAAAGGTATAAGGTACCAACTTTCAGGGAACCACGTTTGGACGGTATGATGTTGGAACTCAAAATACAGGCTTAATAGGCTTAATATCTGAGACTAATTCTAGACAGCAAATTGACCTGGAAACTAAATGTAGAAGAAAGTATTGTTAAAGCAAACAGAGCTTCGGTGCAAAGTGGGGGCTGAAACCCAGCATTACGCAATGGATATCCACAGCAATAGTGAAGCCAATCCTGCTGTATGGCGTCAGGGTTTGGTATCCAGCTGTGGACAAGGAAAGCTATCTCTCCTGATTGGAACACATACAAAGCGGGAATGGGGGGTCAATGGTGCATTCAAAACTACACCTTCCCGTGCTCTTGACACAATTCTTCACCTTCCCTCTGTAGACCTGTACTCAAAGAACGAGTGGTTATATACATGGCGGAAGAATTGGCTGACAGTCATCTGGCAACAGGGAGTTCAATCAGTATCTATGTCGACAGCCAAGCGGCGCTCAAAGCTCTTAGGTCCAACGAATTCAAATCAAAATCCCTCTTTGATTGCTACAAACATTTACAAACTGTAAGCACGAATAGCAGGGTACAACTCTGCTGGGTAACCGGTCACAGCGGCATCACCGGAAATAAAGCAGCAGATGTTCTCGCTAGGAAAGGAGCTGTAATGGAACCTCAGGAAGCTGAACAAATACTTCCTCCAATACACAGTGTTGCCAAATATCGCAATGATGAGTTCTTAGACCGTGCCGAATTGCGAAGACCATGCGGAGAACCTCTAATCAAAAGAATAATAACTGCAGACTAAACCTATGTCGGACTCAATGCCGAACTTTGGTTGGGATCTACACTGGGTACATGTGCTAAGAATTGCTGTTCCCGACTCTGATTTGTGTAAGCACTAATACAATAGAAACTGTAGAGTACCTCTTATGTCGCTCGCCAGCGCTTGCTAGGAAGAGACAGGAATTACTGGGCAACCACTTTATTGAAGTCTTAAAGGAAGCCTCGAAAATTCACATGAAACGAATTGTGAAGTTGGCAACGGAGACGCGTACCTTTGATACTAATAGGGTAGCTCTCCAGCGATCACAAAACGAAACCTCTAGGGCGTAGGGCATCTAATTCATTGTATCGTTATGGCCCTGATATGGTCTATGCGAGGCTTTTTCGCCGCCACAGTTATGTAACCTAACCTTGGTATAAATAGGTCAAAAATAGTACAAAAAAGCAGTAGGAATTTAATATATTAAAATAACTTTTAATACAATAAAGTACTTCAATTTTTTAGAGATATTCTAAGTGTGTCACTTTCCATGCAGATGAGTGTAGTTTCTATTTAACTAAAATATGAGTTGCCCTTTTTGAGAACAGAATGTCATTCGCCATGACTATTATCTAATGAGTACTTAATTAGAGTGACAATTACATAAATACTCTATTGAGAATAGCCATTTGAACTTTAATCCATCTATCAAACTCAACTTATGCATTCCTTGGGGAATTGCTGCTCTAAACCTGGATGGCGGAAACATTTTACTGTCTCACATAGGTATGTTCATTTCGCAACAGTTTCGCGTGGGATAAATACCTCAGTTTTGCTGTTATTTCGCTTTTTCAGTTCAGTGTGACAAAATAAAATATGACAGAAGTTAGCTCTAGCAGTTCAGAAAGTTTACCAGATCTAGCAGATGTGATAAGACATGGAAGATTGCGTGAAGCTGGAGCAGCTATGTTTTCCGAGTATTGTGAGTGCAGCACAATTCATGGAGTGCGGTATTTGGGCGAACGGAAAAGATCTTGGACAGAAAAGTAAATTGTCCGTTTATTTTTATAACAAAAAAACATATTATTTTATAAATAGGCTATTTTGGATAATTATTTTTGCGATGTCTATATACACTTGCACATACTTGATTGGAAACATCTGGGCTAAGTGGAATGAGACTCCTGTGATTGTCAGCTTTTCCGATCGGGCAACCCCAGTGTGGAGTGTTCCATTTCCAACTTTTACAGTGTGTCCAGACACTAAATCAAAATCTGATGTTTTTCGATTTGACAAACATGTAGCCGAAGTTGAAGCCAATAGTTCGATTTATGTCGAGTGGAATGAAGAAGAGTATTTTCAAACTTAAAACTGATGTGAAAAATTGTCTCAAAATATAATCCAACTAGGAAGAGAAATTTCGAAGCAAGTTTGCAGGTGTGCGACTACACGAAAGCTGATTCGTTTGACTTCACCGAGAAAATATTTCCGGGATCTTTTAAGAAAACTCTTTTAGAAATGGCCCCATGGGAGGAGACTCTTTTCGAATTAGTCGGATTTGGGGGAGCTAAAACAAATGTCAGTGGTGAATATGTGGATAAGGTTTTAACTGAACGAGGGATTTGCTACAGTTTCAACCTTCTGTCTTTGGTCGATGTCTACAGAAACAACATGTACGGAGATTATTTAGGTTTTTGTTCGTTTTAGAAAATTGAAAGTTTTTATTTTAAGATTGCATGACGATGTACTATTTGAGACAAATTTAAAGCGGTCCTCAGAATGGACTTTGGAAGATGGCTTTACAGATATGACAAATACCGATGGCTTCCCATTTCGTTCTTATAGCGCATTTGTTGAGCATGGACTACTTTTAGTAATGGGAGGAAATATAGATGATATTGACAAAGTTTGCGGTGAAGGTGATGAAGGATTTAAGGTAAATAAACTTTCATATGTTGCCGAAATGTGTGATTTAATCTTGGTCTTACCCTTGCTGAAGGTTTTTCTAAATTAAAGTTATACTGTTATTGAAAATCCTTTGCGCTCATTTTAATTGGATGTGCAATGAATTTTTTCATTATGCAATTGTGTTGGCAAACCGATGTTGCAACAAAAACCCTATGCATATTTTCTTGTGGGTAGGGGGAGTGGGAGAGGGGGTAGCTTTTGCTTCTTTAATAAATCAACCTCTTCCTGCTGTGTTCCTGGCATTTTACCCACAAGCAATTAATGCTTTATTAAACGATTATTGAAAAATTTATCGATTTCTATGTTAAATGTATTCTTTAGTATCGCAATCAATGTTACCGTACGTAAATCAGGCACTTTCGTAATAAATTATCGTTGCGTCATCCCCGCATGCTTCCTTTCTCGTTGTGAACTTCACAGACTACACTTCAAAAACAAAAACTTGCCATATAATTAAGGTTTTATTATCCGTAGATACTTCTGTATTCGATGTCTTAAGAATCTTTTGTTGCTTCCATTTTTGGGGTAAATTTTTTAAATCATGCAGGTGGTTTATCGTCTTAAAGGACTTGATGCAAGGACTCCAAAATATGTTATTGTAATATTTTGTGTATAATTTTTCTTGACATTTTCATAAAAAATGCTCGTTTTTTACTCTGTCCGCTCATATTTCCGGAACTACTGGCCAAAATTTTGAAAGGAATCTTAAATATAAAGGACTTGTTATTACTTGTTGATTTTTTTTTGCAAACCAGGCAACAGTTTAGGATTGACAGTGTTGTATTTGGTCCAAGTATTTTTGATAGATAATTGGTCATAATTTTTATGAGGGTATGCTTAAAACCCGAACAATGTATATAATTAATAGAGTTTTTTGAATTGTTAAGGTTCTGAAGTATTTTAAATGATTTTGTGTCCCTTTATAGCATTTCATATTCAAATGTTTCCATTGCCCAAAAAAAAGTCCTAATAAAGTGCTCCTAATATATGTATCGCTCTTCAGAACGAAGAGAGACTTTACAGTAAAAACGAAATTTTTGAAATTGTTTTTCCTCTTTTAAAAAATTCTTTTGACCTTCCTTTTTTGAACGCCACGCAGCGTTAAATTTGAAAAAATCCCGCAGATACAAGTCGTCGTGTGCTTGAAATCTAAGATAAATTAGAATATCAACTTTGCTTTTGGAAAAGTTCGGCCCAAGGAAACACATTTTCCGGCCATCCTATAAAAATTCACCATTTAGTTATATATTTTTGAAATTCCTTCTTTTAACCAAAATATAAAGTTTTCCAAAAAAAAAAAACCATTTTGAAAATCTTAGGTTGTAACGTGTTTCGCGGCAGTCACTATTCTAATACTATTGTTGTTCGCAATTTTTACCAACGATCTTCCTCTTACTTTGCGGAATTTCCATTATCACATGTATGCAGATGATATCCAGCTCTACATTTCTGCACCCCTTGGGCTGCTGGAAGACGCCGTGTGCAGGTAAAATGAAGATCTCATAAATATTTCCAAATGGGAGACAGATAACTGAACTTTAACTCATCTAAATCGGATGCTATTGTCATATACAGAACCCAATTGGATTCATCATATTTTTCACTTGTGATGCTTAACAATGTTGTCATTGCATACAGCAACAAGGTGCGAAACCTTGGATTGATCTTTAACAACACTCTGAGCTGGTTTGACTACATCAATCACTAGATTGGTAAGGTATATGGGATACTCCGTAAACTCTCTGTTTCTGCGGCGTTCACGCCTTTAGACACCCGTGCTATGTTGGTGAGATCACTGTTGATCCCTTTAATGACATACGGTTGTGTGATGTTTTGCTAATTAGACTCTATTTCCTCCCGTAAGCTCAATGTGGCGTTTAACTCCGCGGCGCGTTATGTTTTTGGCCTTAGAAGATTTAGTCATGTTAGTCCTTACTCTGATAAAATTCTAGGAATCTGGAATCATATCGGAATTTCCGAGCTATAATGCTACTTCGAAATTGAAACTTAACTCAACAGCCTGATTATCATTAATTTTTGCTCAGTCGAGTCCATCGCTGCCACTTTTCCGTTCACGTTCAGATGAGCGTCAATTTATTGTGCAGTCTGTTTACCGCTTCAGGTAAGAAGGAGCATCAGAAGTCGCAGTTTTCGCAATGATTTGTTCGAATACTTGCGAGTCACATAAAAAGCTTTAACTTATGATTGCATTTCATAAAATTTCACATGCTATACTTATGCCAAGTTGTTTTCTCTAGTATGGCTGAAATTTAAGATATGTCCTCTGTTCTAATAAATTTGTTTTCTTTATTTCGGAACCTTGGTTTTGGAGATATAATTTCCAACAGTGCAACACCGACCCCACGAAAGTCCTGTTTTATGTATGAAAATTTTTTTTTTAAATTGTATTTTAACCATTAATAAATTGAATTGGTTTTCTCGTTTTATTGTAAAACGAAATATTTTTTTAATTAGCCCATCATTTCAGGTGCTTTACTGTCAAATACTTAATAGTTCATATTCATAACTTACATTTTCAATACAGTAGACATTTTTTTAGTTCTCACCTCGCCCATGGAAAATATTTTTTAAGTTCCCATTTTACCCCCCCCCCCCCCCCCCTCCCCCCTCTACCTTTCCCCTAAGGTTAACGTAATGAAATTGTGACAATTTTGGTCTTCGTTCAATGTAAACCCCTTTTTATCATGTGATCATGATTTATTTTAGATTATTGAGCAATAATTTTGGCGATAAGTGCGGGGAGACAGCAATTTTTAAGCGTTTTACACGAAAAATGCTTAAAGAAATGCGTAAGAATGCATAATAAATATTGTTAAATTCTGGCTTCAACAAGCTTTCCTTTGACTTCCGTAATCAACTCTTACAATCAAAATTCAACTTTTTATACCTCGTCAATAAGTGGCCATCACATTCTACCTCTGTTCTGAATTTAAAATTTATACGTATAATAACACAGGCCTGCGAAATTTTGAAAATTTTGTCTCCCTGGACATTGAATAGTTGTTTTCGAAGTAATTTTTCCCGCTGAAGCCGAACCCGAGCTCAGAATTGCTCTATCACGTCAGGTTTTTAAGATATTCTAACCTAAAAGTGTAAAAACACTGTTTTTTGACATATTTGCGGCTATGTAACACCGCGATGTTTTTTTTAAAAAAAACTATGTATGGGATCTTATAGTACAAGTCTTTCTCTTTCAAATGCCGTTGAGTTTGCTTAAATATCTTTTTCTCGGCGAGATATCACATTATCACATATCATAAATTTGTAGGTATATGAAAAGTTTATGGTCACCTTATTTAAGTGACCATAAAGTTTTCGTATACCGAGAAATTAATGAACATGCAAATTTCAAAATGCGATATCTCGGCGAAAAAAAGATATCTGACCAAACTCAACGGCATTTAAAAGAGGAAGGCTTGTACTATAAGATATCACACATAGTCTTTTGAAGAAAAAAAAAATCAGAAACCTGACGTGATAGAGTAATACTAAGCCCGAATTCAGTTTCAGCGGGAAAAATTACTTCGGAAACAACTATTCATTGTCCATGGTGAAAAATCTCGCAGGCCTGTGTAATTTTTTAGTAAATCGCCTGTGACAAACGGACGGACGCACACGGAAATGATTCCATTCCATAAGTGTTCCGTTTTACGATACAGAATACTAAATATTAAAAAAGAAACTTTTGGCCAAGTGCGAGTTGACTTTCGTTCTATTTTTCCTATACTATAAGTATATGAAACCTTCTATTGGTACGAATTATTTAAAATTTTTATGCCGGGGGTAAGCTGGGTGAAATTTAGATGCAGAACTTCTACGACTATGCCAAATTTCAAGTCAATAGTAGTAAATACTAAGAAAAACGGTCGTGACATACAGGCAGAAGGACAAACCCCTTATCTAAACAACGAAACCCATTTTGCCTAAATCAGGAGAAAATTTATCTGATGTTCTCAATTTTCGCGTAGTTTCACATTTTTGGTTATTATAGTTTCGGAGACAAACAGCGGGGACAGACGGAAGCATGAACAAACTAGTGGTACTATAAAGGCTTCGTTTTCACATTAGAGCTAAGAATCGTTCAATTTATTTACAAAGTACTCGGTTGGCGCATAAAAATATTTTTCTTCCTTCATGTTTCCGGACTTCAGTCGAGCACTTAATTCTTTATTGCTATTATGGCGCTATGAAATATTGCATTAAGAAAATTTACAAACCTACATTCTGCTCGGGTAATGAGTTGACCTTATTTGTACATTAAATCCAAAAGCGACTTAAAGTGACTTAAGGGGGGAAGTACATGAAGAGGCCGAAAAAAAAGGACTTTTTTGGGATTTATTTTTGGGAAAATGAAAAAGGTCCACATGAAATCGATATTATATGTATTTAGGGCAATGTTTTAAGAAGAGAAAAATTTTTTTTTACATTTTGAAAAATAAAAAATTAATCAACTTTTGGTGGGTTTCGTAACTCGTGTCGCGGCTGACATCGAAATCGGCGTAAATTCTCCTGGCCGCAATTTTCATCTGAAATCAAAAAACCACACATTTTTATACTCGAGGGGGTTTTTTATTCTAGATAGACTACGATATTTTCGAAATTCGAACATTAACTATAAAAATTGGGCGTGAAAAAAAAAGTTGGCTTTTTTTGCAAAAATTTTGATTATTTTGGCGTCAAAAATGGTCTTAAAATGATTTTTTTGCTATGTCCGTAGTCTATCTAGAGTAGTTTTTTATGCCCTTTAAAATGAGTGCTAGATGAAGAAAATCGGTTCACTAGTTTTTTTTTGTAATCTTTTACGCCAATTTGAAAAACATGGTTTTGAGAAAACGCCGTTTAAAGTTTGTCCCGAAAAACTGACGAAAAAGATGCAGATAAGGAGATGGTAAGAAGGGAGGGGTATTCTCAGAAAAATCGGTATTTGGACTGAAAACGTCGAGAACGCTCTTTAACAAAGTCGCATTCATCACTCTAAATTCCAGAGGAGAAAAATATCCGGTAAGCGGAATCACGCGCGCGGAGCAGAGATCCTCGATCCCAGGCGCGCTGGGCCGGATCGGCGCCGACCACTTTCAAGTGGCACATCTTTAACAATTTTCGAGATAGGCTTTTGGAATTTTGGAATTATATTCTTAGAGCATATACTTATCGATTAAGACAATAAAAAAAATCGATTTTTGAAAACGTCTTTATGTACTAACCCCCTTAATGGCTGAATTATATTCGGAACAATTGCAATATGACCTTTTGCCTAAATTTAATTTGGGGATTTTACGTACGGTCTTATGCCACGGCACTCCGAAAGCTCTTTGTAGTTTGAAATTATATTTTACACGTTTGTAATGGAAAATTGCTCAATATTATTTTCAATATACAAAAAATACTATAACGTAAAGCTTTAAAACATTGGAACAACTTTTAGTCATTGTTTAGGTTGTTTCAAATGTTGGAACAATGATTCGCGAACGTTATTTTGGTTGTACGTACCTGAAAACAAATAACACCATGAGCAAGCCAGGCATCTTACCTTAGATCTCCAAGATATTGATAATCTAACTAAATCCAACAAAAATTTTTGTCCAATTATCATCCACAACTTTATTACGAACTGATTTCATAAAACTAAAAATTTTTCTTACACTCTGTTTATTTTGGAGTTAGTTTTTTTACATAAAATTTAACTAGTTTGCAGTTACAACACCTGGCGATATTCCACAACTTTCTAAACAGTTTTTCAGCGTACCATTTAACTATGAAGTTC
This sequence comes from Leptarthrus brevirostris, assembly GCA_964036015.1. Lineage (NCBI taxonomy): Eukaryota > Metazoa > Arthropoda > Insecta > Diptera > Asilidae > Leptarthrus > Leptarthrus brevirostris. The sequence goes on along the minus strand of OZ038372.1, from coordinate 134,124,536 downwards.
TGGTGGATATCACACCTGAGTTAATTAAAACAGCAGATGAAGCGGCAGAATACTCACCAGCAATGTAAGCAAAAAAACTTTTATATTGAATTATGTGATGTTCTAAAAACGAATTTATATTTCATTTTTAGACGACATTGCTTCTACACTGATGAACGATTCCTGCGCTTTTTTAAATCGTATTCGCAATCAAATTGTGAATTGGAATGTTTGACGAACTATACTCTACAAAAATGTGGTTGCGTTCGATTTAATATGCCACGTAAGTTCAAAATAATTGGGTAGGAATTAAAGAGGAATTTATGAAGAGTTCTTAAGGCTTCGACCATCTGCAAAAATGCACTCTTCGTTACATTTATAACTTATACTGCAGTCATTTTCAGTTAGTGAAAAAAAAACATATACCAATATTTTCAAAACTTTAATTTCTTTATAAAAATATTACCGATTATAAGATTAGAAATTAACTTAAAACAAATTTTTTAAATTGTATATCAGAAAACTTTAGTCGCCAATGAAATAAGGAATACTGTATTGGCCGTCTATTATGAGGGTCTAATGTTCGGAGTCTCGAAGGCAGCATTTGAAGTCCGAGCGACGTTGATCAAAATGGAAACTTCAACAAGTTGTACACGTCTTTGCAAGTAGAAGAAACGTAATAGTTTCTTTAGTAAACAACTTGCAAGTTCTCTGTAGATTAATATTATTATTAGGAGTGGATCAAGGACTAACAACACCCTTTAGTCACTTTGACCAAGATGATCGTTTGTGATTTGATCCAGGTTCAGAGTTAAGCTACTCAGTCAAGCTTTAGTTCCTTAATTAGAACTAAAATCTTTTTGGGGGCTGCCTTAGCTGTATCTGGTGGTGATGTGAAAGCCCCGCAAAGATGTCTGAGGCTGATACCGCCGAGGGCCTCACAGTGACAGAGGATATGTTCCGCTGTCTCCTCTTTCAAACAGAAGCGACAGGTGTCATCTTCAGCTAGCTCTAACTTTTTTAGGTGGTAGCATGACCAGTGACCAGTTAGAAGCCCTGTTATCAGCCTTAAATCTGGTCTGCTGAGTGAGAGTAGCACTTCCGTTTTCTGTTTTGAGTAGGTTATAAACCTCTCTGCCCCGTCTTAACCCTGGAATATTTGTCCAGTGTGAGTGCTTTCCTTGGTCCTCCCATGACCTGATACGCATTGCTAGTCGACTTTTCGAGTAGCCACAGACTGGCTCGGGTCCAATTAACTGAGAATACACACCTTTTTTGCCAGGTGATCCACCTTCTCATTGCCTTTAATGCCCTCGTGACCTGGTACCAATGCCAGCGTAATGCTGTTGCTCTGAGCCAGTTCTTTGAGAGCAGTGAGACAGTCCCACACGATTTCAGACTCAAAGGTGTAGGATCTCAGAGGCTTGAGTGCCGCCTGACTGTCGGACATAATATTTACTTTAGCACCGCGTATATCTCTATTAGTAATTCCACGTGCGCAGAGTTCGATGGCATGTATCTCTGCTTAATAGATGGTTGGTGCAGAGCCGAGTAATTTGTGTAACAAACCATTATTGCGCTTGAGGCAGCCTCCTGCTTTAGGTGTAGGTGTAAAGGGGGGGGGGGGGGGGGGGGGGTCTAATAGAGCCTCCATAGCTGCCGTGGGGCATGTGCGCATGACACCCGTAACTCCTAGACATGCTGACCTCTGCAGTTTTTGCAGCGTAGACTGCGCTGTTTTTGGCCACCACACAAAAGCTGCGTAGGGGACCTCGGCTCTTATAATTCTTTCATATGTCCAAAGGGCAATTTAGGCCCTAGATCCCAAGTTTTGCCACAGTCTTGGACAGGTCCATAGGGCAGTCATATCCTTTCCTGTGACCCTATTGAGATGAGGATTCCATGTGAGTCTTTGATCTAGAATCACTCCTATATATTTGACCTCACTATTGAAGGATCACAAGTATAAGAGCCTCTAATCTTAGCTTACTTTTTCTTGTGAAAGGTACAATGGTTGTTTTACTAGAGTTGACTTTGAGCGGTTCCCTAGTACATAAGGATTGTACCTAATTGAGAGCATTTTGCAGTCTTACTGGTACAGTCCTGTGCTGCTTGCTCATGATGGTAATAACCAGGTCATCTGCGTAGCCCTGGCATTCGTAATCTGGCATCGATAACAATTGTGCTGTAGTCAATTAGGAAAGTCAATGGGGAAAGAACTCCCCACTGAGGACAGCCTCTGGTGGCCCTTACTGTTACCGATTTGTCCCCCAACTAAGCCGTGATGTTCCGGTTACTCAGCATTGCCGCAATCCATCGGACCGTCGGCAGATCAATACCTCTGTCAATGGCCGCGCCCTCAATGGGTGAGAAAGACGTGTTGTCAAAAGCACCTTCAATATCAAGGAAAGCACAAAGAGCAACACCCTAACATTGACAGCATTTTCTAGTTTTTCAACTGGACTGTGTAGAGCTGTTATGGTTGATTTGTCTACTTAATATGTGTGCTGGTTGGCGTGTAGCGGCTTGGCTTTGAGAGCACCGTACCTGATGTGTTGGTCAATAATTTTTTCCATTGACTTAAGAAGGAAGGAGGATAGGCTTATCGGACGATATGCCTTGGATTGAACCGCTGGTCGCCCCCACCCTTGGGTATAAAGGCTACGTTTACCTCTTCCACGGATAAGGGATATAGTTGAGTTGATAGCTGGCCCTAAAGATTTTTATGAGTGTTGGCAACAGATAATGTTAGCCCTGCTGCAGGAGAGCTGGAAAGGTGCCGTCACCACCGAAACAGTTGTAGGTTTTAAAGGAGTTACTGGCCCAGCTTACTGTCCCAGCTGTGAAGATTTTACCCGACGTGCTCCTTAGTCGGCATGTTGACCCACAGCGTGCGTTGAGTGATTGAGTTCATCAGTATTCTTCTGATGCTGAACACTCAGGAAAATGTGTCTCAAAGATTAATTTCAGTGTTTCGTCGACTTGATGTAGGATCCATCAGTCCTCTGGAGGAGGCTTATGCCATTGGAATGTTCTTTTAAGAGTACTTTTTTGGTAGATCGTCAAACTCTGCACAGAACTTCCTCCAGGTTTTTCTTTTGGACTTTCTTAGTTCTTTGTTATACTCAGTCAGGGCCTGCTTGTATTCGTTCCAGGCTCCTGAGCACTTGGCTTTATTGAAGAGTTTTCTTGATTTAGCTTTTTTAGTTTACTTAGTTTATCCTGATCCACCAAGGCACATCTCTAACAGGATTACTATTTTCGTAGCTTTGGAAGATCAGGTCTTGTAGCTGGATTGAGGCCCTTTCTAGGTCCTCTTGGGATTCTAGCGGCGCTTCATCGAGTTATTGTGTGTTCGTGCTGATGTACTCCCGATAGATTTCCCAGTTAGTTGGCTTGAGAACCCTGACCGGTTCCTCCATATCAAATCTTATGTGTTTATATCTGATAGAGAGGGCTTATCCGACACGTGCTAGTTAGTAATGTTGTTCTCCAAGTTTGGACTGGTTATCGTAAGATCCAGAACTTCTTGGCGAACAATGTTAATAAACGTACTCACCTCGGCTGTTTATCCCGGTGCTTCCCCATATTGTGTGGTGGGCATTCGCATTTCATACGATTATAAACTTTCTATTGTGCTTTTTGCAGTAGCACAATAGTTGCGTGATTTCCCTTGGAGGTGGTGGTTGGTTCGAGTCTCCAGCGAAAGAAGCCGAGGCGATAAAAATCCCCTGCTTTCCACTGTGCGTCGGCACATCCACTAAGGTAGCGACCAGATTCCTATTGATTAGCTCTGGAATAGGAAGAAAGTTAATCTTTGGTTTGAACAATAGGGCAGCACTTTCTCTGTTAATAAAGTTCCTCGAGATGTTTCAAATTGGACTTTGTAACCTTTACACCTATACACCAAAGTTGCTGCCTCATAGAGGTACAGACACATTAAAAAGGTATAGTGACATTGAAGAAGCAATAAGTATAGTCAAGTTCCACTTCGGTACAATAAAGTAGCATTCAGTTACTGTAAGGTTCCATACTAGGGAGTTTAAAGTAATTGTTTCTTTAAGGTTAGCAATTTATGATTCCAGCCACAAAATTTTTTGTTTCTGGTACCTTGTAGTAGCGATATTTGGTTATTGGGATAATAAGGTGTCATATTTTTTTAGCAGACATTTTAAATATGTCACGATTTCCTTTTTAATCAACTTCGAAAAATAAAAATTGAATCTCGTTGAAGACAAATGATCGTACGTCCAAATGTTCAAGAACTCGATGAGAAATTTCAATGTATCGTCCTTAAAATATTTTTGGTATTTAAAGGAGAAGGGTCAATAAGGCCCGTTTTCAGCCCTATCAGAAATTGATTTTAATGTCATGGAATATATTGTTTGGAACCTCAGAGACAATATTACATCGTTTTTAGCCTAAACGGAAACTCTGCACTTTGCAATGCTTATCGTCCTCCGCGGGTGCAATGATCCCCGGACGATGAAATAATTGCAGAAAGAATTCTGGCCCAAAATAAAAATCTAATCACCTTCAGAAGTATATGAAAGATAATAAACTAGCTAAAAAGGCCGTAATTTGGAAAAACTAAAGGCAACATCATTAACAGGTATTTAAAAGTTGACTTTAGCTGATCTGGCACTATTAATAATATTTTATGTATTCGGTTGCACTGAATATATGCAAAATTGAAATATCGAGATTTAAGGGACTGGTACATGAAAGGGGTGTTTCCATTTAGGCTAAACATGATTTAATATTGTTTTTGAGGGTCCACACAATATATTCCATGACATTAACATTATTTTCTGATAGGGCCGAACACCGGTCTTATTGACCCTCCCCCTTTAGATATTTGGCCAGAATAATTTTTAGTGAAAAATAAATTTTAATAAGACTATTCTTATATTTGAGATTTAGAAAAGCGCGCTGTACACCTGTAGCGACTCATCATTTTTTTTTATGTAAATAACAGATTTCGGAACGGATAACAGAAAATTGAAACCACTTGTCGAATCTTAGCCCGAACTTTTCATCACTTGTCGAAATGATAACTCCAATTATACTAATCTAGAAGAAAAATTACGGGAAATAAACACCACAATTTTCATAGCAAAACTGTCCCCTCTGAATTCCAAAATCATAGCGGTTTTTTTTTTGAATAATTGGGATAAATGGCAAAAATCCGAAAAATGCACTGTTCCGAGAAATATTTCTATATAGACCAGAAGTAAAAATGTAATCTTACCTGATATCATTCCAAACTTAGTTTTTCCTAAAAGTAGATAACACCAGAAAAATTAAAAGTTATTACATGTCACAATAACTCCACTAGTTCAGTTGCTAGGGCCAAAGACAGCTTAAAAAATGCACTTTTGTTATTTTTTAAAAAAATCAACTTTGGAAACCTATAACTCAAAAAAAATTATGGGACTCAAAAAGCTGCCCTATCTTGTAACAGATTTAATTACAAAAATTTTAAGTATAATGTGTCTATATTTCAGCATTATTTTATGTTATGTTATATTAAAAAACCAGCAATGAAAAAATCGATTTTTTTAAAAAATAGGTTCTTTAATAATATTTAAACTATACATAAGTACAAACATATTATTTTATGTAATTTTTTTATTTCGAAGAATGTTTCTTTTTATTTATAAAAGTTTTTTTGAAAAAACATTTTTATAAACCAAAATGTGATCTTAGTTCAACTAGTATTTTATTTTAAAAGTTTTTTTTGCGCATACGCATTGATCGATTTGGATGATTCTGTTTTCGTTGTGTAGAGTGTGTTCCCCAACTGGTACCATGTCAAAAAAATGTTTGTGGGGGCGGGTTCTGGTAGACGGTTCTTGATTTTGTTGTATAGAGTATTCTACTATTCCTAATATGAAGTAAAAATTGAACCTAGGGTGGGGAGGGGCAGTTTAACTGTATAATTCGTGGACCGATTTGGATGATTTTAGTTTTGTTGGGTAGAGTATGTTCCCCGATTGGCACCATGTCAAAAATTTTTTTTGCGGAGCGGTGGTGAACCTAACTTCGTAACGCATAAACTAATTTGGATGGCCATCGCCATGGAAAGAAATTTTGTATCTATGGTGAGGGTAGGAAGGATGTCGAAGAGATGATGAAGAGCGCAGTAATTTTGAAACTGTTGAACGGTTGGAAAATAAAAAATTCAATATTAACTACCTAACCACAATCTACTATAAACTACTATATATAACACTTCTTACGATGTCTCAGCTGAAAGAAATTTCAAGCAAAAAATCTCCCCTACCAAGATTTTTAATTTTTATTTATATAGTACAATAATGCCAAAGCTCAGGGAATGTCATGTGAAGCTAAAGCACAGCCTTGGCAGGAAACTTATTAAGGGTAAGGGAAATGGGCGAAGGAGTTGAGTAAATTAGATGTTGATGCACGACTCGCTTAAAAGTTTCGGGCTCTTACAACGAGGGAAAACATATGATGGTAAACTGTTCTAAAATCGTTTTGTTCTGCTTAAAAAAGATTCCCGAAGAGTATAGGGGTGCGAGCGACTTAAAGCTCTTGCATCGCGCGTTGTCATGTGTCTACGAGGTATCAGGCTAGCAATTCTGTTAGAACAATGGCCGTGGAAATAGATATAGAAGAGTGAGGAACAACCGACATTCCTTTGATGCTACAAAGAGTTCGGGATCGCCAATAAGCTTAATAGCCCTACGTTGGACTTTGTCTACAACGCGGTATGTCCGTCTCTTGTCCAAATATGGGAATTATATTCGAGTCTATGATGTGGCCTGATGTGGGTCTTGTAGATCGGCGCCAAGTTAGACGGGTGTACAGTACCAAATTTCTTACAGAGGTATCTGCAGAAAACCGAAACGTTTCATTGCATTTTTGGCAACAGAAAATATGTGTTCTGTTCAGCTAAAATTACTGGATATGTCAATTCCCAAGATGTTTAAAGAGGGCAAATTGGGAACATTCACTCCGTCGACTGAAATAGGTTGAGAATGGACTGGACGTCCTTTAAGAAAAATTAAACAACATTGAATTTGGATGCGTTAAACATAACACGATTTGCTCTGCCCCAAGCTATTTCCCGCGAGAATTTATAACATAATCAAAAGAGTAAGTGATTGTATGTGAGAGACAATAGAACCTTGACAATAAGAAGAAATAAGGGTGGTGAGGGATCAAAATAATATAACTACGTCTATTATTACATTGATTGAACGTCCTGACAAACAAAAATGAATCCATAGTAAGTGGTGAAGGTTCACACCAAATGCTTGGCTAAATGGGTAGTATGTCAGACTCTATTAAAAACTTTTGAAACATCAAGAGCGACGATTTCGGACTCATGAAAATTATGAAGAAACGGTACTGACAATCGTTGATAAGATGGTTGTTTTATAGATATTGCATCAATTGAGAGTTGACGAGTGACTCAAAAACAATAGATAAAACCAAAGCGAATGCAACTGGTCTGTAGTTGGAGGGGTCGCATGCCTCTCCTTCTTTTGGTACCGGCTGAACATGGAAAAGTATCCAAGCACTTAGAAATACTCCTGTTGAGTACGACAGGTGAAAAAGTTTGCGCAGAGGTTTAGCCAAAGCAGCAACGCGGCATTTTAAAACCAAGTGTGAAAACCATCACGTTCAGTAGCTTTGGAAAAGGCAGCAAGGATTCGTAGCAAGCACGTTGGCTTTGTCTAATGAACCAGTACAAACATTCCCTTTATAGATGAGTGGTGGTAATGACAAACTGGTAAAATTGCTCTCCACGATTTTGACAAGAGACCAGAAGCCCTTTCTACACTTTTGGGTAGCAAATACCTTCCGTTTAACACTCTAGTCAAATTTCTTGATGAGTACTAATTGTATGGTGGAAGGCTGCTCTTTTGTTTTCAATGGCTTCAGAACAGTCATTATTGAAGCAATTGGGAGTTGTTTTTTTTTGCGTGAGGGGTAACAATTTTCTGAGACTTTTACTCACTAAAAACACCCCTCTAGGGGTTTTCCGAATCAGACTACTTTATCCGGGCCCCTTTTCGTCCCTAATCTTATGATCTCAGCGAGAGAGATCCGGACTAATCCAGTTTTCTTCCCTCATCCCGATTCCTCGGGTCAGCGCAAGCATTTGCTTATAAGTCACCTCTGCCATTCTCCCTTCTTCCATCCAGTGGTGTCCCATCAGCTTTCTTCTTCTGCTTGCTAGTGCAAGACACTGGCACACTTTGTATGCCGCCGTCTCTTGCTTCTCCAGGCATATCCAATTGGCTTAGTTGGTTCCACGTTTCTAAAGATATAAGGAATAAAGCGATGCATTCCAAACCATAGGATATTCAAAATATACCCGGCGCTATGATTTACGTCTCTTGTGTAGAAGTAGTCATACCAGTGTACCAATTTGAGAAATTTACTAAGTCCAGCCCAATCAGCATTTTTATAATGCCACAATAATCTCTTGGTGGAACTTTGAACACGAGTCGGACACTCAACCAGTTGTTGCAAATTAAAGGACTCTCCAAATAACTCTACGTGCATTCCACGGCTTATGGTAGAAGAATACCGGGGCCACTGTGAGTTGTGGCACATCATTTCTAATATAAAAAAGATCAATTGATTTTATGTAAAATGACAAATCGGCAACGATTTTTCACGAACGGTCGTAATGTTCGTGTTTTTTTTAACTAATTTATTTTTTTAATGTAATTTTTTTACTAAATTAGTTAGGAAGGCAGAATAATTTGAACATTCGGGCGTACTATTTTTTGCTCATAAATTATCTGACTTTATTAAGAGCGCCGTATACTTTGGACAGAAATGAACTGCAGCACTTCTTACAAATATTGATGTTATCTGGTATTTATCCACAATCCCGTAAAAAATAATCTCGAAGCCACAACACCGAAGACAAAATCCTTAAAAATAAAAACCTACAACCACAAAAACTCTAAAACAAAAAAATTCTTAATGAAGAAATACCTAAAAAAATCCTAGATCCATAAATTAAAAGGGATCGAAATAAAACACAAATTTTAAAGTAAATTCGTACTTAATGCAATTCTTTCTAAAAATGCCTCTCTGCCTTCTTATGTCTCTCGTCGCTTAAATGTTGATTTGTTTTGTTTTTTTTTTGTTTTATATTCAAGACAAGTTTTAATTTACTCAAAAATAATGCGATTTAGTCGGTTTTTTACAGATATTTACTATTCACCTAGATTGCAACTATTGTTGCAATATCAGAACCACTTAGCAGGACATATGTTAGAGCTATTATAACAAAAGTGGTAGTTCAAAAGCAGAAAATAAAAAGAGCCTGGAAAATGAACCAAATTTCAGAACCAACGTATGTATCTTAATGAAATTAGTATACTAGACGAAATAGGAGATGTAAATGGAGATGATTCTAAAACGTACAACACATTTTTGATGGTAATATGGGATAACTAGTAATCGTTCTCTCATTATACAATTTATGAATTTTATACAAGAAAGATTTTCTTTTATAAAATTCATACTTAGGGCTTTTTTGATTAGGGTTTTCTTGAATTATTAATTTTTACTCTTAGAGATATTATCATTATGGGTTTCTTTCTTTAGATATTTTGTCATTCGGAATATTATTTTTAGATATTTTGACATAAGGGATTTTTGATAAGGGACTTAGTTTTAGTTCATATGAACCAGACCCATGTTGTTTCTTAAGATATAAAAATGTATTCCTCATTTCATTCATAGTTTATGAACTATGTGGAATTATTCAATAACAATTTAACAGTATATTTTTAAAAGTATATATTTACCAAATATAAAAACATAAATTAATTTTTAAAGTTTTTCTGACCAGATAAAGCTCGTTAATAAGTAATATGTTTTAACTAACTACTAATGTAGTTAGGACTGGAAGTTCACCTACAATTCAAACTGTGTTCCGAAGCACGAATATTTTTTCTGCAACCCAAATGGCCTTTTCATCGTAATCCGTTGTCAGCAGAAAGCAGTGATGGGTCGCCGCCGCTGGATTCTAAACACGGAGATGTATTAAAATGGAGTGACTTATAAGCTATCTCATATGGGTACACTTTTACTTTCAGTGGAGGAAAACCATTTTTAATTCCCAATGTTTTCTCTGAATTTGCAGCTATTGCGAGTAGAATAAAATAACCATATATATACGAAATGAAATATTTAATTTTAATCTTTTATGTGTTGTAAGGAAAATGTAAAAGTCATTGGAATTACTCATATAAAAATTACAAAAAAAAAGGTTATTCTAATCTGCAAAATGTTTACTCAGAAAGAGATATAAATTAATTGTCAATATTGTCATCTGTTTCTACCGCCAGCATTTAATAGGCGACATGACGTTGGCAATTAAGAAAACCGTGTTGAAAAAAAATCGAAAACTGGTACCATTTTCTTGAAGAAATTTCAGAGCACCAATCACTCCAGTATTATATATCTTAGTGGTTCTAACCTGGGACTTCTGAGTTGGATACGTTAATGTGGGGAAAAATTCCAAGTTGTTATGTTGTTCCAGTCAGACAATTCTTAAAATAAACCAGTTCAATACTGGAACGCTTATAATGGAAGGACAACACCCTATTATATATTGAACTGTAATAATCACGCAGTAAATCCTACGCCGTTTAGAAATAATTCAAAGCCGTTTTGTGCCACCGTACGTACTTATTTCTCGGTTTAAAGTGAGCTATTCCATTTTAAATGTTCATAGAGTGTTTTAGGTCAAACGCAGTTTCTGGATTAAACCCAGCCTTTGTGGTTTTCATACTCGCACTACGCACTTTAAATTATTTCGAAACCAACGAGTGTGAAATGTCAAAAAGAAAGAAATTTTCACAGCTTGCTGGTTTTATACTTAGATTCGGTGAAACCTGCTTTTAAGAACAAGTTTTAATAGAATTTCAGGCTTTTAATGGCGCGGAGGCATACATACATATAAATTGAAGTGGTTTATTAGAATAATTTTTGTATAAAGGTTTTACAACACATCCAAGTCCTAAATATATTTTAAACATTGGTGAAACATTAAAAAAAATGTGTTAACTTAAATCGTATTTCTCTTTAAAGGTACCAAAGGAACACCTGTCTGCGGTGCTAAAAAAGTCCAATGCTACCTAGTTGCTAAAAGCGAATTGCTGGAGAACGACTTTAATGCAACTATAGAAAATTCATCCAGACTTAACATTCCAGATTGTAACTGCTTGCCAACATGCACAAGCTTAACGTACAATGCAGGAATAACACAGGCACCCCTGGACGAGAAAATTGTCGAAAATAAGTATCTGAAATTCAGGAAAAGGATTAACAAGCGATTTACCAAGTTCCCTTTTCTTTTCAGCAATAAAATTACAAAGCTCCAAATTTACTACAAAGATAATCGCTTCTGGAGCTCAGAACGTTCCAAATTGTACGGAATAATCGAATTCACAGCTAATGCCGGGGGACTTTTGGGTCTTTTCATGGGGATATCAGTCATCAGTTTTATTGAAATTGTCTACTTCTTTACGGTAAGACTGGCAGGAAATTTGCAACTACGATGTAAGGCTAGATTAAAAAGGATTTCTCATATTGGAGTTAGTATGACTTCAATCGATATACGATCACATTTTAAAGGACACGAAAAGGATTAATAATATTGAAGGAATTTACATGTAAATGTGTTAATTGCCTAGGAAAGTTACTTAATATTTTCCTTTTCGAAATATGCGTAAATACATTTTCAATATTTTAATTGAGGGAGGTTTTACAAAATTGTTTAAAATAAAATCTTAAAACCAATTTGATGTTTTAGGACAAAATAAGAGTAATAAAATTAAAAGGTAACAACTGAAGTAAGATATTTTAATTTTGTATAAAAGATTCAATTTTATTCAGAGGAGAAAATTAGGGTTCCTTTTTCAAAACTCTATAAAAGCAGGTATGGCATTGATACAAAAGTTGTCAAGTATTTGATAAGTTTGTTTGGCTTTTTCAGCTTTAATATTTAGGGTTCATAATATGGACAAAAACAGAAGATGATTGTTTCACGACTCCAGAAATATCATATTAAGCCCTAAGGGCATAGGAATGAGAGCGACTTTAGCCCGATTACTGCGCAAGGCGAGAGACCTGCACGAAAGATAGGCTAGATATTTACTTAAGGGGGTCCTCTACTCTCGCGGTTTCAAAAAATCGATTTTTGTTTTTTTTTAATTTCAATCTATATGTATCTGAGAATACGCCACAGAAAGGATTTCATGAAAATCACGTTCCTTTGCATGTCTCTGGGAACAGAAAGGTACCCGTCTCCGGCCGTTTCCGAGAAACTAAGCGCGGCGCGTCACGACGGCGCTTTTCCAGTTAAAAATCATTGTCTAAAGAATTAACCGGTTCGTTCTTGAGAAGAATGTGGACAACCAAAAACATCAACGTGATGAGGAAGGAGAACTCTACGGCGCCGGTACAGCAGATTAACTCGTAAGTTACTACAATCAAGTTATACACCGAAATTTATCATTAAACGAGTTTTCCCGAAAGTAGTGTTTTTTTAGCTGCCGAGTAAGACTTCTCATAAAAGTATTGGTCCGATTTCAATAATTTTTTTTTCAATTGTTCAGAAAACATACCGCTATGTTTTCCCGAGTACGATTTGCAAAATTTTATTTTGTTCCATTTTTATAGCCTCTAATAGGTCAAAAAATGACGTAAAATTTGAAATTTTTACAAATTGTTGCATAACTTTTACAAAATGCAAAATAAAAAAAATCTGTCACGGGAAAACATAGCCAACGTATCTATGATTATAAAGAATATAAATTTTCAGATTACAGATTACCCAATTGGCCACAACTGTGCTTAAGCGGGACCCATGCAGTTTCAACGTCAATGTCATCAATGACGTTTCAAGGTCGCGATGGTTATTTTTTTTCATCTTCAAAAGCAAAATTGAAAAGTCAAAACATGTATCTTCTAAATAAAAAAAAAATTTTAAATGTATTCAGTAGATCCTTCGCAATTTATTCCCCAAAAAACCGCTCTATTTCAGACCTGGAGAGTAGAGGACCCCCTTGAAGCAATGGTAAAAAAATTATACGCAAACACACTGCACCGAATTTTCATAGAATCGGTCTTCGAAGTAATTGCAACCGACAAACTGTCTTGCCCGTAAATATGTTCACCCACATCCCAAAATGAAAACTACAGTTAAGTCTAGGTTTGATAGGCCAAAGCTAAGTCAGATACAATAAAGTATTACTACAATTTTTGTAAAACTACAATGAAAAATATATGGTCTGACCACTCAATCCTTACCTTAGGCATTGAATTTAAAGAAGAGGACTTTTTTTAAATTGACCTCATCAACAGAATTGGGGTTTGGCTAAGCCAATCCCTTTGATCCATGTGAGGATCTGTGAGATGTGATAGCTTGATGAATCTAAGAAGCCTACGATGTTTCCACTAGATTTCGCCGCATATTAAATTGAGTATGCGAAATCACGGGTGCTGTTACAAGTTAAGCTATTTACAATACAGTGTGTTTCACAGCGCTTGTGCAAAAATGAAGGATCTGACAGATCAAACTGAAAAGCGAAAAAAAATAGTATTGGGGCTCTACCTCTCCCCACCCCCACAACTATACGAGTTATTTTATTAATATCTCAGTTGTAAGGTCGCACAATGGTACTCAAGACTGTAAGTTTTTACTGTAAATGGTTTTAAAAAAATTGATTTTCAAACTTAAATTTCGGGAAAAAACCAATTTTTTCATTTCAATGGTAAATATCCTGAAAAATTGATCTATTTGTTTTATTTTTGAACTTAAAATAGTTTGTTCTCTTTCGATGGAAACTCGAAGCGTACAAAAATCTTTTACCATTTTCAAGTTACATCACCAACACTAAAACTCATACCTGCCCTCCTAAGAAAAAATTCTACGTGCCTCCTAAATTGTTAATCTTTTTACTCTTTGTGTTAAGACTTGCGAGTCCTGAAAAGCGCCAGATTGTTAATAGTGCTCAAAAAAGGAAGTAAAATTAATAATTTAATATATTTTCAAAATGTCCTCAGTCACTTCGAATACACAGAAGATCTCATTTTCGCATGGCTTTTTTCAAGTTAATTGTTGCTAGATTTGCTTTAACTTTATTTCCGGCTTCTAAAATTCTTGTTATGAGTTTATCTCTTGTTGCAACTTCTGACTACTCTATACTATTTCTTTCATGGTCACCTATAAAAAAAATCAAGTAGGGTTATGTGGAGAGAATGAGCTGGCAAAGGAGAAGTACCACCCCGCCCCTATCCATCTACCCCTGCAATCGCCATTTAACCACTGGAGTACGTATCTTCCGCAAAGGGGTTGCGCTTCGTCATGTTGATATAACATACTTATTTCATACTTTAACCCACAAGTTTACGGAGAATGTGTTTTGAGATGGGGTCTGACGAGCAATTCTTGGGTTTTCTGGACTCCAAAAGTGTAAGTTCACCATGCCACATTTATCGAATTGTGATTCATCTGTCCAAAGAATTTTCTCCAAAAATGTCCAGTCATTAAAGTCAAATGTCCAATTACAGAATTCCTGCGGCTGAACTTGTACTGGTGTCACATGGCAAGCATAAAGTGATTCTCTTCGTAATACTCTCCATAGCGTCGCTGAACTAACACATACGTTAAATTCTATGCGCCTTGTACTTATAGCAGAATCAGCTCTGCTTGCCAGGAGAATTGTCTCCTCTATTTCTGATGAAATTAGTGCAACATTGACCCCCTCTTTTGTCGAAAGTTTATGAGCTTTTATCGAAGCCTTTGAAACGCTCTGTGAAAACACCTTTCGACGGTTGCCTTCTTTCTGAGAATCACCGATGATATTCACGCTCTGCTTCGAGGGAATTTCCGTTGCTAAATCCGTAACAGAAGATTATGTCCGCGCGTAAACTGACTGTCTTTTGCACCATTGTATTACTTGGCAACTGAGATATTAATAATGTTTTTAGCACTAACACTTTAGAAGATATACGTTAAAATGTAAGACTGGTTTTTCATCGTAAAAAAATTAAAACTCCTATAGCTGGGAGTGTGGGGGAGAGATATAACCCCCTTCCATACAATTTTTTTCCTTTCTCACCTAAATCTATCAGGTCCTTAATTTTTACACACGCGCTGTGAAACACCCTGTTTTAAAAAGAATAGAAGTCTATTAAATGCTAGAAGGAAAAAATGCTAAAAGCTCAGAACCTTGTGGTACACGGGCGTTTATTGCATAGGGGTTCGATATAGCTCCATCTTATATTACTCGAGCGGAATGAGGAGATTCATAGGATTCTGAATTTATCGTACCTGCTGTAAAAAAAAGGTTGGCTGCGAAATTCGCATTGAAAAACCAGTACTTTTTATCCAAACTTTTTCAACTGAATGGTTTTTCCAGAATCTGGAACATCGCTTTTGCTTGCAGCGTGTAATACTGGGGTCCTGGAAGCGTGCTGAAGTCATACTTAAAATAAGACTCAGCGGCCATTTCGACACATGAATTCTAACTATACAATTTTTTGTTCAGAATTCTCGACCGTTAATTGCTTTTTGTTGCTGATTTTCCGTTTTTGTTTTCAATATTTGTGTTTTTTAAAATGTTTTGATATTATTTCCCTTTTTAATTTTATGCACTTATGAAGCGCTCACATAAAATTGGAAGTTCAAATCAACTCCTTGTTTAGCGACACTATCTGCCTTTTCCTTTAATTCTTACGTGTCCCTTTACCTAAAGCAGTATTATCCTGTTTGTTAGGGTCATAGCGCCAGAGATGTTCGAAAATCCGTTTGTGTCGTGCACCTTATCACCGTTTGGTAATCAAGTGCTTTGAGCACATTTTTGCCCTTGACCCAATTCTCCCTTAAGTGATCCAGAGCAAACAACAGGGCCAACATCTCAGTTTGGTAATCAGTGGTGTGTTCTGCTTTAGATGACGTTCTAAATTCTGGATCCGTCTGTGAAAATCGTGACATCTGTCAGACTTCTCTCAGGTAGTAATTCATCATCTATTATCATTTCGTGGTTTCTTTCGATAATCCTTACTTTCCTTACCATGTTTTATTATACCCAGTATCTTCTTCTTCCCATGGTTGTATCCTGACCTGTGCCAGTTTGCAGAAGCGTTCATTCGAAACCATGCCATGGCTACCATCTTTTTAGTTTATAAATATAGCTGTATATAGGCCTTATATCATTTCTAATGCTTGGGTTGGTGTGATCCGGAATGCACCCGTGATGCACACGCAGGCTAGTCTTTGCACCTTAATTTTCTTTTAACTGTACTCTGTGGGGCTTTTTTTCTTCAGAGGACCGAAACATATGAGATAATGGTTCTTATTACCACAGTATATAGGTCTAGTAAGCGAACTTTGGTGAGATAACAAACTTCTGCCTTCTACACTTTACTTTGTACTTTATTGCCTTTTGAACCTTTTGCTCAATGTGTTTATTGGAGGTTATTCTCGAATCCAGAAATACTCCTAGATATTTGACCTCTCTAGGCACCTGGATTTCGGTTACAAAGAGGTTTAGTGATCTAAAGTCCTTCCTTTCCTTGGTGAAAAATACCAGATCCGAGTTACTTGCATTTATGTAGAGCTTCTATTTCTAATATCACTTATCATTTGGAGACGGAGTTGGATCAATACGTTGAGCGGCAAGACCAACATGCCATGGGTCCCGGGTTCGAGACCAGATGACCCCGTGAGCTTTTATTAAGAAATTAAAATAATCCACTCCGTCTCTGGGCTGTTGTCTAGCTCGCTTCCCTTACCCTAATTCCCTCCCTGCCAAAACCATGCTAACGCATCAAAGGGTTGTCCCCTAGGATTTAGCCACATCGTATAAAAAAAAATTTTACTTTTATGCGACCATCTGCATAGAATGAAAACTGAAAGATAGCTTCAATGAAGAGTATTGCAAGAAAAGTAGAGAAAAATTCCAAAGAGCAAAATATCAAGAGAACCTTCTGACTAGTTAGATTTCGAATCTCCAGTTGTTCGTCTCCACACCTCAATGGACGCTGTGAGCCAGTGTAATCGAGCTTCGGGTCATAGTAATGAAAATTTGCCTCTACTGTCCTCTGACAAAATAAAATTTAATGCTATTAAAATTCTGTTTAAAGTTAGCGAATTCGACTTTCTGAATTAAAAATCCTATACGGAGAAATCGAAGGATTATAAAAATAATTTTTGCTAGCTTATCGCTCCATCTTCTGTGAAAGCAGATATGATACGAACCTACTACAAAACAAAATCGCAATTCAAGCTACGAAATGTAAAAGGACTTTTAAAATCCAAATGTTTTGTTTAGTTCAGAGTCTAACTTAACGCGACCCAATATAATTGCGCCATGGATTAAAATACTTTATCTGAATCTAATACTCTACCAACGCAGTCAGTCGAAAGTTTGTTGTGTTTTCATTAATTTCCTTCCAAATTGTTTTTAGAGATTAAGTTAATGAAAATGGTCTGAATAATTTAAGCGAACTTGATGGGCTTTTGGTACGTCTTCTAGGTGAAAATGGCTTAATGATACTGTTAAAAGGAAGAGGGAATTAAAGGAATTTGATTACTTTAAGATTTGGAAAGGAGGAAATGTTTCGGTTCGATGGTTATAAATAAGTTATAGAATCTTTCTAGAAAAACACAAACTTTTTGTGAATGTATTTTAAATGTTTTACGGTGTTAAAAATACACTCGTCTTATATTACACAGTTGTAATTAAAATGAAACCTTGTTATATTGGAGAAGCAACTTTATTTTGCTTTAATTTTTATTACTATTTTTATTTTTTATTTAATCATAATAAAGCATTATTATTTATTCCTTAAAAATGTACACAAAATTTACAATATTTTGTGAGTACATACTAGTAAGTCGGTGCAATATAAATTCCTGATAAAAAAAGAAATGAGCTATTATAAACTAAGAACATAAATAAAACTAAATCGGTTACGTCAAATAGTTCAAAGACAAGACGAAATTAGGAACTAATAGTCCAGTAGAAATAGGCGTAAAAATAATAAGAAGAAAAATAATCATACGTTACAGCACTCTGATAGTGGAATATTGTCGAACAAGCTCTTGTAAAAGAGGAAAAAATAAATCGAACCGACAGCAGCTATCCGGGGTGGACTGGGGTGGATTTTTAGGGGTTGAACACAGTTTTTCGCGATTTCTGGCTTGCTATCGAAAAAATGTTAACTGTAAAAGTTGTAGGAAATAAAAAGATCCACAACTTTTGTATTTACCATGTTCACCTTAACCTCAAAATTTTTCGAAAAACTGGCGGAAAACCGAGCTTATTCGAACCCTATTTCTGCTGGACTATAATTATATGTATACAAGGTTATACAAAGTGAGTTCGAATTTGGGTTTTTAATGCATTCACGGTGTTTGCAGTTTTAAAAAGTAATGGATAAACTATTCCATAATCTGATACTCTGGACGAGATAAGAACCTTCCATAACTGATTTATAAAATCGTGGCATTACAAGGTTTCTATTTCGATGAGATGTAGTGGACTTGAAAAGTTCCCTAAGATATTCCCGCTTATTTGATCGCAGTATGCTGAACAGCAGAATAAGTAATCGAAAACGAAAAGGGGAAACGTTATCAAACCTACGCAAACCAAATACAAATCTAATACAGTCGTTCAATGCAACCTCTATTTTACGTGAACATATGCTATCCAATTTGAGGAAAACAACACTTTCAAAAGTGAAATCAACGACTTTACCACGGTTCGGCGAGTATTACAAGGCAGAATATCGGCCGATAATCAAAATCTACGCAGCCCAGCATAGATCTTACCCAGTCTCATACTGCTATTTAATTCTATTCGAAGATTAGTAAATTTATTCAGCATGGGTAGCGGGGAATGGTTCAGAAACACTTGTGGGACGTCAGACATATCAATGACGCTATTATAGAAACATATAGACTATGACTTTACAGGGTTAAGTTGCAGACCATTGTCTAAAGACCAAGCGTATATCCTATCAAGATCTGCATTGATACGCGCTAAGCAATCCTCTAGTAGACCAAAAGGCTGCCTTAGATACACCTCTACATCATCAGCACAGAGATGTACTTCTACATGTCGAACAGCTTTCGGCAGATCATTTATGAATAAGCTGAATAACAGTGGACCTAATATCGACCCTTGGGGGACTCCACACTGTAGAGGCAGTATTGTGGAATAGGCATTACCGTCCCTGACCCGCTGGCCACGGCCGCTTAGAAAGCTATTCAACATTGATGCTGCCGAGTTACCGAAGTTTAAACAAGAACACAGCTTCTGCATTATCATCCTATGGTTAATACTATCAAAAGCCTTTGAGAAATCCAAGGGGACAAGGGTAGTGAATTTGTCACAATCCAGTGCGCTTCTAATGTCACATGTTACCTTTAATATACCAGTTTCACAACTATGAAATGCTCGAAAGCCTAATTGCGATTGGGATAAAAGCTTATTCCTATTCACGTGTTCAAGTATTTGCTGGTGCATTATTTTTTTTAACACTTTAGATAAAAAGCAAAGTAAGCTGATTGGGCGAAAATCAGCCTGGGATTTTGGCATAGTTTTTTTTGGTATTGGAAGAATAGTAGCTTGCTTCCAGGTAGTGGGAAACGAGGATGATGTGAGACAAACATTTATTATGTTTAGGATATATATATTGATAGTAGGTAGTATTAGTTTAATGAAGCGTGGCGATAAGTTGTCCGGTCCGGTTACCTCAGAACTAATTGAGTTACACGACGATAGAAGTTCAGTAATATCCACCCCACGAAAAGAAAAGCTGTGATCAGAACTGCTTGGATTAATATCAGGATTGCGCATAAAGTTAATTTGATAAATATTGGAAGCAGATGGAGCAGTATGGTTGGAAGAAGTATAAGAATTTTTAAGCTCGTCTGACTCGAAGTTGCGTTCAGTTTTGTCCTTTCCATAAACTCCGCTCATACGGAAATTCCGCCACAGATTTTTAGGGTCGAGGTTAGCGTCGATTTTGAAGGAAAAATATTGCCGTTTAGCTAGCCTAATTGCCCTTGTAGCTCTAGTGCGGGCAACTTTGAACACTGCTTCAAATGTTTAAAGACACCTTTAACGTTGATAGAGATACTCGCGCTCCGCAATGAGATTACGTGCACTCGTTGTAAGCCAAGGATAACCTTTTGCTGTAGAAACTGTTATCTTTATTGGTACGTACTTATCAAATAGGTATGAGACCAACGACGTTAAAAACTCGACTTTCTCATCCACAGAAACGAAATTAAAAATATGCCACCATAGCAAACTTTGGCATTCATCAAATAATAACCCTGTGTCTATTCCATTATAATCGCGAAAGGAGAAACTACCCGGGCGCGGATTCATATTTAATGATAAGTCACAACTTAATAAAATAATATGGTCCATATTGCTAGGAGGGCTAATTTGGCTGTGATGAATTATTTTTCCTGCATCGGTAACGTTCAGATCAAGCATCGAGGGAATTGTTGAGTTGAAGAAGGTGGGCAAGGTATTAATTTTGGTAAGATGCATTGATTGGAGCATATGCGAAAATAGATCCGTAACAGCATCTTGCCTACGCAAGTTAACATTGAAATCACCACCAACTATGACATTTTCGTAGCGTTGAGATTTCGGTTTCGAATTCGTGAGAGTTATCACAGCTAAAACAATTAGGGGTGGGGGGGGGGGGGCAATACAAAGACGTAACCGCATAATTTTCGCTAGAGGAACACAGCTCAATACTTACGAATTCTATTGGCTGCTCTACTCAGGCTGCAATTAGCTTAGCCTTGATTTATATACAAAGATTCATCAATGGCTATTTACTTATCAAAGAAGAAAAATAAGTCAATATAACAAGGCGACAAAGTAACAATAAAAAATTAAAAAAAATAAAGAAAAGATATCAACGAATGCTGGCCTTTATACAACTTTTAAATAGATGGAAATAAATGTTATCTAGATTAGTGCGGTGTTTGGGTATAAAAAATCGAGATGTGTATTAATGGAAGAGAAAGGGACTGGAGAATTAATAATCCTATCTAGGTAATCCAACCAAGAACAGTTTTGGATTTGTTCCGTCGAGTTTCTAGGGAATTGAGCTTTAAGAAATTGAGTCGATCCATATAAAGGGGCAATATCAGTGAAAAGTTTTGAAAGGAAACGTCGATGGCCAAGTCGATGTGAGCTATCAGGGGTTTGAGTATCCCATGTTCTTCACCGGCCGCGACCTACGGTTTAAAATGCCAATTGAGTTCCATAGAAGCGCTGATGGTTCGGAATCCACCTTAAATTGTAGGCCCACTTGCGATCGTCGTAGTTGTTGTGAAGTTCTTCTCCCGCCTCAGTTCCACAAGGGCTTATGGGGACTAAATAGAAAAAGTTTTAATAAAATTTCTTATTGTATTATCAGAGACAGAGAAGAGAAAAAACGAACATCTGCAGCAGCACAATAGAAGAATTGTCAAGTTCAACGGTTCGGTAACACTCCTGGCAGGGGAGGAGTGAAAGGAAACTTAGTTTAGGTAAGGAAAGCTATGAATAAACTTGGAATATATAATTCGTGCTGTTTTATATAATATTCCTACCCTGGCTGCACACACGACGGTAGTACCGGTGCCGCCCCACTACAATCCCGTTGCCAATGCCGTCGCTTATTTGTACACTAGGCGATATTGCAAGTTTGAATAAGTATAAATTATGTTTAGATGTGTTAGAGAGAGTTGTTTGGCTAATATTATGATAATTATGATAAAGAGGAAAATGACGAATTAAACACCTGTTCAAAAAATGGGATCGTGATTGGTGTTGGGTAGCTGGGGGTCATTTCCGAAGTAATTTGCTGCGTAGCATCCAAATTCGAGGTCATAATTGTGCAGATACGTCTGGATTTTGAGATATTTGAGGTTATATCCACGAAAAATGTGTTTTTGGCTACTTTTGAGGTTATGAGCTGGATGCACACGCTTTTTTCGTCTTTCTTTTCTAGTTTTTAAGTAATGGAATATAAGGGCAATCCTGTTGTATGGCGTGATCGTCTGGTGGTCATCCTTGGACAGGGCCTTAATGCCGGAGGGAATGTTCAGAGATCAGCTTGTATCTGTATTAATGGATTGTTGTCAATGAAACCCATAGCATCTCCGGAAACGTTTTTTTTAATCTACTCCCTCTAGATATGGTAGCAGGTGCTGCCATTAGACTCACTGCCAGTTGTGGTTCAAATTTTTATCATTTCCTGAGAGTACGCAGCTATTATTTTGACAAGCTATTTAGATCGACGATCCCAACCAGGACGACTCATTAGCTTACATTCCAGGGAACCACGTTGCAGGTCATCCCGCTTGGTATCCAACCCAGCACAGCTACTTTATGTAGTAGGTCTTTAGCTATTTATTATCTGCTGCTTAACTAAGTGCTGGAAATCCAACCAACCGAACTGAGAAATTGTAATTGGCGCAGTCATAAAAGTAGTCACAGGTCGCTTACTTATTGGTACACACGTGAGAATATTAGGAATTAGCAGCATACTTCATCACCTTTGCTCATGCTGCGCTTTTGTACACGTGATGAATGTCTTACTAATGACTACTTCCTGACGACTGATGTAAGAGATCTCCGTCGAGATTGCTTCAATAACAAGTTGTATTGAATCTTATTCCCTTGGTATGCTAATGGTCCTATTCGAGGTCTAGGTTTGATCTTGCGTTGGATGGACACTCGTACCTACCTAACAACCTAACTAAATATTAGTGAATACATATCTTTTGAAGAGAGACTGTTTGTATTCTATACTACTGCCAATTCCAAGAAACCAGCTTCAACAACTTTTATAACCAATTGAGAGGTTTTCTGGCTAAAAGGAATCCCAAACATAAAACTCAATCAAACAATAGCACTTAAGATCATCAAACCAAGAAAATGGAATCAATAATTCGGAGGACATTAGAATGGAACCAAAAGAAGAATAACAAGACGAAAGCCAAAACCTGGAAAACATGGATATAAGTTGAACAAAAGCGTAGAATATAGTGAGACGGAGGTGCTATGTAAAAGCCTTCTGAGAGTAAAAAAATATTTAAAAATTGAATGGTATTATTTTCCAAGAAAGTAACGATAAATCGATTATTCGCTATAACACCAAACTGAAATTTTCGAACAATTATAAGGTTCAATATTCATAGCAAAATATGTTTCAGCTCCAACGAAATAATGACTTCTTTCTGTAAAATCGGACGTCCAGGTGCTGTAATTACCGAGCCCCAAGTACAGTTCAATAGAGCAGACCACTTGAGGCCTGCGTGCAAAAGGCAGAATTGCAATAATTAACACAGCCGTTCTTGAGGACCCCTTTCTAGTACACACAACCTTTCATTCTTTTCAGATTGTTAATGTTCGCGCCCTTGTTAGTATACGGGTGTGTGCACTTTGTAGAGTATTTTCCGTTGCTGGAGGGCCTTCAAGTTTCTCTTCCAACATTGCAGGTATTCGGGGATACAACCCTAACCCAACTACGGGCTAAGTTTCAACTTCCACGTTCCACAATGCAGGTTATAAGTGTTTGTTGATCAAACATTGTTTCTGTTCATTGTACAGAATCCGGCAAAAGGGAAATTTTGTTCGCTTCGAGTACTTCAACCCCGTTCCAGTTCAACTAATTAGAAAATGTAGAGGGTGTCGACGAAAAAGAAACAAATTCAAGGGTTCGCTGAATGTAGAATTGCCGAGAAGCTTTGCTCCCCAAAGAAAATGGATTTTCAACGGAGACTTGTTTTCTCAGTTATTTGAAATTAATTTGAAAGTGCTGTTGGTGTCATTAATTAGTTTTGAGTGAACAAGAGCGAGATTTAATTCGAGTGGTTTGATTCTTATTAGCTTTGGTCGTTGTCCCACATCCCTTTACAGTCACCCTATTTTATAAATGCATCGTTATTTATCAATTACCTTTGAAAAGTTTTTGTTAATTAACAATAACGCGTTACTTGCAATTAGATTAGTTTGTTTTGAAATTATGTTATTTTAATGTAATTGAAAAACTAATTTCAAATTCTTTCTGTACAATGTACTTTCGCTTTGACTTAATTTAGTAATTTACGTAGAGTTTGCAAACAGAAAACGTCCACATTTCATAATTAGCGCAATCTACGAATACAAGGATGCTCTCATTTCAGATAGATACCACAAAACGCTTCATTACATTCGAAAGTAAATTAGAATTCGCATTACGAAATATGACTGGAATATTTAATTTTAATATTGCTAATTTGCCCAAAAGTAAACTAAAGAAAACGAAACAAAAGCAGAACGATACCGTTTAAATAGAAACTCTATGGGGAGATATCCATCTCGTATACGTTGAAACCGAAGACAAATTTAATTCAGGCGTACTGGTAAATTAACTGAAAATTTGTGAGTACGTAAACCAAAAGTCGGGAAAAGTTTTCCTCAAGAAAATTAGATTTTCTTTAGCTTATCTTCATGTCTCTATCTCTTGCCTGGAAAAAACTTGTCCGTTTTGACTACGCTATAGATAGAATGAGAGTATGCCTGCCATTGGCAGGGCAGCAGCATAGACTATTCGTGCCCATCGTTTCTGTCAATTTCGGATTTCGACAGAGAAAATCCCTTGGAGAAACTTAAGACAAAACTTTTAATTGACGTGAACTCTTTTTGAAGAAAATCCTTCCTTAGTTCCTATATACGTTTTCTATAGAATGTTCTGTACTTCAACTATGAAAACATTTATATTTTCTATTTTCGGGTCTTAAAAGGACTAAGGTGCCGTTATATTAAGCCAAGATAGAAAAGTACTTTAAAGTATATGTATAATGACACAACTAATAATGGTGTTTCTTTATTCAACTTGTGAGTACATAATAACTTAATCGGAGCGATACAACTTAATCTTTTATGGATTCTGTCCTTTTTGCTGGTAGCTGAGTTTGTCTGGCCAATAAAGTTTTTAAATGTCTTTAGTTTAATCTGTTCAAGTTCGGTCTAAGCAGAGTTAATTTCGGTTGGATTTGTCAACGGTGCTAGTACACATTTTTAAACAAAATAAATCTTCTGAAACCTACATAACTCAAAAAGACTTAGATTTGACATAACTTATTATTTATGAACAGAAATTATTAAAATTTGTGCTAAAATGAAAGCAATACCCCCCCCCCCCCCCCCACCCCTTCCGAGCACTATAGGCCGTCTAAACCCACGTGGTACAGCTCTGCACTAACGTCTTCAACCCTCGCCACACTTTGCGTATTTCAGTACTTTCCTTTGCCTCTTCACCAATTCGTTGTAGTCATTGTGTCCCGTGTGGGTTTCAACCTAATTGTAAGGCCTGTTATGCCTTGTTATTTGGTAATTGTTTTTTAGTGTGCGGTATCTTCATTGTCACTCTAGTTGTCTATCCCATTTGGCGCTGTAAGTCTATGCAACTTTTCCTTCGTAATAACCGCCGGGCAATGTCGCACTCACTTTCATTCTTATACAGCCGTATAACATAAAATCTTAGCGAAATTTGAAATGTAAACAGGTGCACTTCTTTGGTAGGAGCCCAGAATCACTTCACCTATTTCATCAAAACGATGAAATGAGGCTCCCACACCAACACGTAAAGGAAAAAATAACAAGCAAAATAAAGGAACAGGAAGAAAACAAGTAAGGAAAGCAGCACACATCATGCAAAGCAGAGAGTCACGGGAACATAGAAAATAGATAGCTCTTAAACAACACCTTGCCAGGACCGTGCGCAGGATTTGCCTGAGGGAGGGGGAATCTAATTTTAGGTTATTTTTTTAGTATTTCAGTTAAATTTTTCCTAATCAAGAAATACAGAACATTTTAAAAACCCTCCTGGGGGGGGGGGTTGTTGAATCCCCAAAACCCGTGCGCACGGGCCTGCACCTTGCTAAGAGTTAAATCAAAATTAGGATGTGGCTTAACGATTAATTGGTTCATGCATGTCATAATTTGATCTGGTTGAACATGCAATAAAGGCAGTCTTCGAAGGTTATGTTGGGACTGTCTTAAGCAAACCTTGTTAACAAGCGAACCCGAGTCTATATTAGCGTTCAAGAGCTGGTGAATTAAGAACAAGTTAGCGACTTTGCGCCTTTTCTCAAGCGATGGCAGACCGAGCAACTGGAGGCGGTCGGTATAGGGCGGGATCATCCCATGGGAGCCCTCTTAGCGCAAATCTAAGAAAATTACGCTGCACCGATTCAATACGCTTGAAATGAACAGCGTAGCAGGGTGACCAGACCTGAGATACATACTCTAGAATAGGTATAACTAAGGAGCAGTACAAATGAGTCAATTTTAGTATATAAGAGAACTCTCTTAACCAACGCTTAACAAAGCCCAAGATTAAACTGCCTCTAGACACGATATAGTTAATATGCAAAGTAAAGACAAGTTTCCTATCAAGTTTTACCCTAAGGTCGGTTACGGACAGCACGCGACGGAGACCATTCCCCGCAAAGTTGTAATCCCAAGCTTGTAGATTAGGGTTCCTGGAAAAGGTCATAGCCTCACATTTCTCAAAATTGAGGCGTAAGCCATTATGCTCGCACCACTCCAGAAACGTATCTAAGTCCTTTTGAAAAAGGGCTTCGTCACCACCATCCTTAACATAAGAGAAGATCTTTATGTGATCGGCGTTGTTGTCGAGGGCCGAGATGAATGCCTTGTGGTATACCAGATGAAGTCCTGAAGACTCTAAAGGTAGAGCCACGGAGCAACACACAATATGTCCTGTATATTAGATATTAAGAAATTAAGGTTGGAGGGATACCGTGAGGACCAGAGGGAAAGTCGGCTTTAAGCTCATTAATTTTTTCCAAAATAAGATCCCGCGATATAAACGGCAAAATATCGTATGAAGCGGGACGATCCAGAATATGATAAAAATTATTCACACTAGGCTAAAGTTATTCGAAGCAAAGGCGCTCTCAAAAAATTTGTTGTGTCGGACACGTTATTACTAAAGATATAGTGACATTTATAGATACGTACTTTTTGTCATTTTTCGCGATATATGTATGTATTTCATCCGGTCCCTCGAGTCGAAGTTGCTCTGCAACTTTCTGTACTCAAGGCTTCAGTCATTTAATCTACGTTATTCTGTTTTTTGGATATACATAAGACAAACATTGTCATCTGTTGGAAACCAATTTTTCAGGCAGCAGTCAGCTAAGTGAACTCACCGTGAGTGATCTCGGGTACAATCCAACCTGTGAGGATTGGAAGACTGCCAACACTGTGATTTCCAATACATTATTTTTCGCCTTATAAAAGCTCTGAAAAGGACGGTATTTTCCCAGCTATGATCTAGAAAGGAGGTGTAAATGGAAGCCATAGTTGGCGGCTATAACTTTCTAACGGAAAGTGATTCGATGGTCCAAAAAGTGGTTCAAGACTTGAGCAAATGATTTCCTCTATCTTTACAATTGAATTTTCCTTTGTGTCATGTATCCATCTGCAAATTTTTGGCAGTCTTGTATAAATCTACAATGTCACACTGATGATATAATTACGCTTGTCATGTCGATACATACTTCAATGACTTTTCGTAGAGAATGGAATGAAATGAAATGTCGTCTGACTGCAACATAAGTAGAAGAATTAATGTGGCTTTCATTCCCCTTATTTTCTGATCTATAGTCATTTTCCGCTCTCTAAAAGTCCTACGGGTTGTCCTTAAGCAATTTCGCTGGCATTTCGCCAATCATTGGGGTATTACAGTGGTCCATTGCGCTCGTCACCTCCAATGTTGACGGAGTTCTAATATTAAAATTGGCTATAGCGGTAGGTTCTTCAAGCTCAGATGAAGTGTTCGAAGGTCCAAAGGTATTGTTTTGGATTTCAATAAAATATTCTCTCCCCCTTCACAGTTGATGCTTTCTTTACCATCGTGTATATTTCTCAACTGTCATCGCGAGAGATTCCTTCATCTGCCTTCCTTGCTAGCGCGTTGATGTTGTTGCGCTTATTTCGCTTTATACTTGTTTGGATAAATTTCTATAAAAACCCGTATGGAGCTCTCAGATGTTGTTGGACTATACTATTCATAGCAGAATTAGCAACTTGAGCCTTATTGATGTGACCCTGTATCAGTTTCAGCTCCGCCGTCTGCTGTAACTATACTACCGAGATAGCAAATTTATCCACTTGTTCTATTTGCTGCTCTTGAACATAAATTTCGTTTTATCTTATCGAGTCAAAGCTCATAACTTTGGTCTTAGCAGCATTAATCTTAAGCCTACGCTCTACGACCTTTTCTACTAAGGGCTATGTACATTAGGGCTACATAACTCGGTTTGTTGGATAGGAGTCACATCGTCGGCTTAATTCAGCTGCTTAAGATGGTTAAAAAATTTCCATCTTACTAATTCGTCATTAATAGCGATCAGTAAAAGCAAAGGGTATGCATCTTTGCCTTACTCGTCATTTGGAAGGGCTCCGACAGTTTTTTCTTGTGTAGGACGTGACATTCGTCTCTTGATTTATAGTAATGATAATTTTTTTGGATTGCCTTTCTTATGTAGAGCTACCCATATAAACTCGCGATTAACACTGTCAAACGCCTCCTCAAAATCTACGAATATTAGATGTAAGGGGGACTTCCTTTTCATCATTTAATGCGCGCTCGATTGTTTGCTTGATTCGATTTAAGATAATTTTTGCTACCAATTTGAAGACTGCAGTTAAAAGACAGATACCGTCCCAATTGCTACGCCTGTTTTGCATTCAGTGGAAATTCATCGTAATCCATGGGAGAAGAATATCAGCCACAGCCTTAAGTAGTTCCACTGGTATTACATCAATCCCTGGGACCTTACCGATATTCATCGATTTGATTGCGTCAGCTAACTGGTCGGAGTTCTGATGGTAATGTTGGCCGCGTCCTTCGGTTGTTCAGTCTCGTGTGAAAAGGTATTGAACTTCAGCAAAATATTTTATTTACCTTCGCATTTGATGTTCCTCTGTGACAAGAAGGGATCCATGAGTAACTCTTTTTGAAGCTTTTTTTTGCGATGCTTTTCAGTTTCACGGTAAACCATTTCTTGGCTCGTTTCGGCATGGTTTTATGAAGGGTAAATCCATCACAACCAACTTATTAGAATTCAATAAGTACGGTGTTTCCTGCCTTGAAGCCGATATGCAAGCTGATTGCATTTTAACAGACTTTAGTAAAGTTTCCACAGAATCCATTACAAAATTCTCGTTTATAAATTACGCGTTCTAGGTTTTCCTTCTGTTTTTGTAAACTGGGTATTTTCATATCTGTCCGGTCGTATACAGTGTGTTTTACTTCGTGGGGCACTTTCATATGAAATATCTAACACCTCAGGGGCGCCAGAGGGCAGCCATCTTGGGCCATTGCTTTTTATCATTTATATAAATGATGTGTCGGTGATTCTTTATAACTAGAGAATTCTTTGATATGCTGATGATACTGAAGATTTTCGTACTGTTGCATTAAATGAGTGTTCACTTTTAAACTCTTACTTAGACGCCTTTCAAAAATGGTGTTAATGATGTTTTACTAACTATCTCCTTCTGAACATCCTCAAGTGCACCACTATGTCATTTTCATGCAAAATGCCTCCTCTGCAATTTAACTTTCTTATTAATGGTAGCTCATTACTTATACTAGGCAAGATCAGGCATTTGAAGGT
Source organism: Leptarthrus brevirostris (assembly GCA_964036015.1). Taxonomy (NCBI): domain Eukaryota; kingdom Metazoa; phylum Arthropoda; class Insecta; order Diptera; family Asilidae; genus Leptarthrus; species Leptarthrus brevirostris. The sequence goes on along the minus strand of OZ038372.1, from coordinate 134,094,829 downwards.
CATACTTGACACTCACTTTTCCTTTGATGACCACATAGATCCTCTTGTAAATACAGCTAATGCGAGCTTAGGTTTAAGTTTAAATAAACGATGGTCCAAAGCGTTTGATGATCCTTATGTATCAAAACTGTTCTATTGTACTTTTGTTAGGCCTATTTTGGAAAACGCTAGTCCTGTTTGGTATTATGCGGCCTATATTAATCTGATTGAGGCGGTCCAGCGTAGATTTTTGAGACTTGTCTTTAGGGCCTTCCCTGGAGTTATCTTCATATTCTGCCTCGTCATTTGGATAGACTCAAATTATTCTCATCGAATACTATTGAGAACAGGCGTAACACATCTAAAATTATTTTTGATTTTGATTGTTTGCAGAACAAAACGAATTCTCCAGAGATGCTAGGGCCTTATGCAGCTCCGATTAGCTGTCATGTTAGATCACTTCTAGTTTCCGCTGAGAAATTATAATGATGAGTTGGAAAGTTGCTCCGTACCTAAGGAGTCTGAAATGTTTTACGCGTAGGCTTGTTAAAGGATCAGTGCAGGAGAGCCTTGTGTCTGTTAATTGAATAAACAAGAGATATGAATCACTGTTTTGGGACTAGGAAGTTATCCTCAATAAGCTATCGTCTCTACTTCAATTAAAGTCATGTTCGAACTAGTACTCAACTTGCATATGAATGCTAAATGAACTAGCCTATCTTGTGGTTCGTTGAATAAATAAGTCATTGAGAGGATGAGTACTGCAATCAAATAAATTTCAACTGATAACAAAATCAATAATATCCAACACTACATTTATCACAGAATTTCCAAAATCTAATAAATGAAATTGGGTGTGCAAACTGAATACATTTATAGTGTGAAATACTTTACAGGAATTTGACAAATCCCTGTTCCCTTAGAGATTGAATCGTTTTCGTTCCATTACCAGAGACAAGAGCTGCAAAATCGATGAACATTTATCAAGCAATTGTTCAATAATTCAGCCGATGACAAGTCTTCTTCATAAATATTTGCTAGCGACAATCAGTCTTTCGGGACTAACCTTGCGAGTCCATTAAAATTGATGACAAACATTTTGCCTGTCTCTCGGCAGCCTTATGTTGCTGGTGTTTCGTCATCTCCTCAGTTGCCACAAGCTATCTGTTACTAGTTCACAGTATAATATTGTCTTGGATGAAGGTGTTATTGGACAGGTTAAGGAGCTCAAGATCCATCTGCATAAGTAAAGCGTTGCTAAAGGTATCCATTAAGGGGCAGGAAAAAGTCCAACATTAATTCTTGTTCTTTCTGTCGGGGTTCAAATGGAATTCTGTTGTCCCTACGTGTTAAGCTTTGCATAATCCTTTAAAATGTAGAGAAAAACTGTTGGCATAAGCTTTAGAGGTCCTTTCAAATGTAAATATTTTCTTAGGACATTTGTACAGTTTCGAATAGATTATCTTTGGTATTTACAAATTCTAAAATCTTATTTTCTTCGCCTTACACAAAAACCCATGTATGCGTGCGACAATATTGATTCAAGCATGAAATCCTTCTCTGAGTTTGGTTGCGTCAGAGTTATTTGAAACAAAACACTTTCTATCACAAGGGAGCCTTGTCTGTCCTACATACCCTAAACTTGTGTCCTGTAATTTTAAAAATCTGAAATCCTTTGACCGGTAAATTCTAGTCCTCTCGATGTAACAAGATACTCGACACTAATTAAAACCCTAAACTGTTTTCCCAACTTTTCAAAGGCATGCTGATATTTGTGAAAAAAGTTTGATGATAGTTTTTGGTATATGGCCGTCAAATTGCCCTAACAAATCTCTTTTTGTTCTGCTCCTCCAATTTCCAACGATAGCTTTAAACTTTACTGTAGATGGGCTAGTAATAGTACCAGAAACAATCCCCTAGTTCTCGTGATACCCCGCAAGGATAAAGGATGGAAAACAGTGTAAACAGTTGAGATATGCGTTTGTTGGTCCCATGCAGCTAGCACATTTTAATTACTACTACTTGACCATGTTGCACAAGCTTCCAACAGCCTACAGAGGGGTCGCCCTTCATACAGTAGCGGTGCAGTTTTTATTTTGCACGGGAGCGAATGTTTTTATTTGGGTGTTTTACCTACAGGACTACAGTGATCTACTGCGGCTTTTGTTGGTGGCGTGATTTATGTATTTTTCCTCTCTGTAGTTTTACATTTAATGCTGCTGTTCTAGAGTTATGTAAACAATTTCTTTTCTACGCTCTTGTTCCCGTGTCGTTGAAAAAGTTTCTGCTAACGAAGTAATTTTTGTGCAAATTCTCCTATGTTTGGTGAAACTTTAGAACTTTTTCCAGCACGCGGTCTGAATGAATGTGCAGTGATTATTTCAATAAGTCTTGCTATAAAATTGTGATATCATTGTTGGGATTTGTACAATAGATGTATACGTTGATCCAGTTTTTTCTGGAACCCCAATAAATTGATTTTTCGAATGCTAACTACTCTCTAAATTTATAATTTTAGTATACAAAAGTAAGGTAATTTAAGTTTAAAGTTTTAGGCTTACTCAGTCTCAGCGATTTACGATTCATGCATCCTACTATGATTAACAGTTTTCATCTAGTTGATTTCTGCTAACCTACCTTTTAGCATAACGTTTGCTCATTGATATAGGGAAGTATCTGTGGCCCCACAACATGTTATGATCCCTGTAAAAGGCTTCAGGTAACGTTATAATTTTAGTGCTTTTAGAGCCACTGGTATTGTATCGGGATATTACTCGAGACTCGAGCATATGTTTTGGCGGCGTTGTTATTTCGGCCGGTCTGAATCAGCTGCTTTTGGTGATCTATTTCTGGATGGATGGACATCAGAATTGCTCATTTGTTTTCTTAGCCTGCTGATTAAATTACAAAGATCAGAGCTATTTCGCTTGTGTTTTGGACCCTAATGTAGCAAATGAGTTTTTTGTATCTGCAAATAATGATGTAATAGCGAATAATTTTAATTCTATTCTATTCTATTCCTCAAATTACACAGGCCTGCGAGGTTTTCCCACCTAAACAATGACTAGTTGTCTCCGAAGTAATTTCTCCCACTGAAACCGAATCCGGTCTCAGAATTGCTCTATCACGTCAGGTTTTTAAGATATTCTAACCTAAAAGTGCAAAAACACGGTTTTTGTCATATTTGAGGTTATGTAGCACCGCGATGTTTTTTTTTTCTTCAAACAACTATGTGTGTAATCTTATAGTGCAGGTCTTCTTTTTTCGCCGAGATATCGCATTTTTAAATTTTCATGTTTATGCATTTCTCGGTACATGAAAAGTATATGGTCACCTTTTTCAAGTTATTTCATCTTTCGTTTCATAAAAATCTGAGACCATGGGTTTCATTTTCATCTTTGCCTCGATGATTTGAAATGGAATGACCCAGGGTTCAGTTGTTCTTCTTTATTTATTTTTTCAAATATTCATCAAATGTATAATTTCTACAAATTTAAGACAAGTATAAAATAGTCTATAACCTTCACCTAGTTGATCGTTTAGCCGATATCTCGAATGATGAAAGTCAATATGATCAAACATGTCAACTTGAATATAATTTCCATATTTGGGCAGGGGCCGGACACACCGCACTGTCCGCGTTAGACAAAGTCCAGCGTAAAGCTATTAAACTTATTGGCGATCCCTCAATCTCTGAGGGCCTTGACTCTCTGGAGCATCGACGGAATGTCGGTTGTCTCTCACTCTTCTATCGTTATTTCCATGGCCGTTGTTCTAACGAAATTGCTAGCCTGATTCCTTGTAGACACATGGCAACGCGTGATACAAGATCTACAGATCGCTCCCACCCCTATACTCTCCAGGTCAAATTTGGACGTACCGTCAAATTTCGGGAATCTTTTCTAAGCAGAACAACACGAATGTGGAACAGTTTACCATCTTCTGTTTTTCCCTCGTCTTATCAGCCTGAATCTTTCAAACGGGGCGTACAACGACACCTCCTTCACCCAACCTCCTAACCCATTTCCCTCATCCTTAATTCCTTTCCTGCCAAGGCTGTGCTTAAGCATCATAGGGCATCCTCTGAGCTTTGGCATCATCATATATAAAAAAACAAAAAAACTAAAGAAACGCGACATTGATATCAACGTCTCATTCATAACATATTTAGTGCGATGATAAGGAACTTGGAAGAAACTTTGAGTGCGCAAGGCGCAAAGCAGAACAGAGATATTCAGAGAGCACAGCAGCTCCGCAGAATTTATTGTGCTGTGCACAAGCTCTATTATGCCTGTCTTCAAGAGTATTCTAAATGTCTTAATATTGAGAGAGAATATTAATATTGTCCAGGGAAAACAGCAAACAACAAATCTTAAGAATCTACGCAGGACGGTATCGATGCGGTTAATACGGACCGCATAAAAGGCGGGACCAAACAGCACTAGCCTATTCTAGAATAAGCCTAACAAAAAACACCATAGAGAACTTTTATTATATAACGGCCGTCGAACTCTTTTTACTAACGCTTAATAAAGCCTAAGCACGCGTTAACCTTATTTACAAGAGAATCTATGTGAATCTCCAAAAAAAGTGAGTGTCAAATATCACCCTTAAATCCCTGGTCTTGTCAAGTCTCGTTAAAAAGCTACCATCAATAAAACAGCTAAAATGCACTGGAATCTTTTTGCGTGAAAAGAACAAAGTAGCCAGAATTTAAAAGTAAACAAATCTGTTCATTTTAAAATGTACGATAAATGTTAGCATGGTTTGCAGATATTTTCAAGGAATGTACTTTAAACACTTTTGCTCATTATTAACTAAAACTGCTTATAGAAAAGTTTCTTGTTTAATGTAATAATGTAGTAATGATTATAAATAATGTCAACACTATGTACACTCAGCCACAGCAAGAATAAATTAACGTTATTTTTTAAACCAATATACCACCGTCCAAAGGGGATTTTAATTAAAATAACGGTCGCTTAAGTAAAGGTCACTTAAAATAAAGAACTAGAGGAAGAGCTGTAACTTGATTTTAGTGTAGTGGAATTCTGAGCGATGTAGTGGTACCAACATTACTACAACATTACATTAATTTCAAATCTCGATAATTCGTTAAAGAATAATTTTATTTTAACTTTTCTGAATAAAATATTTAAGTTGCATATTAATTTAGATGTTATATTATAAGTAAAGCGAATCATCAATTTTGCTTTTAATAGATTAAATCTTAGTTAAGATTTTCTATGGATGCCCCTAAACAAATTTTTTTAGCACCACAACTATAATGAACACCCAAGGAACAACCACTGAACATTAAATCAGTTTTCACATGTTAACCTCACAAATATTCATACAAAACTTTAACTTTTTTCCGTAAATTAATGTTTTAATGGAACATGTCGTGGAAATTAAATTTCAAGTTTCGTCAAGACGACTTCTGTAAAACTATACCCTGTTCCAAAAAGATTGTCAGTACACGGTAAATGGAAAATTATGATGCCAAATTTCACAAACTCGCCGAAAACCGTGTACAACCATCTTTTCGATCTTTCTTGGTCGAGAAACCAAGATAGGGATGATCGATGTTCATCGATGTTCACGAAACATCGATGTTGAGAGTCTATACATCGATGTTTTAACATCGATATTGAAGTATGTAAAATATTGCACAATCGATGTTACGAACAAAACATCAACCTTCGATGTTGGCAGAAAAGAACTGAAGCGTATTTAATTCAATATTTTGAATATTCCTGTAAAAGTTAGGACTAGTATTCCTTGCCTATTATAGAAGAGTATAACCTACCTTTATATAAAAACCAAATCAAGTAAATAATAAAACTGATATATCAGAAAAAAGAGGTTACATGAAACAAGCTGGCTATGCAATTTCAGTAGTCAGCTTATTTTGTTTCATTTAAGATTTAGACAAGTTTAAGTCAAGTTCATCCCAATGATCATTCAAAGAAAACAAATAATTAATGAATTCATTAGAAGCGCAGTTAGTGCGACAGAAAGGGATGTAAAGAAAGTCATAATTCCTGAAAGGGTGATAAGGAAATAACATATTGAAAAAGCTAATTAGCTCTTGTGAATGAATTGTACAGAATCGCAGAGCCAGTTTTCTCCAACGTGTCCATGGAAAGAACCATAAACCTATTATTGTAAAACCTACATTTTATCGCTTCGATGATGGCTAGATCGGGGAAACGTACTATCGAATCGATCTAATAAAAGAGCAATGAATCGACGAATAAATCATCAAAGCCACGAGACCATCTCTTTATGAAGCCCAAATCTGCATTTGTCTTATCAACCATGTACAAAATGTGGTCATCGAAAAAAAGCTTCGAGTTAAAATTCACACCCAATCCTTTGTGCTGTCAAGGTTGGACACTAAGATACTGTTGATATAATAATTATGACGTATATTTTAAAATGTATGAGTATATGACAATAATACATATAATTGTCTATTCAGAGAAAGAAAATTATCGAAACACCAAGAGTGGATATTCATGTCTGAATTAATCAAAGTACAGTCCTTGTCATCAGCAAAAGTGCGAAATATTTTCGCATCGGTAGTATAACTTGAGATTTTTGTGTGAGTCTGGCTGTAATGTAAATGTTAAATAATAACGGTACTTAATGTTTACCCTGTGGTACTATAAATGACATCAGATAACACAGGCTCAAAGACCTTACCAACTCCACATATATTGGCAACAGATCTCTCGTCCTTCTTATAGGGCGGTAAAATCCTAGAGTTTTCATTCAAGATGTGGTTGGAGTATAAAAACGTCCACACCGTCTCTGGGCATTTCTCTAGCTCGCAGCAATACCAAAACAAGACGTTCGATTTACTTCATTTCCTTCCGGCCGTAACCATGCAAAACGCATCATAGGGTTGTTTCCTGGGCTTTAGCTACATTACAAAAAAAACAACAACAGCATTCAAGTATATTGTCTTTTTACGATATTGAACGCCATTCTATAAACCTCTTCTGCATAACATCGATATTAAGGAACATCGATGTTTTGAGTTCGATTATTATCGATCATCGGTGTTCAGTCATCGATGTTGACATCGATGTCAATATCGATGTTTTGTCAACATCGCTCATCCCTAAACCAAGAGGCACAGACAGAGATGCCAGACGCTATAGAGCAAAAGTCGCCGAGCCGTGGCGCTGAAATCGCCGCGCCATTATTTGAAATTGCCCAAAAATCGCCTTTTCATTTTATAATCAACCAAGTGTTTCAAATTGTTGTTTGTGCAACTTTAATGTAATATTTATTACAGTTATCACAGAAACAGGTACAAGTAACACAAATTTAAAATTTTGGTAGAGGCGTCCTGAAAAACTAAAAATACCCTTAGGTATTTAATAATGGAAGCGACTATTTGCACTTACGTGTACTTTTGAATTCGGGAAAGTTCCACTTTTACGTACTTTTATGTACTACTTCACAAATATATTCCCTGGCGGGGTGATTTAATGAAGCAATAAAAGCCTGATTAATACACCTCTTCCTCCCACGAAGTCTAATAAATTTTTGAAGTACATAAGTGCACGTAAATACACGAAAGTGCAAATAGTCACAACCTTTTATAATTCACCTAGTCGTTTCCAACTATTTAATATGCACATTTTAATCTTTTAGGAATTAATATATATACAAAGGATAGCAAAAGCAACGGTAGAGACGACAAAAATAATTTTGATGTCGGCTGTATAAGAATCAGATATCCACGACGTGACGACGGGATTGAGCATACTTTTATGTTTGAGCGAAAAAATTCCATTGCGATAAACGTCAGTTTGGACTCGTTCGTGGTTCAGTAAAAAGTTATTTGCGGAAAATTAGAATTTGACATGACTCGACAGCAAAAATTTTTCTACTGTCACGTCGAGTCATGTGATTTCGAGTAGCCAATATGAAATGTTGCTGTAGGCTACCGTGCATTCTGATTCAGCCTATAGCCCAAAAGCGCCCAGCAAGAATTAAAAAATCGCCCAAAAAGTGCCTAGTCACAGAGAGGAACCTTTTCTCGCCCAACTGACGGCTCAAGTAGCCCAATCGGCGAGAAATCGCCCGACTTGGCAACTCCGGACACTGATTCTGTCAGCAGCCAGATACTGTCGGTCGACCGACAGTGATCAGCACTCAGTAGTGGGTGGTAGGTGGTTTTACATGCGAAGTTTTCCGATGCAATACGAATTTGAGTGACTGGAATGGTCGGAAAGAAGATTTAGTGTAGCCAGATTATATCTTTTAGCAGTAGGCCACGAGGAAAAATAAGCAAATGTTCTGAGTTGAAATCGTAGCAACTGCGTGCTGAGGAAGAGGGATGCATGCATAGGAAAATGATGGGATAATAAAGCAGACAGGAATACATCATAAGAACGTGTACTGCCAATCTTTTTGGAACAAATTAAAGAGACAATATAGTGACAGTCAAATTACTACCAATTTTATTCCAGACTCTATTAGTTCATACTGTAGAGATAATTTATTTTGCTTAAATATCTGTTGTTAAAAGGTATTTTTTTGAAAATAAACCAACTCTCCAAGTTCATCGGGAATCACCCCTAGTGCAACCCTTAACCAAAGATTACTATTACTAGATAAACGGCATCGAACAAAGTTGTGAAACATTTTTGGTTGGTTTTGTATATTTCCCGTATCGGGCAACCCTGCAGTCAGAATTAAAAATTTGTTTTCCGGGAGAGTTTGTGGATAAGAGACACGTATACTTTTCATATATGCAGTTACAAATATCGAATATCATTAAAAGATTAGAATACATCGACAGTTTACGCACATAAGTAACTAACTCAGTCATGTGATTTACATGCATTTTTTTACTCGTACTTTTTTAGTCGTACTTTTTGGTACATTTTTCTCTTCGACAATATTTGGCGGTACTTTTTTGACAGGAGTATGTGATTCTCTCCGGATGAGAACATAATTTTGACAGGAATAAGTGATTCTCTCAAATAATTTTGACAGGAGTAAATGACTGCACACTACCTGTACTCTTTATTTGCATGTATATTCTTTTGACTTTAAAAGCTAGGTATATTTCGATTTTCTGTGTTGTCAGTGTTACTTTTTCAAGACTAGCTGGGTAATTTAGGGAGCCCGTTATCTAGTAGTAAGTAATCTTTGCCTTAAACTTGAATAATTTTTTATACAAATTCATTCTACTAGTGAAGTTGTAGGATCTTTTTTACTAGATATGCACGCTAGGGGTAGTTACTAATCGGTTGATCAATAGCTATTTAATGAACAAAAATAGAAGCGGGGTTTTTTTTATATTTAAGTGTATACAAAAATTATTCGAGATTAAAGGTTTCACTAGGGGTGGTTCCTGATGCACTTGGAGAGTTGGGTTTAATTTTAGTAATACCTGTTAACCAATATATATTTAAACAAAAAAAAATAGCAGAGTTAGCGTTGCTAAGGATATCCATTAAGGCAGGAAAAGGTGCAACATTAATTCTTGTCCTTTCTATCGGGGTTAAAATGGAATTATGTTGTCCTTACCTGTTAAGCTTTGCATAATCCTTTAAAATGTAGAGAAAAACTGTTGATATGTGATTTAGTGGTTCTTGCAAATGTAAATATTTTCTTGGGATATTTATACAGTTTCGAATAGATTTTTATCTTTGGTATTTGCAAATTCTAAAATCTTATTTTCTTCGCTTTACAAAAAATTCCATGTATGCGTGCGACATATCGATTCAAGCATAAAATTCTTCTCTGAGTTTGGTTGCGTTAAAGTTATTTGAAACAAAACTCCTTCTATCATGCGGCGACATGGTTCCTGAGTTCAAGACTCCGTCTTTTCGTGGGTTTTTAACATAGAATATAAGAAAACAGAACATTGAAGTTTCCTCACTCCCCATGATAACGCATCAAACGGTTGTCCTCTACGCTTTAGCCACATCATAAAAAAATCGATTTTTTTGGATTATTCTGCATTATGTGTATATTTCACGATTGCATTACCTTTAATAATTTCAGTCGGTTATAGAAGATTTCCGTCTTTACATAGTTAAACCCACCCGCAACGTCTAGGAAGGCACCAAGGGTGTATTCCTCAAACTCCAGAGATGCTTCAACCACTGACACCACTGCATGCAGAGGTGCCCCTACCGACTTCACTTAAGTGTAGGGATGCTGCAATGTTAGATGTTATAGCCTTGCCTTACCACTCGTATAAACATGTCCAGTAGCCTCTCTAGTACTTTGATCATAAATAATGAGAGACTAATTAGTCGATATTAGTGGGTATGGGTATGTATACTAGTCAGAGACAGCTTATACATACTGAAACCAGCCGTGCTATTATATGGCGATGTGCCTTCTACGCAGCATTCGCCTTATCCCGTCGACGCGCGTGGATTTAGTGGATCGAATGAATTTACTGTCCATGTATGGTTATTTCATTAACTATAGGCCCCAATCCCCGTCATTTTCAGAGCTCATTTGACAAGACCCTCCTGAGTCTGGATGCCTCAGCATTTGTTTCAATAGATTTGCAAAACTTCTTTAATGAAAACCTTTTTGCTAACCTTATCGCCGACTTAAAGGCTTTTAAGCTCTGTTTATATCTGTACCAGTCTATTAGGACCCTACTATGTTTACCCGCACAAAAGCTTTACTAAATCCGCATTCCGTCATGGTGGCTTGGATTTATTTGTTTTCTGCTAATAGGGCAGGATTCTTGTATAAGTATTGACGATAGAGTCCACGGCTGAGGTAAATGCAAACTACATTTTCGAACAAACCCATACGTACTCTTTCTCGTGATATGAGCCGCTCGCGCAGCGCCAGGTTGTGATAGCAGGAATTTGTATTCGGATTCTCACCCCCTCCCAATTCTCAACGTTATGCACGCTAGAATCACCTACACACTATTATAAAACTTAAAAAATATTTTCATTTCAAGAATTTAATATTAGATAGAAAATATTTACCATAATTGAATTTAAAGACTTAAATTTGAAAAAGAGTAGTCGACTTTAAAATGACAAGGGATCTATTTTCATAACCATTAAGTGATCAATTCATTTCTATTTCATGAATTTCCTGCCAGAAAAGTTCTTTTCGAGCCCTTCAGAGCAAATAACTTCCCTTTCGTTTGGAATCCTAAATAAATCGAGACCCGTTTCCATCATTCATGCTTGACTTGACTTATTATAAAGTTTTGATTCAGTTTCTGTATCTTAATAAAAACTGGAAATTGAGTAAAAATTTCTTCCTTCAATTTCAGAACCATCCCAATGTTTTTTTTTTATTTCAGATGAGTAACTTTTCCCAGCCGATATGAAATAATACCTTCGCATGTGAATACATAGACATCGACACATTCAACGCTTATTCTTAAAGCACAATCTTTCAGGACGAGTTAGTTTAACTTGTAGGCAATAACTCAATCAGTTTAGCGCATAGCTGGCGGCTACTTGGGGCCCCTATTACGAAAATCCCAACGTTCCGAATTGTGGAAAATTTGATATAGTTTACCTTATGTTGCCTAAATTAGTGCTAACAACTTCCGAAACAAGAACGTGCCCGAAAATATTCTACCCTCCTGACGACTGAGTAAATAATAACAAAATTTCCGATGGACTCAACAAAGTCTTAACAAATGCCTGTGGGTATTTCTGGGTTATTTTTCCGACTCCGTGCAAAACGTACTATTTGATTAAATCGTAGTTCTAGTAATAGACTATATTGCCGAAAGGTATCTACTTTTGTCGAGTTAAACTCAATTTGTTAATTCAGAATTTCCTCTCGATTTCAGCCGTTCAATTATGCCGATGTTAAATTACGGATTGGATAAGCAGCTTCCAGATTGTAATCATAATCATCTACTCTACTTACGTCAAGGGTATCATCAGAAACATATTGAAATTTGACAAATTTTACCAGAGGGTATACTTCCTCCTTCTGTAAAGACTCCTTTCACATAGGCGAAATCTGCTTAAAATTCAAAATATTTCAGCGCCGGGATGATTTTCGTATTTTGGATTTTCTAAGCTTCTTATTAGCATTCAAAGGGCTCTTGACAAGTTCCGGTGCTTTAGGTTATAAAGGTGTCACATTCAAAGCATCAGTGGAATAAGAGCACTTAAAGGGGAGTAGGCAAATGCTTTCAGGTTTGTTCAGTTTGCCTTTTGCTGTCCTGTGAAATAAATAAAACATCATCTTCCAACTTTTCGCTCTGCCGCCGTACCTTATGAAATATTAATAATTCTGATGGCCCCTTTAGATCCTTGTTTGGAACAATTTCATGCCTCCTAGCTTACAAGTCGATCTTTTAATGGACTTGGTTTGACAGAAAATCAGTTTCGTTTGTCTTCTGTAGGTACTTGGAAGATAATCATGTGTATTTGATACTTAATTGGTTTAGTTACATTAAAATATGGCAAAATATATGTTATAAATCCTTATGCGTATGTTAACCAATTAGTGCCCACACCCATATATAAGTAGTAGAAAGTTGTAATTGTGAATAGGAGGTCGTATTAGCCGTATAAACTAAATTCAAGAAAAAAGGGTTTGCTACTTACTCCCTGAGTGACTGGGGAGACCGTTGCACATATTATGCAACAGTGGACAGAACAAAGAAATTTTTCTGAATAATTTATCTTGTAAAAACACTCTATTTATCTGATTACAGTCGTTCATAAGCATAATTTATCATAACATAAACATAATTTTTATTTTCATTACAAAAACAAAAAAACAAAAATAAACAAAGAATGACTGAAAATTCAAATTCGACTACTATGGAGTTAAATATAATACACAGTTTACTAGAATTAGCAGAATCCAATTTACAAAAAACCTCGCATCTATGGAATTGAAAGCAAACAAACTAAAGTAAGCGCGTTGTAACTGGAACAAAATAAATAGTCGCCCATAGTGAATGAAGTCCTATATAGATCCTTCCAGAAACTGGGTTAATATAGTCATCCCAAGTAAAATTTTTATTAAAAATAACTCCAAGGCTTCTTACCGAGTCATCAACGGGAATAGCAACGCCACTTAAAAAAACTGCAGAAAAGTCAACCATATTCAGAGATGTCCGTTCAACAAGCAGACATTTTGACTTTTGTGGATTAAGGTACAGCATATTAGTAGTCGACCATTGACTTATTGCCTCCAGATCAAGATTAACGCAATAAATACCGTCCTCACTTCCTCCTAGAGGTTTCGAGAGGTATGATTGAACATCATCTACATAAAAATGTAATTGACAATACTTAACTGATGAGAAAACGTCATTGATAAAAACTCAAATTAGCAGTGGTCCAAGAATAGAACCCTGAGGTACTCCCGAAGTAACATGCAAAAATGAAGATAAGGTACCATTCGAAAAGACGGCTTGGTAGCGTTTTCTAAGGTAATTAGATACATGTTGAGTGAATTGGTAACATAAGTTAAAAGTATCAGCAAACTTAGAGAAAATAGTCGATAGTTAACTGCATCAAACGCTTTAGAGAAATTTAGGAACACTAAGACTGTAAACTTATTCCTATCAATGTCATAAAAAAGCTTTAGTAAAGCAGTCAGTCATACATCTGTGATCTGGTCTATAACCAGATTGACTATCATGTAGATAATTGCTAGAATTTAAATAGATAGTTATTTGAAAGTGAATAAATTTTTCAAAGATCTTGGAAAAGAATGATGAAATACTGTTTGGTCGAAAGTCAAAGCAGTTGGCTATTTTCCATACTTTGGATAATTTCCGTACTTTGGGAAATGATGATGTAAGGCAAGTATTACATAAATATGTAAGTGCTGAAACAACATATAGCAGACACAACTTTATAAACCTCGGCTTAATTTCCTTAATGCCTACTGCATTATATTTGATGCTATCAACATAGAATGGAAAAGAAAGTGAAGAGATAGGATTATTAGCGGCAAGGATATACCAAGCAGCAGAGTTATCGGCTACCATATAGGAAGACAATTTACTGTTCAAAAGGTCAGCATCATCTGCACAAGGATTCGCGGGTCCGGGTCGACCTTGCTGTTGTACATAGCGGTGGTATGCCCTATCCTCACTTATGGATCGATAGTTTGGTGGCCGCCCATGGGAAATAGTTATAATAGGGCCCAATTGGACAAGGTGCAGAGAACTGCCTGCATTGGTGGTCCTGCAGCGCTACGTATCATCCGAAGTGATGCTCTCAAAGTTCTGCTATACCTTCTCGCCCTTGATCTTCACATCATCCATCAGGCGCCATACAGTGCCATAAAATTGAAAGAGTCTGAGGATGCTGGGTCATTAAACGCTATGGCCATGGCAGTATTCTCAACTCAGCACCGAGAGAACTATCTACTGTGCAGTCTAATTACATGATACCTGATCTTAACTTTACAATGAATTTCAGTATCAGAAGTGCAGCAGGATGGAACGGAGAAGCATTGAACTCTTTAATAGCTATGACACCGTCCTGTTCACCGACGGCTCGAAGATGTACTGTGTGTGTGTGAGTGGTGAACAACGCAAGTGTATTCCAAGCGGATGTGCTTGCGATTTTCAAGGTATACTCTCTGCTCGGAATCAGTGAATTTCTAATGACGAACGTTGGTATTTTTACGGACAGGCAGGAGGCCATAAAGACACTTGAGTTAACTATCACCTGTTCAAAGCTGGTCAGGGACTGTAAGAGGAACTTATCTCTCTAGGAGTTACAGGTGCAGGTATCTGGGTTCCGGGCCACAGAAACATTTGAGTGAAAGAGTAGGCAGATGAACTGGCGAAGAATGGCTCTGATCTTCACTCATCCAGAGCAGAGGACATTCATATTCCGCTTAATTGCCTTAAAAGGAAACTAAGCACTTCTTAGCTAAAGCTCACCTTAAATGGAGTGCGTTCTCAATCTGTGCCATCTCTATACCGACATGGCTAAGCTTTAATGAAAATAGAACTTCGAAATTAGTCACATTATTCACAGGACACTGCCTAACAGGACTCTGGGAGATTACTTCTTTGGAGAATCTTGAGGCAATTTCAGTAGTAAAGACTAGGGCGTTAGCGTAATTTCTCAGCCTTTCGAGTTGGCTCTTACACAATGGTCTCTCGCTTTGTTGGAGCATCAAGATTTTACTACCCCTTGCCTAGAACAGGCAGGTGACCGACTACCGCGTTCCGTCAGGTTGTGGCATCAAAACGGCGCGTAACGTGCTGATGGGAGTGCTTTATTTCGTGGTTATCATTCGCAACTTAAACCAACCAATCTAGATCTTGTGTTTATTTGAATTATATTTATCTGATAGAAAGGTCGAACGCCGCTGAAGAGCCTTAAAAGACAACGTGAACTCCACAGGCGATCCAAATCGACGACAGCAACTAGAATACGAGTACTACCAATTTCGCCGGGAGGTAAATTGAAGTGTCTGGCGTAATAAAAGGCGTCAGATAAACGAGTTTGGGAAAAAGTGGAAACCGCGGCAAATACAGGCAACAGTAAGGTTCTGTACCAAATAACTAAACTGCTCTCGGGAAAGTATATACTAAAAAGCATACCGTTAAGAGTGCGGATGAAAGATTGCTGTGCAGTGACGATGAACAACTCCAAAGATGGAGAGAACATTTGATCAGGGCCTTGAATGGCTCCATTAAACAGGATCTTGAAAGAAATATGGACAATACACAGCCTATTAGAATTAATACCCGCGTTCCATCCAAGATAGAAATAGTAACCGCAATTCATAGTAAAGCAGCTGTAAGATGTCATCCCGCCAGAACTGTTAGAAGCCGACTCTACCTACTGTGGAAAAAAGTCCTGTCCCACATGTTGTTATCTACGATAAACGAGGCAGTAGATCGAACGATTCGCTTGCAACAGTCGTGCCGTGTAAACGTGTTTTCGTGCCTCTCTGTGTGCTCAGTTTTGCTTTTTATTGTTTGAATTGCTTTTTAACCGATTTCAAAAAAAGAAAAGGTTCTAAATTCGACTGTATGTTTTTTTGTTTTTTTTTTGTTTTGTTTTTTTTTGTATGTTTGTTACGCGATCATTCCGGCAATTATGAATTGATTTTGATGATTTTTTGTTTGTTTTATAGGTCATACTTCAGAGGTGGTCCATGTCCAAACAATTTTTGGTGGGGTGGGGGTGAAACCTAATTTTGTAACGCGTGGACCAATTTGGATGGTTCTTTTTTGTTGTACAGAGGATGATCCCCCGTTGCTAATAAGAGAAAAAAATTTGGCCTAGGGTGGGGGGAAGGGGGAGGGGTAGTCTAGCTTCGTAACGCGTTGCCCAATTTGAATGGTTCCTTCGCTGTTATATGGAGTATGATCCCCCAGTGCTTATAGGAGGATGATTTGGTTCTATAGTGTGGGAGGGGGAGGGGTAGTCTTCATAAGGTTTTCATAACGCTTGGATTAAGTTCGATAATTCTTTGTCTGTTGGGTAGAGTATGTGCCCCGATTGATACCGCGAGAAATGTGTGCCGGGGGGGGGGGGGCGGAGGGGGTTGAACATAACTTTTTAACGAGTGGACCGATTTGGATGGTTTTTTTTTTGTTGTACAGAGTAGATTATAAAGAAGGACGGTCTTTTGTTGTAGTTGTTTGGTTTGTTTAATTTGCACCGACGTCAAAATGTCGTAATATATATAAAATTAAAAATTATTTTATGCTTTTTAGTGCTTTTTGTGAAGTCGGTTCAATTTTTTTTAAAAAAACTATTTTATACTGTTTTTGTTTGTTAGGTGTTTTTCATTGCAGATCTGTTCTGCCTATTTTGTTTCGCTTGTAATTCCGTTGTTATTGTTTTGATTTGATTTTTTCTCCTTTGATGGTTGTCCGTGCGTGTTTTGATTTCGCAGTGCTTGTTGACTGTGATTTGGATAATCTTTGTGTAGCGGTCCTCTTTTGATCTGGGTCAGTCTTCGAATTTTTTGCAGCTGTTACCGCAGTCTGTTAGTTTATCTACTTCTGGTTGTGTCTGTGTTTTGGTTCATTTTTGTCTGTCCGAGTCGTGGTTCTCTGCTTCAGGTTTTTGCATTCCGCTCTGAGACAATGTCCAAGTGTAAAATTTGTGCATTGGAGGTCACAAATGAGGACGTACTGTGTGATGGCGTTTGTGGCGGCTCTTTCCATGCCCTATGCCTGAAGCGTGCGTCGGGGTCTTCCCCAGCCAGGGTCACTACCTGTACGGAGTGCTCCGAAATTAAACCTTGCCATGTCCTTCGTCTTGTCAGGGAGTTGTTTCACTCCTTCTCTGTTGACCATTCTATTATTGCTGACAAAGTGACGAATATTTCTTCGAACTGGGGTTGTTCAGATGACCTTCTCAGCCTGAATGAAAAAATGGAAAAGCTTCTTCAGAGGTGCGATGTGCTATATTCGAACTCTGAGGGCTTATTCGAAAGGTCCCATGACCTCCGAGGTCATACGCCTGTCCGATGCTTTTGAGGACTTTCGGTCGCTTTCTTGTGACGGCGCTGCCACCTCTTACTCAAGTGCTGATCCTTTGTTTCCTTTGATGGAGGACATTAGGCGTGGCGTTGAGACTGTTCGTAGTGATTTGGTTAAATGGACTGCTGCAATTTCTGCAGATTCTGCACTTATCAACGCTATCGCCTCTGAAGTTAAAACTCTTTCACGGCCTAATACATCTCAGGAGCCTACTGCCCCTGTTTTAATCTCCTTGCTTGTTTTATTTCTGTTGCTTTCTTTTTTTTTTTGTTTTTTTCCTCTGCATGCTGGTATGGGAGCCTCATTTCATCTTCTTGATGGAATAGGTGAAGTGTTTCTTGGCTCCTTGCCGAAGAAGTGCGCCTTCTGTGTTAGAAGGGTTAATTCTATTATTATTTCTATTATTATTAGAAGGCCACAGGCTGGATTTAGAAAGGGCCGCTCCTGTATAGATCACATTAACACCTTGAGGATCATCCTAGAGCAATCTACTGAATTGCGAACCCCCCTCTACCTCGCGTTCGTAGACTATGAAAAGTTGTTCGATTCGGTAAATAGCAGTTTTATATGGCAGACACTACAGAAATAAAAAACGAAATTATAGAATTAATAAGATCCACGTTCGAAAATTAAGTTAAAACAATATTGCAGTTACTTAAATCAAATGTTAAGGCGGTACTTTTAACTGGGACAGATCGAGACGGCTGTATCAAACTACATATCAGTTGTTGATATTGTAATAAATACATACATAGATCATATTAAAAGAAGATGTTGGCGTTCCATAAGTCTTCACTATTCTAAGCTATTAGTGAATCTTTTAATTTAATTGCAAAGCTGCTAATTTAAAATCAACGATGTTCTTAAGCTCTTTCTCCTGTTACGAACCTTATTCCTTGCCAGTTTACCCATTTAGCTAGAGATAGAGATATCAAAATAAGCTAGAATGTGTACATAAATAAAAGTGTAGCCAGATTAAAATTACAAAGCGTTTGTTAACATAACAGTCTAAGGACTGATTCATTTTCTAATAACTAGCGCAAGATTATGTAACCGAAATTTATACCAACATTTAGCATGGTACTATTCTCTTGGTGTAGTAAATCAAAAGGAAAAATTTATAGCGTGAACATATTACGGTTCCCTCGTCACAGTACTATAAAATATTTCCAACAATGTTCAGGTTTCTTACCCTGTGGTAAATAGAACTTCAATTCCCACTACACGGCACATAAATAACCTTACCTGCCGGCCCCATGAACACTTGCCCTTTTCAATTCTTGCACAATTTCAAGCAAATTATCACTGAAAGCAAACCACCCTTTCTGGGAGGAATGCTAGAAGACAAGCATTAAGCTTTGCGGTAAATAAGGAAGCGGATGGTTCAAGTTAAAGCGGAAATGCTTTTCAAGGAATCTGGGCTCGCTCTTGAAAACACTGAAAGTAATCTGTCATTATGCCATACTCCGCCCTCTAATAAATCTCTAAACTGAAATTGAATATAACTTTAATTTGCTCAGGTGAGACATTTCCGCAACACATTAACAAAAGGATTTGATTTATGTCATCCAATTCACCCCTTGACATTTGAAGAGAATTTCAGGAATTTTGTGTGAATATTCCTAAGTAAGTGTCAACGCATCAACATAAACCAACCAGGGCAAGGACAACGATTTATATCGGCTCCAACTAGAGAATAAGACAATTATTTACTTTGACATTATTTCAACAGAGTGCTGACTTTTTTTTTTGTAAATTGTCTTTGAATGATGAAAAACAGTCTTTGGGTTATTTTAGGTCAGGGGACGGAAACTGGCAGCTCCGCAGCCACATGCGGCTCTTGAGAAGAAAATCCACTGTCTTATTTTGAGAAACAATCGCCGTGGCCACAAAATTTTTTCTATCAATTCTAATAATTTCTTACAATTTATATTAACACAAGTATTGTTAACATAATTAAAACAAATTGTTAAAACGGGATATAAGAACAAGTTTGGCGTTGATTTAAATTTACAATATCGTACATCCATTTTTGCTACGAAAACGAGCCCCACCATTATATAAATTAATAAACTGCGCAGTCGCTATGAGTAACATTTACAGTCTCCTCTAGATAAATTCCCGCAAATACTGACATTCGCAACCATTTTCCACCAAGCCCACCGTCCTGTTTTATTTTTTTGTGATAAAGATTGTATCCTTATTGCAACACAATAACTGCTGCACGCAAATACATATAGGCCGTCAAATTCAATGTGAAGAGAAAAAACGCAGAAATGCCTAATTTATGGAAAAACTTCACAGGTATTTATTAATTTTTATTTTTTTGACAATTTTTAAGTTGTAGTAAGACTTCAAGTTTTTGAAAAAAATTAAATCTTTTTTTCTTTAAATAAAATACTTTTAGACACACGCGCAGTTTTTCCGTAAGCTACTTAATACTGTGTTTTTGAAAACGCTTCACTATTGACCTCACCGATGTATTACAGCGCGCTTGTAAAAAGAACTAACAAAATGGGGAGTCACTTTAAAATGGGATCACTACAAAACCCTGAAAAACTAATTTTAGACAGAAAGATCTAGAAAAATTTCTAAATCCCAAAATCAAAAAAATTACGATGATGCCCTATGATTTTATAGCATAACCTCGGCAGAAAATGAATTAAGGATAAGAAAAATAGTTTAAGGAGACTTTTCTCTTAAAAAAGTTCAAAATATTCGATTTTTTTTACATAAATGTGTTTCTTAACATCAGAGAAATCTCTGCAGTGGTCGAAATTTACTAACGCTACAAAAAAAAATATTTTTTTTATCAGTTCAATAAATAAAATAGTGTTTTCACAAAAAAAATTAAAAGGTGTCGTTTTTTCAATTATGAAAAGAAAAGTCCCTTTAAGAGGTTGACTGAAGGATGAGACCATACACACTTAGTTTGAACATAATGGTTCGAGGACAAGGAAAATACAAATGATAGTAAACTGTTCCACTTTCGTATTTTTCTCCTTAAAAATTCCTGAAGTTTGATAGTACGTCTAAATTTGTATCGAGATTAAAAGGTGTTTCGCAAAAGGTGTGCAAAAATAAGTGGGGCGAAAGTATCACATCTCTCTCTCTCTCTCTCTCTCTCTCTCTCTGTAGTTCCTGTAAGCCTTTGCGTGGCAAGGCGGGAGAAGAACTTCCCACAATTAAAGACAACGATTGCAACGATTGTAGGTCCACTACAATTTAAAGTGGATTCCGAAACATAGACGTTTTCTCTGCAACCCCATGGGCGAAAGATATAATATCTCTCTCTCTCTGTAGTTCCTGTAACCCTTTGCGTCGTAAGGCGAGAGAAGAACTTCCCCCAATGAAAGACAACGATTGCAACGATTGCAGGTCCACTACAATTTAAAGTGGATTCCGAAACATAGACGTTTTCTCTGCAACCCCATGGCCTTTTTTATCGTAAACTGTTGTTAGCTGAAATCACCCATGGGCAGACCACGTAGTGCAAACCTTAGAAATCTGAGCTGCACCACTTTAATGCGGTTGATGTGTACAGCGAAGTAGGGAATAGAAGTTTCTATCATTATTGTTTGTAGTAATGTACAGACCGTGGAGACTACTCACCCGTCAAGTAACGTATACTAATGACAATGGATGTTTTTTATCGTATTCATAAACAATTTACGTGCTTCCTTGAGATTTATGAATAGAAGTTGCACAGGCACAAACTAAGGGTAAATGAGAACGTTTAACATTTATAGTTTTATTATTATTAAGCGGAATAGTAAATTATTTTATTCCTTTAGGTACAGCTATAGGTACAACTTTATTCAATTTCAGTTTCCAATTTTAGTCAATATCGAAGAAAACTGTTGATTTTCTTGTCCCATAACTCCACGCCACCAAATAGGCCCAACAATCTTCTGCTGTTTATAAATTGGAATAGCTCTAACTGGTGGTAATTGATATCCAAACCAGAACTAACTTCGTGGTGTCACATTTCCGCTACATGTTGCGTGCGCAACTTCCGTAACAATGAAAATGTTACCCTCAGTGCGCCAAAAGAAGTATAACTTCAAAAAATTATGAACATTCAATTTAATATGTTAATTATATTTAATGAAATAAACATAAATATTATTAAGAAGTTGGATGAAATGAATTGATAATAAAAGAGATGCAATGAATAAAACTTGAACTGAAATATTTAAATTAATAATGATGCTGTAAAAAGTAGGGGTGGAGAATATGGTGTAAACGAATTAATTTACCTAAATTAAGGGAGGAACCACCTCAAGACAACAGATTTTTCAATCATTTTTTGCACAAAACTGAGAGCATTTATTGTTATGAATGAAATTACATAATAAGTTTGACATTGAAATGTATACACAGAAATTTTTTCATTTGTAAACAAAACAAAATGGCGGTGATACAGCTGATTGAGTTTGCGCCGTGAAACGCAAAGGTCCTTGTAGTTAACTGAAATCAACGAACAAAGATAACTAACTCAGGTAATCCAAATAGTAATTTATGCAGCAATAATGTCGTTTAGAGGCCACTAATATAATTCAAATGGTGGTTAGCATAAAGAATTTCCAACGAATCAGCAACATCATTCATGTAATCTTCATAAATCCAAATAGAAAGACAAATCACTCACTCAGATAATTAGATAATAGTTTATACCATAATAATACCATTTCAAGTTCACTCAAATAATTTAAACAGTGGTTTATACAGGGTGTTTCAGATCTGTAGTGCCAAAATGACTGTGCTGATAGATCTCAACTAGGCACCCAAAAAATTGGGGGAAGGGGGGGGGGGCGCAATCTTAACCGTTTGGGAGTTACAGGGTGATTCATAAATTTCAGTTTTTCATGGTATGCACATTACTCTGTTATTCTTATCTTTTGATCTACATAACATAGCGACATCAAACATGCGCTAAAAAACAACTATGCTAATGACTTTTCCAAAAATGTCAACATTACTGATCTAACTCCTACCATTGTACGTACAGTCACTTCCAAAAGTTAAAAAAATGGTTTCCGATTACCTAAAATTCAGCATTTTCCCAAATTGTAATGTAATTTGTACACCTCTCTTTTATTTTAATTGGATTGACCATCTTATCACCTTTCCGAAAACCTGCAATAGCAACGTAGAGAGAATATGTAGAAATTTATGTTTAGAAATCGGAAAATATTACAAAAATCAACAAATTAAAGAAATTAAACTCAAATTGATGTAACAAAAGCCGTTCAAAATGTCCACCGCCACTTTGGATGCATTTCAACAATCTGCTTCTAACTCCCTGTTTAAGGCGTATTGCAGCCAGCCTCTCCCGTATTTTCGATGCTGCATTCCCAATTTGGCTAACTAAATTCTCCCTATTGTTAACTGCGCTTGAATAAACTACATCCTTCATTGTTTCCCATAAGAAAAAGTGCAATGGGGTAAGGTCTGGAGAAGCATTCCCCTACGATTATCCGTAGGGTTCTCCTCTATTAGATCTGGCAGTGTATTGTTCAAAACATCCGAATAAATCTCACTAATAAGCACTTGTGGCAAAATGAATGGTCCTACCAAATGGTTGCCGATAATACCAGCCCAAACATTGACACTGAATCTCTGCTGGAATTAGATCATTTTTGCCCTGCATGGGTTACTGTTCGACCAGATATGGAGGTTATGGAAGTTTATGATATCATTCCTGGTGAATTGATATTCATCTGTCCACAGAATTCGGTCTAGAAACGCTCTGTCGTCAATGTCGCGTTCCAGAAGCCAAGCGCTAAATTTCAGTTTTCACTCGGAACCTCCTTCCAGTAGTCCTTGGGCTGTGGGTGATGATGATATGGACGTAATCTCCCTTGATGAATAACCCTCCAAACCTTAGATGACGACCCTCCTAATCGCCTTGCGACTCGTTTCGTTTTAAATTAATAATCGTGCTCGTCTCACCGTCCTACCTAACGATGGCGATTATTTGGTGTTCGACGTCGGTAGAAGTTCCCTAAGTTTCGGGTCGCATCTCCAAGTCGTGTGAAGTTAAACTTTCCTTTTCTTTTAACGTTTGAAAAGTCCGTGTACATACCCCTCTTTGGGGTGCTCGCGGGTTAGGGAATCTCCTTTGATATTCTAGTACATCCGCTCTCTCTTTTCCGTCTACTACACCATAAATGTAAATAATATCCGCGTATTCCTCAAATGTAACCTTTACCATTTTTTAATAATTTTTGCTTAAAAACACCCTTAATTATTAGTGTGCTTTTCAACTATGATAGATATTCTTGCTGACTGACCCTTTTTTAGCAAAATGTTCATCGGGTACGAGTAACAGAATGCCTGGCTAACACAAGCTAATATCGGCAATAAAACAAAATTACAGAAATATTAAAATTAATTACCTGTTAACCCAAAACAAACGTTTTCGACTCTTTATATTAATAATTTTGTTTATTTAAACAATTTCCTACCTAAAGTGCAAGTTACATAGCGAGTTCTAAGGATGCGGTTTTTCTAATCTAGCGAGTTCTAAGGATGCGGTTTTTCTAATCCTGTGTCTACCTTGCCATGTTGCACATTTTTGGAAAGGTAATAAGATAGGTAATAAAATAAAAGTAAAAGAGAGGTATACTACATGAATCTCGGAGAAAATTTCGAAATTGATGAATTTGAGGTAATCGGAAACCATTTTTCCAATTTTGGAAGTGACTGTACGTGCAATGGTAGTAGTAAGATCAGTAGTATTGACATTTTTTGAATGGTCATTAAAATAGTTGTTGTTTAGCGTTTGTTTAATGTGGCTGTGTTGGGTAGATCAAGAGATATCAATAAAAGTAATGTGCATACCATGAAAAACTGAAATTTATGAATCACCCTGTAACTCGCAAACAGTTGGGATTGCCCCCCCCCCCCTCCCCTACCTCCCTACCATACAATTTTTTGTTTGTCTAGTTGAGATCTATCACAACACTCATTTTGGCACGTCAGATTTGAAACACCCTGTATTAAAAATTTCAAATGGATCAATAAAGATAACATACATAGTCTTCACAAATCTAAATTAACAAGGATAGTTCACACAAGGAATTCATATTGATACGATTTTGTTTATCTTTCGGGGTTTGTTATCGGTGGCAAGAGTACTGTTGGCCGGGCGGGACCTTACAGATTTTATTTTGTGTAATTTTGTTGGTGGCAATGCAACTTGTGCTGAATTTGTGTTTCACGTACCTGTTATGTGGAATAACTGTAGGAAGTGTGGTGTTTTGGTGCTGAATTTTCGGTGATCGTGCTGGCCGGGGAATTCCTTGAGTATTTGCGTCCGTTTTTTCGCAACGGCTCCTTATTTGGCGGTGATGTGGTTGGGGTGTTATGGAAAGGTGCTTAGTGATGTGCAGTGGTGATTTTAGTGTTGATTTCCTCCAAGGAGCTTCAGGGTTTTCCGCGGTGGGCTGGTGTAAAAATATCAGCTGGCTCCTGTGGAATCCTTGTAGATGGGTGCGAAAACCACAGTGAAATTGTGACGTGTGGCTAGGAGAAAATTAACAGAAACAGTCAAGTGTACGTAAAAAATTTTGTATTTGTTTACCGTGTGAAGTTCAAAATTCTAAAGAGAGCTTACAAAATGGCGGACGGCCTTTTATAATTTTTGGGTGTTTTCGAAATTCGAAACTGGCCTAAAGGGCCCTAAATGGATTTCTCTACATCAGGTAACAACAATTTTTGTTAAATTTTAATTAAATATTTGCATTTTCTAGTGCTAGGCATTGCATGATTAGTGTTGAAAATAGCCCTATGAAGCAAAAATTTCATTTGGGTTAGTAATTAGAGCGATTTTGTGTAGTGAGGTTATGTCCAGGAATTCCGCGTACAGGCCCGTCTTCCAGTGTGTTTAAGTCTTTCTTTTTTCTCGTTTCAGGTGCTCTAGATTCCTGTGGTGGATTTCCCTGTTGTGGATTCCCCAGATATCGTCTCGTCTGGGTGGCAGTTTTGACAGCTGGAAGCTGCAGGTACGTATCTTAAGTTTGGCTGTAATGGGATTTTTTTGGCGGGTGATTCTTTTTTATTTTAGGTCAGGCGAACAACTTTGGATCAAGGATTGGCGGACTGGTTTTTTGGCCGGGAAATATTTATTAGAATATTAGCTTTATGGACAGTGCAGGTGAGTTGGTTTCGGTGGTGGATTTCGGTTTTTTTTTGTGTTTTCTGTGTGTTATCTTCTGCGTATTTGTTTTCTTTCGTTACAGTTTTCTTCTTGTTTTACTTCCCTCTTGTTTTTATTCCATCTCTAATGCCTTTTTCCTATTTTAGCCAAGGACAAGGGAAAAGTCTCCCGTCTGACTTGGTCTTGATGGGTCCGTAAATTGGTATGACCAGCAATGAGGAATCTCTTCCTGCTTTGACGGACTCCATGTAGTTTTCAGCCGTTGAATGGATTAATTCCCAGATGAGTCTGGCTTGATGGTGAGTTGGTTTTTGTTTCGTTTCTTGTATTTCGTGTACGCTTTTTGTTGGGCGATTTTATTACAATACGATAGGTAATGTTAAAAATAGGTATATGACAGAATTTAAGTAGTTGATAGTCAGGTACTGGGTCCAATCAGCTTGGCAAGATCGTTAACCTTAATGAGTATTCGACCTCTGCTGACGGATACAGCCGGAACCTTTCCTTCCTTGCGTAGCTCTAGGCATTTCTTTTTAACAATGGCTTAGTGCAACGACAGATAGATGCAAACAGGCGCATTAGGTGTGTGCAAAGGCTAATAAGTTAAAGAATATCTGTGCAAAATTTCAAGTTGATTGCTTTATTACTTTCACGGCGCGGAAAAAATAGGTTCGAGAAAAACGGGATTAAAGTTTGCGTTCTCGCTCGTTTTCGCTCTCGGTAATTTTGGAGCAAATTCGGTGACTATTTATGGACTTTTTAGACTTTCTATTGAGCTTAAAACATTGAAAATATATTTTTAAGATAGTAAATGAATTTTTAAAGCAAAAAAAAACTTAACAAAAAATTAAATTCTGGAGGAGGTTCCCCCCTTAAGAACTCTATGTAAAGAAAGTTTTATAAACCTTCACATACAATGGGCATTAGTTTAATGCAATCTCCTACTGGACATTTATGATGGGACTGAGACTTCCTTCTTGTGATAGACGGCAATGTATGAGGAAAATATATTTTTAATCAAGTAATTTTAAGCATTAAGTATTGATGTTTGATTGAAATCGCGTAGGTTCAAGAGCAGTGACGTCCTCTAGTGTTGGAGGCCAAGATCCACTTTGGGTTGATGCATCAATGGAATAATTGAGTGCTTTGATCAGAGTTAAATAAAATCGTTTTTTAGGTGTTCAGATTTCCTCACCAGGTATTTTTCGCTGTCAGAGTAAGTAATAATCAAATTTTGATTCGCATTTGAATTCAAAAAGTAAGAGGAGCGGGCCAGGAACGGTAGATGCGTGTATTTTATTTATACAATATAATAAGACCAAAATAAGTATATTTCCATTAATTGCTTTGAAAAGTTGAATCGTCGACTTTCATCGTAGAGTATATACATAGCTATTCATTTTAACGTTTAAAGTAAAATTTTTCGCTTAAATTAGCATTCAGAAATTCGCAATTTCGCAAGCGTTAAAACGATTATCTGAGGAAAGATTATATAAATCTCTTTAGCGAAATACTCAGTTCAATTCAACATGAAATAATCGAAAAATTTTCATTTATGCTGGCGGTAATGTTATCCGCAGTCGTAGTTTGCCATTGATTTACGATCTTCAACGCCACATCCCTGCTATTGCTGGAATAACGTGGTGCCACGAAGGGAAAACAGCAATAAATCAAATGCGGATGGACTGAGAAGGCAGTCGGTATCAATTGAGCGCTATAAAAAGTTTTTGCTGAAAGGACTCAAAGTGAAGTCGGTAAAGCCTGGCAGTATTACCACAACCTCATCAGCAGCAGTGGCACTCTGATAAATATTTAGTTGCCTTGATCATCGCTTGGTAATAAGGATATTATTTGAGTTGTTTTTTTGAGCTGAAATCCTACTGGGTGATTTATCGAAAAACAAAAACCCTATGGCATTATGATTTAACACCAGAGGCTTGCTTAGGCGCTTAGAAAGCGACAAATCATTTACTTCAGTTTCGAAACACTTTATCGGAAAAACATATCTTTTTAACTTTAATAGCTTTGTTGTTATCAGTATTGCAGTGAAAATAATTACTTTCTCGAAAAATACAATAGACGTTGCGTTTTCCCACTTTAGTTCTCACAAGGCCTTGGGGGGCATGACGCGGGAGAAGAACTTCAGCCGTTTTAATAATAAAGACTGCTAATGGACCAACAGTTTAAAATATATTCCAAACCAACGAGATGACTTTCTAAGTCCTGAATTACACGAGAGTGATTTTACCCCATAACTCACGGCAATTCTCTTCTGTGCAAAATTAGAAAAACCCTGGGAGTGTTGCTATGAAAGGGGCTTTGATTGACGTTAAAAAACCGGTTCATAAGTGTTTTGCAGGGTTGAAAATTTATATTCACCGGTTCAAGCAATACTAAATCAACCTGACATCAAAAATTTGTCGAACCCTAATGAGGAAGTTACGAAAATGGACAAAAGCAAATCAGGAAAAACTCAAGCAAAACCCCTACGATTCGTGATTGACACTCGCATATGACCCTCTTGCTACCTCACTTCTCTCACCAAGAAAAAAACAGGTTTTCGTCACTCATGGG
The DNA here is from genome assembly GCA_964036015.1 of Leptarthrus brevirostris. Classification (NCBI taxonomy): domain Eukaryota; kingdom Metazoa; phylum Arthropoda; class Insecta; order Diptera; family Asilidae; genus Leptarthrus; species Leptarthrus brevirostris. Next base: position 134,066,651 of record OZ038372.1, on the reverse strand, counting down.
GTAAAATCCCTCTCGTGTAATTCAGGACTAAACCTCCAACGGCGTGTTTAAAGCAATCATGTGTCACGGTGAACGAGATTTGAACATATGACTTCAGTGTAGAAAGCCAACGCATTAAGCCTCAGAACACCGCTGGCAATATAAACGTTACATTTAGATTACCAGGGTGATTCGGATATAAATTTCAATATTTTGGGAAAAGGGAAAGGGAATTCCGGTTGTAAAACGGGAAGTGAGGACAAGTGTGTATATGTATATGCATTTTCTTTCTATTCCCCTCGCCCGGAACAAGGTTACAAAGGCTCTTCTTTGCTATTGGGGATAAAATGCAAATATCTGACGAAGGAAATAATGTGGGACGAATGGCTAATGAGGAAAGCAGTGTCCCATAAATCATACAATTGACATTTTCGGAGCAACATAAAAGCTGAAACAACTAAAAATGGTAAAAACTAAAATCTGGTCCACTTCACTTCACCTCAATCACTTCGTCAGTGCTAAGCCGTGTTGGACAGGAACTGGGGAAGAGTCCTCGGATATTGATTCCATCTCACCGGCAGGTAGCATGGGAGGTTCCACGAAAACCATTCGGTTGCTCCAGATGAATGTGAACCATTTCGAAGGAGCATTAGCCACAGTATAACCTTTGCGCTAATTCAGGAGCCCCGAGTTTTCAGTGGCCAAGTCCCAGGACTCAAAATCAACTCCCGTAAGTTAATTTACCACCGGGGAGAAGATACGCCAGAGGTTCTAGATCTTACTCTGGCCGACTTTCAGACGAAGCTTCTTTGTCCGACTAGAAGTACATTCGATTCCACAGTCCTTTCTATTTCGAGTGCTGTCCCCAGGAATAAAAACTATTATAACTTTAGAGCTAACCAGCTAAATAATGTGCTTATCTCTTCTTACCATGACAGTACCGTCTCAGTCTCAGCCAAAGCGGAACGTAAAGTGCCCTAGTAGAGCGTCAAAGTGTAAAGAGACTTCGGAGTAAACAGTTCAGTATTCGTAAGTCCGTCGCGCAATCATATTTTTGTTAGTCCAAATTAGGTCGCTGCAAGCACCAGTAGAGTAGAATACTATATAAGACTAGTAGATAGAGATTGAGTTATCTAGAGAACTAAGTCTACCGAACATTTTTTAAAAGATGGAAATGGTGGCACAGCTGCCACGTAGTATCCTTTAGGGTACATGAGATGCTTGCGACATCGGCGACCGTGACGCAGCATTGATCACCGTCCTGAAACAAATCATGGCACTGTCGGAACGGACATAGGGTCATGTATAAAACGCGTAGGAAAACGTCCAACACAGAAGGAAATGATGTGAAGAAACTTATGATTGCCATCAAAACCAGGGTTTCCAGCAGGATAGCTGCCAGGTATTGTGATCAAGAGGGATTCCCAATTTAAAGACAAAGTTTTAAAAGATTGGTCCTATAAAAACGGGTTTACAATATCGCACTGTAGTTGGGGCCCTTCGGGCTCAGTAAATTAATTAATACATTTAATTTTAATCATAAAATGTCACAGTTGAGAACTCATCACTTCACTGGTTAAATCAAAACAAACTCTTCACAGTATAAATTGCACATAAACTATTCGCGGTCTCAACGACGTAAAAATATTCCGCCAAGACATTAAGAAGATTTACCTTGACAGATGCCATTTGTTATTTCGTTGTTTCGTGCTTTTTCTTAACCCAATACATCCCAGAATTATTTTTTTCTGCTCTGGTTTTAAAATCTATAATTTTATTAGTTAGTTACAAGACTTTAATGGGAATATTATTCAAGAAGTTAAAAAGGACCTTTTTCTGTCCTGCTAGGTTTACCTACCACTGGTATGAATTAAAGTCTTTCTAAAGTAAGAATAACTTAGTTGTAGTTGTTGGCAGCTTTTCCTGCCACTGGCATGAATAACGCTTTATTTGATTGACTGGATATAAAAGATGTAACTCACTATGCAATCCTAAACTCAAACGAAACGATACATAAATGGGTCTAGTCTAATGTGAGCAGCTGACCTGCAAGAGAAACGCTGTCCTCTCCTTGTAAAATGAAAGGTATTGTTTCATCAGGATAACGCTCGCTAATATACATCGAATTTTCATTATATTTCATTGCCCCTGCAATAGATGCCGGATTTTTAAAAACAATGGCAATATGTCGAAAGAAGAACACTTTTTTTTGTGTAACGAGAAAGTATAGGACATTTGCTCATTAAAGTCGAGAAAGAACAGCATGATCAGGACATGATATTGCGTCATAAGTGCTTGTTCACACTACAAACACATCATAAAGTACAAAATTGCATTTGCAGATGAAAGGGCTGGCGTCTGATACTATCTGTGCCCAGTGGCAAATTTGATTACTGGCATGAAACATGTTAATTTATGCCAGAATGGCGCTTACATTAATAAAACTGTAGGGGAGCGCGACATAAGCTTGCTCCTCGCTCATTGCTTTGCCTCGGACAAGCCATTTCACTTTGTGCATAAATTTTGTGCTTTCAGGAGGAAGCTTTTTCAGAGTATGGCCATCACCACCAAAGTACTTTGTACAGCCTGAAAAACAATTCACTTCGCTTTTACGGCGAAAACATAATAAATTATAGTACGAAGGATTTTATGGCTCGAACAGATTCAGTGCTTTCAATAAAGATGTCCTAATGGATGCCCCGAGCTCTAATAGAAATATATTGCATTTCGTATTTGCATCGGGCGCTCAATAAAAGAACGAACGACCGATCTGCAGTGAAACGATTTATTACGTCATTAGGGTGGTGTGGCAGGCTTTCTAAACTCTATCCTGGCGGAGTGTCCCCTTGAGTAAAAACGTTTCCAAGAAAATGGGTGGGTGTTTCCTATTTGTCGGTGCATCGTTGCTTTGCCAGTTTATGGTTTGCAATTCCTTGCGCTAAAGCCGGAGACATGAAGAAAATTTAATTTTCTTTGGTAGTAAACCACCGAGGAACCACCGTCACTGATTCAGAATACCATCAACTAACAAAAACTTAAATGCATTCTAAAAGTCTTTCGCCGCAATTACTAAACTGCTTTTAATGTTGTTTTCAACACTCGGTAATTATTTCGCGTGATAATTATGACTAGACCGTCATGCGATGTTTCCTTATTGCACTGCATAGCACAGGCCGGGCGTAGAACCTCGCTTAATGGCCTCTTGAGGCTAAACGACCGAATAAAGCAAACTGGAATTATGTAGAAGCACTGCAAGGAATTTTTGTTTTGCATTCTTCTATGTCTTTTCATTACGGAACGATTTATATCGGGCTGCAACTAGTCTAAAGAACTCTTGGATTTCTTAAAAGTGAGGACAGCAACGACATACGTGCATACAAATTTGCTTTCCACCAAGTACATTCTTTAAAGAATTAAAGCGACAAAAGTAATTCAGAAGAAAGTAGGGCCTTCGAACGTAAAATCATCAAAGAGTTTAAATCTACTTAATAAATTTTCTTATACAATTTAGGAGCGTCTTTTGTAATAAAATAAGTATATTATATATCCCTTATTACATAGGAAGTAGGCTTCCATGAAGATTTAAGCCATGCGTTCAAATAACTACTATTCGGTGGGCTTAACTGTTATTAAAAGGCCGCAACAGGATCCAACCCAAGCCAATCCCTAGGATGCAAACTGTGGATGTCGAATATACTTCAGTTTAAACGTAGATTTCCCTTGGTGATACGGATATCTGATTCGCGACACTATCACTTCACCTTGCTCGTCGGTGCAAGAATGTACAAAAATATCAATCTCTCGCGACAGGGAAGCCGCCGGTATTCAAGATTGCCGAACGACAAACTGTAATGCTCTCTTTTCGTAAAATCCCAAAAGAGGGGGCTGTCCGGAGATCTGGAGCTGTTCAAGGTTTTAATGATTGAAAAGAACCATGTATAATACAAAATAAATTTCAATTTTTCGCTGATATATCCGACTTTTAATGAAAAGGAAAAAGAATCAGAAAATGAAAAAAAAAATTATTTCTTTTTTAATGTCTAAAAAATCAAGAAACAATACCGACTAATTATGTATTGCGGCTCATTATCAGATAATGTTCAGAAACAATCCACTTGTTCCTTTAAGGGAGGATGTACTCGTACATGAATGGGCTCAAAAAGTCGATGTTGCAAATTTAGGCTAATTTGAAAGTTCGCGCCTTCGCATAAATCGTCTCTTTATGATGGCGGCGTGTCATTTCTGTGCTGACATTAAGGTTTGTATTTAAAACTCTTTTATTTGGAGTTTTTTTATAGGTTTAGTTTAAGTTGGCAACCTGGGCGCTCTCTGCGTTTTTCACAAGACCGTGACATTCACTTTCTGCTCTGTGGAAGTTGTTTTTGTTTGTAAACAACTTTTGTATTTTAGGCGCAAGTACAAATTCGTAGCCGCAAGTTTTTTTATTCAAGTGGATATTAGAAGGTAAGAAGATCGGCCAAAATAAAAGATTTGATAAGAGAAAGTCCTTTGGCAATCAGTTCATATTATCCCGTTCACCTAACCCACCTTCCAGTTCAGGAAATTCTACTCAAGACGTCCGGGTTACGAAAACGTTTCAAGTACCTCCAAAAGGAAATTAAGTCTTTTAAACCAAATGGAATGTCCCGTAAAAAGTATATCCCTCAATTGTAGTCTTATTGTTGAAATAAATCAGGTGTCTAGCCTCATCAAAGAAAGTGCAAAGAGTTGTGGTTGCCGAGTTGGATTATCTACAAAGATCGTAGTAAAGTGAACTTCATGTGAAAATAAAAATAGTCCTCTACCTCAGAGACGACTGTCAATATATTTCACAGCTTGAATTTCCGATTTATTTACATACTTAGATCAATCGGTAAGGGTCAGAAAGCCGGAGAGCTATTGTACGCGATGATGGACCTTCCTCTACCTGTTGCAAGGTTCGATCGCATAAATAAGGTCTTGTTGATGGCGTTGACAAACCAGGCAGACTCTTCTATGAGAATTACAAAAACGCTGTCATACATCTCTAAACAGAGTAGTAACTTGCAGTGTAGTTGATATTTTGAAGACATTGAGTGCCTTAGTAAACACTTCAAGGGTTGCAAAAAAAAAATACCAAAGACCACAGGATCCAGTGGGGAAATGGGAGTATATTTATCAGAGATCTACTGGCACTTGGGGAATAAAATATACAAATTATTTGGGAGCTTAGGTTATATGGAGAAAATGTAGAGATTGACAAGCTTGAGTGTGTCACGCAAAAACTAAGTGACATGTAGTGAAGTTGATAAGCTACAGCTTTATTATGATCTGGCAATCAGAGGAAACCAAGACAGTTTGAATAAAATAATAATTAATATTTTCACAAACCCTCTACTGACTCTAAAACGCAGCATGACCTATGCCCCCCAGCTGAAGACTCATAGTGTGCTTAGAAAGCTGTTGCTGAAGGAGAAACCTACAAACATGAGAGCATTTTACCTGAAGCTGTGCTAAATGTTATCAAACTCATTTGCAAGCACCTCACTCAAGATAAATTACTGAAGAAATGGCTCCATGGAGGGACACAAAATACCAATGAGAGTTTCAATAAAACTATCTGGGAAAGGGTACCTAAAACTATATTTGTTGGACTGGAAGTATTAAAAATAGCTATTGTTATATATAATCGAAAAAAATTATTGGCTCATAATAATTCAAAAATTACAGGAGCTGTTTGTCCGGCCGTGGACACTGGAAAAACGCAGACGTCATGTCAAAAACGCTGTATAGCCGCCGTTTTGAAATTAATCGCTTCAAAAAAATTATTGTATACAGTCAGTGATATGTGTGACAAACTCCCTTTTTTGTAATCTCGAATTATTTTCTGGCCTCTATAGTGGCCTAACCCCTTAATGAAGGTGCTCTTAGTAAGAAATTTGTTTTAAAGAAGTGAAAGCAAGAAATATGAAAAAACAAGGGAAGAAGCAGAGGCAGAAATAGATGAGGATTATTGACTTGGACTGTTTTAAGGGGGGAGTAAGGTTAATTCGATACAAAAAAAGCATATTTTTTAAATTTTTTTTGCAACACAGTTAATATATATTTATTTCTATAATTACTACATAATAAAACAACATTTGAAGAACATTTCGTGAAATTTTCATTAATTTTTATGAAGAAATGAGCCATTGACAGCGAATCTCCGCGGACGTCTCAAAAAAAAGTTTGATTGCGGTGCCCCTCATAACTCATCATTGGATTATCTGAAGTCAAAAAACTAAAATGATTTTTTTAGTTCATAAGGTAATGACGTCGAGTTTTTTTTTTATTGATTTCTTACAGCACTTGGAAGTCAAAATGCCGATTTTTCATCAAAAATTGAAAATTTTGTGATTTTAAAATACGTTAAAATTAAAAAAAAAAATAACTCGACGTCATTACCTCGTCATTTATGTAAAGAAAAAGTGTGTAAAATTTCAAAAAGGATCGGTGCAGTAGATTTTTAGCTACAGTGGGCACCGGCTCTGAAAAAGGTAAGTGTGAGAAAAACGCGTTTAAAGTTTTAACACTGATCTTTTGTATATGGAATGTATCGGATGGAGGGAGACCCGAGGCACTGTAACTCCGGAAGTTTTGCTCCAATCGACCTCAAATTTTAACAAGATACTCTTGAAAAGTTGTACTATCAAATAAAAAAATATGCAAAAAAATTTTTTAATACCTTACCCCCCCCCCCCCCCCCCCTCTCCACTTAACCTGGTAACTAAACCTTCCCAAACTTTAAACTCATTTTCCCACAAATGACATTTTTTCATCTTTAGGTACACTTTTTGAAGAAACTGTTCATCCCACCTTATTGAAACTTTGCCATAGTGTAAACAACTAGACCTAAAGAATTTAATTTTTTGCTAATTTACAAATTAATTAATTTTTTAAAAACTAAAACTTTGACATTCAAAAAATTATATATATTTATTTTTAAATTGTCATTTAGTCTACACTGTTTGCATATATGTATGTGTTACAGGAGTCCTTGAAAACTGGAGCTCATGCGATAATTCGTTCCACAGAAAAGTGTACCTAAAATTTTTAAATTTTGGATTTAAGTCAATTTCTGCTTTTATTCAGTGTTAACTTTCTCAAAAAGTAGTTAAAATTTCAGAACGATATCTTTATTGGTGCCTGAGAATGTCGGGTTTAGTAAAAGGCGCATTTCGTCCGTTTTAGGTTTCCTTCAATTGTAGAACGTTGATCAATTGTTCCGGAAAAACGGTTTGATGGATCGATTCGAAAATTTGCAGGACTGTTGGCGGTACATTAAACTCTAAAATAACTTGAAAACATTAGTCTCCCCAACAATATTTATAAATAAGCGGTAGATTTTCTGAATAACCGTAAAAAGTCCTCATTTTGTATGTTTTTCAAATCAATGTTGACAATGTTTTTCTCCAAAGATTTTGCAAAGGGCGTGTAAGGAATTTAGTCCAGTTTTTAAAACTGCCTTTACATTTTCTGTACTATGATCCTTTTAACTAAGCTAACTGACTTTTGAATTTGTTGCGACCCCGTGCACCTTGAAAAGAAATTTTCTTGCTATTTTTTTTGATTGCGCGATAATCGTTATTCCTGAAATTCTTTCCAAAAACTCTTGAAACTAGAAGCTTTAAACATCAACATACTTTTTTCTTTATCTCCATAAGACGACTTTTTACTAAGATACAGCTCTTCAAAAATAGCAAAAATTTTCTCTGCTCCTTTAATTTTTTTGAGTAGATAGTGTATTTGTCAGCTATATGGTGCTGTTTTCTTTTAGCCACGCGACGGGTATTTAATTATAATGAGATATGTATATAATTGGGACGGAGTAGATTAATGAACAACAGGCTGATATCACAGAAGGTCATCAGGAACGGGATAGACTGACACCCAGAAAGTCTAAAGGAACGAATGACCAAGAGGCTGATATCACAGAAGGTCAGTGGGAACGGGATAGACTAACAGTCAGACAGACTGACACCACAGAAGGTCGGTAGAAACAGGTTAAACTAAGAGACTGACACCACAGAACGTTGGCACACCACAGAATGTCGTTAGGAACGGGATAGACTGAAACTACAGAAAGACTACGGGAACAGATGACCAACATGCTGACAATATAGAAGGTCGGTAGAAACGGAAAACGGACAGGTAGATACTACAGAACGGCTACAGGTAAATGTAACTACCGCGATGGGCTTATCTGTACAAAAGGAGTTATGAATTTTATCTTATATTGCCGCAGCACTGAGGCCTAAATTCGACCAATTTCAAGGAACTAACGCTCGAATTCTGCTTGGCGATGCTCGCTTTTATACTTTTGGCGAGGCCCAAAATTAGTTCCCCACCAAGAAATTCTCTATTCTTACTGGCCGGCATGGTATGACCGAGAGATAAAAACAAAAACCAGTTAAACTGGTTTTCTGGCCAAGTATATGGTGTCCGTGGTGTGAAATAACGAGGGTGATAGCGAAAAACCGGTTTTATCTGGTTCTTAAGGATAGGTATCGTATGACTGTGCCCACAGCCTACTCTAGATACAAGCCCGGAAAATATGACAGTTCGTTCTGTCATTATTTCAATTTTATTGTACCAAAGATTAACCAATCCCTGTAAACAAATAAAACTGCACACTCTCGTAACCAAAACCAAAGAAAAACGCTGATGTCATTGACACATTTCAAGCTTTAATACTTCAACAAAAGGAGCAAATTGTAAAGAGAGACGCTTTTTATCATGCTCAGAACATATGCAGGTTAACCTCCAGTAAAATTCAATTAGAGACTTTAAAATATTGCGAGAAAGTACAATTGCCCAAAATTTTCCTAATGGCAAGTTTTGGTTTGTTTACATCCCCAATGCTGAGCTGTTAATGATAGCTTCTGGGCTTATATCTAAAGTAGACTGTGCTGCACCACTGGATGACGTAATGCACACTTCAGTCCATGGTGGCTTGAGTTTTCATGAACATAAAAAAAAAAGATTTTGAGCAAAAAGTACAAGGTCTAGAAAATGGCATAAGCGGCGACAGAGTAAATTCATATACGTTACAAAACGAAGAGGAGGCGGAAAGGTCGCATAAAAAAAGACATTTCCAAAATGAAAAGTTCAACTTCGCCCAAACTAATAAGTTATGGTTTCCAATTAACGGTGACTGTCGTGAGAGTTACAAAAGCCTCAATTTCCAGTCAAATTGCACCACGCGGCAAGATGGAAGACCTTGTCCATATCGAAAGCCTCTCGTAACTACTACAGATTTCAGATATACTTTGGCAATAATGGAAAGTCGTCGGTGGAGTTAGTGATAAAGTGTCGGCCTACCAACCGGCTGCGAGCTATTGTTGTTTTCTGTTGAGAGGAAATTACAATAAAAAGGACATGGGTGTTGCAGAGAAAATATCAGTGGGTCAGAATCCACTTTAAATTGTAGATTGACTTACAATCGTTGTCTCGAATTGGGTGAAGTTCTCCTTCCGTCCGTATGGGAAATAAAGAGAGAATAATGAATAGAACCTATCAGCGGACCGCATTTCTCCCGTTCTAGTTTCCGTAACCGCTTTTGAGGCATGGAGCCTTCACTCAATTCGAAGAAAACAATTAAGTGGACCTACAATTTAAGGTGTATTCCGAAGCACCGATATTACTTATGAAATTGCCAATGGCCCTTTAACGAAATTTGTTGACAGCAGAAAACAAGATGGTTCCCTTACTCCGCCGATGCAGCCGGTGAAAGCTAGTAAGAATTGTAGTGTCAAGGCAGTGGATAAAATCTGCCCGAAAGTAAAACTATGTTGCTGCAAAATCAAGTTTCGCTCGACTTCCTTAAGAAAAGAGTGTCAAAGTTAAGAAAGCTATGGAGGAACGCAAAGCTACAGGTATATAGTTGGTACCAAATTCTATCCTATCCTATTTGCAAAGTAACTACTAACGATTTGCGGCTCACACTATTCCGACATTTTATGCGGTAATTGGAGGGTACACGGATTGAAAAAATCAAAAGTTACGAAGGGAAATGTTATCATTTAGTTAAATAAGTTCCATCCTGTTAGAGAAGGCCGGGGGCAGCATGAACCTGGACTTAAGCTCAGTGAATGGAGAATCAAAGTAATAAGCCCTGAAAACCTTTCGATTTTTTCGGGGGTGAAGGTGGCAGAGCAAAGCTGAGGAAAAGATAAAGGCGAGGCAGAGCACCATCTTCAAATCACCAGAAAATATTGCCACACTGAAGAAAAAGCAGGCGGTCGAAGAGAAGAAAAAGACCCAACCAAAATGCACCAAAGAGCTCCAACAAAATTCGACCTACGAAGAAAAAGAATTTCGCATCATCATTTTCGTCGAAAAATGAATTTATCAACAAAGTCTGTGTTCAACGCGAAAAAGCCTTGCCAATAGAACTAACCAGCATCAGGTGCTGTTTGTAAAAAGCGAGTTCACAAAGATTGCCGTGACTTCCATACTTTCATCCGTAAGATTGCTATTCTGACGATGAAGACAATTTAGCCGAATCTGAATCCGATTGATTTCTTTTCCCAATTTTATATGCAAAAAAAAACCAAAAAACCAAACGTGGTCCAACAAGCAGGACTTTTCCTTATTTTATATTTTTAAAGTGTTATTGTACTTTCACTATATTAGTCAGCGACTGATAAAATTGATGAATAAATGAATAAATCTGCCAAGGCCTTCCTACTGCATTATAAGGTTTTCCCATGGTTTAGCATCATCATTAAAAAAATATCTTAAACGAATTTCCTGTGCACTATTTCATGAAACAAAACTGCCAAAGGAGTTGAGAAACGGAAAGATGAAGACCAACTCTAATTTTCATTTTTTGCAAATGTGGCATCAATTTAAGGAGGAAATTATTCCCATCTTCAGCACAACAGAGTCATTTACAACGTCCATCCACTCCAGTCACGATCCCCACAAAACTTTATCTTTTAGTATTATACAATTTTAGCAATAACAAGTGGACTGTGTAAAGGGTGCTGCATAGCTTTACCCTATAAGAACTCTTTTTGGCTGTGGACACAAAAATCCAATTACGAAATAGTATCAAATCATCTCTCAACTCTAAAAAAGTTCTTTTCATTCTTGAAAGCAGTTTACATTTTCAGCATTTTATTAGACTGAAGCTTAAGGGGGCAAACAAGGTACGAAATTTAAAAAAATATTTCGAAAAAAAAGATTCCATTCAAGAGGAGAACTTTTCTTATTTGCAAGAAAGTTTTATTGATGGCCAAAAATTGAATTTATTTTAATAAAGAACGCTGGTGGAATACTTCCAACAAGTTGTTAACCCGATTAAAGTCCTCAAAGAAACTTGGAAATAGTTTGCGTTGTCGGCATTTCAGAACTTTATGCAATGCAATTTGCAGAGCTTTATTGCTCTTTAATAATCTCGTTTAATAGAGTTTAGGTTTCCCTATTCTCCGGACAGCGACGTAGATGTCTGGTATAAGTGAGAAGAGATACGAGGCGATTATCTTTTTCGTCATTCATTTCGAGATAGAACTAAAAAATTCAAATAACTTCCATTCTTTCGTGAAATGAAAGAATTTTAGTTGAGTTTTAGTACATGGACATAAAAAGGATCTGATAATAAAATTACATTTATCGGAAGAAAATTTAGTACACCACACAACAGTGTTATAATAAAAAAATATTGTAGAATTAACAAGTGTTTTCATTTATACATTATGGTGAAACAGCAGAAATTCTACCAAGTGCCTACGAAATCCTCAATTTGTCCGAAATTCATGTTATTAGTACACCTTTCTCTTATTTTTATTAGATTGCCCATCTTATTACCTTTCCAAAAAGGTGCAATATGGCATGGCAGAAACATAATTAGAAAAACCGCATCCTTAGAACCTACTACCTAATTATTTTATTGCACTTAAGATAGGAAATTCTTTAACTAAGCAAAATTTTCAAAATAAAGGGTCGAAAATGTTTGTGTTGGGTTAACAGGTAATTAATTTTAATTATTGCTGCAAAAAAGTTAGAAAAATGTTTGTGTAATTTTGTTTTATTGCCGATATTAGCTTGTGTTAGCCAGAATTCACACATTAAGCAAAAATTATTAAAAAATGATATAATTTACTTTTGAGGAATACGCGGATATTATTTACATTTATGGGGTAGTAGACGGAAACGAGAGAGTGGCTGTACTGTAATATCATAGGAGATTCCCTAATCGGCGAGGACCCTAAAGAGGGTTATTTACAAGGACTTTCCCAAGGTTAACAGAAATAGGCAGTGTAACTTCACACGACAGGGTGACACGACCCGAAACTTCGGGAATTTCTGCCGACGTCGAGCAGCAAATAACCACCATCGTGAGGTAAGACACAGAGCCGAGAACGAGACAAGTCGCAAGGCGATTAAGAGTGTCTTCATCTAGTTATTGGAGGGTTATTCATTGAGAGGGATTATGTCCATATCACCATCACTCAGTTCAAGGACTACTAGAGAGGGAGATTCGGAGAGAAGACTGGAATTTAGCTTTTGGCTTCTGGAACGCGACATTGACGACAGTGCGTTTCTGGACCGAATTTTGTGGACGGATGAATCTCAATTCACTAAGGATTGTATCACGAATTTCCATAACCTTCAAACCTGATCCGAAACTAACCCACAGAAGACAAAGGTGACGTAATTTTAGCAGAGATTCAGTGTAAATGTTTGGAGAGATACACTGCCGGATCTAACAGAGGACCATGTCGAACGGACATGTTTTACTAACACGATGGAGCACCATGGATGGATTGGACGAGGTGCATCGATTCCTTTGGCTGCTAGTTTTTGAGACCTTATCCCATTAGACTTTTTCTTATGGGGAACAATGAAGGATGAAGTTTATTCAAGCTCTGTTAACACTGGAGAGGATTATACGGGAGAGGCTGGCTGCAATACGACTTAAACAGAGACTTAGAAGGAGATTGTTGGCAGGTATCCAAAGTGGCGGTGGAAATTTTAAACATATTTTGTAATTTACTAAGATTAAGGGCGTCCTCTAGTCTCGCGGTTTCAAAACATCAATATTTGTTTTTTGTTTTTTAAATTTAAATCTATATGTATCTGAGAATACGCCACAGAAAGGATTTCATGAAAATCACATTCCTTTGCATGTTTCTGGGAACAGAAAGGTACCTGTCTCCGCCCGTTTCCGAGAAATTAAGCGCGGCGCGGCACGACGGCGCTTGTCCAGTTAAAAATCATTGTCTAAAGAATTTACCGGTCCGTTATACGCCGTCATTATCATTAAACTTGTTTTCCCGAAAGTAGTGTTTTTTTAGCTGCCAAGTAAGACTTCTCATAAAAGTATTGGTCCGATTTCAATAATTTTTTTTTCAATTGTTCAGAAAACATACCGCTATGTTTTCCCGAGTACGATTTGCAAAATTTTATTTTGCTCCATTTTTATAGCCTCTAATAGGTCAAAAAATGACGTAAATATTGGAAATTTTTACAAATTGTTGCATAACTTTTACAAATTGCAAAATTAAAAAAATCTGTCTCGGGAAAACATAGCCAACGTTACTATGATTATAAAGAATATAAATTTTCAGATTACAGATTACCCAATTGGCCACAACTTTGCTTAAGCGGGACCCATGTAGTTTCTACATCAATGTCATCAATGACGTTTCAAGGTCGCGAGAGTTATTTTTTTTCATCTTCAAAAGTAACATTGAAAAGTCAAAATATGTATCTTCGAAATAAAAAAAATATTTTAAATGTATTCAGTAGATCCTTCGCAATTTATTCCCTAAAAAACCGCCCAATTTCAGGCCTCGAGAGTAGAGGACCTCCTTAATTGTAATACGATTTGAATGCAATAAAAAGGATTTTAGAGTTAATATGAGTTTAGTTTCCTAAATTGCAGATTTTCAAACATTTCCCGATAAGTTTTAAACTTATATATTTCTCACCCTAGGCATGCTGTACCTTTTTGGAAAGGTAATAAGATGGGCAATCCAATAAAAATAAAAAACGCTTATACTAATTACATGAATTTCGGAGAAAATTTGGAAAAAGGCTGAATATTAGGTAATCGCACATAACTTTTTTCATTTTTGGAAGTGACTGTACCTGCAATTGTAGGAGTTATATCAATATTGTTGACAATTTTGGAAATGACATTGAGATAGTAGTTTTTCAGCTTTTGCTTGCTGTCGCTGTATTGGGTAGATCAAAAGATAAAAATAAAAGAGTAATGTGCATACCATGAAAAAATAAAATTTTTAGAATCACTCTGTAACTCATAAATGGTTGAGATTACCCCACCCCTGCCCTAAAATTATTTATTTGGTTAGGTGAGATTTATGACACCAATATAGCAATGGACCGACCCGACCGTATGCTATTTCATTTTGAGACAACTTTTGTTACCAGTAGTGGAAAACCTTTTTTATATACATTTTTATTTCGAGTATTTTGCTATTACTGTCGAGAGAAAAAAACCATTATTATAGAAATTATTTTTTTTGATATACTATTTTTCTATACTTCTCTTATTTATTAAAATACAATTTAGAAATAAATTGTTGTTTTCTTCGGGAATGTGCTTAGTCATAATGAGAGCGGCGATATTTGCCTGCACTTCGTCTATTTCTAGTACTTTCTTGTTTTGAATGTGCTTACAAGCTACCAACATAAAAACGCAATTGTATTTACTGGCGACAATTTAAAATCGAGATCGAAAATTTAATCGAAAATATTTTGGATATGAATATAATAAATATGATGATGAACAGTTCGAAACGCGTCGTCCGTTACTAAATTAAAAGTTTTATTTTAACAAGATTTTAAGGTGTTTGATTTTTGAACCTATTTTCCGGTTATTACTGATCTTGTTGGTGCTCTAATTTAGAAATTTGTATCTGTTTTATTGTATTTTGGCAGACTTATCTAATGACACCTTACTAAATTGGTTTTATCGAAATTTCAACAAGTGCGCACTATTTGTTGCCTCCAGAGATTTTCTATTATTAATTATCTTTAAATTGCTTCAAATAAACTAAACCATGTATTATAACGGTATATTTAATTCAGTAACTAGCCCAATATATGAGACAATTTGTTATTTTTATATAGGGTGGCCTATCAGATACGCCGGATTTCAACCCTTGGCTTCAAATGACGTGTCTGGCATGTCATACGTTTCCCATGTCTAAATGTATAATGACGTGGAGATGGAAGAACTTCGATTCGATCTCGGTAGATCAGTCTTTGACTTTTCGATCTTCCGATTTTTGAATCAATTCTTTGCGTAAGTGATACGTCATTAATCGATCTTTTTGCCTCCGATTCAGGGTTTTTACAAACTTTTTATTTTAAAGGATTAAAAGAATTTTACACTCAAAAAAAGTGTATGATACCGATCTATTTAACACCGCTTTATAAACACGTTGAACTAACACCTTGTTTCGTGTATTTTTTAAACATCACAGTATCAAGGGCGTTGCGCACATTGACTTTTAATTCCATCAATAAGCACAGTTTCCAGTGAAAAACGTGTTGCTTGCGAATCTACACGTGAACGCTATTTTCTTAACAGTATGATTTCCTTTGATGATTCTCTTTTTATTGGAGACGAATTTGGATCAATTTGTTGAGCGACACGACCGCCATGCCATGGTCCCCGGGTTCGACACCAGGTCCCCGTGGGTTTTTAAAATTGAATTAAAAAATTCACTCCGGCTCTGGACTGTTGTCTAGCTCGCAGGAATGCAAAAACAAGAAATTAAACTTACCTTAGCCCCCTCACTCTAATTCTCTTCCAACCAAGGCCATGCTAACGCATCAATGGGTTTCTCCCCTAGGCTTTGGCCACATCGTATAAAAAAAGTGTATGTTCCCCGATTAGTACCATGTCAAAAATGTTGTTGGTGAGGTGGGGGTGCAACCTAACTTCGTAATGTGTCGACCGATTTTGATGATTCTTTTTTTGGTCGTGTTGAGTATATTCCCCGATTGATACTAGTTATATCAAAAATATTTTTTGGTGTGATGGTGTTGAGGGTGGGGGTGGAGCAATTATTTTTGTCGACGATAATGTTGCAATTTGTTCTTCAATTTTAAGCACTTCAGTTTTGAATAGATTAGCTGCCTCTTTGGCAAAAACGCATTTTATCGGTCGACAGTATCTTGTGGAAGATGGTATTTGATTTTGCCAAATAATGTGATGTACATAATCATGTTGCAGTATGGTCGATCGATTCGAATAGAGAAACAAATTGAGAAATAAAAACAAGTAAATAATATTTTTCAAAAATTTTTATTTAAATAAAATGCCACATAAGTATAAAGTGATTCATTTACAATAAATGTTTTTTTATAATTCCTCCTTTTGCTTTCTTTACTAATATTATCCTTTTTCAAAGGAGTTACAAGCGGCACGCGCGTTCACAATTGGCATTTCAACCCAAATTTAGAGATAACTCACTTGAACTTCTCCAAATTGTTGATATTGTAGTCCCTTAGTATAGCCACACACAAAAAATCCAAAGGATTTAAATCAGGACTGCTAGGAGGCCATTCATCATTCGGAGAAATGCCAATGGCGGACGTGCATGTAACTCCTTTAGAAAAAGATTACTGTTAGTAAAGAAAGCAAAAGGATGAATTATAAAAAACATTTGTTGTAAATGAATCACTATATATGTGGCATTTAATTTAAATAAAAATTTTTGAAAAATATTATTTACTTGTTTTTATTTCTTAATTTGTTTTTGTATTCGAATATATTGGACACCCTGAAATTTTTGTGACCGCAATTAGCGAAGGATAGGACAATTATTTGGCTGCTTTGACCCTGTAATATGGTGTATACAGTATATTGTTTAAATCTTCCTATACTTGCAAGCCTTCTTGATTATATTGCCTCTTATAGGAGAGGCAATAAAAATCTCTTTTACTATCATCGCTGAATCTCTTTTTCCTGTCTTTTGAAGTTGTACTGCAGTTGCCACTGATAATTCTTTATGACTATTATTAATGAAGAGTTATTCCTGCAGTTACTGTGATAATTATTTAAAATATGCTAATACCAGTAAATAGACATAAAATTAAATAAATTTACTACTTTATGCAAATAATCAGTATTTCACTGGGGGTGTCCGTTTTCCGTACTGTCGCTCTTCTAAATTTTTAAGTATGTTGTGTGTTTCTGTTGTTTTCAGTTTCTATCTTATATGCTCCCACGTCTTTTTACCTTTAAGTCCTTTCCTTTCTTTTTCACTTTATTTTTAATTTACTTCAACTTGGGCAAAATATTTCTTTTTCGACTTCTTACTTCTTTAAGGGAGATAAACGCCTCACCCATCAACGCTTTTATAGGGAAAGCGCCCCTATTCGCATTTCCGCCCCGTATTTGGAAAATTTTTGGTAATCGGTCAAGGTTCAATTTACAAAATTTACAAAAATATTAATAATAATTTTGTTTTTGTAAAATGTTCTCCGCCTTTTGTATAGTTTATAGGCGTTGATGAAAATAATGTCTGTTCTTATTTTGTGTATTTTTTCTTCATTTTTTCCTTGATTTGACAGGTAAGGTTACATGTTGATTCCTTTTATTTCCGAAGATAATTCAGTGTGGGATTTAGTTTTAATTTATGCTTTGGGTTGCGTTTAACTTAAAGTCGCTAAGCTTTTCCTCGGGGAATTAAAGTTCTCATAAATATTTGGTGTACTCGATGTCGGTGTAAAGGTTATGTAGAGTTTCATTAATACTTTGTTAGTGCGAAGGAGAATGGGAAGCGTAAGTATTTAATAAGATACAAGATAAATACCACTTTTTCGTATTTCCCAGGCTGTGAGAACCACACTTTGTGCGTTACCGTGTTTGGCGAACATCATTTCTACAAGGTAACTGTATTTTACTCTTAATTAGTATTTACTTTAAATGAAAAATTAATGATCTTAATTTAACTTAATTTTACTTTTAGGTACCACGGTGCTGAGATAAAAAAAATGGACCGGATATTCTTCACCCAGCGTTCATTCAGGTAAGTAATTCTTCATACGTTGTCCAAGTGTGCTGGCGGAAGTAAATTTCATTTTGGAGCCAAACATATCGTGAAATGCTGCTTTCGCTAATTATGTTAATTACAAAAATAAAGTTTGATTAAAATTATCCCTTTGTTTTAGGTCACCACATCCTTTATGTTCCAGGTTCACATTGTAACACATTCTAGGTTCAAGAAATATTTTAAAATTTGCTTGAAAGGTATCAGAAGTATGGTGTGATAGAAAATTTATCGCTATGAAATGAAAGATTAGATTGTTTGAGATACACAATTTTAAAAACATTTAGAAGTTATTCCATTTTGTAACTGAAAGAAAATACGTACATACATACTTTCCTTAAAAGAGTGAGATATAATCCTAAAATGAAACTAAAATTAGTTAAAGATTAGTAATTATAGATTAACTAATTAATTCTCTACTTTGATTTTTTTTCCTTAAGTTTTTTCATTCAGAAAACAATTGAAAGAAAGACAATTGTTCAAAATATGCAAACGAAAAAAAATATTTCCTTATATAATCACTTCTCTTTGGTATTATTGTGCACATAATGTCCTATTGATTCCAGTATTATTAACGACTTATATACGAGGCTTATTGAAAAACCTTTAAGCAAAATTTATGGCGATTACATTCAGTATGTATCGACAGGGATCCAAAAGGAATTCTTCTTGTATTTTGGCCCTGAGCTCTCCGGCAAAACAAAAGCTGTTTTGCTGATACCTAGCAGATTTTTATTTGATTTAGCCGAATCCCGAAGGAACTTCATGGGATAAATTTATATAGAAATTGCGATCTGAATGAAAGTTTGCTTGACACATATCTGCCTTCACGTTGTATTCACAGCGTGATAAATGAACTTTTTTCGACAGAAATGCTTTACAAACGTTGAGTAAAAACCACTGCCATCATCCATGATATCGAAATGAAAACCAACACACAGCGAGACATAGAACAAACGCCCCTAATCGTTTTTTGTAGATATAAATGCAGAAGAAGAGAAAGACATTACAAATGTTGTAGTTAAGAGCGCTGTAAAGCACTTCAGAATTAATGATCCTTGTTGGCAATGATGGAGATAAAAATGGGAGAAAATTTTTCAAGGAAATTAATGGACGGCGCCTCCCACGCGTTTGTTGTTTTGGTTACTTCAGCTCATTGAGACCTTTAAAAATGGCTCGCGCTCAATTTATAAAATCCTATTAAACTTGACGGCCACCGCCGAGCCGTAGCTGCTGCCATCTTGATGGCGTCCTTAGCGCAGACATCTGGAATTTTGATGTGCAAATTAAGATTACTTCCGCCAGATAGCGAAAGCATTTTTCCAGC